>CM057449.1:694497500-695082500 GCA_016271365.2 Neoceratodus forsteri
AGCGCTCTTGTCAACAGTAGCTTTCACCAGCAGTGTTGAATGGGGCCGCTCACAGTGACTTCACGTCATGTATACGTATAAAATACATGGGCAGCCTCTAGTGGCCTCAATTCCCGACGGCGACCAGCTCATGGAGCAGGACACCAGGTGAACCAAGGAGGCAGGAAGCTCGCCGAACAGGACGATGAAGATAGAAGCAGAAGATAGCTCTCCCAGAGAAGGAGGGGAAGGAGGGCGGGAAACGTGACCTGCTGCAAGAGATTGTCTTGAAGATCTACAGTTACTGTAAGTACGAAACTACTATCTTCATCGAGGGTATCTCTTGCAGCAGGTAATACACCCAAGATGATTCCCAAGCAGTTAAACAGAAAAGGCGGGCAAGACAGGAGGACCTGCAGGACGGCACGGCCAAAGGAGGTGTGGTGCCTGAGGCCAAATCAAGACAATAATGTCTAGTAAATGTGGGGACAGTAGACCACATGGCATCATCACAGATATCGGTGATGGATTCACCCTGAAGCAGGCAGCAGAGCTAGAAAGAGCCCTGGTGGAGTGTGCATGCACAGCTCCGAGAAGGAGCTTGTTGTATTTATTGTAGCAATAGGTCATACAATGGGCTAACCAATTAGACAAGATTTGCTTCATAACAGAGTGACCTTTCCTGCCAGGAGCTAAGGCAACAAAGAGTTATTTCGATTTACGAAGGCTTGTTACTTAGTGAGGTAATAATGTAGGACGAAGGGTACATCCGGAGTGTGAAGAAGAGATTCTCCTGGGTTAGAATGATCCAGGTAGAGGACAGGTTAAGTTAATGGACTGGTTGAGCATGAAGTCCAAAACCACCTTCGGAAGGAATGTGGGACTGATGCAGAGAGACTCTTCACGAAAGACCAGGTATGGTCATGGCACATTAGGGCTTGAAGTTCAAATGTGCCAAGCCGTGTGATAGCCACCAGGAAAGGGCCTTTCAGGCCAGAAGTGCATGCCATAGGTAGCTGCTGGTTTAACTGGCTAAAAGGTCAATTTTTCTAAGATGAAGTTGATGTCCCAGGGTGGAACAGGATTCTGGACTGGGGGCTTAAGATGGAGAATGCCTTTGAGAAACATCTTGGCGAGGTCCATCTGGGTGACCTGCTGGTCCTCAATGGATTTGTTGAAAGCAGAGATCGCGGCTAACTGAACTCTGAAGGAAGAGTAGCTTAATCCCAAGTGGAAAGGATGGAAAGGTACTCCAGGATCAGGTAACAGGCAGGAGTAGGATTCAAGCTCTTGTCTGCCATCCAGATGGCAAACTGTGCCATTTGGCAGCACAAGTCTTTTCTGGTGGACGCCTTCCTAGAAGCCAGCAGAATGGAGACCACAGAGACAGAGATGTGTTGCCGAGCTATGAAAGCGTCCTCAAGAGTCAAGCATGAAGATGAAGGGACTGGAGAATTCCCGGTGCTTGGTAAGGAGGATCCGGTTGGATGAAGGCAGGGATCAGTGACCGACAGTTGCTGGAAGAGGAAACCAGATCAGTTGGGGCCAAAAGTGGATGATAAGAATCACAGAGGCTGGCTCCAGCTGGAGGAGATGAACAGGTAGGAAGGTATATAAAAAGTGCCTATGCTGCCCAGCCAGGTGGCGCTGAGGGTTGAGGCACTGGACACCACGCCACACCAGCAACTTGGGTTTGGGGAGTGAGGTCGGGTCACCGTTTGGGGGATTGAGTGTCGGAGGACTGCTCTCCTGTTTTGGAGAGGAGGTTTCATATCTCGCTAGCTGATGACTTCCCTTGGTGACAGCCAGAAGACAGTAGGGTCGGGAGGCACGCTTCGATGTGCTGCATCAGTAGGGAGGTAGATGGGAGAAAGTGGAAAATGAGGAGAGCCCTGGCAGGCTCAATGATTGCCGCAGCACCGAGGGCTGCCCCGGCTTCTGGACTGGGTCTCCAGGAGGAGGTGCAGTCGTCACCTCCTTCCTGGCCCCACAGTGGGGGCAATCACAGGGAAATACCGGGTCAGCAGGTGGGAGCGAGCCAAAGAGTGTGTCCTCCATCTGGAAGGCAGAAGCCGCCTGTCGGGGGTCTCCTGGGAAGAAGATAAAGTACAAATAAAAAAGTGCCCATGCTAGGAGAGGGTCAGGGCATACAGGGATTTGCCCTGCAGGTCTGGAATGATTGAGCAGTAGCGGGAAGTCTAATTGTCCAGAGAGGTGACTAAATCTATGTCCAGCGTGCCCCACTGAAAGAATATGTTGTGAACAATTTCCATCACCAAGGCCCACACGTGGCCCTGTGCAAGATGACAGATGACCTGCAATGACGTTCTGGGCTCTGAGAACATGTACTGCTATTAGATTTAGTTGGAGAGCTAGTGCCAGATTCAAAGTTTCACGGCTTCTTGACACAGAGCTTGTGATTTGTGCCCCTTGTTTGCTGATGTAGTATACTACAGCAGGGTCCAGGAACAAGGAACGGTTGGAAGGCCTGAAGAGCCAGACAGATGGCCCACATCTGCAGAAGATTTATGTGGAGACACTGCACCCGGATCCCAGAGTCCCTGTGTTTAATGTGGAAAGAGATGGGCACCCCAACCCAGGGTGGAGGCATCCGTTAATTAGGGTTTGGGTCGGGGTGGAATAGGGTGGAGAGAAAGGGCACGAGCTGCAGGTGTGTTGGATCGAGCCACCAACAGAGAGCCTGCCCGGAGGCAAGTCCCTCTTTGCTGCCTCTGGCGGCTCAGGGTCCACTGGACTGGGCGCTGTGTAAGTGAGCATACCGGCACGGTGGAAATGGCTGCGGCCACGTGACCAAGGAGGCACATGTACTGGCGGTGGAGATCTGAGAGCCATGCGACACTGCTGTGCCAGGGAGATGAGTTTTAGCACCTGTCTTCGGCAGAAAGGTCCAGCCTGGTAAGTATCCAAGACAGCGCCAATGTACTGGAGGCATTGGGACGGCTCCATGTGGGACTTGGTGACATTTACAGTGATGCCGACATCCCAGAAGAGCTCGAAGGTGCATGCAAGGGAGTGTGGCAACCTTCTCGAGATTAAGTTTTGATAAGCCAGTCGTCCAAGTATGAGAACGAGTGGCCCCTCGCAACAAAGGGCGGCGACCACGACAGTCAGGCACTTTGAGAACGGGCAGGAGCTGGAACCGGAGATACTGGTGATGGACCAGATGGATCTGGATATGAAGGAAGGAGTACTTCATGTCGAGGGTGCAGAGCTAGTCCCTTTGATTTAAAAGTGGCAGGACTGTTAAGGTTGACCATATGAATTCTTTTGTATTGGATGAACCAGTTGAGGTCTCCAGGGTCCAGGACAGGGCAAAGATCATCCGTGTGTTTGGGCACCAGAAAGAAATAGGAGTAGAAGCCCTTGCCCAGATCAGCAGGAGGCACAGGTGGAAGGCCAGGGTTCCACATCAAAGAAAGGAGTTTCTCCAGCAGCACAGGAACATGGTCCGGAGAATAGGACAGAAGCAGAGCTGGGTGTGGAAGGGGTGGGGTGGTAGTCAGTTCAAGAGTATGGCCCGCATCTGAATAATATGTAGGACCCATTCATCTGATGTGATCAGTTGCCAGGCCTCCAAATGTAGAGCGAAGCCATCGCCCACTGCCTCAGAGGCCGGGGGAGTCCGCCTGAAGAGACAAAAGGACGGAGGAGGGGGCGCAGCAGGGACCATATGAGTACCCTTGGGAGGCGGAGGTGCAGCCAAGAGGCTGGGCCTGTTGATGGCCTCTTATGGCCCAACAGGCTGTACCCTACCCGCTGGCGAGAAGCTCTTGAAATTGAAAGGACTGGTAAGGCCATGCCTGTGAGGGACGCTGTGGAGTATGGTACATCACGTGTACTGCACAGAATGTGTGGGCGAGGCCTGTAATTCATTTAGAATAGTTTCTGTGTCTCAACCATACAGTTTGTGCCCATTAAAGGGAGTATTCATGATGGTCTGTTGCACATCTGGGGTAAAGCTGGAAACACGGAGCCAGGCATGGCGTGAAGGGTAATACTCATCGCTGAGAATGCGGGCAGAGGTACCCAGCGTTAACCTGCACGAAGGAGCTGCCTAAGACTAATACCCATCTTCAGAGTAGCAAGCAATTGGTCCTTTTCAGTAGACTGGGGAAGCTTGCTGCCATTTCTGAAGTGCAGTACAAAAGTTTTTTGTACTTTAGCATATCCCCATAAAATTTAGGATACATAACAAGGGTGGATGAGGCACAAACCCTCCCCAAACCAGATCAAATATTCTGGATTAGCTGTCCGAGTCAAAGAGCTGAAGTGCTCAGGACACTTGGCCGCTCATGTGCAGCATTGATGACTGCCAAATCTACCTGTGGAGCCGAGGCAAAAGGGTCCGTCCAGTGGAGCCTGGAAGGCGATCTGCCTTCTTAGGAACTGGAGGGACCATGGAAGGGCAGTGCCAAGCACGCAAAGATGGCATCCTGGTAGGCCTGGATGAGAAGAGGAACCACAATGGCAGGGCCCTCAGTAAATCCAAATAATCTGCCAAGTTTTGGCAAAGCTTGTCCTAATCAGTGGTGGTGAACCCCATAACCTGTTGCAACTGGGCCATAACATCCAGGAAACTAGGGACACGGGAGGAGAGCAAGGGGTATATAGCCCTGGATCCTTACCCACTGAGGACACAGCAGAGGTACTAGAAGGGATGCACCCCATCAATCAGATTCTCATCTTCTATCTCCTCAAAATCTTCTAGATCCCTCTCTCCCAGTGGCTGAAAGGAGGGGGAGGAGGGGCTCTAAGCACACCCACTTGCGAGAAGAGGGCAAGGGAGAGGAGGGAGGTTGCGGAGGATGATGTTGCATGGCTTCCAAGACAGTTTGAACCACAGAGGCCACACAGATGGCAAGAGTCGTTGACAAGGGCGTGGCAGGCAGAGGAGGCACTCCAGTAGACCCCATGACAGAGGGAGGTAGGACAGAGGGCTTATTAGGCTTGGGCTGTGGCTGGATCCAAGCCGAAGCGTGAGAAGCCATGTTGGATTCCTGACCTGCTGAGCCACTGTAAGAGCTGGGCTTGGACAGAGATAAAGACAGTAAAGCCGTCAAACTGAACCCTTGATCTATGCTGGAGGATCATTTAGTAGGGGCTGAAAAGAAGACATTGACAAGTGCTCAAAAGCAGTAGTCGCGGCGGAGAATCTGAGCCCATGCTGGAGGGAGCAATCGTTGTGAAGGGCTAGAGTAGTAGTCAGGACAAAGCCTGAACTAGAGTCACAATGACTGGCAAAGCAGTTGATGACGGAGTGGTAGCTAGGTTGACGGGGAGGTCTCCATAATCTGGGTGAGGACCATCTGTGTCTTCTGGATCAGAGTGGGAGAGGCCAGAGTCATTGACTAGCGACCAGAAGTGGAAGCTGTTGACTGGTGAAGGTCCTTACCGTGTTCACTTGAGGCCTTGTCCTTGTCTCAGTGCTTATGCTTCAATTGGAGAGGTCTAGGAGCTTGTCGCCTGTGGCAGGGACAAGGAGCGGGACTGCACTTCCTTCTTGAGGAGAGCTACCTTCTGCTCCATGAGGTGGGATTCCTATTCCTGGAGTTGTCTACATGTGTAGCTTGGTTAAATTCTGGCAATGAGCACAGGACCGATGTTGTGGGCAACCCCAGACAGAGGACACAGACAGAATGGCTGTCATATAGGTAAATCTTTCTTCCACAACAGCACTTGTGGAAAAGTGAGTCTGAACTAGACATTGGTGAAAAAATAAAAATGTGAATTTTCCTTGTCGATGATAAGCGTCACAATAGTGGCTAAAGCGGCACGTGAAGCGAGTTGGATGATGGTGGGAAAAGAACTGATGCACGCCCACATATTTACTCATTATGCAGGACATGGCGTCACTGTGTGGCACCCATTCCAAGCGCTGCTGGTAAAGCTACCGTCAACAAGAGC
Source organism: Neoceratodus forsteri (assembly GCA_016271365.2). NCBI lineage: Eukaryota > Metazoa > Chordata > Ceratodontiformes > Ceratodontidae > Neoceratodus > Neoceratodus forsteri. The sequence goes on from CM057449.1 coordinate 694,503,405, forward strand.
GTCTCTGGAGGGCATCCAAGTGTAGGACCTGCTGCAAGAGATACCCTTGAAGATCAGGGGATTACTGCATGAAAACGAAAACAGAAGGTGCAATGTCAGCATGTGGGCTGAAAAACAAAACAATAAGGTAATATTAATAGTTAAAACTGACATGTTGATTGTAGAGTTTCTCCAGGAATTATCTATCTAGAGAAAACAGCAAAGTAAGGGTGGCTACTGTATGAGAATGTCAAGAGATCAGAATCAGAAAACCAACACAGCGGGGCGTGTGGAGCTCTTGCTGAGTGGTCGTCTGGAACATGGCTCCGCTCTACATTCAAGTTTTAAAAACTAAAACCAAGTGTTTCTGAGCCCAAAATCAACTTAATCGACTTTGGCAGTGGTGATACCCTCTAACCACAAAATGGGGAAAACTCAAAGGAATCAACCATCTGGGTTGGTCGGAAGACACTGGTAAAACATCGACCTTGGGCCCAAGTACTCGATCTGCACAGTATGGGCGACCAGAAGGAGATTCGGTGAGACCTCTTCAATCGCTGGGAGCTAAAATGAAGCAACTGATAGCATCATCGAACATGGTTAAACAGAAGCTGGATCTTCTGATGGGCCGTCTTACCACAGTGGAGCAAACGTAGACTTATTACAAGGCGAGATGGGGAAATAAAAGGCATTCTGAAACCTGCAAAGTGCCCTCACACAACGAGCTAAGGAGTGACAGCATGTGGATACTCGGCTAGAGATACTTGAAAATCATGTACGGAGTCAGAACTTGAGGCTGGTTCGGCCTACCGGAAGGTTCGGAAGGGGATTCAGCTCGCTTATTCATTAAAGACTGGCTCCTTGAACAACTTCACACATGGCAAATACTGACTTTACTCTTGACAAGAGCTTACTGCATCTCACACAGAGGTAAGCCGACGGTTGAGCTTCCTAGAGTAATGATGGTCATTCTAGATAGCATGGGGTCCCGAGATTCTATTCTAAACATGGCTAAAAGATATGGGCTGCTAAGTGTGGGAGGAAACTTGGTGCACATTTTCCAGACATTTCATATGCGACTCGTCTCAGACAGAAAAATTTGATGGGATGTGCTCCGTTCTTGGAGATCTAGATATACCCCACACCATTCAGTTTTCTGCAAAGCTGCGAGTTATATTTAATGCCAAAGTATATATTTACAGACCCTGGTGATGCAGGCAAGTGGGCTGCTGAAGATGGCTGCTGCTGGGAGGATCGAATCTGAAGCTGAAGACTCAGACAATGCTACCTGAAGGACTCTCATTTAGAGTTGATAAAATAAAATAACGCTGTTTCCTCAATCAGGGAGTTTTTTTTCCTGGGGGATTGTGGAGTTCTGATTCAGGGCTCTCTAATTGGGGGGGGGAAATATGTGGTTTTAGTATCTTCTTCCATAGTTAAGTTGGGAATGATAACGCTAATTTGTTTTAGATACTTGGGGTTTCTCAGGTGTAACTGTACCTGACCAAATGTTATATTATTCCCAGGGTTAGGCCAATGTTCCTGAAAGCGTCTGATTAAAAGTTTAGGCTACAAACATGGCACCATTAGCCCTTCTGAGGGCAGAGACTTTTGCTGGACATTATGGACTATGAATAAAGGTCTGCTGCCATGTGGTTGGGCTACAGTTCCACAGTTATGCTTTATATTGTAAAGGGTAATGAGTCATTTAAGGAAGCCTCCAAATATGGGGTATAAGTAGGGATACTATTATCCTGTATATATATATATATATATATATATATACATATATATATATACATACATATATATATATATATACATATATATATGTGTGTGTGTATATATATATATATATATATATATATATATATATATATATATATAGAATAATTTCCTGTTGGTATGAGACCATCTTGATGTTCTCTACAAGGTATATCTGTATTCTGTACAAATTTTTTATAAAAAGAAAAAAAACACAAATTATAAAAACAAAAAAAAAAAAACCAACACAGCAAGAACAGAGTCCCAAAAGCAACGATATAGGTCTATACTCACCATAGCTGAGGGGTTGGTCTGCCTCTCACGCCTCGCCTAATCTCACTTCGATTGACTCTCTGATAGCCAGTTTACAAGCACGTTGGCAGACTTCTGTTAGATCAGCTCCAGAGAAACCATTGGTCATCTTAGCCAGGAATTCACATCTACTTCCTGTACAAAGCAAGATGCACATTACATTCTAGAACCCATAATCCTTCAGACCAAAAGCCACAGAAAATAAAATGAGATCCAATTTCCTAATGCAGTAGCCTTGTTTTTACTGAAATTTTATACAAAGCAACATAAGTCAAGTGCATCTAGCACAGATAAAGATAAAAACTAAGACAACGCTTATACAGACCTCAAATCTATATTACAATGTCTGGATGGACACAACTCATTCAGGAATTATACATGCAAGCTTGTTCTAACTGCCAATAGGACCCGAGTCCTACTGTAGTAACAGGGTCCAGGTGCAGGATTCTGCTTACTTAGCACCCTCCGGGGTGGGAGGAGAATTCCTGCAGGAGGTAGCGGACCGTTGTCAACCAGGTGTTGGGAGTCACCCAGGTGTTTTAATTCTGGGGACTTCAACGCTGGGTCAATGACAAATCCTCGCAGTTCGGTTATGACCTGCTCCAGTTAATGTCTTCACTGGACCTGACAAGCTGTTGTTTCTACGATCCACAGACATTGCCACACACTCAATCCGTTCCAGCTGGGTCTTGGTTGGGGTCGACAGCCTCAATATTGATCAGGTCTCTTGGTCCGATCACTGCACTGAGGTTCATGTTTGGGACCCCTCAGACAGTCCTTCCTTGTGGAGATTGTCAGCTACTACCCTTTAAGGGGTTTACACCCAGAGGTTTTGGCATTGGCTGACCTATCTAGATTTGAAGCAGCCTGTGCAATTGGCACAGTGGTCGGTGGCCACCTATAACAAGGCGATATCCGAGCACTGGATACCATCGGCTCTGGCTCGTATCTGACCCAGATCCTCTCGCCTTGAGATCCCCTGGTTTGATGGGGATCTCAAGGCGATAAGATAAGGGTTGGAAGCTGGAGTGTCACTGGTGAAGACCCTGCTGGAGGCGACTAAACTGGTCCTGCGTGCTCACTATGGTGAGTACCAGGAGAAATAAGTCCGTAAGAAGGCAGAATTCTGTCCAGAGAAATTGCGGCAGGGAAGAACAGACATGCTAAGCTTTTTCAGACTGTGGATAGGCTTCTCCATCCTGCCTGTCTACAGCTGAAGAAGAATTTTTCATCCACATTGTGTTAAGAGTTTGCTCTGTTCTTCTCTGACAGAGTGTCGACTATCTGGTCGAGGATTCTGTCAGGGAGGTTAACACCTCACAGTGGCCGGACTAGTAGGAGCAGAGGCGCACTGCCTGTCTGGGAGGAGTTTAGGCAAGAGGAGGTGTTCAAGTGACTGGGGTCATCTGAAGCACACACTTGCGAACTGGACCCAGCCGCTGATGCGCTTAATGGACGCGGCCGAGGCTGTTGGCCCGGTGTTCGCCAAGATTGCCAGGTGTTCGATGGCGGAAGAGGTGTTCCCAGTGGCTTTGAAAGAAGCGCTGGTGAGACACTTCCTTAAGAAACCTTCCCTTGACCCAGACGCCCTGGTGAATTACCAATCTCCAACCTGCCTTTTTGAGCAAGGTTGTCGAGAAATGGTGGCACAACAGCTCGAGATTGCCTCGTGTCCTTTGACATCTATGAGCCATTTCAGGCAGGTTTTCAGGCTAGACACAACACATAAACCGCTCTAGTTAGGGTGCATAATGACCTACTCGGGGCTAGAGATAGAGGAGATGGGTCAATTTTTGTGCTCCTTGATCTCTCACCAGCATTAGACACCATGGACCACGCCACGCTCTTGATCGGCTCTGGGTTTTGTGGACTCGCTGGCACGGTCATCAGATGATTCAAGTCCCATCTCTCTGATAGGGTGCAGTGGGTAGTGATGGGGAATATCTCCTCCTCCTCCCAAATGCCTCTGTCACGCTGAGTTCCACAGGGCTCTATCTTGTTGCTGATCGTGGTGTACATGCTGCCCTGGGTGAGATAACTCGGCAATACAACATGGCGTTTCACTGCTATGCAGATGACACCCAGCTGTATTTGTCATTTGTTCCCAAAACATCCAGCATTGTCGACATGCTTAACATCTGTCTGACTAAAATCAATGACTGGATGGCTTCCAGCTGGTTGAGACTAAACCCAGATAAGACAGGTGCTAGTGATTGAGCCGGTCCACGGGCATGATGGGTTGCAACCAGGAGTGGACCCAGGTCTTTTCTAAAAGACCTGGGATCTCTCCATTGGTTGCTTCCGAAAGGAGTGTGTAATCTGGGTGTGATCCTGGACAGCAGGCTGACCTCTGAAGATCAGGTTTCGTCTGTGTTTAAGAGTGGTTCTTACCACTGCGGAACATCACCAGGATCAAGCCCTCTTTCCGCCCAAGGCCTGCCGACCCTGGTACATGCCTTTGTTACCTCTTGGCTTGACTACTGTAACGCTCTTTACTCGGGGTCACAGGAGAGACCCTCCATAGGCTGCAGCTGGTGCAGAATGTGGCAGCCCGTTGCTGACGGGTCTGTCTAGGTCCTGTCATGTGACCCCAGTCCTGCATGTTCTGCACTGGCTGGCGGTCAGGTGGAGGGTCCTTTTCAAGGTGGGCTTGCTCACCTATAAGGCCCCTATGGACTGGGTCCTGGCTACCTGTCGGAGCTCCTGTCACTTGTGACCTCTGCGAGGGCCTCCTGGGCGTTCCCAGGGTTTGGCTTAAGACATCTGGTGATCGAGCTTTCAGTGTCAAGGGTCTGACCCTGTGGAGCGCACTTCCATCTGCAGTCCAGGAGGCCCCTCGATTGGTGTTTTTAAGCACAGGGTAAAGGCCCACTTTTCAGCCTGGCATTTACACAGTAATTTGCACCCAATCCTTTTACTATTATACCTAATTTTATCAATTGAGTTTGATTTTATTTTTTCTTGTTATTTCTGGATTTTAATTGTTTTTCTGTTATATTTTGTCAGGCACTCAGAGCCTCAGGGATTGGGCACCTAAAAATACTAACTGCCTTGCCTAGCTTCTTTAATAGTAGTAGTAGAGTTTATTTGGTGCCCATCCAACAAATTACAAAAGTACACAAGTACAGCAATAGGAGACACTCAACATTATACATATAAAAGTACAGTTATGCAAGAACTTACCGTAACAGTAGAGCTTCAGAGGAGCTCTTGCAGCGAAACTATAACCATTACTACTACATACGCCGCGGCATTAGGACCCACGGAAAACTTCTCAGCCAGCAGTACCCAGCCAGGACTGCCCCCGACATTAGCTCCACCACGGCGTCAGCCACGGTATAAAAAGGGGCTTGACCCAGCTCCACCCAGTTCTTTCCGCCACACCCGCCTCATGTTGGGGAAGATCTTAGCTTGCCATTTGCCAGCAAAAACAATTTTTCGAGACTTTTCTTTAAGTTTTCGACGGTTTCCATCCGACGCGATGTCGTCCCCATCATCGGTCTCATCTTCGGGACCTCATCGGAATAAGAGCAGTTGCGCCATCAAATACCATCCAAGGAGGGCCACACCAAGTGCGTCTTCCGCCTGGGGCCTAACCACGACACCGCAGCCTGTTCCACATGTCAGGGTTTCACAAGCAGGACCACGATCCACCGCTTGAAGGTTCTCAAGGTGTTCCTTTTGGAGCAGAAGATGGACCTGCACACCTCCGGGAGAAGGCCAAGCACAAAGACAATCCAAGCGGTCCCAGGACAAGGACCGTAGTCAGTCCCACCACCAGTCCAGGTCCCGATCTCCTTCTTGGCCATCCCAAGAAGCCCCGCTCTTCCTCAGGCTCTGGAGAGCACCACTCCAAGAAGGATTCTGCTTCTGCCAAGAAAGGACAGCCTAAAGCAGGTATGTCAGGGGAGAAACCTGCTAGGCCCAAGGTGACCGCTCAGGGTCACCCCTAAGACCTCAGGGGAACAAGCTGGCCCTACCCAAGGTCCCAGCTCTGCCCGATAAGGGTAAGCCCTTGGAGTCCGAGGATACTCAAGCGCCCCGGCTAAAAACCATAGTTGGTCCCAGTGCGGCGGTAGAAGAGGCCGAAGGATACTATTTCAAGAAGGGGGCAGCGTCTGTCTCCCAAGTCGCAGTCCTCTCTCTAGCAGGCTCTCCCTCGGTCTGCCGAAACTTCAGATCCCATAGTCTCCTTTCGGGATGGCGGCCTCGGTATTTTCAAAGGAGGAGCTCCAGGAACTTTTTCCGTTTGATGGGGTCAAGTTCAAAAACAGATCCCCACCACCACCACCACCCGAAGCTGGCCCGTCACGGTACCGGACCCATCGGAGCAAACCACAACGGGGTGTTCCTTCACCAAGAGGACCCCGGAGAGCTGCTACCTCGCTCACTCCCAGGGCCCGTTCGATCTTGGTCCGTTGACGAACAATGGCACTCACAGAGGTCGGTAGCCAATGCCAGTCAGGTCTCGCCTTAGGAGCCATTCCGTTCCAATAGGCGGGCCCACCCCAACGTCGGTCCCTGGACTGACACCCGTCATCACTCCGTTGTCTGTCTCGTGACGGACGCCGGTCAGAGAGCCACCAACGCCGAGTGGGGCCAGTCATAGGGACAGGTCCGGCTACTCCTCATCTAGTAGCCAGTCATCTGCTTCCTCTTCCCTTCCTCTCGGGATCGGGGTTCCCCATTGAAAAGTACCAGCCCTACTCTCCTCCTGATGATCCAACCTTTATGGGCGTCATGAGGCACATCCAAGCCTCCAATGAATGGGTCAAAGTCCTTTGACGTGGCCCAGATAGAGAATTGTTTCCACTTCATAGCTTAGGTGGACCTGGTGGAAGGCTTTCTGGCTTCTACCAAGATGTCTGCTACGAGCAGGAAACCCGCGGCGTGCTTTAGCTACGCCTGCAGGATCCACGATGCAAATGAAGGGATCTGAGACCTGATGAACAAGAGTCCCTGATCCTGGGTCAACAAGTGTTGCGACAGAGGAAGAGGAAGCGGAGGTTCCTCTGACAACTATTGTAGAAGAGAGAACCAAACTTGCAGGGGCCAGAATGGAGCGATGAGGATCAATCGTGCCCCTCTGATTTGAGCTTGTTCAGGACCCTCGGAATTAAGGGAACAGGATGGATAGGCATAGGCAGATCTGTCCCTCAATCGAAAGACAGTGTGTCCCGCCAAAAAATGCGTGCCCTGGAGCGAGTGAGCAGAAGGCAGAAGTTTCGTTTTGAGGAGACTCGAACAGGTCTACCTCATGCGTTCCCCATTGTAGAAAAATGTCATCTCGACCTCTTGATCCAGTTCCCATTCGTGGATCCTGGCAGAGGACCGACTGAGGCAGTCTGCCAGTGTGTTTTCCCTCGCGGAACATGAATGGCTGTCAGGTGAAGTTTGTGCTGGGTAGCCCAGACCCACACTCTCATTGCTTCCCTGCAGAGAGGTAGGAGCGAGATCTTCCTGCTTGTTGAGATACCAGGCTACCGTCTGTCTGAATGAGGAGATGACCAGGAAGTATGGAGGAGTGCAGGGCCTGTAGGGCATAAAGGACTGCTCTGAGTTAGAGCACATTTATGTGCAGATTTTGTTCGAACCAGGACTAGAGGACCAGAGTCCTGAGACACCCGAGATGGGCCCCAGCCTCTCCTGAGGCATCTGTTGTCAAAGTCTGGGAGGGAGGTTCGATACTAAAGTGAACTTCCCAGCAAAGCTTCTCTTGTAACATCCACCACTGAAAGTCCCTGATCATCAGATCGGAAACTAGTCTAGGTTGTCCAGTGTTTGTTCCCATTGAGACCAAGCGTCTACTGAGAAATCCTCATATGGAGCGCGCGTGGGACTGTCGGAATGGCAGCTGCCATTAGCCCGAGGAGGCAAAGGACTGACCTGGCCCCGACCCTTCTATGACTGGACAGGAGACAGACCTGAGTCTGAAGGGTGTCCACCCTGTCCGGAGGCAAAAAGCTTTGCTAACGGTCATGTCCAGGATCGCCCCTATAAATTATAGTACCCCAGTTCCATTTAATTCTACCTACATACCTACCTAATCCTTCTCCCACTAATCACTGGCCTTCCATTATTCCTAAATGCTCCCCATTCATCCTAGTATTACATTATGCTGTGTGTATGCCTTGACTCCTATGTTGGGATATGTATATACTTTATCTTTTGTATAATTTTCCTGTAACCTACCGTGTCATGTATGTCTGAATCAACTTCTTACCCTTGATCATTGTATTTATAAATGTTTTTCTGTATCTGTTATGCATATATTAGTGCACTGATGTATGCGTTGTGTACCAACTATCGAACCTTGACCTTATCACGTCCATCTTGCAAATGAGCCTTGCTCAATGATGCTCACCTGAATAAATATAGATTTGACTGATTGACTGATTGAAATTGGAAGCACTGACAAGGGACAAAATGGGACTTGGACTGGTTGATGGTGAAAACCTGCAGGGTAAGGTAAAGGGAGTGGAGGAGTTCCTCCTGGGCCAAGGGGCCTTGAGGCCAATGCGTCCCGGTATGGGAATACCTGCACTCCCTGGGTATGCAGGTGGGCCTCCACCAGACAGGCATTGTAAATACTCGGGGAGGGGTGTGTGTGTGCAGAGGAAAGACCAAATGGGAGGGCCCTGAATTGGTAGTGGTACCCATGAAAACAAAATCAAAGGAATTTCCAGTGGGAAGGGCATATGGGGATATGTAGGTAAGCATCCTGCATGTCCAGCGCACAACCACAGTCCCTGCTGAAAAAGAGGCAGAAGGCCCTGCAGGAGAGCATTCTAAAGAGTCTGTACTCCATGAACATGTTCAGGGAACTGAGGTCTAAAATAGGCCTCACATCTCCCACCTTCTTTGGAACTAGAAAGAAATGGGAATAGTAACCCATCCCCAAAGGTGGCTGGGAACTGGTTCCATCGCCGCCTTCGAGAGAAGGAGGTAATTTCTTCTAGGATCAGAGGAAGATGTTCGGGAATAAGATGACTTGGGAGGTGGTCTTGGGATGGTTTCTGCAGAAACTCTACTGAGTGTCTGGCTGCAATCAACTGGAGCACCCAAGCATCTGACCTTATCCTCTCCCAACCCGGTCAATGGAAGGAGAATCTCCTCCTACCATTTCCTCTGGGACCTCCAGAGGCAGTGGGAGAGGCAAGGAGTCAGGAGGTCTGGGCAGCGAGCAGCCAAGGCTCTCGCGACTTTTTGGTAGGGGAGTCTTGGTTGCTTGAGGCGCCCACGCTTGTTGGCCCATTTCCCTGTGATTTAGGTTTTGTCAGTTACATCTGAGAAAAGGTGCCGCTGCCCAAGGAGGGTCTGCACAAACAGTCCACGGACTTGAACGCAATGCCCTTCTATTGCAGGTCGGTAATGATGTCTTTGACATAACTGCAGAACAGCACCGAATGCCTGAAGGGCGATCCTGAATAACAGATTGCACTTCAGGGACCAATCCTGACACACGGAGCCAGGCATGGACGCGAAGACTTACGGTGAAAGCCGAGCTCTGTCCCACCGCATCCACTGCGCGTAAGTGGCACAAAGCATGTGCCGACTGGCAGAATGAGCAGAACGACAAGATCTGCCACTTCCTGTTTTGTCTGAGACTCAGGAAGGAGTCTAACTTGATTCCACCTGACTAAGGATGGTCTTCTGGTAATACCCCATTTGTGCTACATAATTCAAGGCCCTAATACCCAGAGTAGAAGACGGTAGACTTTCCTCCCATATTGGTCCAGAAGCCACGACTCCTTGTCAGGTAGGCGAGCGAGATGTTTGGGATTAGCGGAATGGCCGTGAGAGGCACTAATGTGACCGAGTCCCGCTTTGGAATGTGTAGATTCAAGAAATCTACTCCTCAGGAGCCTGGTATAGCCGACCTGCCTTCCTTGGTGGGCGCTGGCCGGAAAGTTGTTTCTGAATAGTGGAAACAAGGTCCGTGGTGACGCTCAGTCCAGGGTGGAATCAATGTAGGAGCAGTCTCTGGCAGATCCAAGAGGGCAGCAAGCTTTTTACGCTGTGGATCTGGCTCCAGAGATTGCCACTGATGAACTTCCTGGATCTTTCTCAGTAGCTCCAGAAAAGAAGGATTCTCTGGAGACTTGGAGGGGTCCTTGGCCTGGGTCGGTCTGGAGTACAAGGCTCGTTATCGGGTCAGAGCATCCCCTAAGTCAGAGTCAGAGGTCTCCGACGAAGAAGAGGAAGACTCCTCCTGATGCCGGGAGGTTCAGTCCCTTTGGGAAGCCTTCTGGGATGCAAACCCTCCCCACCCCTGGCGCCGAGGGTTCACCTCTGGTGCCAGGTAAGGGAGGGAGTCTCCTGTCTCCGCGCAGGGATCCCGCAAAGGGTCTGGCGCCAGTAGCGACTCTCTACTTCCCTGGTGAGCCGAAGCCTTGGCCTCAGCCCACCAAGCAGCTAATGTCTCCTTCAAGTCTGCGTGGCTGGGGTGGGCGGCAGAGGAGGATATGGATACTGAGGATATCTGTACATGGAGTATCCATAACCCAACGGGCGGGAAGCCCGGCCGGATATTGTATGCTGGATACTGTGGCGCTTGGGTAAGACAGCACCAGGTTATGTGGTGTCGGATACCCGGGTGTCAGGGGCTCAGAGAGCAGAGGACCTGGCAGAGGCCCAGCTGGCGGGCCAAGCAAAGGTGGCCTGCTGGGCATCAGGCCCAGTGTGGGAGAGTCGCCCAGTAGGGGACGCCGGCTGGTGTCGGGTAAGCCGGCATTAGAGTGTCTGGCCCAGCAGGAGGGGCCCTGACAACAACGTGTCCAGGTCCTCTGTGATGACCGGGAGGGAGGGCTGGATTCCCGGGGTTCAGTAGAGGAGACGCAGGGACCTGAGGGCAACTCCAAGTGTTGCGGGAGCCTGGGGTGTCAGACTGGTCAAAGGGTCAGACGAAGGCTCCTTGGCAGGGCGGTCGTCAGCCACCGTCCGCTTATCAGCTGGATCCGGGTGGGTTTTGGGAGGAGCCGCGCCAGACTTATAGGATCCCTTGCTTGATGGAGGCCGCGCTTGAGATGCTGCCTTGTCAGGTGAAAGAGCGACCAGCGCCCCCGCGGGAGTGAGGCAGCTCACCAGCCTTGTCCGAGCAGATGTCGGTGGTACTGGCGTCCGACTTAGTGGACCCACTCGAACCAGAGGGCCACGTGGCAGCAGCCTTCTTTGTTCGGAGGTACCCGAAGGGCCAGAGCGCAAGCCAGACGGGACGGGCGACACCTTCTTGACACCGCCAAGACGGTCATTAAGGAGCAGTCCCCTGGAGGGGATGTTACCAGAACCGCGACCACTGGAGTCGCGGGAGGCCGTGGAAGTCAATCCTGCTCCCCGTGTGCTTCTTTTCTGTGGCCTTCGGGAAGTGGAAGCTTGCCTCAACTTTTCCAACTCCTTCTCCATGGATGCCATTTTTCTTTAAAATATGGGCCTCCAGGGACAGCTGCCTCCGCTTTTGGGTAGCTGAATTAAATTTCTGGCAGGGCTGGCACTTTTCCACAGGATGATCCAGTCCTAGGCAGAAGAGGCACAGGAACGGCAGTCCTTATGCAGCAGCTGGGAACCGCAGAGTTGTACTTATTTTCATGCGATTCGGAAGGCGCCTGGAACGACATACACAGCGTATTGAGGGTGAAAATATCAACGGATGACTGACAACGTTGAACTTTACTGCAAGGAACTTTCACAAGTCAATGGCGGGAAAACTGGAAGGCGGGTGTGGGGACCGCTCTTCATACTGGACGTCGGTCACCTAAGCGTGAGGGCAGTCCCCGCTAGAGACTGCCAGCTAGAAATTTTTCCGTGGGGTCCTGACGCCTGGTGGTCAGTCCTATATGTAAATACCTACTGCAAGAGCCCTCTCAAGTAAGGTCTACACTTCCAGTGTGAAACTGTAACCAAATATACCAACAGGCAACTACTTGGGTCCCAAGACTCAAGTCGAGAACCAAAGATACAAAAAAAAAAAAAAAGGTCGTGAACAACATATAAATATAAAACATAATAACCACCCCACCCTAAAGAGGAGGGGTGGGGTACACCCTGAGGTGCAACACTACCTGCCAGCCCACATCCCAAAACTAGGTTCTGAGAGGGAGGGGGGAGGTCAGAATACAGCAAGACTACATTAGAAGAAACACAATTACTAAGGTGAGTAATTTTTCTTCAAACGTGAAGTCTTGCTGTATTCTGACATATGCAGACTACTAAGCAGTACCTCCATAGAGGAGGGTACCGAACCTATTTTGGGAATAGGCTCTGCAGTACTGTTAAATTAAACCAAGCATCACTCCTAGCCTGGATATCCAGAGAGTAATGCTTGGTGAATGTATGGACTGTTTTCCAGGTGGCTGCTTTGCAGATCTCTAGTAAAGGTATCTCTGGCAGCAGCCAGAGAGGCAGCTGTACCCCTAGTCGAGTGAGCCTCGCCTGAGGGAGGTGTTTTACCTAGCTTGGTATAACAGAATTGTATACAAGCTACAATCCACCTGGCAATAGTTATTTTAGTAGGTCTACCTTCCCACATCACCATAAGTGAGAAACAATTGAAGACAGTCATTTCTATGTGCCTTAGTATGCTCTATGTAACAGCTAAGTGCCCTTTAACATCCAAACTGTGTAACCTTTTTCTCCTGAAGAAGAATGATCAGTGAAAACTCAGTAAGAGAGAGAGACTGGTTTAGATGGAAATCTGAGACCACCTTGGGCAAGAACCTCCTATTAGTTCTGAGGACCATCTTGTCTCTGTGGAATGAGATAAAAATCAGGATCGACCGACAGGGCCTGTAATTCACTAATTCACCTGGCAGAAGTGATCGCTACCAAAAACACAGTTTTCTAGGTCAAGAACTTAAACGCGGCTGGAAGCCAGAGGTTCAAAGGGTGGCTGCATAAGCTGAGCAATACAAATATTGAGATCCAAAGCCAGAGTAGGATCTCTAAAAGAGGGGTTGATATGAACCAGACCTTAAAGAACTTACCAAAGACAGGGTGAGATGCAAGAGAAGTGCCCTTCCTTGCTGACAGGAATGCAGAGACAGCTGCTGGATGAACTTTTAAAGTGGCTGGCCTAAGGCCCTAAGCCATTAAGGTGAAAGGGCACCAGACTGAGTAACTGCACCAGAATCAGCGCTGAGGCCTCAGCCGCACCGCGAAAGGTGTGGGAAGAAGACATGGCGCCGACGACCGCAGCAGCATTGGAGTTGGGACCTGTCACGCGCCGCCCGCCCATGGCGCCCAAGCAGTGCCAAGGCCAGAGACTGGGCCAGTGATGGCTCAGACTGCGCCTCGCGCTGTGAATGGTGCCAAGGTCAGAACCCCACAGTGCCATCCCAACCCATGGTGCCGCGAGCACCGTCAAGGCCAGAGATGTCACAGACGATGGCCCGACCGCGCCAGAAACCCCCACAGCGCCAAGTCCTCGCCGCCTGCAACCGCTCCAGAGCTGGACATGGCGCTGTGCTCAACCACGGCGCTGTGAGCGAAGTGCGGAGAAACAGCAAAGATGGCGCCATAGAGCCTCCCACAGTGCCACCAGCACCATTGGCGACGTGAATGGAGCAGAGAGCAACAATGGTGCTGAGTGGACGGACTGGCGCCATCTGGGCCCACTGCACCACGAACGCGCCGAGGCCCAGGACAGCACCAACAGACGGCATTGAGGATGGCATCAACCCATGCCTTCCGAGCAGAGGGCATGACACCAAGGAGCCTTCACCCAAAGGAGTAATTGCCAAGACAATGCCTCCATGAGGCTACAGCAGAAGCCCCATCCTCTTCAGTCCGTAAAGAACCAGGAGGGGACCCGGAGGAAAGGCCGACAGAACGCGCTTGGCCCGACAAGTGCACGCCCATCCCCGAAGTCGGCAGAGCTCGGCCCAACATTCCACGCGCATTGTTCGATGACACGACGGTCCATGGAGAAGCATGCATTGCATAGTCCATGCTGTGTAGCGGCTAAGACATGCGAGGCAACAGTCATGCTGGTCGGTGACTGAGTACTTACGGCCGCATGGGCACCAACACATGGGAGGCCGTCCCGCCTTCAAAGTTTTCTTGCCCCCGGACTGAGACATGACCTATGGAAAAGAACACCAAACAAGACCAGACATCGTAAAATAAAATAAGGAAGTCTTACCAGGTGACATCGAGTGAAGCGAAACTGAACCGGCAGGAAAATGGAATCGGGTTGACGAACTGCGCCATGGAGTCGAAGGCTTCTTGAAAAGCAGCAGGCCTCTCAAAGTTTCTCAGCTACCCACAAGGTGCCACCTCAACGGGCGGAGATGAATAACTGAGCAGGAGGGCGGAGTCGACAACACCTAACGGCCACCCGCGAGCCCATGCAGTGCGCCGCCGATGGTGAGTAGACTTCACGCATCCAAAAAAAAAAAAAGCTCCCACAGGGTCGTGACCTCCAGCCAGAACCCAAAGGTGATGAATGGTGAAGATTGACAGACAAAATCTTGCCTTCCTAATCTAATATCAGAGCATCCAGGGGAACAGTCCCCAGGACTGGAGGTCTGCAGCAGAACTGGGAAGTCGATTGTCTGGGGCTGCGAAGAGATCCATCTCTGGAGTGCCCCACCTGGTGAAGATTACTGTCAGGATGAGAGGATCCAAGGTCCATTCATGATGGCCCTGGGAGATTCTGCTCAGAGCATCTGCTAGCACACTGTCCTTCCCTGGTAGGTGGACTGCTATTAGGGAAGTTTGTAGGGAGTAGGCCAGAGACCATACTTTCATGGCCTCAGAGACCAAGTGCCCCCCTGTTTGTTGATGTACCACATGGAGGTGGTGGTGGTGTCTGTCCTGACCTGAACCACCTTGTTCCTCACGGAGTCCGAGAAAACTTGAAGGGCCAAGAATACTGCCCTGAGTTCCAGAAGATTGATATGAAGGAGAGACTCTTTTGGGGACCAAACCCCTGTGCTGTGAAGGCTCCTCAGCCCAGGAGAGAAGCATCTGTGGTAAGGACCACTGAAGGAGTTTGCCTGAGAAATGGAACACCTTGCCTGAGATTGTCCGATCCAGCCACCACTGGAGAGCTTGGACCAGAGTTTGAGTCACTGGAATCAGCTCGGTAAGAAAATCTTTCTGAGATCAAAAGGACCTTAGATGGAATTCAATGTCCTCATCTGGAACCTGGCCCCTGCACCACTGCAGTGAAAGCTGCCATGTGGCCTAAGAGCTGAAGAAAATGTTTTGCTGGATGAGAAACCAGAGGATGAAGAGAGAAGCGAGATCTGTAAGGGCCTGAACTCTTGCAAGTGGGAGGAAGGCCTTTGCCTGAACAGTATCTAATTCTATTCCTATGAAGGTGAGAAGCTGTACTGGTTCAAGAACCGACTTCAGCAGGTTGAGAAAGGAAGCCCAGGAAACTGAGCAGATCTTGAGTGACCCGTAAAGCGGACCTGACCTGGTTGGGAGACTGTCCTACAATGTGCCAGTCGTCCAGGTATGGGAATAAAGAAATGCCCTGCTTCTGAGGAAGGCCACTACTACTGCAAGGCACTTTGTAAACACCCTTGGAACCGATGTTAGACGAAAGGCATAGCTCTGAACTGATAATGTCTTGAAGGCAACTCGAACCTGAGGTACTTTCTGTGGGAGCACCGATAGGAATATTGAAATAGGCATCCTTGAGGTCCAGGGATGCTAACCAGTCCCCTGGCCTTAGAGAGGAAGAATTACTCCCAGAGCAACCATTTTGAACTTCTGGTTTAAAATGTGTTTGTTCAAATACCTTAAGTCTAAGATAGGTAGCCTCCCGTGTCTTGTTTGGGGCAAGGAAATATCGAATACAGACCCTTGGCCCCTGTGTAGAATAGGAACTCTCTATGGCTCTGAGAGCCAGCAAAGAGGAAACCTCTGCTTCTAGAACAATGGTTTCGGAGATGTTTGCAGGTGGAAAAGACCTGACCCTCATTTTGGAAATTTTTTCAAATGGAGGCCAGTCTTAGCTTACTACTTCCAGGACCCACTTGTCTGAGGTAAGACTTTCAAGCCTGAAGTAGTAAGCCAGCCTGCCTCTACTGCGATTGGGGAGTCGAACCGGGCTGACATCAGGGCGCCTGCTTGGCAGGAGCCTTGGACTGGGAAGAGGATGCAGCCCTGCTCATCCCTCCTGCCTCTCCCTCGAAGAACCCTCTGTGGGAAGGGAGAGGAGGCCTGGGCTTGGTAGAAAGGTCTGTGAAAGGGCCTGCCCCTAGACTGCTGCTTCTGAGGAGTGGCTTGTCTTTCCTTGGCCTGAGCACTCCTGTAAGTGGTCCTGTATTCGTCCATTTTTTCCTGTAAGCCTCTGCCTCCTCCCCAAACAGAGAGTTACCCACTACATGGAAATTCATGGCCTTAGCCTGGGTGTCCTGAGAAAGGCTAGTACATCTGAGCCAAGCAAATCTGAGACAAGAAAAGATACAAACCGCTCAATGTATGAGCAGCAGAGGGCGGCTACCTGTAGAATAGAATATTGTGACCTGTTATGCCTTCACACAAATTCAGAGATACTGAATAAATAACTTTAACTGTTGTATTTAAATTTTCCATGGTGGAAAATTTAAATACAACAAGTTTAGTTGTTTATTCAATGTCTCAATGGTTTTTGTGGCTTGAAGGACGCAGCAGTTCACAGTATTTGCAAATCTCCCGAGACACAGATGTAGCCATGACTGTGGATGCCACATCATTTGAGTCCACATCAGGATGGAACTGTACTTTGGACGCCTCAATCCCATTTCAGCAGCCACCTCCTCCAGCTCTTTGGCAAGCTTGGGGAGAAAGCCTGTTTAGCCAGTTCCAGAACAGTATCCCACCTGGACTTCTGGTACCTGGCTGCATAGGCCATATAATTTGCCTGCCTGAGTCCCAAGGAGGATGCCAAATATTGTTTTTGGCCATGCTATCGACCTTCCTGGAGTCTTTATCTTTGGGAGGGGGTGAAGCCAAAAGTATGTTAGCCTCTGTCACAAGCTGCAGCCTGCACTACCTCAACATGGCTGCAGTGACTGAACAAAACTCCGTACCTGAGCTGACAACATGTACCTCCTGTACATTCTCTTGTCTGCTGGAGGTAAAGAGTTTGGTGTCTAAAGAATCTTCTTTGTTTCAGTCCATCATCTCAACAAAATCAGGCTCCTCTTCCTCCTCTGCAGCTTCTACCATGGGGAGCTGGAGGGTTTCAACCACCTTTTGTAGAAAAATAGTGAGAGGGGACTCAGAAAGCCTGGGAGGGGAAACATTGGTGGGGCTCGTCTGGGGAGATGTCGGATCAATCAGCACATCTAGACCTTCTAAATCAATCATCATCCTCCTGTTCTGGGAAGTCTTTGTCCCCTCCCACTCCAATTCACAATAGGCATCCGGATCGTAATCCAATGGAGTGGATCCGACTGAACCGACGGTGCCAGTTCGATGGAACCGGTCAAGCAACTGAACAATGCTCACTGCTTTGGCCATCTCATCAGCGTTGGAATATGCAGTTCTGGATCCGAACCGCCGATTTCTTTTCACCAGAACCGACTCCTCAGTCGGATCTCCTTGCCCGAGGAGGTATCGCCCAGGTCAGTGGGCACTTCCCTCAGGTTCAGCCTCAACTGAACTGGCTGGCCATCCAGCCAGCGGACTTCTCGGCCTTTTTCCTTTAGCCACTTAATCTTTCGCGGCAAATGAAGGGACTTGAGGTCTGGATGGACCAGGATCCCTGATCCTAGGTCAGCAAAAATAGCGACAGAGGAAGAGGAGGTTCCTCGAGTACTGCTGCAGAACAGAGAACCAAACTTGCCTGGGCCAGAAAGGAGCAATCAGAATCATTTGAGCTCCTTCCGAACAGAGTTTCTGCAAGACCCTTGTAATCAGTGGAATCGGAAGGCATAGACGAATCTGCCCTTCCAGTCTGGAGACAGAGCGCCTCTCCAAAATTGCAGCGCCCTGGAGCGGCGAGCAGAAGGTGGGAAGATTTGTGTTTTGGGGAATCAAACAGGTCTACCAGTGGAGTTACCCAGCATAGGAAGATGTCGCTACGACCCCTGATCCAGTTCCCATTCGTGAGCTAGAGCAGATGACCGCTTAGCCTGTCAGCCAGCGTGTTCTCGATCCCGGGACATGAGATGCCGTGAGGTGAAGGTTGTGCTGTACTGCCCAATCCCAGACTCGCACCGCCTCTCGGCAAAGGAGGTAGGAATGAGTTCCTCCCCATTTGTTGATGTACCAGACCACATACATGTTGTCCGTTTGTACCGCTTAGGTGACCTGGAGACAGATACAGAGCCTGAAGAGCATACAGTACTGCCCTTGGTTCCAACACATTGATGTGGAGGGGACGTCTGGAGCTGGACCAGGAGCCCTGGGTCCTGTGAGGACAGAGATGGGCTCCCCAACCCTCACCGGTGGCGTCCGTAGTCAACGCCTCTGTGAGGGGAGGAGACTGAAGGGAACTCCCGGCAGAGGTTCTCCTGAACCATACACCACTGCAAGTCCGAGCCATGGGAGTGAAGACCAGGACAAGTTGATCTAGGTCGTCCACCAGCTGATCTCATTGAGACCAAAGTGTCCACTGAGAGATTCTCATGTGGAGCTGGCGCGAGGAACTGTCGAAATCGCGGCCGCCATTAGTCCAAGGAGTGAAGGACTGACCTGGTGCTGACCGCCTGCGGCTGGACAACAGGCTGACCTGGGCCTGAAGAGTGGCTACCCTGTCCGTGGCAGGAAGGCCCTGCCAGAGGTCATGTCCAGGATCGCCCGATAAACTGGAGCATCTGGGATGGGATCAGATGGGACTTTGCTTGGTTGATGGTAATACCCAGGCAGGAAAAGACCTGCTGGGTAAGGGAAAGGAAGGCAGGAGTTCCTCACTGGACGGGGCCGCCAGGAGCCAATCGTCCAGGTGCGGAAAACCTGCACCCCTGCGCAGGTAGGTCGCTACTACCAAAAGGCATTTGGTGAACACTGGGCGCTGAGGAAAGACCAAATGGGAGGGCCTTGAACTGGTAGTGGTCCCCTGGAATGCAAAATGCAGGTATTTGCCCTGGGAAGGGCTGATAGCGATATGCAGGTAGGCATCCTGCATATTCAAAGCGCACAGCCACAGTCCCGGCTGAAGAAGAGGCAGGAGGCTCTGCAGCAAGAGCATCCTGAACCTCTTGTACTCCACGAGACAAGTTCAGGAGCCGAGGTCCAGAATCGATCACTGCACTCCATTTTCTTCGGGACCAGGAAGAAATGGAATAGTATCCTATCCCCTGAAGAGGAATGGGACGGTTCTATCTCCTCCTTCAGCAAAAGTGTTGAAATCTCTTTCTGGACCAGAAGATGATGTTCCCAAAATGCGATGACCTTGGGGAGGGTGTCGAGGGTTTCTGAAGAAACTCTATTGAGTGTCCTTCTGCGATCAGCTGGAGCACCCAGGAATCTGAAGTTATCCTCTCCCAACCCGGGAGGTGGAGGGAAACCTCCCTCCTACTGGTTCCTCTGGAACCCCGAGGCTGAGGAGAGGAAAGGAGTCAGGTGGTGTGGGGCAGCGTGTGGCTGAAGCACCCGCTGCTTTTTGGGCGGAGGAGCTTGGCAGCCGGAGGGGCCCAGCGTTTAGCGGCCCGCTTCCCTGGGGTTTCGCCTTTTCCGATTCCGCCTATGAAAGGGACGGCACTGCGCTTGATGGGGATGATGCATGAGTCCACAGACTTCAGTGCAGTCCCCTTCTCCTGCAGATCGGTGATAATGTCCTTGACATCACCACCGAACAGCACCGAACCCCGAAGAGCTTCCTGAATCGCAGACTGCACTTCCAGGACCAACCCTGACATATGGAGCCAAAATGACGCCAGAAGCTTCCACGGCGAAAGCGGAGTTCCTACCAGCAGTGTCCACTGCATCGTAAGAAGCACAAGCATGTGACAACTGGATGAACATGCAGAGCGGACAAGGTCAGTCACTTCCTGTTTGACTTGAGAGTCCGGAAGGGAGTCCAATTTGGATTCCACCTTACTAAGAATCGCCTTCTGGTAATCCCCATGTGACAGACATAATTTAGGACCCTAATACCCAGAGTGGAAGAAGCATAGATCTTCTTCCGCACTGGTCCAGAAGACGGATTCTGTGTCAGGTGGAGATGAGTTCAGATGTTTCGGTTAGCTGTCCAGCCATGAGCGCGCTTAATCACAAACTCGAATCAGCTCGAGGGTAAGAATCTAAAAGTCAATACCATCGGAGCCTGAAATAGCCTGTTAGACTTCTATGAAGCGGGCTAGCAGACGGTTGCTTCCAAATAGTGGAATCAAGGTCAGCATGAGGCTCAGCCAGGGTGGCACCAATGTAGGAGCTGTCTCAGGAAGGTCCAGATGTTCAGCGAGTTTCTTACGCTGTGGATCCGCCCCAAGAGAATGCCACTTGTAAACCTCCTGGATTTTGCGTAGCAAGTCCGTGAAGAAGGATCCTTCAGGAGGAGTCCTAGGCCGGGCTTAGATTGAGGCGTGGCTTGTCGTCCAGCTCGGAGCAACCGGAGTCGTCCGAGGTGGAACAGGAAGCACCCCTCCCGGCGAGGGAGGACCGGGACCCTGGAAGGTCCTCGGGAGCGATCCTGCCCGCCCCTGGAACCAGAGGGCTCGGCCCTGGTGTCCGTGAGGTGGGAGGGGAGTCTACCGTCATGGGACTTATGGGAGCCGGCACCATCGCTGTGAGGCGACCCTCCACCTCTCTGGTGAGTTGAGCCTTGGCCTCCAGCCCACCAGGAGGCCAGAGTCCTCTCCAAGTCCACTTGCAGGCTGAGGGGCGGTGGAGGAGGAGGAGGAGGAGGATGCGGTATTGACGTACCTGTAAGGCGCCAGATTCATAACCCGGACGGCAGGAAACCCCTGTGTCTGCTATTAAGGCACCGGTACTGCGGCGCTGGTACTGGGACGCCTGATACTGTGGAGCTGGGTAAGACTGCTTCGGATACGACGGGCGGATTTCCGGAGCTGGAGGGTCTGCTGAGATGGTCCGCCGGAGAGCCCACGGGTGGGCCTGAAGCAGGAGGCCCGCGCTGAAGCGGCATCCGGGAGAGGGATGTTGCCCGGCATCGGGGAACCGGCGCCAGGTCAGTCGGACCAGTGGGCGGACAGCCTGGACGGGGTGCAGCGGAACCTCGGCATCTCCCAAGGATGGAGGAGAAAAGTCCGGGGTCAGGCTGAAGAGACCCAGGGTCCCGGGAGGGCAGCGAAGGCTGCGGCGAGCTGGGAATGGCGGACGGGGAGGGTCCGGTGCCTGCTCAGCCGCTGCAGGCGGGTGTCTGGCAGGCCGACATCTGACTTATTGGACCCATCGCCCAAGGCAGGTTGTGAAGGAGGAGCGGCCTTGTTGGGCGGAAGAAGGGGTCAGTATACCAATCAAGGGTCGGGCGACTTATCGATCATCTCCATGCGGCGCGCCAGAGGAGCTGACGCCCAGCTTACCGAGCCGCCAAACCAGTAGTCTGCACGGTGGCGGCTTTACTGGGAGCAGAGGACTCCAATAGCCCGGAGGTGCCCGGAGGGCCCAAGCCAGACGGGCGGGCCGACGCCACCTTGGAAGCCTCTCAAAGGTAGCCGTCGAGAGCAGTCCCCTGGAGGGCGTTACCTGCAACATGGCGACTCCCAAAGAAGGCAGCGGTGGATGAGGAGCCCTTATCCGGTGCTTCTCCTTGTCTTTCTTTTCACGATGGCCTTGAGGAAGTGGACACCTGCGGAGCTTTTTAACTCCTTCTCCATGGAGGACATTTTCTTCTTTACTATGTGGGCCTCAGGGACTGCTGCCTCCGTCTGTGGGTGGCAGCGTTGAATTTAGGCAGTGCTGGCACTATTCCAACTGATGATTCGGGCCTAGACAGAAGAGGCACTGGAAATGGCTGTCCTTGTCGCGGAAGTTGGGCACCACACGAGTTGCACTTATTTTTGTGCTCGGAAGGTGGTAGGGGCGACGCTACCCGACGAATGTACTGATGATTTTAATAGAAGAATCGGAAAAAGGGCGGTAAAACCTACCAGCAGAGAGAGCTGGCGGGCTGGAACTTTTACTGTGGCGCGAACCACGAAGCTAACGCGGCGGGAAAGAACTGAAGAAGCGGGTTGGGGACCGCCTCTGTATACTGACGCTTTAATGACGTCGGTCACCTGACGGGCGGTCCCCCGCCAGAGAGACTGCTAGCTAGACACTTTTTCCATTGGGTCCTGACACCGCCGGCATCAGTCCTATATGTAATTACCTACTGCAAGAGCCTCTCAAGTAAGATCTGCATCTCCCTTGAATTCAAAATAGCTTTTGCCACCATTTCAACAGTATAACTATATACAGTTTTAAAAAGGGATCCCAGTATCAGTGACATTTCCACATAAAGATTCACATATATTTTTATACCTGCAGATATGCAAGGAGAAGAAAAGACAAATAGCAAAGGAAGGCAGACACAACCAGAGGCATAGAATTGCGAAACCAGAGTGATCAGTTCCTAGGTCTCAAGAAAATTTGGTTGTGCAACCAGACAGACAAGAGAGAGAAAAGGAGAGGATGGATCAGATCCATGCGTTTAAACTCTTTCTGCATAACAAATTGGGCAAGGCCTTATTCAACCCTGTCACAAACCTCAGTTTCTTCATGCCATACTGTAGTTGCCGATGACGCTGTAACCGGAAGACAAAGTGCACACAGTCAAAATAAAACAACAGGTTACTCACCTGTAACAGTAATATAGAAACAGAATCTGACAGCAGATAAGGACCGCTTGGCCCACCCAGTCTGCCCATTTTCCTACCTAACAGATAAGCTGCAGATCCTAGTTAACCAACAGCTTACTTCCTCCTACAACCCACTAGGACTGCCTTATGTCTGTCCCATGCATTCTTGAATTCCCCACTGTTCTTCACTCCACAACCTCCTCAGGAGGCTGTTCCATGCATCCACAACCCTCTCTGTGAAAAAATAGTTCCTCACATTATCTCTGAGCCGTCCCCTCTATCTTCAAATTGTGCCCCTTTGTTCTTGCACATCTCTTTCTGAAAGATGCTACCCTCTTGGACTTTGCTGATTCCCTTGAGGTACTTGAAAGTTTCTATCATGTCCCTCTCTCCCTTCTTTCCTCAAGGGTATACATATTAAGCTCCTGTAGTCTTTCTTGATATGTCTTCTGGTGCAGACCCTGCACCATTTTGGTTCCCTCCTCTGGACAGCCTCCACTCTGTCTATGTCTTCTTGGAGATGGGGTCTCCAGAACTGCACACAGTACTCCAGGTGGGGTCTCACCAACTGTCTGTACAGAGGATAACAATTTCCTGTTTTCTACTATTGATGCCTCTCCCTGTCATCCCAGTATCCCCCAGCCTTCCTTACTGCCTTCTCACACTGCTTGCCCACCTTTAGGTCATCTGATAGAATTACCCCAGGTCCCTTTCCATTTTTACTGTTGTCAGTATCTCACCCCCATTGTGTACTCTACCCCTGTTTTTTTGTTTCCCAGGTGCATTACCTTGCACTTCTTTGCATTGAATCTAAGCTGCCATACATTTGACCATTCTACAACCTTGCCAAGTCCTTCTCATCCTTTCCCTCCATCTAGGTGTTATCCAACCCTGTTGCAGATCTTTGTGTCGTCTGCAGAGACACATACTTCTTCAGTTCCTCTGCAATGTCACTTATAAAGACATTAAAAGGACCAGTCCCAGTACCGAACCCTGTGGCACCCGCTAGTAACCCTTTCTTCACTGTGAACTCCATTTACTACTACCCTTTGTGTCCTGTTATCTAGCCAATTCTTTATCAGGCTACCATCTTGGGACCCATTCCAATGCTGGCTAACTTGTGTATTAATCTTTGTGTGGGACTGTATCAAATGCCTTGATAAAATCTAGGCAAGCCATGTCCCAGCCCCTCCCTGGTCTACTACTTTGGTCACCCAATCAAAGAAACCTATTAGATTCAGTCTGACACGATCTTCCCATCGTGAATCCATGCTGCCTTGGGTCCTGTGCCCACTGGCCTCTAGGTACTCAACAATTCTTTCCTTCAGAAGTGATTCCATCATTTCCCTACCACTGAGGTCAAACTAACTGGTCTAATTTCCTGCCTCTGTCCTGCTCCAACTTTTGTGAAGAGGAATCACATCCGCCCTCTTCCAGTCCTCAGGTACCACCCCACCTTCCCTTGATTTGTAAAAGAGAGTAGTCAGCGTGTCACTAGTTCTACCCTTAGTTCTTTTAGAATTTTGGGTGAATCCCATCAGGCCCCATTGCTCTGTCCACCTTCAATTTTATTAGTTTTTCAGAACCCTTTCTTCTGAAAATGGACTGGTATTGACCCCGTCTTCAGAATGTTTCTCCTGTTTGGTTTAGGTACCTCCCCATCTCTTCCTTTGTGAATACTGAGCAGAAATATTCGGTCAGTATCCCTGCTTTTCACTGTCACCCTCTACCCACATTCCTTCCCTTTATTAAGCCTCAGTATCCCTCCTTTGGTCTTTCTTGGCTCCCTAATGTACCTATAAAAGGTCTTATCCCCTTCTTAGAGTTGGCTATCCTTTCCTTGGTTTGGGGCTTTGCTATTCTGACTGCCTTCCCAGCCTCTTTCTGCTCTAACTGAAAGTTCTCTGTCCTGCTCCTCCTGTGCTTCCTTATATTTCCTGATGCTATCCTTTTCTCCTTAAACTTCCTGCCACCTCTTTTGAGAACCATAGCAGTTTTTCCTTAGTGTGTTTTGTTGATTTGCTTTACACAAAGGCTTGCTGCCTCTGTGATGGCTGGATTGATTACTCCCCATTGTTCCTCCACCCTCCTTCTTGCCTGTTTTTCCCCAAAGTTAGCCCTCCTAAAGTCCAATACTCTTGCTTTTGTATGGCTGTGTTTATTGTGAACCACACTGTTTGGTGGTGGCTTGTTCTCAAATGGCTACCCACTTCTAAATCTGAGATTCTTTCTCCGTCCCTATTTGAGAGTACCAGGTCTAAGATTGCTCCTCCCGAGTGGGTTCCAATACTAGCTGTCTGAGGCATGCCCCTTGTAGGGCATCAAGAATGACCTGCTCTTGGATGTACCTGCAGCAAAGGTGCTCCAGTTAACATCTAGCATATTCAGGTCCCCATCAACAATATCTGCCCTTTTTCTGCCATACTTAGGATGCCTTATATCATTTCCTTGTCCATTCCTCCCAGAGATGGGGTCTGTATACAACCCCATGGGATTGTGGTGCCATTTCCTGCCTCCAGGGTGACCCAGAGTGCCTCATCTGCTCCCTGTTTACTCTTTAGTTCTGTCACTTTGATCCCTTCCTTTACATACAGAGCTACTCCTCCTCCTCTTTTACCCTCCCTCTCCCTCCTGTAGATTGTGTATCCTGGTATGTTGACATCCCAGTCATGGTTCTCTGTGTACCATGTTTCTGTGACTGCCACAATATCCAAGCAACCCTCTTCCATCAAGGCCACTAGTTCAGGGAGCTTGTTACACAGACTACAGGCATTGGTACTCATCACCCTCCACTTTTGATGGCCTTACCCTTTAGCCCCATTCCTGTCCTTACTGCCTTTGCCTTTTTACATTTACCTCTGTCCTACTCCTAACGACTTCTCTACCTTGGTGTTTACCTCACTAATTACTGTAGTTCTAGGAGTGGTACATGTTGTTTATCCACACTTATTGGCATATCCTTTCCCCTTTAAATCTTGCCTGAAGTCTTCAAGCTGGCTCCTCCCACACACCCAGGTGGTATATACCTCGGCTCCAGCTCCATGATGCCAGATTGTAGCCCACTGGAAACCAGGTTGTGTGCGCCTGCAGCGGGGGTCAGTGGGTCCTGTGAATGAACAGCATACACCACTCTAGAAAGAATTACATAGAAATTACCGTAACAGTAGATCTCCGAGATCTACTTGTAGTAAAGTAACTACATATAGGACTCAAACCGGCGGAAGATTAGGACCCCAGGAAAAATTTCTAGCTAGCAGTGTCTGGCGGGGAACCGCCCCGCCAGGTGACCGCGTCTGAAGTCAGTATAAAGGCGGTCCACGCCCGCCTTCCAGTTCTTTCCCACCAAAGGCCAAAAGCGACAAGGACGAGAGAGTAGCGGGACGCTTCCCTTCCTGGAAAAGGAGCTGAAAAGCTAAGGGGATGGAGGGCGGAAGGCATTACCTCAGAAGAGCCTCTCTCAAGATCTACTGTTACGGTAAGTTCTTATGTAACTGTACTATCTTACCTCTAGAGGGCTCTTGCAGTAAGTAATTACATATAGGACTGAGTCCCAAGCAGCCTGGAACAAGAAGCACAGGAGGGAGAAAACTACCCAACAATAGAACCTCCGGTTGTAAGGTTCTCAGGAAGGAGACCTTGCAAAACAAAAGCCCAAGCTTGCTCTCACGAGCAGAGGCAATGTCCAAACTGTAGTGTTTTGTAAGGGCATGGACAGAAGTCCAAGTAGCAGCTGCGCAGATGTCTGCCGCTGACACATTCTTGAAATAAGCCACAGAGGCAGCTACTCCTCTGGTGGAGTGACTCTGACTTGACCCGCAGGGTGGTCTTGTACTTGTCATAACAGAAAGAGATACAATGAGCCAATCATTTGGACAGGCATTGCTTGGAAACAGCATTCCTCTCTTTGTGAGCAAGAGAGAAAAACAGCTGATCGGACTTTGAGATCCTCGTCCTGGTGGTGTAGTATCTCAGAATCCTATGAACATCCAAAGTATACAAGAGGTACTCCCTTGATTGGAGTGTTGTGTAAAGAAAGCAGTAGCTCAATGGATTGATTCAGTGTAGATTCCGCTACCACCTTAGGGGAGAAACTTAGGGTTGGTATGCAGAGCACACGTTCCTTGTGAAAACTCAAATGCGGATTTTGCACATCAAGGCCTGGAGCTCAGAAATACGCTGAGCTGACGTAATGACCACTAGGAAGAGAGTCTTTCAGGATAGGAACTTCAGGTCTGCTGAGGCTGCCGACTCAGAAGGAGGCAGAGTAAGCTCTCAGGATAAAATTCAGATCCCAAGGAGGGCAGGAATGCAAATGGGGGTCTCAAGTGGAGAACCCCTCTAAGAAAGGTCTTAGAGACTTCCAACTGCGCCAAAGTTCTGTCCCAAAGGGAACATGATAAGAGGAGATGGCCGCCACGTGAACTTTCAGAGAGGAATGGCTGAGACCCAGGTCAAAGAGATGACGTATATAGTCCAGAATTCTCCGACAGGGCACGAGAATGGCTCGAAATCACTGGAAGAGCCCCAAATAGAAGACGGTTTTCCATTTAAGTGGTGTAAGTAGATCTAGGAAACCCGAATTGGGCTTGAGCCACGCCTGCAGGAGCCACGCGATGCAACTGAAGGGATTTGAGACCTGGATGAACCAGTGTCCCCTAATCCTGTAAGCAAAATTTGCAACAGAGGAAGAGAAGGTTCCTCTGAAAACTGTTGCAGAAGAGAGAACCAAAGTTGCCTGGGCCAGAAAGAACAGGTTATTCACCTGTAACAGTAGTTCTAGGAGTGTTATATGTTGTTCATCCACACTCTCTGGCATGTCCCTTTCCTTTAAATTCACCAGAAAGTCTTCAAGCTGGCTCCTCCACCCACCTGGGTGGTAAATACTCGCTCCGTCCCATGATGCCAGATCTTGGCCAGCTGGAAGGAAGGTAGGTGCGCCTAAAGCCGGGGAGGGAGTCGGGTGGGTGCGTGTGGATGAAAAACATATACTACTCCTAGCACTACTTTACAGGTGAGTAACCTGTTCTTCTAGGAGCGTGGATATGTTGTTCATCCACACACTCTGGCAGACTCCAAGCAGTTCTCCGGGAGGAGGGAGGCAAGGCAAGACACCCCTATTTAGGAAACAGAGATTGAGAACCGAGGCCCCAAAACCAGCATCCCGGCTGACTCAAGGTCGATTGGTAGTGGGTAATCAAGGTGTTTGCTGACTTCCAGGTAGCAGCCCGACAGATCTCCTGGATAGGGATGTCCCAGGAAGCAGCCACCGATGCAGCAGTATGGCAGGTGAATGAGCTCTTATCCTCTGGGAGGCTCCTTGCCGCTAACTCATAGTCACAGACCTATGCATGATGTAATCCATCTTACAATAGTCCGTTTGGCTGCAGGTCTGCCGAAGCGGCTTCAGCGTAGGTGACAAACAGCTGGTGAACCTCTCCCGATTTCCCTGTCCTCTCCTTATAATAGGAGGCGCATGTCTGAGGTCCAGAGTATGGAGCCTGTACTCGGCATCGAGGTGCAGTTCGGGTAGTATACCAGCAGAGTCAACACCTGGTTAAGGTGAAACTCTGACACCACCTCGGAAGGAATTTGGGTGGAGGCGCAGGACAACTTTGTCCCTGTGAAAGACCAGATAAGGGAGTCCACCCAAAGTACCTGGAGTCTCCTGTCCTTCTGGCTGACATGATAGCCACCAGGAAGAGCGTCTTCCACAAGTGTGAGAGCGCACACTTGTGCATGGGTCTGAATGGCTTGCCCATGAGCTTTGCCAAACCAGCAAAGAGATCCCACGGAGGTGGGATTCATGCACGGAGGGATATGTGATCCAGGCCTTTGATAAAGTGCCCGACCACTATCTCCTGTGCCAATGTCGCTGACTGGCCCACCCTGAAGCAGAAATGGCTGCCAGGTGCGCCCCTAAGGGTCGACCACCATAGACCCCTTTGGAGAGAGACCAAAGGTAATCTAAAATGTTAGCCACAGAGCAGGATAAGGGGTCCAGACTCTTACCCTGACACAAATGGAAGAAAAAATTACTCACCTTAGTAATGTTTCTTCTAACGAGTCTTGCTGTATTCTGACTATTGCAGTTGGGTCCTGCCTTTCAACTGCCCGGAGAACAAAGGTTAACTTTCCAAGGCCAGCATGGAACATTCAAGCGAGCTCGCTTGAAACCCCTGCTGCTGCTGTTTAAACTCCAACTGTCAGATCTTCTGAGCAATACTCACAAGAAGTTCTGTGTGGAAACTGTAAACTCACACTAGCCAACTGGCAACTAAATTTATTAAAAAGGGTTTTGGTTTCAAAGCAAAGACTCAAGTCAGGAAACCCAAAAACAAACACAACACACACCCAAAATAAAGTAGGGTGAAAAAGGCACCTCTAGGGTGCCAACACTGCTCCTTCCCACCCACATCCCAAAACCAGGTTCTGAGGGAGGCAGTGGGGAGGTAGAATACAGCAAGACTCCATTAGAAGAAACATTACTAAGGTGAGTAATTTTTGCTTCAAGCAACATGAAGTCTTGCTGTATTCTGACTACTGCAGCCTACCAAGCAGTACCTCCATGAAGGAGGGACATAACCTACTTTGGGAATAGGCTCTGACGTACTGCTGTGCCAAACCGAACATCACTCTAGCCTGGATATCCAGAGGTAATGCTTGGTGAATGTATGGACTGTTTTCCAGGTGGCTGCTTGACAAATATCTAGATAGGAATATCCTGGCAGCAGCACACTCTAGTAGAGTGAGCCCTCAGGCCTGGCGGTGGGGATCTACCCAGTTTTCATAGCAGAACTGTATACAAGAGACAATCCACCTGGCAATAAATCTCTTAGTGGCAGGTTTGCCCTTACTGACCTCTCCATATGTGAGGAACAACTGGAGGACTCAAACCTGTGATCCTTGGTGCACTCTATGTAGTAGCTGAGGGCCCTTTAACATCCAAGCTGTGCAGCCTCTTCTCTCAGAGAGGAGGAATGGTCAGTGAAGAAACAGGAGAGAGACTGATTAAGGTGGAAATCTGAAACCACCTTAGGAAAAACTTCCTGTTAGTTCTTAGGACCACTTTATCTCTATGGAAGAGATGAAATCAGGCTCCACTGACAGGGCTTACAATTCACTGATATGCCTGGCAGAAATAATGGCTACCAAAACACAGTTTTCCAAGTGAAGTACTTAAGCTCTGCAGAGGACAAAGGCTCAAAGGGGTTGCATAAGCTGAGCAATGTAAACATTAAGGTCCCAAACAGGAGCAGGGTCCCTAAAGGGGGATTGGTGTGCATAAATCCCTTGAAGAACTTACAAACACAGGATGGGCTGACAGAGAGAGGCTTGCCTACTGACAAGAAGGCAGAAACAGCTGCCAGATGCACTTTAAGTGTAGCTGGCCTAAGTCCTAAGCCATTAAGAAGAACTATATAGTCCAGGACTGCAGGCAACCCGCGGCAGATTCTGGAAAATATACTTATCAGAGCACCAAATAGTGAACCTTTTCCATTTGGGTTGTAAGTCTTTCTGGTGGAAGGCTTTCAGAAGCCTTAAGGATATCCAGAACCCCTTGAGAAAGGTGAAGATCAGCAAACTCTAACTCTTCAAGAGCCATGCCTTGAGATTGAGAGATTTGAGGTTCGGATACCAAATCCTCCCTGAGAGGATGTCAATAGGTTGTAATTCCTGGGAAGAGACAGGGGAAGGTGGACTGCTAAGGACAGCAACAGTGGGTACCAGGGCTGTCTGGTCCAGTCTGGAGCAATCAGAATCATTTTGCATGGTTGAGACCCGATCTTGACTAACACTTTGAACAGGAGAGGGAAGGGGAAAGCATAGAAATTTCCTTCCCATTTCAGAATCAGAGCATCCAGGGGACTGAGCCCAAGACTGGGGTCTGCAACAAAGAGAGGAAGTTGGTGATTGTCTGGGGCTGCAAAGAGATCTATCTGTGCAGTGCCCCATCTCGGAAAATCACTTTCAAAACTAGGGATCTAGGGTCCATTCGTGATGGCCCTGGGATATCCTGCTGAGAGCATCTGCTAGGACATTATCCTTCCCTGGGAGGTGAACTGCTATCAGAGAGGTCTGCAGGGAATAGGCCAGGGACCACAACTTCATTGCTTCTATGCACAAGGCCATAGACCGAGTGCCTCCTTGCTTGTTGATGTACCACATTGTGGTGGTATTGTCTATTCTGATCTGGACCACCTTGTTCTGTACAGATTTGGAAAAGGCTTGCAGTGCCAGAAACACTGCTCTGAGTTCCAAGAGAATGATGTGAAGCAGAGATTCTGAGGTGACCACAGTCCTTGGGTGGTAAGATCCCCAGGTGGGCTCCCCAGCCCAGCAGGAGAGCATCTGTGGTGAGTATCACTGAATGAGACTAAGTGACAAAAGGAACTCCCTGTCTCAAATTGTCCTGATCCGCCACCACTGCAAAGCCTGGATCAGGGTTAGTCACTGGGACTAGTTTGGTAAGGAATCCTTTCTTTGGGACAGAAGGCTCTTAAGTGGAACTGAATGTCCCTCATCTGGAATCTTGCCCCTGGACCACTGCTGTAGAGGCTGCCATGTGGCCCAGGAGCTGCAGAAATGCCTTGCTGGTTGAGACACCTGAAGGGTGAATGAAGAGGCCAGTTCCATAGGGTCCTTACCCTGTCCAGGGGAGGAAGGCTCTTGCCCTTATTGTATCCAGCTCCGCCCCTATAAAGGTGAGGAGCTGTACTGCTTCGAAACTGACTTTGGAAGGTTGAGGAGGAATCCTAAGGAAGTGAGCACTTGTGAGTGATTTGCAGATGTGACTTGGCGTGGTCTGGAGACTGACCCACTATGAGCCAGTCGTCCAAGTATGGAAAGATGGAGATCTTTTATCTCCTTAGGAAAGCAACCACTACTGCCAGGCACTTTGTGAACACCCTGGGGCTGATGTTAGCCAAGGACATTGCTCTGAATTGACAGTGGCCTGAGGGCAACTCTAGACCTGAAGTACTTTCTGTGGGAGCACCTGATGGGAATGTGAAAATAGGCATCTTTGAGGTCCAGGGAGGCTAGCCAGTCCCTGGCCTTAGAGAGGGCAAATTATTCCCAGAGTCACCATTTTGAACTTTGGTTTTAAAGGTGCTTGTTCAGATATCTTAGATCCAGGATGGGCCGCCATTCTCTTGTTTTTGGGGGTTAGGAAGTACCTGGAGTACAATCCTTTGCCCTTGTGTAGGGTAGGAACCCTTTCTATGGCTCTGAGAGCCAGGAGGAAGAAACCTCTGCCTCTAGGGCAAGGGTCTCTGATGGATTTGCAGGTGGAAAGGATCTGATTCTCATCTTGGGAAATTTTCTGAGCTGAGAACCAGTCCCTGGCTTACTACTTCCAGGACCCACCTGTCTGATATCAGAGACTTCCAGTCCTGGACAAAATAAGCAAGCCTGCCCCTACAGGTATTGGAGAATCGGCCGGGCAGATCCATCAGGGTGTCTGCTTGGCAGAGGCCTTAGGCTGAGGGGTGGAAGCAGGCCAGCTCATTCCCCATCTGCCTCTCCTCTGAAGAACCCCTCTGAGCATAAGCAGAAGGGGAGGCTTGGGCTTAGTAAAAGGCCTTTGAAAGGCCTGCTCCTGTAATGCTGTCTCTGAGGGTGGCTTGCCCTTCTTTGGCCTGAGCACTCCTGTAGGTGGTCCTGTACTCGTCCATCTTTTTCATGTAATTCTCTGTCTGCTCCCCAAACAGAGAATTACCAATGACAGGAAATCCATGGCTTAGCCTGGGTATCCTGTGATAGGCTAGTACATCTGAGCCAAGCCATCCTCCGAGGGCCACAGATGTAGCCATGACTCTAGATGAAACATCACTGGAGTCCACAGCAGCATGAAATTGCACCATGGATGCCTCAATCCCATCCGCAGCCACCTGCTCCAGCTCCTTGGCAAGCTGGTCAGGGGCCTGTTTAGCCAGAGCCAGCACAGTGTCCCACCTGGACTTCTGGTATCTAGCTGTGTAGGCCATAGAGTTAGCCTGCCCGAGTCCCAAAGATGCTGCCATGTACTGCTTTTACCATGGCACCAGTCATCATGGAGTCCTTATTTGGGGTGTGATGCCAAGGAAATATTTGCCTTATCACAGGCGCAGCCTGCACTACCCCAACATGGCTGCATTGCTGAGAAAGGAACTCCGTGTCCGGAGCTGAAAGGGCATACCTCTTGTTCATTCGTTTGTCCACAGGAGGTATGGGTTAGGAGTCTTTAAATTTTAAATGTCTGTTTCCCAAAAGATTTATGGAGGAATAGACAATCTCCTGGACTCTGGGATGTCCATCATTTCAACAAAATCAGGCTCCTCCTGATCCTCTACTGCTTCTTCGATTGGAAGCTGGAGGGTTTTAGCTGCTTTCTTGTAAAACAAAGTGGTAGGGGACTCAGAAAGCCTGGGGGAGAAATACCTGAAGATCATCATCATCCTCCTCCCTCCCCTCATAAAATTCTTCTAAAATATTCATGGAACCGGAGAACCGACCAACCGAGCCCCTGCCAGACGGTGCCGGTTCGGCCGCAACCGGTTACGACGAGCTATCCTTATCGCTTGGCTATTTCATCAGCGGTCGGAGAAAGAATTTGTGGATCCGAACCGGATGATTTTCTCTTCTCTTTCTTTTGACGGAACAGACTCCTCAGAATCGGCTTTCCTTCTGCCTGAAGAAGTTTTAGCCCTGGTCAGCGAACTCTCCTTCTGGTTCGGTCAGAACCGAACCAGGCTGGCCAACCGGTCAGCGGACTTAAGCCTCCTTTCCTTCAGTCTACCTACTGTCTTATCCAGGGCAGTTTTGGGAAAACTTTACAAATTTGGCAGTCTGAATCGAGATGGTCAAACCCCAGACTATAAACACAGGTGGTGTGGGGATCAGCCTTAGCAAAGGCTTCCCCACACACACAGTGCTTGAAACCAGTGGGCCGTTTTTCTTGGGTTTCTCAGACATAGCCAATCCTATCCAAAACTTACCTTTTTCGGCAATCCCGGGCAAGACACCCCTATCCGCTCCTGACCGCATTATGGGTCTTGGAAAACGTAATTAAATTCTTTTTTTTTTTTTAGAACCGATACGGACCAGGTTACCCCACACTAATAAATTCAAAACTTTTAAGACCAATCTGATCAGTTCAAACCAAACCGATCCCAAATTTACAAGTTCCACACAGAAACTAAATGTAAAACCAAACCTATCTAGTACTCATGGGTACCACAGAAGACTCTTAAACACGACAGATTCGGTTGCAGAAATTGTAGAAACTGAGCGAAAAAACGACACTTTAACAGACTTTTTGAACCGAGCAAAGGAGAAATCTCCAGAGCGACACTTCAGTGAGGCAGAGTAAAGAATCTGACAGTTGGAGTTTAAAGAACAGCAGACAGGGGCTTCAACCGAGCTCGCTGAACGTTCCATGCTGGCCATGGAAAGTTAACTCTCTGTTCTACGGGGCAGCTGAAAGGCAGGACCTAACTGCAATAGTCAGAATACAGCAAGACTTCATGTTTGAAAACCTCTTCCATTTGAAGGCATAACATTTCCTAGTCGATTCCTTACGAGACCTCTACCACCATGTAGTCATTCTCAGAAAGACCCAGAGCCTAGAACTCTAGCCGCTCAGGTACCAGGCTGTGAGGTGCAGGGATTGAAGGTTGGATGGAATACCTTCCCTGGTTCAATATCATCAGGTCCAGGCGTGTACAAAGCCGCTCGGGGCCCTGCAGCTGAGGCTGAGGAGATATGGACACCAGAACTGGCGAGGCCAATCTGGGGCTACCATAAGCACCTTCGCCTTGTCCCTCCTCACCTTCAGTAGCACCTTGTGGATCAAGGGAAATGGAGGGAAGGTGTAGAGGAGGCCTGGGGTCCAGACCTCAGAAGGCATCCTGCAGCGAGCCCTGCTGAGGAGAGCGGGCATGGTACAGTCTCAGCTTGGTGTTCTCCTGGAGGCAAACAGGTCCACCAACGGTTTGCCCCAATGGGAGAACAGACTGTAAACACCTCTGGATGGAGAGACCACTCATGGGATGTCTGGCCTAAGCAGCTGAGCGCATCCGCCCAGCTGGTTCAAGACTCCTGCCACATGGATGGCAAGGAGATCCAGAGCACCTCCTTGCACAGCAGACGGAGTGCGTGCGCCTGCTGTGCAGACGGAATGCGTGCCGCCCTGTTTGTTGAGGTAGTACATGGTCGTGGTATTGCCCATCTGGACTTGAACCACTTGACCGGGAGCTAAGGAACCACTTGACCTCCGGAGCTGAGGGCCAAAGCTGACAGGGCCAGTCTGACTGCTCTGAGCTCCAACAGCTTGATGGGCATCGGAACTCCTCAACCCATGGGCCCTGTTGTCCTCCATATGGGCTCCCCAGCCCATGGAGAGGCATCGATCGTCAGGACGACCGTCTGCTCGGGGCGGACAAGCAGGGATTCCTTCCTGCAATCGGTCCAGGATGGTCCACCATTGGAGCGTCCCCATCTTCTGTGTTACAGTGATCAGCTGGTCAAAGTGACCATACTGCCTGAGTCCACTGGGCGGCCAGCTCCACTGTAGGGGCGCATCGCCATCTGGCCCAATGGACCACTGAGGTGCACGCCATATGTCCAGGAGGGCGCAGAAAGTCCCGAGCAGGGTGCAAGTGCCCAACCAGAAATGATTGGGCAAAGGAGGAAGAACCTCCGCCTGTCCGCCCGGAAGCAGCTCTGGCTTGATGAGAGTCGAGCTCTGCCGGATAAAACCCATCACCTGGAGGGCATGAGTTCGATTTGGCCTCGCTGATCAGGAGGCCTAGTTGGGAGCAGGTTGGAGGGCAGATCCCTGGATCTCTCACCTCCTGAAGGAGGGAACCCGCCAGGAGCCAATCGTTGAAATATCGGTATATTCGTACTCCTCGGACGCGAAGATGGGCTGCCACCACTGCAATGCACTTGGTGAAGACCCAAGGGCCCAATGGCATGGCCTGGAACTCGTGACAGGGTCCCTTGACCCTGAAGCGGAGGAACCGCTGGTGGGATTGACGGATTGGGATGTGAAAGAACGCGTCCTGTAATCCAGTGAACAGAACCACATATTTAGCTCCAGGGATGGTATGATCTGGTTCAGAGTTACCATCTGGAAGGTGCGAGACCTGAGATATTGATTCAGGTCGTGGAGGTCTCAGGATGGGGTGCCAACCCCATCCACTTGGGCACCAGGAAGTACCTGAACATGAAGCCTGGGTCTGTAGGAGGATCCGCACTGGAGCTACTGCCTCTGTGGAGGAGCTGAGATCCTCTCTCCCGAGGGTGCGGGCTCAGCTGGGAGGGTACTGCTTGAATTCTAGAGGTAGTCCCTGGCCAACCACTTCCAGAACCCACCTGTCCCAGGTAATACTGGACCAGGCGGACATAAGTGGCGGAGCCGGCCCCCATGGGAGGACCCAGAGCCGCGTGACTGGTGTGGGGTGGCAACCCCTGACCGATCACTGAGCAGGTTTAGAGGAGGAGGAGGGCTCCTGGACCGCACCTCGGCCTCCTTTACAGGGCTGTTGAGGACCCTACTTGGACCTTGGGGCACCAAGCTTGAGCCTGCTGCTGCTGTTGACCTTCTTGATAGGAGGGCTGTCTAACCGCAGGGGAGGAGTGCCGAAAGGCTTCTTGTGCTTCTGCTGGTTCTTGCCAGAACCCTTTGCAGAGGTAGCATCCAAGGTGGCACTGGACTGCTCTATACGCTGGAGGTGACCTGTCACTCCCGGACCAAGAGGTCAGTGCAGAGGAAGGGCACGTCAGCTCACCTTGTGCCGAGTATCCGCCGGAAAGGAGGATAACCTCAGCCAGGCCCCGCGGCGAGTGGCCACTGCGGCTGCTAGGAGCGGGCACAGAAATCTCAATGTCCAGGGCCGTCTGGAGTTGCTGTTTGGCAACAGCACAGCCTTGATCACGGACCTGCTTTACCATGGTCTGCATGTCCGCTGGGAGATGAGGGAGGGCGTCATCTAGTCTGACCCCAGAAGGGCATGAGAGAAGTGCGCCATGATCACAGCCGAGCTGG
Source organism: Neoceratodus forsteri (assembly GCA_016271365.2). Classification (NCBI taxonomy): domain Eukaryota; kingdom Metazoa; phylum Chordata; order Ceratodontiformes; family Ceratodontidae; genus Neoceratodus; species Neoceratodus forsteri. The sequence goes on from CM057449.1 coordinate 694,540,167, forward strand.
CCTGGCGAAGGCCAAGGATGAGGGCAGCATAAACCTTTCGGGCAGAATGGTCCATATACTTGGACACCTTGTCCCGAGGGCGGTCAGGATCAGCTGAGCTACCCGTGCGTCTAAACACAGAAGCAGTCCAAGGCTCTTGGCCAAGGGATGCTCTGTGAAACCACCAGGGACCCCATGGGTACAGTATACTTGCAGGCCATGCGGGCAGACTGAGCTGGGCAGGAGGCAGGGCGTGCCATAGCTCAAGGGCCGGGCCAACAATGGCTTCAGCCACTGGAAGGCCTCCGTCAGTGTCTCCCTCTTGAGTGTATTTGTGGGGGTACTCCGCCTTCTTTGGATAGGCTCCAAGGGCATTCCGGTCGATTTGGAAATGAGGCAGAGGGTGCCCTGAAAGGAGGAAGGAGCTTCCTCCAAGCCTGCCACTGTTGACTCATTCCCGGATGCGAGTGCAGATCAATGGCATCTGAATCCAAGAATCGGGATATAAAGGTCTCCCACCTATGTCTCCTGATCGCCGAGGGCGATCGGGAAGACCGTGAATGGACAGACGACAGGGGAGGCCGGTGTCTGTCCTATCCTCTTTCGAGGAGCCCTCCCTGAGGCTGCTTAGGCGGTGGTTCCACCAAAATGGTGGGGAGACGAAACAGGCCGAGCTTGAATGCGTGCCGACCCTACGGGTGGAGGAACCGGAATCTTTGGTTCCAGAAGGGTTGGCATCGGCCTGAGAGCTGAGGCCAAGTAATGGCGGTGTTGCGGCAGGGCCGGCTTCTGACCGATCAGAATCAGCTGTTGCCACGAGATCCTCATAACGCCGACGAAGCTTCAGTGAAGTTTCTCCTCGCCTGAGGAGGATGAGGATCGGTGGTGCCACCTCTCCTAGAGTGCTTGTGACCTTTCTTCGTTTTTCGAACAAAGGGGTCCTGGTCCTCAATCCGAGACCGACGTGGTCGGCTGGTTCGATCGGAAGAAGCCGGAGTCGGGAGAACTGAGGTTCCGCACCTTTCCTCGATCGGGATACCCGAGAGCTGGGTCTCCATGATGGGGAAGGAAAGGATAGGTGTCCTTTCCAAGGAGTCTCGACAACGGCTCGATCGGTCGAGAGAATCTCATCCAGTTCAGCCATGTCCTTGGCCTCAGTGCTTTGGCCTGACGTAAAGTCAGAGAAGCCGGCGGACCAGGAAGCGATTTCAACCGAGGTTGAGACTGCAAGGTCCTGAGAATCGACAGCTCAGTCCCAGAACGTCTTCTTCGGTCAGAAGAAGATTTAGGGTCCTTGTCCCTTTTCCTAGGGCGGGAGGATCAGCAGCCTGAGGCGCCTTTACCCCTGGTCAGGAGAGACTGGCAAAGCTCCCTAAAGGACCCAGTGAAGGTAGAACCCAGGTTAAGCGGCATCGAAAAACTTGCTGGCAAGCTTGAGCAGCTTCCTCTTCGAAAAGCCATCTAGTCGAGCTGCTCATGGGATCTCATGGGCAGTGGAACGCCCACCTGGCCTCCTTCAATTTCACTGGTGGGTGCGGTTCGGTCTCCCCAGTTTTAGGCGCCTTGTGGTCATCCAGAACATTGGGATGGAAGGCCAGACAGATGGTGCAAGAAGTGGTGTCATGCACAGCACCCAAGCAGTAGACACGAGAGGTGGGGATCGTGCACCACATTTTGTCTACAGGGACACCAGCGAAACCAGGGACGACTTGTCCTCCATGTCCGATGCACTCGGATCGGTATCATAAACTTTGATGAGTTTTAAAGAAAGCGATTGCAGTGAAAACAGTCGTTGAGAATCCAGGGCCTCCGAACTGCAGAAGTAGCATGAGGGAACCTGAATCTTCCAGCGGAAAGGAAGATCTGGTGTCATGGGGCGGAGCTGAGGTATTTACCACCGGGTGGGTGGGAGAAGCCAGCTTGTAGACTTCCCAATGAATTTAAAGGGAAAGGGACATGCCAGAGAGTGTGGATGAACAACATATCCACGCTCCTAGAAGGAGCGATTAGGATCATGCGAGCTCCTTCTGAGCCGAGTTTTGTAAGACCCATGGAATCAAGGGAATCGGGGAAGGCACAGGACAATCTGCCCTTCCAGTCTAGAGACAGAGAGCCTCTCCAAAAAACATCTAGCCCTGGAGCGAGTGAGCAGAAGCGCGGCTTTGCGTTGAGAGGAGGCGCAAACAGGACTACCTGAGGTGTTCCCCAGCGTAAGATGATATCGCCTGCTACCCCTGATCCAGTTCCCACTCGTGTGTCTAAGAAGGCGACCGACTGAGGCGGTCTGCCAACGTGTTTTCCACCCGGAACATGAACCGTTAGGTGACGGTTGTGTGAACCGCCCAATCCCAAACCCGCATTGCCTCCTGCAAAGAGGTGAAGAACGAAGTTCTCCCTGTCTGTTGATGTACCAGACTACGCACATGTTGTCCATCGAGACAGCCAGATGACCGGAAGCAGATACAGATGCAGAGCTTGTAGAGCATACACCATGGCCCTGAGCTCGAGCACGCTTATGTGAAGAGTCTGTTCGAGCCTGGACCAGGAGCCCTGGGTTCTGTGAGGACCCCAAGTGGGCTCCCAACCCTCTCCCGAGGTGTCTATTGTCAATGTTTAGAAGGGGAAGAGAGGCAGAAGGAACTCCCCGACAAAGGTTCTCCTGAACCATCCACCAATGCAAGTCCCGAACCACAGGCCTGAGACCAGGACTTCTTGATCTAGGTCGTCCACTAATTGATCCCACTGAGACCAAAGTGTCCACTGAGAAATCCTCATGTGGAGCAGAGTGCGAGGGACTGTCGGAATAGCAGCTGCCATGAGCCGAGGAGGCGAAGGACTGAACTGACACTGACCCGCCTGTGACTGGACAACAGGCTTCACGTGAGCCTGAAGGGTGGCCACCTGTCCAGAGGCAGGAAAGCCATGCCGGAGGTTGTGTCCAGGATCGCCCTGATGAACTGGAGCCGCTGGGACGGGATCAGATGGGAATTGGCCTGGTTGATGGTAATACCCAGGCTGGTAAAAACCTGCAGAGTAAGGGAAAGGACCACAGGAGTTCCTCCCTGGATGGGGCTGCCAGAGCCAATTGTCCAGGTACAGGAAAACGTGTACTCCCTTGAGTGCAGGTGGGCCACTACCACAAAGGCATTTGGTGAACACTGGGCACCATGGAAAGACCAAATGGGAGGGCCTTGAACTGGTAGTGGTCCCCCTAAACGAAACTAAGGTATCTGCGGTGGAAGGGCGACTAGGGATATGCAGGTAGATATCCTGCATGTCCAGAGTACACAGCCACTGTCCCGGCCGAAGAAGGGCAGAAGGCTCTGCAAGAGAGCATTCTGAACCTTTGTACTCCACGAACAGGTTCAGGGAGTCGAGGTGTAGGATAGGCCTCGTGTCTCCTGATTTCTTCAGAACCAGGAAGAAATAGGAGTAGTAACCTGTCCCCAAAGGTGGGATGGGACAGGTTCTATCGCCACCTTCCGCAGAGGGAGGATATTTCTTCCAGCACCAGAAGATGATGCTCTGGGGAGTAAGACGACTTGGTTGGGGGGTTCTGTAGAAACTCGACTGAGTGTCCCTCTATCATCAGCTGGAGCACCCAAGTATCTGAAGTGATCCTCTCCCAACCCGGTAGATGGAAGGAGAACCTCCCTCCTACTGGTTCCTCTGGAAGATTCAGAGGCTGTGGGAGAGGAGAGGAGTCAGGAGGTGTGGGGCAGTGCTGCGGCAAAAGCTCCACCGTTTTTTGGTGGGGGCTTGGCAGCTGGAGGGGCCCAACATTTGTTGGCCCGCTTGCCTGAGTTTTGCTTTGGGCAGAGAACGTCTGCGAAAAGGCAACGCTGACCTTGAGGGGCCTATATATAAGAGTCGATAGACTTTAGAGCAGTACCCTTCTCTTGCAGATCGATGATAATGTCCTTGATATCCCCACGAACAGCACCAAACCCCTGAAGGGCACGTTCTGGACAGCAGACTGCACCTCTGGGACCAAACCTGACACTGTGAGCCAGGCATGACGCATGAACCCACGGCAATGCAGAGCTCCGACCAGCATCGTCGTGGCATGGAGCATGTGTCGACTGGCCAAACGAGCAGACCGGACCACATCTGCAGCTTCCTGCTTAGTCAGACTCAGGCAGGAGTCCAATTTCGCTTCTACCTTACTAAGGATCACCTTCTGGTAATCCCCCATATGAGCAACATAATTAAGGGCCCTTATACCCACAGTGGAAGAAGCATAGACCTTCTTCCCATACTGCTCCAGAAAAGAGGATTCATTGTCAGGTGGGGACAAGCTCAGATGCTTAGGGTTAGCTGTATGGCAGTGCGGGCGCTAATCACGACTGAATCGGCTTTGGGGTGTATATTCAGGGAATCAACACCCTCCAGAGCCTGGTATAGCCTGTCCAGCTTCCTCGGAAGGGAGGCGAATGCCAACGGTGATTTCCAAATGGTGGAAAACAAGGTCCGCATGAGGCTCGATCCAGGGTGGAATCAGCGTTGCAGTGGTCTCGGGCAGATGCAAATGAGCAGTGAGTTTTTTCCGCTGTGGGTCAGGCTCAAAAGATTGCCACTGGTGAACCGTCTGGATCTTATGCAGCAGCTCCAAAAGGAAGGGGGACTGGAGGGGTCCTGGGCCTGGGCTTGTCTGGAGTGAGTGGCTCGTCCGGATCGGAGCACCTGTCTGAATTGTCAGAGGTCTCAAGGAAGACTCCTCCAGCGTGGGAGTGGAGCGGACCTCTTGGGCAACCCACGAGGCGTGTCTCCCCTGCCCTGGTACCGGAGGGCTCGCCTCTAGCATCAGGCAGGGAGGGTGTCTCTCGCCTCAGGCGATGGGAGTCCGGAACCGGGATCAGCATCTGAAGGCGGCTCTGCACCTCCTTGGTGAAGCTGAGCCTTGGCCTCAGCCACCAGGAAGCCACAGTCTCCTTCAGGTCCACGGCAGCTGAGGGGATGCGGATATTGAGGGTATCTGTACGGTGGTATCCATAACCCGACAGCGGTAAGCCAGCGTCGTCAGGCAGGACACTGGGTGCTGCGGTGTTGGGTGAGGCTGGCGTCAGGTACTGCGGCACCGGATACTGCAGTCCCAGGTAGGATGGTGTCAGATAAGACGGGTCGGATACCTGGGCACTAGCAGACAGCCCTAGTAGAGGCGGGACAGGGATAGGTGGCCTGGCGGCGATGGGTGCAGCGTGGGACAGCGTCCGGCAAGAAATGTCATCCGGTGTTGGAAGAGCGCGTCGGGGCCGGCATCCGAGGATCCGACGTCAGGTCATCCAGCCCTGTGGAAGGAGACCTGATGGAGCGTGCCTGTGTCCTCTCTGTCACCCGTGGAAGGAGGACTAAAATCCCCGGGTCCAACAGGGAGACACGGGACGCCACACGGCAGCGGCAAGCTGGGGACAACAGACCGGTCTGTCAGCTCTAACGCCAGGCGCCTGTCGGGGTCCAGGCGGGCGCCGGAGGAATCGGGTATCAGATTTATCGGAACCGACACCAAGTCCGTGAGGGAGGAACGGGCGATTGAGGCCGGGTATCGTCCCGAAGGGTCGGGCGACTTAGCAGCCTTGTCCGAGTGGGCATCAGTGGCACAGACGTCCAGCTTACCGGAGCTGCTCGAACCAGAAGGCTGCACGGTGGTGGTCTTGCCAGGAGCGGCTGCCTCCTTTGACCCAGAGGCTCCAAAGGGTCCGAGCCCGACGGAGGTCGATGCCGCTTGGAAGCCTCCAAGACGGTTGTCGCGAGCGGTCCCCCGGGGACGCATTTTAAGCACGGCGATCTAAATGGAGTCACGGTGGCTGTGGAAGAGACTTCCGTCCCAGTGCTTCTTTGCGGTGACCTCCAGGAAGTAGAGGCCTGATGAAGCTTCTTCAGCTCCTTCTCCATGGAGGACATTTTTTTTTTTTTTTTTATATATGGGCCTCAGGGACTGCTGCCTCAGTCTTGGGTGGCGGCGCTAAATTCAGGCAGTGCTGGCACTTCTCCATGGGGTGATCTGGGCCTAGACAGAAGTGGCACTGGGAGTGTCCGTCCTTGTCTGCGGGAGATGGGCGAGCAGGAATTTTTATGCAAACTGGATGGAGTAGGGGACGATATACATGGCAAATCTTAGATATTTTGAGAAAATGAAAAAAGAGCGGTACACAAACAGACAAGTGATTGACTGAGCAGTGAACTTAATCACGAGGTGCTTTCTATGAGCCAACGGGCGGAAAGAACTGAAAGGCAGGCGTGGGGACCGCCTTTATACTGACGTTGTCCACGCCGTCACCTGACATGGGGCGGTCCCCCACCAGAGACTGCTAGCTAGAAATTTTTCCGTGGGTACTGACGCCTGCCGGCTTCAGTCCTATATGTAATTACCTACTGCAAGAGCCCTCCTCAAGTAAAATCTACTGTTACAGGTGAATTACCCATTTTTCTAGGATCGTGGATATGTTGTTCATCCACTCTTATTGGCAACCTCCTAGTAGTTCTCGGGAAGAGAGGCAGGCACCCTACTTGGGAACAGAGACTGGAGAACTGAGGTCCCAAAACCAGCATCCGGCATGACTCAAGGTCGATGTGGTAGGGGGTAATGAAAATGTTTGCTGACTTCCAAGTAGCAGCCAACAGATTTCCTGGATAAGGATGTCCCTGGAAGCAGCCACCAATCAGCAGTATGGCAGGTAGAATGAGCTCTTATCCCTCCGGAAGCTCCATGCCCGCAACTCATAGCATAACCTATGCATGATGTAATCCATCTTGTTATGGTCCGTTTGGCTGCAGGTCTGCCAGAAGCGGCTTCAGCGTGAAGGCGACAAACAGCTGTGAACCTCTCCACAATTTCCGCCGTCCTCTGTTTGTAAAAAGGACAGCTGCGTCTCAGGTCCAAAGTATGGAGCCTGTACTCTGTCTCAGAGGTGTAATTAGGGTAGTATACTGCAAAGTCAACACCTGGTTAAGGTGAAACTCTGACACCACCTTCAGAAGGAATTTTGGGTGGGGGGAGAACAACTTTGTCCCTGTGGAAGACCAGATAAAGGTAGTCCACCAAAAGCGCCTGGAGCTCCCCGTCCTTCTGGCAGACTTGATAGCCACCAGGAAGGCAGTCTTCCATAAGTGTGACAGCTCACACTTGTGCATTGGTTGAATGACTTGCCCATGAGCTTTGCCAATACCAGCAGTAGATCCCACAGTGTGGAGGTTCTTGCACCGGAGGGATATGTATGATCCAGGCCTTTGAAAAGCAGCCCAACCACTGTCTCCTGCGCCTAATGTCGGGCTGACCGCCCATGCCTTACAGAAATGGCTGCAAGGTACACCCTAAAGGTCGCTGACCATAGACCCCTTTGGAGAGGGACCAAAGGTAGTTGAGAATGTTAGCCACAGAACAGGATAAGGGGTCCAGACCTTTACCCTGACACCAAATGGAAAATCTTTCCATTGTAAGGTGCAACATTTCCTGGTCGATTCCTTCCTAGATGCCTCCACCACGGTGTAGACATCTTGGAAAGACAAAGCCTGGAACCAAGCCGCCAGGTACCAGGCTGTGAGGTGCAAAGTTGAAGGTCCAGATGGAAGACCTACCCTGGTTCAAGCGTATCAGGTCTGAGGCATGTACAAAGCTGCTCAGGGGCCTGCATGAGGCGAGAAGGAGATCTGGGTAACAGAACTGGCGCGGCCAGTCTGGGGCTACCAGAATCACCTTAGCCTTGTCCCTCCCTCACGAGTAACACCTTGTGGATCAAGGTAAAGGGAGGAAGGCATAGAGGAGGTCTGGGGTCATGGCTCGAGAAGGCATCCCCTGCAGCGAGCCCTGCTGAGGGGGCCAGGCATGAAACAGCCTCAGCTTGCGTTCTCCCTGGATGCAAGCGGGTCCACCATCGGTTTGCCCCAACAGGAGAACAGGCTGTAAGCTACCTCTGGATGGAGAGAGACCACCGTGGATGTCTGACCTATGCGGCTGACAGCATCCGCCAGCTGGTTCGAGACTCCTGCCACATGGATGGCTAGGAGAGCTGCCTCCAACCGGCTGACAAGGGTCCAGATGCGGAGCGCCTCCTTGCACAGCAGATGGCAGTTCGTGCCACCCTGTTTGTTGAGGTAGTACATGGTCGTGGTATTGTCCATCTGGACTTTAACCACTTGACCCGGAGCTGAGGAGCGAAAGCTGACAGTGCTGGTCTGACTGCTCTGAGCTCCAACATGTTGATATGGCATCGACTCGGGGTCCAGAGTCCATGGGCTCCTGTTGTCCCCCATGTGGGCTCCGCAGCCCATGAGAGAGGTATTGGTCATGAGGACGAATCACGGCTCGGGCGGACAAAAGGGATCCCTTTGTGCAACCGGTTTGGGCGGTCCACCAATGGAGAGCGTCCCACATCTTCTGGGTTACAGTGATCAGCTGGTTGAAATGACAGTGGTGCTGAGTTCACTGGGCGACTAGCTCCCATTGAGTGCATGCAACTGGGACCAACGGACCACTGAGGTGCACAACACAATGTAATCCAGAAGCGCGCAGAAGTCCTGGGCAGGGCACAAGTGCCCAACCAGAAATGACTGGGCAAAGGAGGACAGCACCTCCGCCCTGTCTGCCGGAGCCGAGCTCTGGCTTCACAAGAGTTGAGTTCTGCCCAGACGAGCGCATCACCTGAGAAGGCACGAGTTCAGACTTGGCCTCGTTGATCAGGAGGCAGAGCTGGGAGCAGGTTTTGAGGGCCAGATCCCTGGACCTCTCCACCTCCTGTTGGATGGAACCTGCAAGGAGCCAATCGTCAGTAGGGGTAAATTCTGACCCCTGATGCCGGAGATGGGCCGCCACTACTGCAATGCATTTGGTGAAGACCTGTGGGGCTCGATGACAGGCTGATCGGCATGGCTCAGAACTCAGTACAGGGTCCCATCGACCCTGAAGCGGAGGAACCACTGATGGGACGGACGGATTGGGATGTGAAAGAAGCGTCCTGCAGATCCAGTGAACAGAAATGGAAATACGTACCTACCGTAATTCTTGATCTTCTTGGACGAAGTCTCCACCACTCATTCACACTGACGGGATCTACGCTGAGGCACTAGGACCAAGCGGGAGCAAACTTTGCAAGAGGGCGGTGCCAGAGATGGAGCTGCGAAGAGCGGGGCCGCGAGCCTCGACTCATGCAGCAATGACGTTCAGCGTCCGACCTCCAACCGCCTCAGTACCTTTTTCTGAGGAGGTGCAGCGTAATAAGAGAAGGATAGCCTAACAAAATACAGACATAAGAGTCTGAGCAACCCATATAAGAAGGGTCAACAAAGAAGTCTTCACAGGCTAAGACTGAGGGTGAAGACCAACAACAGAGGTGAGCTCGGGGATGGTGGTGGGCGTGTGAATGAGTGGTGGAGACTTCATCCAAGAAGATAAAGAATTACGGTAGGTACATAATTTCTATATATCTTCCTGGACATAAAGTCTCCACCACTCATTCACACTGATGGGGAATGCCGAGCTAATAATCCCGAGAGGGCGGCGAGGAGAGACCAAGAGGTCACAAATTTAGGACAGAAGTCCGCTGAGGGTGGTCCTGCCAAATGAAAGACTCATGGCATGGACATCCAGGGCATAGTGCTTGACGTAGTATGCACTGGCTCCAGGTACCCGCATTGCAAATATCTGCAATGGGCATGTTGCGGATTTCGCCAGAATGCAATGACTGCTCTAGTAGAGCGAGTGTACACTCTGCCCTCCAGCTTAACCTGCTCATGGAATATAGTGGCAAGGCATGCACCAGCTGCTTGCTGAAATGCATCTGATAGCGACAGGCTCCACTCCAGCTGGGTCTCCGCTGAAGGAAACAAACAGTTGTTGAGCTTTGCAAATTTCTTTGTTCTATCTAAAGAGAAATGCAGAGCTCTTTTGACATCTAAAGAATGAAGGGCAAGCTCCTTCATTTTGCAAGTTCGCTAATAGTAGGACCAAAGGTTGGTTTAGATGGAATTTGAGATACCCTTAGGGAGAAACTTAGGATGAGTCCTAAGAACTACTTTGTCCTTATGAAATACAGTGTATGGGGGTCTGTGACCAAAGCATGTATTTCAGAAACCCTGCGGGCCGAGGTGATGGCCACCAGGAATGCCGTTTTCCAAGTGAGGAATTTCAGCTCACAGGTAGCTAGAGGCTCAAAAGGCTTTTGAGTGAGCATGTCTAGCTCAAGATTAATGTCCCAGGCTGCTACTGGATCGCCTGACAGGGGTCTGGTATGCAGAATACCTTTAAGAAACCTCCTAACTAAAGTAACTGGAGCCAGAGACAAGGAAAGTACTGGCTCATGATAAGCTGAAATGGCACAAGGTGAACTTTGACTGTAGAGTATTGTAGACCTGAAACTGAGAGGTCTAGGAGGTACTCTAGAACTTTATCTGGAGAGCAGGAAAAGGATTCAAAGAGGATTTTGCACACCAGAGAGAAAATGCTCCATTTGGCTGTGAAGTTTTTCTGGTGGCTGGCTTGCATGACGGCCAAAAGAATACCTGAAACTCTCCGAGAGATGTTGAACATATTCACCTCTATCTTCAGGAGCGAAGGTGAGCGACCTCAGGTTGGGATGGACCACAGGACCCTGGGTCAGGCGGTTCATCTGAAGGAAGCGCTTTCGGAGGGTTTCTGACATACTGCTGAGTAAAACCTTATCTGTCGAGGCCAGAAGGGAGCAGCGAGGATCATTTTGTCCCCTGAGACCGAACTGAGAAGTACCTCTGAATTAGTGGAAGAGGAGGAAAAGCATATAGAAAGAGTCTTGTCCACTGCAGCCTGAAAGCATCCTGACAGAAAATGCCAGGCCCTGGATTTCTGGAGCAGAAGAGCAGCAGTTTGGTTTAGTGGGCATGCAAAAGGTCCAGGTATGGGGTTCCCACTCTGCGAATAGTGACTCAACTACGGTTGTGTCGAGAGACCATTCATGAGATCTCCGCTCTGTTGAGACACTCTGCCAGTTCGTTCTGCACTCCCGGCAGGTAGACCACCTGAATTAGAGCCTTGTGCTCAGGCAATATTCCCACACTCATAGCTTCCATGTATAAAGGGCAAGTGTGTGCACCGCCTGCTTGTTGATGCAATACATTACTGCTTTGTTGTCCGCTTGAAGGAGAATGTTCCTGTGACAGAGAATGTCCTTCAAAGCCCGGACTGCATAGAGGATGGCTCTCATTTCCAGGACGTTTATGTGGAGTTGGGACTCAACCTCAGTCCACGTACCTTGGGTGTGGAGACTGACAGTGAGCTTCCCACCCCATCAGGGATGCGTCCGTGGTAATGGAGATCTGATTATCCAGAGGAGCAAAGGATATCCTTCCAGAAGATTGTTCTCTTGCGACCACCAGGTGAGTGACCTTTTCAGAGGTTCTGTCACCTAGATGAGAAAGGACTGAGGTGAGTGGTTGGGGACCACTGGATACTGAGCATCCATTGAGAGGTTCTCATGTGGAGACGTGCTAGGGGTACAGTGAACACCGAGGATGCCATGAGACCCAGCATCCGCTGCATCGAGGTAACTCGAACTGAGCTGTTCTCTCTGATGCATAGGGCCATCTGTAGGATATCGTTCCTTCTGTCCTCTGAAGAAAAACTTTCGCACAGGTGGTGTCCAGAAGAGTTCCTATGAAGAGGAGCTCTGGGAGGGCTGCAACTGCAATTTCTTGAGATTCAGCAGAACTCCCATGGATGTGAGAAAGTCTGAGGCTGTAGCGACATCGAGAGTTTCCTGTCTGGAGGGCTTGCCAAGAGCCAGTCATCCAGATATGGAAATATTGAATTCAGATCTTTATGAGATGCACTGAAAGAATTGCACAACACTTTGTAAAACTTGTGGCGCCAAGTATAGCCCAAAAGGCAGGACTCTGAACTGATGAGTGTTGACCCAAGCCTGGAAACCTAGGTATTTGTGATGCTTGGTGTATAGGAATATGCTGAAGTAGCATCCTGCATGTCCAGGTAAGCTAGGCAATCGTGCTGATGAAGCAAGGGTAAACAGGGTCCCTAGCGATATCATCTTGAACTTTCCTTGAGAAGAAAACTTATTTAGCTCTGAGGTCCAGAATGGGCGTATGCCACTGGTCTTTTCGGGACCAGGAAGTAATGGAAGTAGGAACCTGTGTTTCGTTGATCCAGCGGAACTATTTCTACTGCCCTGTTGTTCAGAAGGCCTTGAATCTCTGAGGCAAGAAGGTCTGACTGAATTGCTGACAGCCTGGGCTGTCATTTGGGAGGACAATCCGAGAGGGTTTCTGAAAGGTTGAGGAGTATCCTCATGAATTATCGGAGAACCCATTTGTCCGAAGTTATTGACTTCCACTTGTAGAACTGAGTCAGGCGCCCTCCACTGCTGAGGAAGAGTCCCCTCGGGCAGCTGAGGAGGTCGTGGGCCAGAAACTCAGAAGGTGGCACTGGGCGCTTTGGGCCCTTGTGCCTTCTGTTGCATTCCATTTTGAGGCTGAGGGGCTTGGTTTTGTTAAACCTCCCCTGCCCTTGCCTTAAAAGGACAGACAGTTAATGGAACTGACACTTGTTAACATCCCCACCCCGAGAAGGGGTGGGGTACGAGTCTTTAATGGCCGATCTAGTTCTTCTGTGTGGCCTCCAGCTATTTCTCTCTTGAGGTCTGAACAGACACATACCGTCAAAGGGTAAAGCCATGACCTGCTGCTGGGCATCATTCATGAAGCCAGTCGCGTAACCAGGAGTAATGGCAGGTACAAATGCCCACCGCTGCGAGAAGCAGTATTGAAAAATGCCCACAACTGCTTTAACCTGCTGGTTGTTGGACCGATACCTCTGGTTATGGTCTGAAGCTCTGAACTAGTGTCCGACTGGCAGAGCTTCCATTTGCTTGAGCAAATGCCAAAGAACGACTCATATTGAGAAAAACAGCCTTGGTAACTGGAAACACGCATACCAGGGTGGAGCAGCAAAGACTCTCTTACCTAAGGTGTCTATCTTGCGAGATTCTTTGTTTATAGGTCGGGCTGCAGATACCGGAGGCAGGACGCCTTATTCTCTGCCAAGACTTCAATAGGGACCGTAATGACCTGCTTAGGACAAAATGTGTCGCTCGGCTGGGAGCAGCATACTTCCTATCTATGGACTTAGTCACAGAAGGAATGAGCGGGATTATTCCACACCATCTGAAAGAGTGTCTCGAAGGATGGTAGTACCGGGAAGTCAATTCCATAGGGATCTCCGGGACATGAAGGTACTGAGCCTTAAAAGCTTCAAGGATCGATGTCTGTTGTCTGGAGAGACAGTAGAATTCAAATTTTAAGCAGAGACTTAAATGACAGGTCCTCTACCACAGGCTCTGCAACAGGATTAATTCCTGCTCCTTCAACATCATCACACAGCGAAGGTATGGGTCAGGCTCAATATCTCCTGACAGCCCAGGAGGGACTGTAAGAACAAGAAAGGAGTGAAAGTCAGAAGAAATGAAGGAGAAGAATTCGGACTCGAGAAGCCCTGAAGGCTGAGCCGGCCGCCTCATTCTCCCGGCGCTGAAGAGGACATGGCACCAAAGTTAAAGGAAGTCGAGGCGTCATCTAAAACAGCTAACGTGACAGCACCGACAGAGCCCGTGACGCCCGAAAACCCAAACGGTGCAAACAACGCCAACAACCCCACTCGCCAAGGATGGCGAGAGAGCGATCGACACAAATGGCACCAAAACCAGTCCAGGGCTCCGAAAACTAGGATTTGAGGAGAAAGATGGAAAAATAACAGGAGATAAGCGGCATCAGTGTGGCCACTGCACGCAACCATGTGAGGGAAAGAAACACACCTGGCGCGGTCGACAACACCGGAAGGCGCCGCCAGACGACTAGGTAGGCCCAACTGCCCTACCCGCTTCCTCGAAGGGCCTGTGGGCCCTGGAGTGACCGGCCAGGCAGCTGGACTAACCTCCAGCCCATTACTCCATCAGAGTGGCCCACTGATGAAACTGCTCATCTGAATCCCTACCAGAAGGCGGGGAGGACTGATGCCGAAGAGGTCAGAGACTAAAACAGAAACCGCGACTCGGAGGAGACCGACAACTGACCTCAATGGCCAACCATCGACGCGCAGACATATCAGAGGCGACCTTGAGTGATGCGCTGTCGATACCTGTGGGCGAAAGAGCTCAAGGCCAACGGTGCGAGAATGCAACAGTTTTCTTTATGCTTCGGGGACCGCTCCTACTCGGCATTGGACCGTCAGTTGTCAGACACCCCGGAGTGGGCAGTGGACTGGACCCAGCCTGGCTGACTGAAAAGCTTTCATACGAAGTCTCCTACCATCACCTGACCTGCTCATGGTCGACTCCGCAATGTAGGCTGAGACTTCTTTCTTTAATAAGAATAAAGAAATAAGCGGTACTTATTTGAGATATACTACAAAATAAACTGAGAACTATGCTTCTAGTTTGAAGTTTGACTCGGAGGCGGCGGACGTTGTCACTGAAGCACACTAGACGCAGGGAAAAAGGAATTGAGGTGGTTGGAAGGTCGACGCAAGACAGTCATTGCAGTCATGAGCTCAGGCTCGGCGCTGCTCCTTGCAGCTCCATCTCTGGCGCCGACCCTCTTGCAAAGTTTGCTCCAGCTGGGTCCTACTGCCTCGGCGTAGATCCCATCAGTGTGAATGAGTGGTGGAGACTTTATGTCCAGGAAGATCCACATGTTTGCCTCAAGGATGGTATGATCTGGGACAAAGTGACCATGACCGAGATATTGATTCAGGTCGGGGAGATCTAGAATGGGCGCCACCCCATCCGCTTGGGCACCAGGAAGTACCTGGAGACAAAGCCTGGGTCTGCAGATGGATCCACCACGAGAGCTACTGCCTCCTTGAGGAGGAGCGAGCGATGTCGTCTCGAGGAAGCCGACTGGGTACATCTGAAATCCTTTCTTCCCGAGGGCATGGGCTCGGCTAGGAGGGTACTGCTCAATTCTAGAGGCAGTCCCTCACTGACCACTTTGAGAACCCACCTGTCCAGTGATAGCGGAACAGGCGGAAAGGAATGGGCGAGCTGGCCCCACGGAAGACCCAGAGCTAGGCGTGACAGGAATAGGGGTGGCAGCGCCCAATCCGTCACTGAGCAGGCTCGGAGGAGGAAGCTCCAGGACCTAAGCCTCAGCCTCCTCTGCTGGCCTGTTAGGGTCCAGGCTTGGGCCAAGAGCTGAAAGCTGAGCCTGCTGCTGATGCCCTCCATGGAAGGAGGACTGCTGAATGGCAGGGAAGAGTGCCAAGGCTTCTTTATCTGGTTCTTGCCTGAAGAACTCTTAGCAGAAGTGCGTCCCAGGTGGCACTGGACTGCTCTATGCACTGTAGTTGACTGGCCACTCCTGGGCCGAACAAGTCTGTCCCAAGGAAAGACATCAGCTAACTTGTGCAGAGTATCTGCGGGAAGGAGTAGAGCCTTAGCGAAGCCCTGTGGCAAGAGGCAACCGCGGTGGCAAACAAGCGGGCACAAGAGTCCCCAATGTCCAGGGCCATCTGGAGCTGCTGTTTGGCGACAGACGGCCCTGATCTCGGACTTGCTTGACCGTGGTCTGCATGTCCATGAGACGATATGGGAGGACTTCATCCAATGACCCGGAAGGGCATGGGAAAGAGTGCCATGATGATGGCAGAACTTGCCTATGAAGGCCAAGGAGGACGCCCGCATAGACCTTCTGTCCTAAATGGTCCAAATACTTGGACTACTTGTCGGGAGGTCGGTCAGTGTCGGCAGAACTGCCAGTATGCCTGAACACAGAGGTGGTCACCAGGCTCTCGGCCGAACGGTACTCCGTGAACCCCAGAGGGTCTCCATGGCACCGCATACTTGGGGCCATGCAGGCAGATGGTGCTGGACATGAGGCAGGACACTACCATAGTTCAAAGTGCGGACCAACAATGGCCTTGCCACAGGAAAGGCCTCCGTCGGGTATCCTCTCTTGAAGATGTCCGTGAGAGGGTACTCCGCCTTTTTCTGGATGGGTTCCAGTGGCATCCCTGTGGAATCAGAGATGAGAAAAGGATCCTTGGAAGGAGGAAGGACCTTCCTCCATCCCTGTGCTCAACGGACGACTCATCATCCCCAGGACGAGAGTGAAGCCCGATGACATCTGAGTCCGAAGAGTCGGGCACAGCAGCCTGCCATCAAAATCACCCACGACCCGCTGAGGTGGTCGGAGTGACCACTGCCGATAAACATCGGAAGCCCGTATCTGGCCAGTCCTTTTGGGAGAAGCCCCTCCCACAGGCTGCTTAGGCAGCGGCTCCTCCACTATCAGTGGAGAGACTGGTATAGGCGAACGGAAGACAGGCCAGCCCCGTGGGCAGAGGAACCAAAGGCTCGGTTCAGAGGGTCGGAGTCGGCTTAGGAGGCGAGCCAGCAATGGCCGGGTAGGAGTAGAAGTCTGTTGTGCCCGGACAAAACCAGCTGTTGCCACGTGAGGTCTGCGTAAGCGCCGATGGAATTCTGTTGAGCCTCTGCTCCAGAGGAGGGCGAGGATGACCGTGGCGTGCTCTTTTCAATCGCCAGGCTCTTCCTCCACCATCCGGACAAGGGTGTTCTAGATCTCGACCGAGACTGGACAGGCCGACTCGGTCACTGGGGGACACCGGCAGGACCGGTGATACCAGGGATCGGAAGCAGGTCCTTGATGGAACACCAGCAGGCTGAGTCTCCTCATAGGGGAAGACAAGGACGGAGTCCTTTCAAAGAGTCGTCGACGGGGCGGTGACAGTGGGTTGATGACAATTTGACCTCCATCGGCGCATCCTCGGTTGGCTGACCTGACTGAAGGTCTGTGAAGCCTGCGGCAGAGGAAGCAATCTTGACCGAGTCGAGGACAGCATGCTCCTGGGACTAAGACCTCTCCGGTTCCAAGAGCGTCTTCACCGAGGCGAAGCGTGCTGGTTCCTTATCTCTTACAAGATCAGGAGGGTGCGAGCCCGCCAGGCGCCGCTCCCGTGTCGGGAGAGACTGGCACAACTCCTTGAAGGAACCTGAAAAGTGGAGCCTAGGTTCAGTGCAGCGGAAAAGCTCCGATTGTCCGAGCGGCGGGCAGCTTCTTCTTCGAACACCTTCATGCGTTCCAGCTGCTCGTGAGCGGAACAGCGCACACTAGCCTCCTTGGACTTCACCGAGGATTCTTTTCTCCTGTCTCCCCAACTTTAAAGCGTGCCAGGAGGTTGTCCAGAATGTTGGGATGGAAGGCCAAGCAAAAGCTGCGGGATGAGGTGTCATGGCCGACACCTAGGCAGTAGACCCACGTGAGATGGGATCGTGCGCCGACATCCTCTGGCTGCAAGGACACCGCGTAAATCCTGGGGATGATTTCTTTTCCATGATCGAGACGAAAAGCACGATCGCTAACTCAGATGAGTTTTAATTTTGGTAAAACTGAAGTACTGAAAGCCAGGGCCTACGAAATGCGTGAGAACAAGGAGGCAACCTGCATCTTCCAGCGGAAAGGAAGATCTGGTGTCATGGGGTGAAACCAAGGTATACACCACCGGTGGGTGGAAGGAGCCAGTCTGAAGACTTCCAGCAAGATTTAAAGGGAAAGGACATGCCAATAAGTGTGATGAACAAGATATCCATGATCCTAGAACCAAAGAAATTATTTAGAAAACAGCAATGAAGTTTAAAAAACTTTTAGAATCCTCTCCCACTGCACAGAG
The DNA here is from genome assembly GCA_016271365.2 of Neoceratodus forsteri. Taxonomy (NCBI): domain Eukaryota; kingdom Metazoa; phylum Chordata; order Ceratodontiformes; family Ceratodontidae; genus Neoceratodus; species Neoceratodus forsteri. The sequence goes on from CM057449.1 coordinate 694,557,808, forward strand.
CTGTGAAGGAGACCAGTTCCTTCCACTGGAAAGATCTTCTGTCAAGCAGAGCAAGCCAAAGGATGACACCATGGGTGTTAGAAAATCAAGCTTTAAGACTGTTCGGTTACTGATCTACAACCAGTGGACACAGCTCAAGTGTGGTTTAGGGAACCGAATTCGACTAGTTAGAAATCATCCTTTGCAGATTTAAATCAGATGAGATGATTTAACCATTTCTCTTGATTTCAATTACTGGCTTCAGTGCTGCAGAGGGTAAGGTGTGCTCAGATTAGTTCAGTATTTCATTGTGATGTACCCAACATTCAGGATAGACAGTGACCTATTTAACAGCAAAGATAAAATATCAGAAGGTTAGATGAGTGAAGGTATCACTTGCTGACTTGTTATTTTCACCTCTGGTGTTCTATAAAGAAAACGAGTAATCAAAGATTTCTAGCCTAACTGGTAATGCAAAGATCTGAGCTCAGAGCGTTTGTGGCATCACATGACTAACATCGCTAATACACATGGGCTGATATGCCACACTTGCCTAACACTCGCAGATAGTTTGCTGTTGACAAAGTACAGTTACGTAAGAACTTACCATAATGGTAGATCTTGAGACAGGCTCTTGCAGTAGGTAATTACATATAGGACTGAAACTGGCAGGCATCAGGACCCCACGGAAAATTTTCTAGCTAGCAGTCTCTCGGCACGGGACCGCCCCATGTCAGGAGACCACATCAGGCGATGTCAGTATAAAGGGCAGTCCCCACGCCCGCTTTCCAGTTCTTTCCCACCAAAGGCCCAAAAAGGCAAGACAAGAGAGAAGCAGATCGTTCCTTCCTGGAAAAGAAGCTGAGAAAGCTAAGGGGATGGAGGGTGGGAAGGCATTACCTACTGCAAGAGCCTCTCGAAGATCTACTGTTACGTTAAGTTCTTACGTAACTGTACTATCTTACTCGAGAGAGCTCTTGCAGTAGGTAATACATTACATGGACAGAGTCCCAAGCAGTCTGAACAAGGAAAAGCACAAGGAGGAGGAAACTACACAACCATAGAACCTCCGGCTGTAAGGGTCTCAAGAAAGGAGACCTTGCAGAACAGCCAGCAAGCCTGCTCTCACGGCGAGAGACAATGTCCAAACTGTAGTGTTTTGTAAAGTATGGACAGAAGTCCAAGTGGCAGCTGCACAAATGTCAGCCGCTGACACATTCTTGAAACCAAGACGAGAAGCAGGGACACCCCTAGTGGAGTGGTTTCTGACTTGACCCGGCAGGGTCTTGTGATTCTTGTAACAGAAAGCGATACAATGAGCTGAAGCCATTTAGCTAGGCATTGCTTGGTAACAGAACTGCCTTCTCTTTGTGAGCAAGACAGACAAAAGCTGATCAAATTTCCGAGATCCTTCGCCCAACTGGTGTAGTATCTCAGTATTCTATGAGCATCCAAAGTATGCAAGAGGTACTCCCTAGATTGGAGTGTTGTGTAAAAGAAAGCAGGTAGGTAATGGATTGATTCAGTGAGATTCCGCTACCACCTTATGGAGAAACTTAGGTTGATACGCTTGCAGCCACATGTTCTTTGTGGAAAATCAAATACGGGATTTTGCACATCAAGGCCTGAAGCTCGGAAATATGTTGAGCTGAAGTAATGGCCCTTAGGGAGAGAGTGTCTTCCAGGATAGGAACTTCAAGTCTGCTGTGGCTGCCAGTTCAAAATGAGGCAGGGTAAGCTTCTCAAGAATAAAATTCAGATCCCAAGGAGGGCAGGAATGTGAATAGGGGTCTCAAATGGAGAACCCTCTAAGAAAAATCTTAGAGACTTCCAATTCAGTGAAAATTCTGTCTCCAAAAGGAACATGGTAGCGGAAACAGCACCATGTGAACTTTCAATGACTGAGACCCAGGTCAAAGAGATGACGCATATGTCCAGAATTCTCCGACAGGGCACGAGAATGGCTCAAATGCTTGGAAGAGGCCCAAATCGAGAACCGTTTCCATTTTCATGGCGTAGGTAGATCTAGTGGAAGGCTTTCAGCCTCCACCAGAATCTAAGCCGCAGGCAGGGAGACCCCGAATCGGGCTTGAGCTACGCCTGCAGGAGCCACGCATGCAACTGGAGGGACTTGAGATCTGGATGAATCAGGGTCCCCTGATCCTGGGTCAACAAAGTTGCGATAGAGGAAGAGGAAGTGGGGTTCTCTGAATACTGTTGCAGAAAAGAAATGAAATACGTACCTACCGTAATTCTTGATCTTCTCTTGTATCTTCACCATTCATTATGTTGGGAAGTGCCAGAGGCACACATCCCCTAGGGAGATTTTATTTTATTTTTTTTGAGTCGGCTCCACTGGCGCCCGCTTCACTAGAGCGACCGCCACAAGGCCATGTGCGCGAGGGCGTGCCATTAGGTGCTGCAGAGACTCCTCCTCCATCTCAGTTTTGGTAGCCCGAGAGGCGAAATAAGGGTAAAGCAAAAGGGAGAGCGAGGAAGAGAGCCGAGGGACAGAAAAGGAAAGGAAAGGATATAAACTGAAGAAGGAATAAGCGGTGAGAGGACAGATAGAAGAGAGAATACCTACCCTAAGGGACCATGGGGCCTCCCTTCTGGGGCGGCTCTAGGGAGGAACAGATAAAGAGAAAAGGAAGAAGAAGAAAGAAGAAAAGAAGGATGCTGAGAGGGAGAACACTGCCATAGATACATTGGTTGAGAGGGTTATAAGCTCAGAACCAAAACAAGGAGCAAGAATCCCTCCTGAAAGGACTGAGAAAAGGTTCAACTGAACCGCTTGTATCGATTGGACACAAAGTGCAGATTCTCTAACTTCTCATCATCCCGACCCCTACACTCTAGCTGAGAGCTCAGACTGCCCAGGCAGAAATCTATTCGGAAGGAGGTGCAACTATGAGGGGATAGGCCCCTAGCACCTTTTGTTAAGTGTTAACAATCAAGTGTGTGGGTAGGGGTTAGCGCCCTACAAAGGCAGCTTTATATGAAGGACAGAGGGAACTCAATCTGACTCCTTGAAGGCAAGGCAAGGACAACAGCTCAAGGTTAAAGAAGTGCAGAAGCACCAACCAGAAGAAGCTGACAAATAATGCCTGCCAGAGGGAACCTGAAATTTGAGGCCGAGCCTAGAGGACGGTCTCTTCAGCTGTGAACTGAACAAGGGGCTAAGGAGCCAAGAGGTCACCCTTAGGGGCAGTCAGAAAGAGTTCCCTCAGGATAGGAAAAAAGTCCTACTGCTCCCTTTACCATGAGGAAAGAGATCCGCTCAAGAAGAACGGAAACCAGGATAGGTTTTTTTGGGGGGCATAAAGGCCAAAGGAAAGGAGAGGAATGAGAAGGGAGGGGAGACGCCGCAGTAGGAGGCCACTGAGGGAAGGTGGGCGGTCAGTAATGAATGGTGAAGATACAAGACAAGATCAAGAATTACGGAAGGTCGTAATTTTCATCTTCCTTGTCAATCTTCACCATTCATTACTGTGAGGTGATACCAAGCTCCTCCCCACGGGGATAATAGGAACCCTGAAGGAACAAGACCCCAGCCTCCTGTTGGTGGGAAACAGGAGGGGAAGACCTGGCCAATCAGGTGAGAAGCCTATAGTGGAGGAGACAGGTGTCGGCCCCCAAGGACGGGGGCGATGGAGGAAGCCACTGCAGAAGTCTCCCAGCTCTGGAGGAAAAAGACGGGTCCTCCGAAAGCATAGCAGATCACCCCTCGCCAGGCCAGGGGTGACCACCGTGACAGGCGAAGCCATGCAGTCAGTCTAATATAGATTGCTGTCCCTGCAAGCCTGGAAGCCACCTCACTGGTGTCATAAGATGCCCTTGATTGGTGTCTTGCCAGCTCCAGGCCTATAGCAAAGAGGGCAATAGCTTATCTGGATTGCTCCGTATCAGGCATTGATGCTAAGAATTGGGAGAGCATCGACCACAAATACTGTAAGCAGCATGGTGAGCCTGATGTGATGCAATGCATAACACTGCATGAGAGGAAGAGAACACTCTTCACCCCACCAGTCAAACTGTAGGAATCTGAGTCCAGTGGATGGTCGTGCACAGGGCGGTGCCCGGAGGGAGTTTCTAGGTATGCCAATCCAGGCGGGTTGAGGAGAGTACCTACAGACTTTGATAGAAAACAATACCTTCTTCTGCAGTCTGCAGGGGCTGGAGAAAGGGTGGCTGGTGACTGCCAGGAACGGATAGACGCCTCTTGGAAGGGAATAGAGCCAGGATAGTACCACCAAATGCTGGGCACTGAATTCACCGAGGAATTCGGCGTCTCCCGTTTGGTATTGTCTCGGCTAACAAAGGAATCGAAGATCCTTCACCATCCTCGAAAGGAATCACTGATATTCAGTGAAATCAGCATCGGAGGAGGCAGGCAGTGGGTTCCTCTCTCTGAGGAGGAGGCGAGGATGACGGAGAGCTCCGGATGTCAGAGGACTCCTGCGGTGGTGGGATAGGACGTTCGCTCATGCATATATCTAACGATGAGGGAGAAGGCTGCCGCAGACCTCTGAATGACTCCCGGGATAGCGGGCCCGTGGGACCGACATGGCCTGGGAGAGGGGGTGGCTGCAGAGGAATGGGAGGGAACCTACGGCAAGGCTACTGTCCTCTGCTGAGGCTCTGAAATCAGAAAGCAGGGCCCAGGCTGGTGGGATTCCAGACAACAAACCAGGTCGCAGAACAGAACCCCGGGGATGCAAAGCCTGGAAGAGCCTAGTAGGGGATCCTCCCTGTGCGAACCTGGGGCTGCATGGGTCCAGAAGGGCAGCCCACAGCAGCGCCACCAAAGGGTTCCTGGGGCTCGAGAGGAAGAGCGGGGCCTGGCGCTACGACTCCACCCACCCCCAAAGGGTGGCAGGTGAAGACGAGTGCCTCAACCCGGTGTCTCGACCCTGGACTCAGAATGCCCTCCTCCTCGACCCCAAGCGACACCCCCACCCGAGGAGGTGCAGCAGCACCGGGATCGGCAGCTGCAACAACCCCCAGGAGGAGAGCCCTCCCTCCGCCTCCCGCGCCATCCCTTCCAGGGACCCAGACCACCCCAGCCGGGGAGGACAGGCGGAGACAGAGAGAAAGGCGGGCTGGCGCCCTGGCACCTCGTCTCACGGAGACCCTGACTCTGAAGAGTCAGGGTGCCAGAACAGGTCCACATCTGAATCATCCTCCGAGGAGGAAGAGACCAGCTGGACCACAATACTGGCCATCTCTGGGGTCTCCAGTGAAGCGGCACCATGAACAGCGCGGTGCCAGTGGCAGCGCCAGACAACCCCGGACCCCTGCAAGCAGAGACCCGGCCCCTGACTCCCCCAGCGGTGCCGTCCAGACCTGCAGCACTGCCCTCGGCGCCGGGACCAGACTCGGCACCGCAAGAAAAGAGCTGACCCGGCCCACGCGCCGCTGGTAGTGCTGAGAGCCAACATGGCATGCTTAACGGCGCCACCATCACCGCGCCGCAAGCAGCGCCGGATCCGAACGGCACCGAAGGCAGCGTCGAGGTCCACCAATGCTGGGCCCAGCACACCTGGGCTTCGACACTGGGGAGCCTGCACCTCCGAGATGACTGCCAAGCGGTGTGTCTCCACTGCGGCTCGGAAAGGACCCCAGCATTCCTCCGACACTGCAAAAGGCCTCCCTTGGCAAGAGAAGATGAGGAGGCCTTTCTCCTCAGACCGTACAGACCTGAGAGGGGACCCGGAGCATGGGTCTAGAGACCTTACCTGGGAATCCTGGGCGCTGTCCCCGAAAAGTAGGTGAAGCCTTGCCGATCTTGAATGTGCGGACTTCCAGGACGTGACAGTCCATCAAGAAACAGGCGTGCACGCATCCATATTATGGTTGGGTCCCGAGCAGCGAGACAAACATCATGCTGGTCCGTGGCGGAAAAATACCGGCCACAGGAGCACCGAGCGCATGAGGCGGCCGCATTCGACTGCTTTTGCCCAGAACCTGACACGATGCAAAACAATTAAGGCAAAAAAAGCACAGCCTCGGCGTCGTTGAAGAGAGAAAAACAGAATGGTCCTACCAGTGACGACATCGAGAAAAGGCAGGATGAAGGAGGAGTCTGAATGCGGCATAGGCGAGCGACAACTAGGCCTAATGTAAAGAACAGTTAAAGAACTTACCGTAACAGTAGATCTTAGAGAGAGGCTCTTGCAGTAGGTAATTACATATGGGACTGGCGCGGCAGGCGGCAGGGACCTGCAAGAAATTTCTAGCTAGCAGTCCCAGGCGAGGGACCGCCCATGTCAGGTGACCGCTCAGGAGGCGCTGGTATGAAGGGCGGTCCGGACACCCTCCTTCCAGTTCTTTCCCTCCACAGGCGGACGAGAGAGGAGGCGGATATTTCCATAAATGGAAAAGGGCTGAAAAGGCCTAGGGGATGGAGAGCAGGAAGAGTATTACCTACTAAGAAGCCTCTCGAAGATATACTATTACGTAAGTTCTTATGTAACTGTACTATCTTACTCGAGAGGAGCTCTTGCCGTAAATAATACATATAGGACTGAATCCCAAGCAGTCTGGAACAAAGAAAAGGCACGGGAGGAGAAAACTACTCAGAAGTAATTCTAGCTGTGCAAGCCTCAAGATAGGAGGCCTTGCAAAACAGCTAGCCAGAAACCTGCTCTCGTGAGAGGCAATATCCAAACTGTAGTGTCAGAAGGTATGGACAGAAGTCCAGGTGGCGGCAACGCATATGTCTGCCGCAGACACATTCTTGAACAAGCCGCAGAGGCAGCTACTCCTCTTGTGGAGTGGCCTCTGATTTGACCAGGAGAGTCTTGTGGTATTTGTCATAACAGAAAGTGATGCAATGGCCAACCACATAGACAGGCATTGCTTGGAAAAGTCCAGTTCGTAAAACTTACCGTAACAGTAGATCTTCAAGAACAGCTCTTGCAGCAGGTTACACCATTAGGACTGAAGCGGCAGGCATCAGGACCTACGAAAAATTCTAGCTAGCTATCTTCAGCGGGGACCGCCCGGCGTCGGTCCCGCCGACGGCGTCAGGCGTAGTACATAAGGGGCGGTCCCCTAGATTCCCCAGTTCTCCGCCTGGAGACTTCCGCCGCAGGATAACATCGAAATGGGAGACTGAGGATCCACAGTCAGAAGACAACGGGAAAAAATCCCTGTTAACAAAGGCTTAAGCCATGCCTCCTACAAGGGGAAGGTGGGCAGGAAGGTACCTGCTGCAAGAGCTGTTCTCGAAGATCTACTGCTACGGTAAGTTCTTACGTAACTGTACTATCTTGCCGAGACACAGCTCTTGCAAGAATCCCCATTAGGACTGATTCCCAAGCAGTAGCGCTTGCAAGCACTCTGGGAGGAGGAAACTAGAAAGAACATTCCAGGTCCTGAATCTAGGACAGGAGACCCTGTAGCACAGCCAGGCAGAGCCGGCTCTTAGCGTGAAGCGATGTCAGGCTATAATGTCTGATAAAGTATGTACAGAGCTCCAAGTGGCTGCAGCACAAATGGCAGAAGTGGAGCGTTTGAAGTGCAGCAAGGAGGTGGCCACACCCCTACTGGAATGGCCCGGACTGATCCGGGAGGAGCTTTTGTTTGATATCATAACAGTGTGAGATGCACTGGACAAGCCAGCGAGACAGGGACTGTTTGGATACTGGTTGGCCCATCATCCTTTCAGTAAAGGAAGCGAAAAGTTGCTCGATTTGAAGCTGCTTAGTTCTGCTCAGAGTAGTACCTTAAGCTGCGGTGAACATCCAGGGTGTGAAGCAGCACCTCTCCTCTATTAGAATAATTAGGAAGTAGACGGCAGGTCAATATCCTGATTGAGTGAGGCGTGGAAACTACCGTGAGGCAGAATTTTGGATTAGTCCTCAGGGATACTCTGTCCGGTGGAAAATTAAATAAGGCTCTTTGCACATGAGAGCATGAAGCTCAGAAACTCTTCTCACTGGCGTAACAGCAACCAAAACAACGTTTTCCACGACAAGCGTAGCTTGCAATCGCAGCAGGCTCAAAAGGGGAGCGTGAGTTGCTCCAGGACAAAGAGCAAGTCCCATGGAGGCACTGGGTCCTTAATGGGCGGCCTAAGATGTAACACCCCTCTCAAGAATTCTTGACAGGCATCTAATTGTGCCACTGTCGCTGTCCCACGGGGTGATAAGCTGAAATGGCACAGAGGTGCACTTAAAGAAGAGTAGGCGAGACCCGAGCGAAAAAGGAGAGCAGGTACTCTTAATACCGCTTTCACGGACAACCTAAAGGGAAAGGCGGCGCTGCGACCATATACAAAAACTAGCCATTTCATGGCATACTTTGCATCGTTGCCGGCTTTCTGGCTGCAGAAAGAACTTCTGCAACCTCTGCGAGACCCGATGCCACCAAGATGGCTATGTCTCTAGGAGCCATGCATGCAGGTTCAGCAAGCGTAAGTCCGGATGGACCAGTGAACCCTCCTCCTGAGACAAGAGATGGGAGCTGAATGGCACGGAGCAGAGGTTCCCGGGATAGCTGTATTAGCAAGGGAGCCAGATCTGTCTGGGCCAGAAAGGGCCACCAGGATCATTGCTGCATGCTCCCTCGCGAGTTTGAAAAGAACTCTCTGGATCAACAGGAAGGGAGGAAGGCGTGGGGAATCTGTCCGCCCAGGAGAGGGACAACAGCGTCTCGCCAGAAAACACCAGGCCCTGGATCTAGCAAGCAAAAATTGGGCAGTTTTGCGTTGGATGGGAAGCGAACAAGTCCAATTCTGGAATTCCCCATCGAAGAAACAGATATGAAAAGTACGTACCTACCGTAATTCTTGATCTTCTTGGATGAGACCTGGACCGTTTGGATCCCCACTCAATGCAAAACTGCCTCTCTTCTGCTCCAGAAATCAGGGCCAGGCATTTTCTGTCAGGAAGCGTTCAGGCTGCGGTGGACAAAGCGCTTTCTTCGCCTTTCCACCGCTTCCTTTAATTCAGAGTTCTCCTCAAGTTGAGTCTCAGGGGACCAAGATGATTCTCATTGCCCTCCTGGCCTCGGCAACTATGGTTTCCTCTACTCAGCAGTATGTCGGTAGCCTCTCGAGACCACTTCCTTGCAAATCGATCTTCTGACTCAGGGTTACGTTGGTCCACCCCAACCTGAGGTCACTTCACCTTCACGCTTGGCTCCTATGAAGAGGTAGAAGTGAACGGTTTAAATCTCTAAATAGAGTCTCAGACATCCTTCTGGCTGCCGGAAGCCAGCTACCCGAAAAACTTACGCTTCTAAGTGGAAGCGCTTTTCTCTCTGGTGTGCAAAGTCCTCTTGGAATCCCTTTTCCTGTCCTCCAGACAAGGTTCTGGAGTACCTTTTGGACCTATCAAACTCAGGTCTCCAGTACTCCACGGTTAAAGTTCACCTTAGTTCCATTTAGTTCCATGAGCGGTTTCTTCCTGCCTCTGGCTCAGTTACCTATGGTGAAGAATTTCTTAAGGAATTCTGCATACCAGACCCCCTGTTAGGCGTCCAGTGCCAGCCTGGGACATTAACCTTGTGCTAGACATGCTCACTCGGAAGCCTTCCGAACCCCTAGCTACCTGTGAGCTAAAATTTCTTACCTGGAAGACAGCCTTCCTAGTAGCCATTACCTCAGCCCAGAGGTTTCAGAATACATGCCTGAGTTACGGACCCTCAGTATACTGTGTTCCATAAGGACAAAGTAGTTCTTAGTACTCATCAAAATTTCTTCCCAAGGTTGTGTCAGAATTCCATCTAAACCAACCTCTGGTGCTTCCCTCTTACTTCACCAACTTCAAAATGAAGGAGAGCGGTCTCTTCATTCCTTGGATGTTAAGAGAACCTTGCGGTTCTACTTAGATAGAACCAAGAATTTTATAAGACTCAGCAATTGTTTGTTTCCTTCAGCGAGACCGGCTGGGTCAGCCTGTCATATCAGATGCATCTCATCATGGTTAGTGGTATGTCTTGAGCATTGCTATTCCATGGCACAGGTTAAATTGGAGGTAGAGTGCACGCTCACTCTACTAGAGCGGTCCTTGACATCCTAGCGGAAGTCGCAATGTTCCAATTGCAGATATCTGCAATACCGCCACCTGGAGCTCAGTGCATCGTTCATAAACATTATGCACTGGATGTTTCATGCCGAAGCGTCATTCCGCCTTGGCAGAACTATCCTTAATAGACTTCTGTCCTAGGCGTGTGAGCTCTGGCTCCCCTGCACGCCCTTTTGGGGATTATCAGCAGTACTCTCCACTAGTGTGAGATGAGTGGTGAGACTTATGTCCAGGAAGATATGAAAAGTGCGTACCTACCGTAATTCTTGATCTTCTTGGGCCGGTCTCCACCACTCATTCGCCCTCCCTCCATCCCCGAGCTCACGCTGTGTTGGTCTTCACTCCCTCAAATCTTTGGGCCGTGAAGACTTCTTTGCTGACCCTTCTTACATGGGTCGTCCGGACTATCTTATGTCCGTTTTTTAAGAGTTAGGTTTACTCTTTATGTTAGTTACGCTGCACCTCCTTGGTAAAAATTGCTGAAAGCGGTTGGAGGGTGCGTCGCCGAGATAGTCATTACATGTGAGCCACTGCTCAGCAGCGCCATGCCTGTGGCGCCATCTCCGCCCGACCCTCCAGCAAAAGTTTGCTCCCGATGGGTCCTAGTGCCTCCGGCGCAGATCCCACTAGTGTGAATGAGTGGTGGAGACTTATGTCCAGGAAGATCCTCTGCTACCTCCTGAAGAAGTTCCCACTGTGGACTCCGGCCTGTGGCGACTGAGGCAGTCTGCAATTGTGTTGTCCACCCGGGGAACATGTACTGTGATCAGGTTCGCGCCGTGTCGGATTACCCAATCCCACACTCTCATGCCTCCCTGCAAAGGGGTAAGTGTCGCCTCCTTGTTTGTTGAGGTAAGACATCACCACCGTGTTGTCTGTCTGAAGCTGAGGAGAGTACTCGGCCGGGATCTCTGACTGAAATGCCTGCAGGGCATAAGGACCGTCCCTCATCTCTAGGGCGTTGATATGGTAGGTGGGCCTCCAGAGGGTCCACGTTCCCTGGGACTTCACCCGTCCAGGTGTGCTCCCACCCCTAGACCTGAGGCGTCTGAGGTGAGGATTACCTCCGGGGGCGGGCGCTATAAACAGGGCGCCCATAGAGAGTGTCCCTGGGTCTAGCCACCACTGCCAGTCTCGAATCGCGGTGTTTGTGATTCTGACCCGGATGCTACATATGGTCTTGCCTTTAGGTCCCATTGCACCTTGAGCATCCACTGGAGTTACCCGCATGTGGAGCCTTGCGAAAGGGACAGTAGGAATGGCCGCAGCCATGTGTCCGAGCAAGCGAAAGGACCGACCTCAGCTCTGGCCAGTCCTGTTAAATAAAGCTCCTGATGAGGGATCTGTTGCGCTCCGGCTCTGTGGTCTGGAAGAAATGCTCTTCCCTGAGCTGGATGTCCAGTACTGCGCCAATGAACTGCAGCTTCTGCGCGGTACCAGAGAGACTTCTAGTGGTTGATTAGGATACCCGAGATCGGGAAACACGTCCTGGGTGCTCTGGATCGCCCGTAACTGCGCCTCCTCTGGGCGGCCATGAAAGCCAATCGTCCAGAGTGCAGAGACACATAATAGCCCTGTCTCCTTAGAGATGCTGCCACGACTGCCATGCATTTGGTAAAGACCCTGGGTGCCGATGACAGCCTGAATGGAAGGGCTTGGAACTGAAGGTGATGGCGAGAAACTCGAGCGCAGGAACCTCTTATGTAACTTGAGCTACAGGGATGTGCAGGTAAGCATCCTGCATATCTAGAGCTAAAAGGCGTCCTGCTTCAGCATGGGAATAAGACCGGAAGGATTGCACGTGCGGAATCTTTTGTGGCGACCGACAAATTGAGGTCGCTGAGGTCCAGAAATCGGACGGAGGTCCCCTGTCTTCTTTGGAACCAGAAAGAAGCGGGGAATAGTATCCGTGTCCTCTCTGGTTCTCTGGGATGTACTCTATCGCTCCCTTTTGCGGGGCCTTGAGTACTTCTGGTCTGATCAATGACTTGTGCTGGACCGGGTGCGGAAGAGCAAAGGAGGCCTCGGGTGGCTTTTCACGAATTCTATAAAGTGGCCTCTTCAGACCAACTGTGAACCCACTTGTCGGTGGTTATAGTCTGCCATCCTGGCAGAAGTCCATAATCGACCCCCGACCATAGCGTCCGTTGATCCTGAGGCGGGGGCGGAAAGGAGTCAGGCTGTGGCGACTCAGGGTCCTGCTGGCTGGACCGGCAGGAGATCGCTGGCCAGACTCTGAGGTTGTTTCCCCTGGGCTCTCAAAGGCAGGGACCCCTCTGTTTGCTGTGAGCAGGCAGGACTGTTGTCTCTGCGTCCGTCCACGAGGTGACTTTGGTTCCTACGAAGGGAACTGAACTTGGGTAGGTACATGGCCTGAACAGAAGCCTCTCCACCTTCCGGCCTCTTGAGTTTAGTGATTATCTTCTCTGAGTATTTGCAAACAAACTTCTCCCTCGAATGGGGCATCCATGATGTTTTCTGGGCGTCCGGGTAAAACCGAGAACCACGGAGCCAAAAGTGCCTCAAGAGGTATCGCCTGGAGCTGCTGCTCGGGGCCGAGGGAGTCATGGAGTCGTGGCAGCTCGTAGCACTTGGGTTCCCACGTCCGAACCCGTGCGGAGGCTGCAACATCTCCTCCTTCTGCTCACCTTCCGGCAATTTCTCAGCCGCATCAGACCCTGCTCCCACAGGGCATGTTGGAACACTGTACCATGTGGGTCAAATAATTCAGGGATCTGATGGCGCGCAGGTAGCGGAAGCAAGCACGTGCACATATACCCATGGCGTCAACTGCTTGGACTCTGGGTCGGTGGCAGGGTGCTCAGATGTTGCGGTCTCTGGGACCCGGTCTATGAGAAACTGTTATGACCAGAGATTCGGCCTGGGGATGCTGAGTCAAGTACTGGTCTTCTCTTGGAGCCTTGTACAAGCAGTCAGCTTTTCTTAAGCATCGTCGGGAAGCGAATGTGGGCCTTCCACGCTAGCCTTGGTGGCGATCCGAAAGTGTCTTCCAAGGGTGGCACCACCACAGGGTTGGGGTCCTTCTGCGAAAATACTTACATAAGGCGTAACCTTTACGAGTCTAACACTTCCGCATCCCATCCCATGTTCTCTTGGATGTGTCTCATGATATCCGAGCGAAGGGTCATCCGGAGGAGACTTTGGCAGCTCACATAGGTCCGGAGAAGGGATGGAGAGAGATGGATCTGGATGTTGAAAACTCTGATCCCGTGTCCTCCGTCGATGAGCAGCGGGCGTCTTCTGGGTCTCTTGGGACTGGGTGACCTAGAAGAGGATCTGGACGGAGGTCTCCCCTTTATCTAGCCTCCTTGGAGGGTCCTGGGCTCAGGAGGAGGTAGCAGCCTGCAGACCCAGGCGGAGAAGAGGCGCAGGAACGAGGAGCAACCGGTGTGGGAGGAGGAGGCGGGAGGTGGAGTGGGGACCATCTCTTTTGATGGTATCCCACCAGTGGTGAAAAGCTCCTTCACCTCTGAAAAGAGGCCCGACGACAGCCTGCTGGGGGACTCTGGTTGTGGCGAGGGTTCCTGGGAGTCTCAACAGGACCCGGGTCGCCCGTCTGGTCCTCGGGCTGAGTTAACTCCTCCTCAGTGATGGTCTCCTGACTGGCGTCAGTCGGGCGTCGGGGGCCTCTTCTCAATTGGAGCTGGCGCCCACCCCTACCGGCATCCGGTGATAAAGGTTAGCCTGGCGGCAGCGGTCTTCTGACTGACGGCGGCTCTGGGGACCTGTGGCGGGGCCGATGTCGGACGAACCGGCGTCGGGTCCAGCGGCCTCTTAAGTGAGGTGAGCTCCCATGGTTTTCCGGTGGAGAGGAGGAGGCAAGGAAGCAGACCTGGCGTCTGTGCTCAGAATGGCGGAAACCGACTTGTGGTGATGGTGGCGATCCCCGACTAGCCAGGGGCCTTGGAGAGACGAGGAAGGCCTGGGAGTCTTGACCTGAGAAGAGGATGAAGACTTTCTCACCACAGCGGGGGAGGCTGAGAACTGGCCGGGGAAGGAGGCGGTGGACCTGGAGCCAGAGCTGCCTGAGTCAGAGGCCCTGAGCGGGGACCTGGAAGGGGCCTTCTCCCTATCTTCTCAGCATGCTTGGGCCTTCTCTAAAGTATCCCCCTTGGAAGCCATGGTCTTGAGTTGCTCCTCTAGCAGGAATGCCTGAGGGCCTTCTGGCTGGCGGATCCAGGTTCTGCTGGTGAAACCCTGGCAAAGGTGCAGGACGGGTGTCAGTGGTCTGAGCCTAGGCACGGACACAGGCAAGTGCGGATCTTTGAATGGGATCTGCTTCCACAGGCGCACTTGAGGGTGACTGGAGGTCGGGAGGGACATCAGAGAAAACTGAGCATGAACACAAATTTCCCGTAGGAAAACACTTTACCAGCGTCAGGCAGCTAGAAACTGAACCAAAGGGTCCGAGACATGCAAGTCGACGGTAGGAAAGAACTAAGAGATCTGGCGGGACCAGTCCCTTATGTACTCGCCTGACGTGGGAGGAGGGACCGGCGTCTGTGGCGGTCCGCTGAAGATAGCTAGCTAGAATTTTCCATGAGGTCCTGATGCCTGCCAGCTTCCAGTCCCTAATGGTGTAACCTGCTGCAAAAGCTGTCTCTCGAGTAAGATCAGCACTGCCTTCCTTTTGTGAGCAAAGAGACAAACAACTGATCAGTCTTTCTGAGATCCTTCATCCTGTTGGTGTAGTATCGCAGAATTCAGTAGTGTATCCATAGTATGGAGTAAATATTCCCCTGATTAGAGTACTAAGTAAAAAGGCAGGTAGCTCTAGGACTGATTTAAGGTAGACTCTGCTGCTACTGGGTGAAACTTAGGATTACGTCCGAAAAACAACTCGTACCTTGTGAAAAATCAAGTAGGGATTTTACACATCAGAGACTGGGCTACGGAGATTGCTTGAGGCGAAGTAATGGCCACCAGAACAGCGTCTTCCACGAAGAAACTTCAAATCTGCAGAAGCTGCATGTTCGAAGGCAGGAGATAATTCTCGGGAAAATTCAAGTCCAAGTGGGCAGGAGTATGATGGGGCCTCGGAGAACCCCTCTGAAGATCTTGGGAGCACCAGTTGGCAAAAGCCTTGTTTAATGAACATAAGGAAATAGCGCATGTGCAACTAAAGAGGAATGGCTGAGACCCAGGTCGACAGATGGCATAGATACTCCAGCAGAAGCCCCAAAAGGGAAAAGGTTCACGTTCTTGGAAAGCCCAAATAGTATCTTTCACTTCATGGCACTAAGTGGATCTGGTGGAGGTTTTCTGGCCTCCACTATCTCCACGCGGAGACCTCCAAAATGACTGGTCTAGGACTGGGGCCATGCATGCAGTTGAAAGTTGAAGCCTGGATGGACAGGGTCCCCTGATCCTAGATCAACAAACCTGAGATAGAGGAAGAGGAAGAGGATCTCTGAATATTGTTGTAGAAGAGAGAACAGATTTGCCTGGGCAGAAAAGACAAAACAGAATCTTCGCTCCTTCTGAAGCTGTTTCTACAAGACTAAGTAGGATAAGAGGAATTGGAAAGGCATGACGAATCATCCTTCAGTTTAGAACAGGCGTAGCCAGAAAGCTCTGGAATGAGCGAGCAGAAGGTGGGAGGTTTGCATTTGGGATGCGAACAGGACGAGCCTGTGGTGTTCCCCAAAAGTGGAAAATGTTGTCTAGTGTCTAGGACCCCTTGGTCAGTTCCACTATTAGTCAGAGCAGAAGAGCGACTCTTGTCTGCCAGGTGTAGACTCCTGGAATGTGAATCGCCGTGAGGTGAGAGTGAGTGTGTGTTGCCCAATCCCAAACCCTCATTGCCTCCTGCATAGAGGTAGGACCCAATCTCCTGCTTGTTGATGGCCACCACGCACATGCTGTCCGTCTGGGCAAAGGTAGTGGGAAGGATGTATTGGTGAGACTTGGAGGCATACAACCTGCCGAGCTCGAGCACATTGATGTGGAGCTTGTTCTATGGACCAGAGCCCTGGGTCCGATGAGAGCTAGATGAGCCACAACGCCGCCTGAGCGTCACTGGTTAGAGTCTGGGAGGAGGATGAAAAGATCCCGAAACAGGTTCTCTCGAGCCATCCACCATTGAAAGTCTCGCAGCATCGTGAGGAGATCGAACTGGTAGGTTGTCACTAGCTGATCCACTGAGCACAAGTCCACTGAAAGATCCTCATGTGGGTCGAGTCGAGGCACATTGGGTGCAGCTGCCATGAGCCGAGAAGGAAGGGCGACCTCGCGGACCATCCTGCGGTGGACAACAGACTTATCTGGGTCTGAAGAGGCCGCCCTGTCCGGAGAGCAGGAAGACCTTGCCCAGAGTGAAGTATAAAGTGCCCCAATAAACTGTAGCCTCTGGGATGGGTCCAGATGAGACTTGGAATGGCGGATGGTAATACTTAGGTAGGCAAAACCTGCTGGGTAGAGGAGAGGAATGGCAGGACTTCTCCCAGGACAAGACCGCCAGGAACCATCGTCAGGTAAGGAAAAACTGTACTCCCTGAGTACATGAGTGGGCGCCACCACTGCCGACATTTAGTAAATACTCGGGGCGGATAGACCAAACAGGAAACTTGAACTGGTGTGGTCCCCTGGAGCGAAAAGCGAAGGTATTTGCAATGAGATGGCGATCAGATATGAAGCTAAGCATCCTGCATATCCAGAGCACAAGCCATTGACCGGCTGGAGGAGGAGAAGGCTCTGCAAAAGCATCCTGAACCTTTGCCTCTACACAAAGATTCAGGAACTGAGCTCGTCGGTCTGAGTCTCAGTCTTTTGGGACCAGGAAGAAATGGGAATATAACCAGTCTGAATGAAGAGACAGGCTCTCGCTGCTTCACAGAAGAGCAGAGATTCCTCAGGACCAAGAATGTTCCGTACTCTGACGACTTCAGAGCGGGGTGGGGGGTGGTTTGAAAAACTCATGAGTGTCCTTCTGCTGAGCTGGAGCACCCAAGAATCCGTGGTTATCCTCTCTCAACCCGGAAGGTGAAGGAAAACTTCCTCTACAGTTCCTCGGAGTCTGAGGACAGTGGGAGAGAAAGGAGTCAGGTGGTGCAGGGCAGCGCTGCAGCTGGGCCCGCTGCTTTTGGGCCGGGGCTTAGCAGCACACGAGGTCAACGTTTTGGCCCGCCTTCTCAGGGGTTTCGACTCTGGCGATTCCGTCCTCTGGCAGACCGGCGCTGCCTGATGGGGGCCAGTACATGGAATCAACTGACTTCAAACCGTCCCTTCTCTTAAAATCACCAATGATGTCATGACATCACCCCTGAAAAACACCGATCCCGGAAGGTGCTTTCTGGATAACAGTGCACCTCCGGACCAGACCTAACCGCGTAGACCAACCATGACGCCACAGGCCTCGGGGGCTGCAGGAAATGCCCAGCAATGTCCAGTAGTCATATGCCGACGTAGCATGTGTCGACTGGCGAACGAGCAAGGCGGACGAGATCAGCCAACTCCGGTTTGACTTGGGGTCCATAAAGGTCAGCTTAGCTTCCGCCCGAAGGATAGTTCAGGCAGTCCCATGTGGCCGACATAGTTCAGGCCCTAATCCCCAGTGTGGAGGAATAAATCTTTTCCCTTGGTAGAAGAAAAAGTGCTACCTTTGTATGTTTTTCTTCTAATGGAGTCTTGCATATTATGACATATACGTGGTCAACCCGAACTGCTCGGAGGTGAAAGATTAACTTTCATACCAGGCAGGGCAATGAGCTCGACTGAAATTCTGTCTGTCTTCAAACTCAAACCGTCAGATCTTTACGAGCTAAACCCACTGGGTCATGTGTGGAAGCTGTAAACTACACTAGCCAACAGCTACTAAACATAAAAACACATATTTTGGTCCCAAAACAAAGACTCAAGTCAGGAGACCCAAAAATGAAAAACACCACAAGTACCCCAAAAATGAGGTGAAAACAACAAGGGGCATCTACTCCAGTGCCAACACACCACACATCCCAAAACAGAGTTCGAGGGCAGGCAGGGGGAGTCATAATATGAAGACTCCATTGAAGAAACACATTACTAGGTGGTATTTTTCTTCAAACATGATCTTATATTATGACATACAGACTACACAGCAGTACCTCCATGGAGGAGGTCAGAACTACTTAGGAAATAGGCTCTGAGCCAGCTGTGCCAAACCGAACATCACTCTAGCTGGATGTCCAGGGAGTAATGCAGTAAAAGTGTGAACTGTCTTCAGGTAGCTTGACATATCTCTAGAATAGGGATGTCTGGCAGCAGCCAGAGAAGCAACTGTACCTCAGTAGGTGAGCCTCAGGCCTGAGGAGGAACCTCACAGCTTTCATAACAGAATTGGATACAGAGACAATCCACCTGGCAATGGATCTTTTAGTGGCAGGTTCCTTCAGCCCCACACCATAAGTGAGAACAGTTGGAGAGAGTCAAGCCTGTGACCCATGTCGCTCTATGCAGTAACTGAAACACACATCTAAGCTGTAGCCTCCTCTTGCCAGAGGAGGAATGGTCAGTAAGGACACTGGAAGAATATAGAATGATTAGGTGAAATCTGAAACCACCTTGACAGAACTTCCTGGTAGTCCTGAGGACCACCTTATCTCTATGAAGGAGATAAAATCAGGCTCCACTGACAAGGCAACCATATCGTCTGGCAAGTGATGGCTACCAAAACACAGTCTTCAAGTCAGTACTTCAACTCTGCACAGACAAAGGCTGAAGGGGTTGCATAAACTGAGCAATGCAACCATTAAAAGTCCCAGCAGGGGCAGGGTCACTGAATGGAGGGCTGACGTCATAAAAACCTGGAGAATACAGGATGAGCTCAAAGAGAGTTACCTGCTGAAATAAGACAGAAAGCTGCCAAATGTACCTTAGGGTAGCTGGTCTCAGCCCAAGGTATTTAAGTGGACCATATAATCAGGATGTGGGTAAATCAGCAGATTCTGAAATAGCTTCCAAACACCGTATGAAACCTCTTCCATTTAATTATAGGTCCCTGGTGGAAGGTTTCCTAGAAGCCTTCAGAATATCATTACATGGGAAGATGTGAATCAGCAAACTCTAACTCTTCAAGAGACAGGACTTGAGAGAGGGTGGGTTCGGGTACAGAAACCCTCCTGAGCACAGTTCAGGATGTGATTCCTGGAAGACACGGGGAAGATGGACTGCTAGGACAGTAGGGTGGATACCAGGTTGTCTGGCCCAATCTGGGCATCGGATCATCTTGCAGGATTGAGATCTGATTTTGACTAGCACTTTGAACAGGGAGGAAGCAGGGAACCCTTAAGTGAACAGACATCAGAGGATGAGCCCACACTGGGGCCTGCAGCAAAAAGGGAAGATGTGGTGTCTGGGGCTGCAAAAAGTCTGTTGCAGGGTGCCCCATCTGGCAATCTCAAGAAGGGGTCAGTGACCATCGTGATGGCCCTGAAATCCTGCAGGCATCAAGGACTTGGTCTTTCCTGGGTGACACATGAGGTGCTCAGGAGTAAACCAGAGACCACAGCTTCATTGCTTTGGTGCAGGGCCGTGAACACAGTGCCCCCTGCTGATGTACCACATTATGGTGGTGTTGTCTGTTCTGACCTGTACAACTGTTCTGCAGAGTTGGAAAAACTTAAAGTCTAGAAAAACTGCTCTGAGTTAACAGGTGTGGAGCAGAGTTCTCAGGGGACCACAATCCAGGTATTAAACTGTGTAATCCCACCCCAAGAGGGATGCATCTGTAGTAAAGAGAAGTGAGACAGTGACAAGGAACCTTGTCTCAGATTGCTCTGATCATACCACCATATGGGCCTGGATGGAGTTAGAGTTAATGGGATCAACTTGGTTGAGGGTCTTCTTTGGAAAAGCTCTCAAATGGAACTGGATGTCCCTCATCACAAATCACACTCCTTGCACTACTGCTGAGCAGCCTTCAGGGCTGTAAAAAAAAAAAATGCCTTGCTGGTGAGAGATCTGCAGGGGAATAGGAGGCCAGGAGCCAGGGTCCTTGCCCTGTCAAAGGAAGGCTCTGGCTTTCTCTGTTCAACTCTCCGCCTGAGTGAGGAGCTGGACAGGCTCTAGACTGACTGAAAGATTCAGATGAAACCTAGAGGGTGACAGTTGCTGAGTTATCTGTAGATGTAACTGACTTGGTCTGGAACTGGCCTATAAGCCAGTCGTCCAGAGTGAGGAAGATGGCAATTTCTAGGGACATGGATATGTTGTTCATCACACTTATGGAGTATCCTTGCGCTTTAAATCTTGCTGGAAGGTCTTCAAACTGGCCACCACCCACCGGTGGTAAAACTCGGCTCACCCCATAGCGCCAGATCTTCCTTACTGCTTGGAAACCAGGTTCCCTCATAACGCTCTGCGTATAAGACTAGTTCCTATTTCTTGGTTTACCAGAACTCTGAAGGTTTCAAGACTTGATCACTTATTTCCCTCACGACTGCGATGGACCATCGACTCCAGTTTCGGATGTTCATTTTCAAACTCCATCTCCCACCCCTTTCATGAGGCTCTTGCTGTTTCTACCTCTCTTCTCAGCGGGCCTACAGTCAGGGAGCGCCACCGGTCTGACCCCAACGGACGTACGTCCGTAGTCAAATGGAGTCTTACCTCCTCCAGCATCACCCTTGGCCCTTTCTCAGGGTCCTCCATGAGGCCTTTCTTCTGGCCTACCCTTGGCCAACCCCGGCCTGTCATCCACGGGGCACCATTCTCCCCCAGCGATGTCCATGGCCTTTTCTGGGAGCTCTGTTTTGACATCAGGAACACAGTCTCCCCCATCACTGCCCCAGACTGCGTCCTTAACAATGGGCACTCAGTCCTTCCCGTCAATTTCCCAGGTTTGTCAATGCTGCCGCCGACACCTCAGCCTGTTTTGATGGTGCCAGGTCATCAGCTGCCCCCGCAGACGCCAAGTCCACCCCAACGCTGTCGACGGGCCCTCAGTGTACACTACTGATGCCATAGCCCGCTCCGATGCTGCCTGTCGTAGATGTCCAGTCAGTGCTGCTTTCGTTTTGGAATTTCATGCATCGTCTTGTCTCACCATCAGGGCCGAGGATGCCGGGTCCTCTGA
This sequence comes from Neoceratodus forsteri, assembly GCA_016271365.2. Taxonomy (NCBI): domain Eukaryota; kingdom Metazoa; phylum Chordata; order Ceratodontiformes; family Ceratodontidae; genus Neoceratodus; species Neoceratodus forsteri. The sequence continues at coordinate 694,578,892 of CM057449.1, forward strand.
CGTTGAGGCCTACAGTCCCTACTCCCACGCCGTTGCCTCCTACGGCACCACATCTGACTCATTCTCACTCTCACACACTGTCTGTACCTAATCTGGACAATGGCGACAAGGAGTATCGCCCTGATCTCCTGTCAGGGGATGACGAGGTTAATGGTGAGGACGACACCGCTAGCCCTGTGCCTTCTTCCTCTGCAGTCTCTTGTGGGGGGGGAGGACTCGCTATCATGAGGCAGCTCCAGACTGCTACGGGTTTAAAGGCAAAGGAGCAGGTCATTATCAGGAGGAACCTTTCCGTGTACCTGGAGTTATTATTCTTCTTCCTCTAATAGATGCCTATGAGGATGCCACAATGGCTTTCTGGTATAGGCCAAACATGACCCACATTTCCTGGACTCTAAACATGATCTCAGCCATGTCCAGGAAGGCCCACAAGCTGTACCAGGCCCCCTCAGGGAAACCCTTCTTTAGGGAGCAATGTCAGGCAGACTCCATGGTCATTAATGCAGCTCATGACAGGACCAAGAAGCCCAAGCATCTTAGCTCTCTTCCTCTGGATAAGGAATCCAGAAAGCTGGACCTTATGGGCAAATGGGCAATTGCCTTAGCCACACTGGCCATGGGAGTGCTTGACTACATTGGCCACATGATAAAATACCAAAACCCATTCTGGAGAACGACTAAAGTTGCTGCAGAAGCTCTCTCAGTGGGAACCCAGAACCAAGAGCTGCTCCAGGCCCTTCAGGCAGGGGCAGATGTAGGCAAGCACCTCTTAAGGTCTGCCTACGATGCTATAGATGCTTCCACTAGAGCAGCTGTAGTGGACCTTTTTCTCAGGCGACATTCTTGGCTTAGGGGTGTCTAGCTTTGCCATGGACATCCAACAGTCCATCTTGAATGCCACTTTCAGAGGCTATAAACTCTTTGGGGCAGATATGCAAGACCTGCTTTCCAACCTGCAGGCCTCGGGGAGGACACTACGGTCGGTTCACTCCTTTTATTATACCCAGTCAAAAGGCCCTCAGAAGGTGCCCTTTCGTGGGGCCTACAACAAGCCTAAGCTGGGCATCAGAACCCTAGCCAAGCATCGGGCAGCTTCAGCCCTGCCAACCCCTCCTGCCCCAGCTGCAAAAGCACCCAGAGAAGGTGATTCAGTTCCACCTCAGCCTGACTTATTGCTAGAGCCCCACCCTCCAGATCTTCAGGAGGCGTTGGTCGGGGGTCGCTTCTCCCCTTCACTTCAAGTGGCAGGAGATCATCACAGATGCCTGGGTGTTACAAATCATAGAGCACAGTCACACTCTGGATCTTCTAGATTGGCCTCCAGAGTGTCCTCCCATTCAGTCTCTTTACCCACCAGCTCACATTCCCGTGCTGCTGGGGGAAATTCGGATCTTGTTACAAAAAAGAGCCATCGAACCTGTTCCAGTGCACCATAGAAACAAGGGGTTCTATTCCCACTTCTTCCTCATCCCCAAATCCACAGGAGATCTGCGGCCCATTCTGGACCTAAGGAACCTCAATTCCTACATTCAGTCGAAAAAGTTCAGAACGGTGGCTCTACAGGGCCTATTGTCCCTGCTACACCAGGGAGACTGGATCTGTTCTCTGGACACGCAGGATGCGTACCTGCATGTCAAGCTATTTACCCCCACTGGCAGTACCTCAGGTTCCACTTCCAGGGGGAGCATTACCAGTTTTGTGCCTTGCCCTTTGACTTTTACTCAGTGCCCTGGGTCTTTACCAAGTGTCTGGCGGTGATAGCAGCCGCCCTCAAAACCATTCAGTTGTTCCGGGGACTGGGCATTACAGTCAGTCTGTCCAAATCCATCTTGACCCCAGTTAACGCCTTCGTATATTGGGGCAGTGCTGGACACGGCTCTGTGGCTTTGCCTTACTGCCACAGGACAGGCAGACTGCCCTCAGGGCTCAGGCTCTACTGGCTCTGTACCAGCCAAGAGGTAATGACCAGAACCTTCTTAAGGCTTCTGGGTCTGCGTGGCTGTGGTTATCGCTACTGTGCCTCTGGCCAGGTTGCACATGAGGATTGTAGGGACAAATAGTAAATTGCAAAAATATTTTATAATTTTTTATTTATTTTGCATTTTTTTAAACTGCTACTATTTTATATTCTTTATTCTTTATAATGCCTATTCATTAGTGTTTAATTATACTATCAGACTGGGAATATAACTGGGATGTAATACAAAGACAGCTGGTTTAAACTCCTAAAGGGTTTTTGACTTTAGGACCTGCATTCATGAACTTTCTAAGCAAGACAAAAAAAAACCAAGAGGGTTTTGAAATCTACTCAGAGATGGACTCTGCAAAAGAAAAAAAAAGTCTAGCTCATCAGTTTTAAATGTCACCTTTTGACCCAGTGAAGAGATGTGCCTCTTCAAGATTATGGGATGAGCTAGCTGTGCCTGGTACCAAATGAAGTTGCCTAGCAACCACATACCTTAGGCTTCAGTATCTCATTACCAGAGGTAATTTATATGGTGGTACAGATTTAAAGCCAATGTGTTTACTATTGAACAAAAGACTTTCATTTGCTGCAAAGCCATCTTTGATACTGCCAGCACAAAACCTATATTATTTGATAAAAGACATTTTAATCTATCAGAATACCTTGGCACGCTGTGCTCTTTGATGAAGCCTAACTGGGCAGAACCTATTTGCTGCTTGTGTATGATCTGTCTTAAACCACTGGTTTGTACTTGTTAAACATTACTGTACATTGCAAGTAATGTAAATGTAAATAATGTATATGTAGATGTAAATAATGTATACTTCTGTAACCTTATGAACTGATGTGGAACCTTTGTAAACAAGCTGCTTAGCTCAAAGGTTGTAATCCGAATAATCAATCAATAAATAAATAAAAAGACCAAGTTGTATAAATGCAACTTGTGAGGTAAAGAAATTATTTACAAAAACATCCTGTGCTAAAAGTATAAGAACTGGCATATCTGTGTTTGACATCTTTGGAGAAGTGAGCTCATGAGAAGTCCAAAGATACAATTTTTATGTGTGAATGTTACTGCAGAGCTGAAATACATTGTCTTGAAAGTTTGTGGTAAACAACTTTGACAGCTTTGTTGGATGTGCTTTCTTGGAGAACAAAGAAAGAACCATTTGCAATGGAATTTAATGCTTCTAAGAACTTTCCTAACCAGGGATTTTGAAAGAGACTTGCTTCATTTAAAGGCTTGAGATATCCCAAGTAAGATAAATATATTATTTTTACCAATCCAGAAGAAAAACTGAGTCTAGGAAGGATTTTTTTGAATTATGGACTTTATAGTAAAGACATCCATATGATGTTTGGTATCAAACTACACAGCATTTTATTTTGGATCTAAAAATGTATGTCTTAAATTTGTATCTGATTGCAATTGAATGCAGAGAAAAAACAGTTTAAGAAGAAAAAGTTTCAAACCACCAGACTGGCCACAAAAGGGGCGCATCCTATGAGGAAGGGGCTAGCCATGCCTACATCATTTGCATGATCCAATCAAAACTGGTAAAATTGCAGAGAAATGATGACAGAGACGATCGCTGGCCCAGAGGTGATAAAGCCATTCATCGTGGGAGCCAGGCAGATGACTTCTAACTGTGATGCTGGAAAGACCTGTTTTCATGGAATGAGGATTTATGTGATATGAGCACCCCCCCCCCCAAAATGGCGCGGCCCGAAATGGCAAAGGAAAAACGGCAACCACCGCAAGGGTGACAGGGACACAACGCCAAATGGCAAAGTGAGCAACAGCGGCAGGAGGAGGCTGGAAGAGCGTCACGCACATGGCGAGCGCAGCAAGGCAGAGGAGGCAATGGATGATGCGGCATGGGCAGCAAGGGATGGGTGACATGGACTGGGCGACAGCTTGTGGCCACATCCCACACTGCATGTGGACAGGGGCAGCGGGCATGCAGTACGGCCTGGGAGGGCTACGGGCAGGGGCATGACACCAAGAGGGGTGTAGCAGCAGAAGCATATGGCAGCAGGACCACATGGATCAGTACAGAAGCAGCTGGTGGCTCTCGGCGTGTTGCAGGGGTTGGATGGGATGCACATGTGAGGGCTGAGCCAGGGGCACAGCCACTGGGACCGACCATTGCATGCCATGCAGAATATGACAGCCTGGGAGGAAGGGCATATGGGGCAGACAGCCCGTCAGACAGATGCTGTGGCAATGACGCATGCCTGGTCAAAGGTGACTGCAAGGAAGCAGTGGAGAGGAGGGACTGCCCACTGTGCACCGCGGTGGTGTTGCTGCACACGGCCAAGTAGCCGAGCGATGGCAAAGAACTCACATGGGGCAGTGCATGCCAGGGCAACGAAACGGAAGGTCACACATGGAATGTGAAGTTGTGTGCCAGTCTGCATGAAGTAGTCATAGTGGCTCCTGGTGCTGTACTCTGCCACGATCGCGAGATCACGAGTGTCCAGGTCACGGGTATAGACTCCAGGGCTGTGGTGCCTCTGCTCCTGACACCAGTATTTAGACACGGATGGCGGTCAGACGTTCCTCCTCCCTGAGGCACTCTAGGAGGCACCAGATGCTGGGGTGGCATGCACCGACCCGGGTGTTGAAGACCCGTACCACCCCTCCACCGCATTGTTCATATGTGCCAGGCTCTGGAGGGTCGCCTCACAGCAGTTCCACTGCTCGATGGGGAAGATGACACGGCAGCGCCCCGAACGCCCTGTGGGGTGACCGATCCAGTTGTCCTCCACATAGTCCAGCATGGGCTGGAGAACCTCCTCATTTGTGGACACGTGCTCCCACTCCCGCAGCTCATCGAACACTGCTGGCACATCCACAGGTGGGAGGAATGCCAGTGCTAGCAGCATCCGCACATGCAGGGCAAAGTCGGGGTCGGAGGAGTAACTTGCCAGGATGTCCAGCAACTGTTGCACCCTGTGCCACAGGGCCTGCAAGAAATGGAAGAAACGGACCCAGACGCAGGCCTCTGGGAACAAGGTACCAACCCTGTGCTAGCTGGCACACTCGAAGTCGAGCAGAACTGTGGCAGGTGCAATGTCTGGGTTGTGCAGCTAGCTGGTCCAGCAGGCAGGCGTGGGTCTGCGCCACCTGGACCACATCAGAGCTTAGGCGGTGGGCAGTGCCGTGCCGCACTGTACAGCGTGGGCGATGTGTATAGCTGGCTGAACAGGGTGGGGCATGCCCGGAATGTGCTGTCCATGAACCGAGTCCATACAGCTGGCCAGCTACTGCAGACCACGGTTCGTGGCATACACCATGATGCAGTAACGCTCCCTCGCGCTGTCAAATAGGAGGAAGTGTGTGTCATCGCTGGCAAGGCTGTACTCTTCTGGTATGCTGAGGTCTTCGACCAATTGGGGGGGGCAGTTGGCCAGCTCCGCACCACGTGCCGCACTCGCTCTACAGTCTGCCGCAGCAGCCGCACTCCTGGCAAGTGACCGGCCGCAGGTATGCCCGATGTACTGGCCACGATAACCTGAGACGCAGTGTCCATTGTCCGCCGTGCCCTGTCCCGTAGCATTCCAAGAACGCACCGCACACCCATGTCGACAACGTCGGGCATGGTTGTGGTCCCTGATTGTGGCCACCACTGTATGTCCTCCACGGTGTGCAGGCGGACTAAGCAGTGGTACCTGCGTGCCTCTGCACATCTCCAGTAGACCTTTTCAGGCCCTTCCTTATCGCACCTGTATATGTAGCCATTGTGGACAGTCAGTGGCTTGCCCTTTTGGCTGGAAACATAGCGCACCTCCATGCTGAGCGCTGTATTCCCTTCTGTACATGCTGCTGCTGGTGACGGTCTAATAGCCACTGTGAGCTGCGCCCCTTCCCCATGTCCATGTGGTTTGTGGGCCACCCTCGCTGTGGTCCTGACTCGTCCATCGTGCATCGTCTGCATGGGAGCTGCCCTGTGGCCCCTGCCTGTCATGTGCTGTCCTCCATGGGTGAGTGTTGCATTGCTGCTGTGTGCCGCTGCTGGGGGGGCTCTGCCTCCTGTGCAGGTTGTGGTCCAGTGTTGGCTGTTGACTCCCTGTGGGCTGCGGGATGGTGCTATCTCCCACTGTCACCCCTCTGTCCATGTCCGCCCTTCCTCTCCATGGCACTACATCCCCTCGCCCTGTTTTCCCGGCAGCAACGACACCTTCCCTGGCACCCCTGGTGCCCGATGCCTCCGCTTGCTGTGGCATTGTGTGCCCGGCCTCGTCTATTGCTGTTCTGGCCATTCTGTGCGCGCTCTGCTCGGCGGCCTGTGTCTTGGTATCTCCTCCCCTGTGCTCAGTCTGCTGGTGCCTGCGGTCCTGCTGCTGGTGTGTGTGGGATGCGCTCTTACAGTGCGGCAGAGCTTTTTGCTGTTCCACTGTTGGTCGGGTTTTGTGTGAGTTCACTCTTTTGGCTGTAGCATTTACAGGATCACCCTATGAGACAGCACTATTGTAGAAGCACTCTACCCAGCTGCTACCGTGGAATGGACATTTTTGCTGCTATATAGTACTGTTTTGAATTTCCCACCAAAACTGAACAAAGGACTACGCCTAAGTCTTGATATCTGTACCAGCCAAGAAGCAAGCCTGCGTTGCTGTGTTGACGCTGGCCAGATGGGGCCCAGGGTCCAGGATTCGAGCGTGGATAAAGTAAACACAGGAACAACAAAGTCCAGCCACTTAATGGACTTTTGCCATCAAGGGGAAGAATTCTCACCAACATTCTGAAATTAAGAGGAAAACCCAAACCTTGCCACTAACCAGGGCCCACATTTTCAAAAGAGATGGGCGGCGCATCTCTGAAAAAAAAATGGAGATGAACCGCCCATCTCAAAAGTTGCTCCAAAACCCCATATTTAAAGAAGGGAGATGGGCTGCCCAGAATTGAGACATGCACACAGCCCAAAGATAATGTATGCAGCCCAAGTTGAGGGGTGGTGGCTCATAAATATCCCACAAAATGGATATTCAGAAAGATGGGCTGCCCAAGTGCAGAGATGAGCAGCAAAGTTAGGCATGGAAAAAGCATGACTAACTTCTGGCCACCCACAGGTAGACTGTGGTAGTGTACACAGGAGCACATCAGCCCACCAGCCCCCATAGCCCAGTGGCACCTCCCAGCCCCTTACCCGATGCCCAAGAAATAATAGTAAACCCACTGTTGGGTAGTGTTGGATAGTGTAGGGTACCCCCCTCCCTGTCCAATCCCCAACCATGCCAAATAAATGTATTACCCCGTTCCATAATGTAAGTACCCCCCTTCCTGCCCGATCTCCGACCATGCCAAAATAAATGCATTACCCTCTGTTCCATAGTGTAGGGTACCACCCTCCCTGTCTGATCTCTGACCATATCAAAATAAATGTATTACCACCGTTCCATAGTGTAGGGTACCCATCTCCCGGCCCAATCCCCGACCGAGTATAATAAGCAGGCCAAAACTTTTCTATAATGTAGTGTCCCCAACCCCAGTACCCCATTCGATGAATAGTACCACCCCATATCCTTAACATAGTCTTATGTTCCCCCACCCATATCCGATCCAGGATCCCGTTCAAATAAGAGAACCCCGATATTACGCTGTGTAGTTTCTATAATGCAGTGGCCCCCACCCCAGTAGGCATGACCCTCCCGAGTACCCCCGCACCACCCTGTCGGTGACCGCCACTTAACCTCCACACCCTGCCACAGCCAGCCACTGACTGACATGATCACAGACTCGTACTATACATAGTACAAGCCCATTGGCTGTCACCAAAGGGCTCATACTATGCATGGTATGAGTTTGCGATTGGATCAGATGGTGGCTGGCTGTGGCAGTCACCGGCATGGGGGTGTGTGGGGAGGGGGTCATGCCTACTGGACTGGGGGGCCGCTACACTGTGGAAAATACACGGCGAGCGATTCTTATTCCAACATGGATCCTGGATCGATATGGTGTGGGGACCTACACTATGGAAAGGATACGGGTGGATTATTGATCAATGTGATTGGGGTATCAGGTGGGGACGCTACACTATGGAAAAGGGGTTTTGGGCTGCTTATGATACTCGGTCGATTGGACAGGAGGGGTACCTCAATCTTATGGAACAGGGGGTACACATTTATTTTGACTCGGTCGGGGATCAGCGGGGGGGGTACCCTACATTATGGAACAGGGGGTAATATATCTATTTTTCACGGCCAGGGGTTCAGGCAGGGAGAGAGGGCAGACTGGCCCAGTGCATCCTGCCAGGCGTAGGCATGCAAATGAGCCCATTATGGGCATGCATGAGGCCCGTTTGCTCTATGCATGCCCAGTGAGCTCATTTGCATTTACTGGCTGAATATCACCTTTGGGGGCTCTGCGCATCCCCCATTGGTGGTAGTCAGACCAGACCTTGTATGTGCTGGACACATTGGCAGCCATCCCCCCTTTGCGCCACCCACCCAAGTTGGGATATTCCTACAGGATGCGGGATTCATTGGGATTGCACATTTTTTTTAATATCCCGTTGAGTTGTGCTGGTGCAACATTTTGGGCGTGCATCCCCCTTCATTTTGAATATGGGGGCCCAGATGTCTTGAGTTTTATTTTTGATATTTTTATAATATTCTAATTGGGCTTAGCTGGGGGTTGCATGGGAAAAATAGTCTTAATATTTGGAACAATGGGTATATAGGAAGTTATTAGAATCTGTATAAAGATATATAAACATTTTGTACATGAAAAAGTATTTGAACAAGTTTTACACAAAGAAATAATATAAGATACAAATGCAAAGAAACGTATACGTGCTTATACATGAATAATAGTATTGTTCTCGGGAGCATACTAAAACAGTGTGTTGTGGCTAGTTACTTTTATTCATTGCTTTTGAATTTTTGTTGATTGTGTTTTGTTGTTTTCATTTTCTGAAAGCTTTGTTGTATTGTGTTTATGCTGCTTTTTACAGTGTTTGCAAGACTTTATATTTATGCAACAGTTATTAGTTATATTGTACATGGAAAAATAAAGTTTATTTTTATATAACTCCAGGGGTGTGACAGAAACATTATTCGTGAATTATCTAGAACTTTTATACAGTGGGTTGTGAAAAGGGAAAATGTGAGCCAATTTTCCTTTGTTTGTATATTCATAGAAGTAAGGCTTAAGGTGGAGCTGAATGTTATAATGCATGATTGATATGCCAGCCTATTGCTATGACAGGATCCCCAGTGGACGTTAAGAGTCCAATGGGACCAGTGCACGACGACCTTGAGCAGTCAGTTTTAGTCTCCTCACCAGTCAGAAAGGTGCTGCAGTGGTGGATGGAACCCAGCAACCTGTTGAAAGGGTTCCTTTCCTCCTTCCTTCCTCAGCAGATCCTCACCACGGATGCCTCAGGGTCAGGTTGGGGGATCTCCTAAGTCCCATCAGACTCAAGGGACTTTGCCCCAGTGGAGGCTACCTTCACACCAGCATCCTGGAGATTAGGGCTGTTCTGTATGCCCTTCAGGCCTTCTAGACTCTCTTGTCCCTGGGATATCTGCATGTCCAGATGGACAACACCAGCGCAGTCCATTACATCAGCAAATAAGGGAAACTAATTTGTACATCCTCTGTCAGGAAGCGATGAGGGTTTGGTGCCAGGCACTAGAACACGGTCTAGAGCTCTCGGCCATCCATGTTCCAAGCATGCAAAATATCCTGGCGGATAGTCTCAGCCACTCACAGTCCAGGATGCATGAGTGGGAGCTGCTGACCTCGATCGTAGAAGGCCTGTTTGATAGGTGGTGTCATCCAGAGTTGGACCTTTTTGAATCCCCACTCAATGCAAAACAGCCACTTTTCTGCTTGCTCACTCCAGGACCTGGAGTTTTTGGGCGAGAAGCCTCGTACTCCTCCTGGAAAAGGAGGTTCCTCTACGCCTTCCTGCCCTTCCCCCTAATTCAGAGGGCTCTGATCAAGCTTCAGATGGAAGGAGCCACTCTGATCCTCAACAGAACTGGTCCCTCTTACTACAGCAGCTGGCAGTGGAACCCCCTATTCCTCTTCCCTGCGCCCTGACTTGCTGTCACAGGAGCAGGACACTCTAGTCCATCTGGACCCCAAGTCTCTAAGCATTCGTGCATGGCTTCTGAAGATATAGCCATTGCTAGGTTTGTAGTTTTCCAGAAGGTGGTTGACATCCTGGTGGCCACCAGAAAACCCTCCACCAGGGCTACTTATTCAATGAAGTGGAAGCATTTTGCCCTGTGGGCTGCTTCCTATCACTAGGATCCTTTCACTTGTCCAGTGAATCAGATTCTGGAGTACTTGCACTCCCTATTCAATGCCGCAGTACTCTTCCATCAAGGTACACCTGTGGGGCATGAGTGTGTTGATGGCCATATGGTGGCACAGCTAGATGTGTCCCACACGTTCTTGAGAGGCATCCTACACTTGGCGTCTCCCATCCATAATCCAGCCCCACCTCGGGATCTGAATTTTGTGCTAGAGAAGAGTACTTTGGCTCAGTTTGAGCCAGCCACGACTTGTGGGCTACGCTTTCTGTCATGGAAAGCATTATTTTTGTTTGCTATCACTTCTACTCAGAAGATTTCTGAGCTTCAGGCTCTCATGTGTGCTTCTCCTTTTTTGAATTTCCACAAAGACAGGGTGTCACTGCATAAAATCCAACGTTTCTGCCTAAGGTGGTGTCTGAGTTTACTTTAAATTAATCTATCCACCTGCCTGTATATTATCCGGAGCATGCCAATCCAGGGGAAGCTTTGCTCCATACCTTAGATGTTCATAGAATCCTCCAGTATTATGTTCACTTATTAAAGGACATGAGTCCTTGCAGCTGTTTGTTTCTTTCACCCCTAGGAAACAGGGCATGCCAGTTTTGAAGCAGTACTTGTCCAAATGGTTGGCCAACTGCATTACTTTTTGTTATAGGAAGTACAATAAGGAACTTCTGGTGCTATACGTGGCCATTCCACGCATGGCATAGCTACTTCTACTGCCTGTTTCAGGAATGTCTCAGCAGCTGAGATTTGTGCAGCTGCTACGTGAAGGACCATCCACACTTTCAGTAGGCACTACAGCCTGGACTTTGCTTCTAGAAGAAGGGCAGGTTTTGGCCTAACTGTGCTTCAAGGCCTCCTTTCTTGAACCTATTGCTGCCAACCACCCAGTCTGTTCTGATGTCAGAACTGTTTGGGACTTATTCCAGAGGTGTGGCTTGCTGCAAGAGATATCCTCAATGAAGATAGTGGAGTTACGCAAGAACTTACCGTAACAGTAGATCTTCGAGAGAATCTTTTGCAGCAAGCCATGCTGTCCCTTCTTCCATCCCCCTTGCTCCTCTGTGTCTGTCTTCTTTTCCAGGTTGCTTTGCTCTTTCCAGTGGCAGGAACCTCTGCCCTGCCTTGGTTCCTTCAGCGGACATCCTCTATCTCTGTTCTCCAGCAGAGGAACTGAGGGCCCGGGGCAGCCCACATGTATATATAGCAGAGGTGACATCGGCTGACATTGTCATCGTGGACGGCCTGGTGTCGTGGCACAGGTCAGGGAGCATAGGAAAAACCAGGAGCTGTTCTGGAATTCACAAAAATTGTTTATTAGTACTGACAGTAACATGAAAAAATTGTTCAGAATAACTATTTGCAAAGGCAGAATAAACAAAGATCCATCTGCGTTTTCCTTCAATCTCTGTGTGTCTCCAAAACATTGCAGCTCTCTCTCTTATAAGTCCTTACATCCTCCCTCCTTAACAAGCATCCTGTTTTTCTCTAAAATGTTATTTTATGTTTCAGGTAGGTGCAGCAAGAACACAGTGCCCCAGAACCGAGTCCCCTTCTCTACAGCTTCTGAAAAAGGGCTTAAAAACTGCTCTCAGGTTAACCCCTTGAGTTCCCAATAGTTTTTTGCAGTCATCTTAAACTATCATTGTATACATTTCAAAAGTAACACTGTATAATTTCTAAACAAAGGGATCCCAATATCAGTTACATTTCCACATAGAATCTGCATATATTTTTATACCAGCAGATATGCAAGGAGAAAAAGACAGAAACAACAGGGAAGACTGAGAGGCAAAGAACTGCGAGACCGTGGGTGATCAAATCCTAGGTCTCACGAGAAAATCTGGCTGCGCAACCGGACAGACAAGAGACAGGAAAGGAAAGAACAGATCCCTGCATTCAAACTCTCCATAACAACTGGGATGGGGTCCTATTCAACCCTGTTACATACACCCCCCTCCTTAAGAGGGAACCTGTTTTATCAAACAGGTTTTCCAAAACCTTCCATTAATTCTCTATCAACATTAGCTTCTAAGTTTCAGAAATTAAGCACATGTGCAGTATCCCTTTTTTCTATAATAGTACAGCAGACAGTAAAGTTTAAACTCGTACATTTGTTTTTCAACCTTCAGAGCCCTCAATTCCTGATCCATATCTTGACAGAAAATCAGCATTACTATTCTCTTTACCAGGTTTGTGTATCACCTTGAATTTAAATGGCTGTAGTGCCAGGTACCACCTTGTGATTCTGGAATTTTTATTTTTCATTTGGTAAAGCCAACAGAGAGGATTGTGATCTGTTAGAAGTTCAAAGTCAGTTCCTAACAAATAAAACTTAAGAAACTCCATTGCCCACTTTGCTGCTAAACATTCCTTTTCAGTGGTGGAGTACCTTTTCTCTCTGTTGTGCAATTCCTACTTATGTATAGACTAGGATGTTCTTTCCCATCAATTTGCTGACTCAAGGCTGCACCTAGGCTCACCTCTGATGCATCTGTTTGTAACAAAAATGGTTTCTCAAAGTCTGGGCTTCTTTAAATGGGCTGAACATAATGCCGCCTTAATGACTTGAAAAGCTTCATCGCACTCTGGGGTCCATTTCACTTTATTTGGGTACTGTTTTTTTGTGAGTTCAGTGAGGGGAGTAGCTAACTCAGCAAAGCTGGGAACAAATCTCTGGTAATAACCAGCCAGCCCTAAAAATGGCCTGATATGTTTCTTTGTTATAGGGACAGGGCTGTTACCTACAGCTTCTATTTTAGAAATTTCTGGTGTAACTTCTCCATTTCCCAACACATAGCCCAAATATCTGGTTTCTTGCATGCCGAGTGCACATTTGGTAGGATTAATAGTCAGACCTGCATTTTTGATGGCTTGTATAACTGCTCGTAGGTGTTCCGGGTGGCTTTTCCAATGGACTGTACACCGTGACATCATCCAGGTATACAGCACAATAACTAGTGTGAGGTGATAATATTACATCCATGTACCACTGGAATGTAGCTGGCGTACCATGTAAACCAAATGGCATGGTGGTGAACTGGTAGAATCCAGCAGGAGTTGCAAATGCGGGTTTGTCTCTGGATTCTTTCGCTAAAGGGATTTGCTAGTAACCCTTGGTGAGATTGAGGGTACTGGTATACTTTGCACTCCCAAGTCTGTCCACCAAATCATCTATTCCGGGCATGGGATAACTGTCAAATTCTGACACTTGATTAAGTTTCCTAGAATCAAGGCAGATTCTAACACCCCCTTCTATTTTGTTTACAATTACCATTGGAGATGACCAAGCACCCCTCGACTCTTCTGAGATGCCCAGTTCTTTCATTTTTTGTATTTCCTTAACCACGTCAGCTCTTAACCGCTCTGGTATCCTGTATGTCTTTTGCCTAATAGGGCGAGCATTCCTTGGCACTTTACATGCTCAGCCCCTTTCGCTCGGCCTGGTACTGTGGTAAAGTACTGTTAAATGTCTTTTAGCACATTACAAATCTCTGCAGTTTGTTCTGAGGTTATGAAACATTCACCTTACAGCATCAGCAGTTACATTTTGTTCCAGTCTATCATAAGCTACATCAACATCATCTTTATCAGTTTCTGGTAAAACTAGCAAAGCAACTTTTGGTGTTTTTTCAACCCATTTCTTGAGGAGGTTAGCATGATATATCTTAGTAGGATTTTTGCTATCAGGGGTCTTAATCTCATAGTTAATGGTGCCAGTACATCTAAGCTCTCCATAAGGCCCTTGCCACTTCATTAACAGTTTATTTTCTGTTGTGGGTAACAGTAGCAAAACCTTTTCACCTGGCTCAAAAACCTTTTCTTTCACCCCGTGGTCATAATATGCTATCTTACTTCGAGAGGGCTCTTGCAGTAGGTAATTACATATGGGACTGACGCCGGCCGGCAGCAGGACCCCACGGAAAAATTTCTAGCTAGCAGTCCCTGGCGGGGACCGCCCCCACGTCAGGTGACTGGCGTCATATGACGTCGGTATAAAGGGGCGGTCCCAGATGCCCGCCTTCCAGTTCTTTCCTGCCGTCAGCTCATACAGCGCCACCAGCGGTGAAGTTCATAACGCTCAGTCCTGTTGCTTCGACGCTTTTTCCGAAAAGTATCAGTATTTTGTATTTTCTTCGTCAGGTGAACACCGGTATATGTCGTCCCCTTCAAAAAATAAGTGCGACCCGTGCGGTGCCCAACTGCCTCACAAAGACGGTCACTCCCTCCGCCTTTTTCTGTTTAGGCTCCACCACGCTGGGTTTACAAGTGTCCGTGAGACTGCCTTCATTTCAATGCCACCCGCAGACGACGCCAGCAGTCTAGCCCATCTCCTCAAGAAGAAGATGTCCGTGATGGAGAAGGAGTTGAAGAAGCTTGACAGGCGTCGACCTCCCTGAGAAGGACACAAGGCGGGACAAAGAGGCACCGGAGAAGGTCTCTCCTCGCGACTCGGCGAGCCGCAGCCAAGGTAACGTCCCTCCGGGGATCGCTGATGGCAGCCTCAAGGCTTTGGAGGAGGCGTCGCCCGCCCGTCGGGTTCAGCGTTCGAGCCGCCCGGTGCCTCGAGCAAAGGAGGCTTCAGCCCCAGTACTGCCGCGGATCTGCGGCCCTACTGGTCGCGGTGTCTCCCATAAGCTGGACGTCGGTTCCTCCGGCGTCTGCCGAGAAGAAGGCCGCTAAGGCGCCGACCCGCCGGGTGGCGCGCGGCAGTGTCCCCATCGGACCAGGCCTTTTCATCCTCGGCCCGTCTCGGCGAGGACCCCAGTTGGGCGCTCGGCTCCTCTGGCGTCCACGGTACTCGGCCCCTAAGTCGACGTTGGCTCCTCCAATGCGCGCAGGCCTCGGAGCCTATGGCAGACCCTGCTTCCTGTCGTACCAGGTTCCCCGCAGCCCTCTCTGCCATCCGGGAGCCTGAGTCCCCTGCCTGACCCGAGGATTTTTCCCTCCGTCCCAGGCGGGCTTGGGATCCTGGGCCACCGTCTGATCCTCTTCCTACAGAGCGGATCTGCGTCCGGCTCCCCAGGCGCCGGCCCGGCTGGCTCCCCGGGACGCTGGCTCCGACACTGGCCCCGCTGCGCCGGTCTCTCACGCTGCCCCTCCGGGACGCCAAGGCGGGCCCTCCACCCCACTGGCCTATCACGGTTGATCCGCCTGTGGAGTTCCGACTGGACCGTCTGCTCCGGCAGCTCCTCCAGTGCCTGGGTATCCGCCGTCTTATCTGGCGCCGGTTTCCCAGGTCCACAGTATTCTGCACCACAGTACCCGGCGCAAATACCTGCTCGGTATTTCCGCGGCCAGATTCTGGATCTCTCCTACAGATTTAATCCGTACCAACTCTCCCCCTCCTCCGCCCCCTAGGCGCGGTGGATCTCCAGAGACTCTGGCCTCCTGGTGGGCTGAGGCCAAGGCTCAGCTCACCAAGGAAGTTGAGAGCCGTCTTACGGCGCGGTGCCACCCGGCTCCCGTCGCCCAGGCGGCACACTTCCGGGCTCCAGAGAGGGGCAGGACACGCGTCTGGGGATCCCCTAAGGAACCCGTTACTCCCCTAGACAAGCCAGGGAGTCTTACTCTGTTTCAATTCCTCTTCTTCTTCTCTCTCGAACTCCTCGGATGCCTCCGATCGGTGTTCGAGAAAGGCAAACCAGCTCTCCATCAAGCCCCAGCTGAGGACTCCTCCGAAGTCTCCTCCAGAGGATCCTTCCTTCACGGAGTTGCTCAGAAAGATCCAGGAAGTCCATCAGTGGCATTCCTTAGAGCCAGATCCTCAGCGGGTTAAACTCGTCGAACATCTGGACTTGCCCCTTACGGCTCCTACTCTAGTGCCACCCTGGATCGAGCCTCACGCCCACCTTGTTTCCACTATTTGGAAACAACCGTCGACTTTAGCCCCACTTCCTTGAAGTCTAACAGGCTATACCAGGCTCCGGAGGTGTAGACTTTTTAGACTCTCACCCCCGTGCAGACTCGGTTGTGATTAGCGCCGCTCATGGCCAGTCAGCACACCCGAAACATTTGAGCTCGTCTCCCCCGGATAAGGAATCTTGCCTTCTGGATCAGTATGGAAGGAAGATCTATGCTTCTTACACACTGGGGATTAGGGCCCTAAATTATGTAGCACATATGGGGGATTACCAGAAGGCTGTCCTTACCCAGGCGGAATCCAAGATTGACTCCTTGCCTGACTCCCAAGTCAAGCAGGAGTGAGCCGACCTGGTCCGTTCTGCTCGTTCGGCCAGTCGTCATATTCTGAGGACGACCTACGATGCAGTGGACACTGCAGGACGGAGCTCTGCGTTCGCCGTAAGTCTTCGGCGTCATGCATGGCTCCATGTGTCAGGTCTGGTCCCGGAGGTGCAGTCAGCAATTCAAGAAGCACCTTTCAGAGGTTCTGTGCTTTTCGGTGGTGATGTCAAGGACGTCATCACTGATTTGCAGGAGAAGGGGATGGCCCTTAAATCTGTTGATTCAATGTACCGTCCCCATCCCCTACAGCACCGTCCCTTTCGCAGACGCAGCCGGCCTCAAGCGAAACCTCAGGGAGGGCGGGCCACTAAACGTCGGGCCCCTACAGCCGCCAGGCCCCCACCGCCCAAAAAAGCAGCGGGTGCCCCAGCTGCGGCGCTGCCTCACACCACCTGACTCCTTCCCTCTCCCACCGCCTCCGGACTCCCGGAGGAACCGGTAGGAGGGAGATTCTCCCTCCACCTTCCGGGCTGGGAGAGGATAACATCGGATTCATGGGTGCTTCAGATCATAGCAGAGGGGCACTCCATAGAGTTTCTGCAAAAACCTCCACGTCACCCCCCTCTGAACTCCTCTTACTCAAGGGACCATCTTCCTTTGGTCAAAGAAGAAATTTCTGCTCTCCTCGTGAAGCAGGCCATTCCCCCTCACCTTCACGGGATGGGTTACTATTCCCATTTCTTCCTTGTACCAAAGAAGACGGGAGATCTCAGACCCATTCTCGATCTCAGCTCCCTGAACCTATATGTGGAATACAAGAGGTTCAGGATGCTCTCCCTTCAGACCCTCTTGCCCCTGCTTCAGCCAGGCCAATGGCTTTGTGCACTGGATATGCAGGATGCGTACCTGCACATCCCCATTCGCCCTTCACACCGAAAGTACCTCAGGTTTGCGTTCCAGGGGGATCACTACCAATTCCGGGCACTCCCTTTTGGTCTCTCCTCGGCTCCCCGAGTCTTTGCAAATGCCTGGCGGTGGTAGCGGCCACCTGTGTACTCTGGGAGTTCAGGTTTTTCCCTACCTGGACGACTGGCTCCTGGCGGCCCCGTCCAGGGAGGAACTCCTGCATTTCTCTCCCTCACCCAGCAGGTTTTCACTGGCCTGGGTATCACCATCAACCATTCCAAGTCTCACCTGGATCCTTCTCAGAGACTCCAGTTCATCAGGGCAGTCCTCGATACGACAATGTGCAGGGCCTTCCTGCCTCCGGACAGGGGGGCCTCCCTCCAGTCCCAGATTTCCCTTCTATCGGAATACAGGAGGGGTTCCGCGAGTGGTGCTCCGTCTCCTGGGGCTTATGGCAGCACCATCCTGGCCAGTTCCGTGTGCGCGCCTCGCGAAGGAATCTCTCAGTGGACTCTCGCTGTCAATGGGATAAACTGGTAGAGGACCTAGATCATCTGGTTCTGATCTCCTCGCCGATGGTAAGAGACTTGCAATGGTGGATGGTTGAGAGAACCTATCCGGGGGTCCCCTTTCTTCATCCTCCCCAGTCAGACTCTGACCACAGGCGCTTCCAGGTGAAGGTTGGGAGCCCATCTGGGTCCTCACCGAACCCAGAGCTTATGGTCAAAATGGAGTTAGTTCTCACATCAATGTGCTCGAGCTTGAGCAGTGCTGTATGCTCTCAGGCTTTTCAACAATACATCCTTCCGGTCACCTAGCTGTCCAAACAGACAACATGTGCATGGTGTGGTACACCAACAAGCGAGGAGGGACTCGGTCCTACCCGCTGTGCAGGGAAGCGATGAGGGACTGAGAATGAGCAGCGCTTCACAACCTTCACCTCACAGCGATCCATGTTCGGAGTCGACAATGTCCTGGCAGACAGGCTGTCATTACGTCGGCTGTGCCACACAGTGGGAACTGGACGATAAAAGTTCTAAAAAGCATCCTCCAGATTTGGGGGACTCCTCAGATAGACCTGTTCGCTTCCTCCCAAAACACAAAGCTTACAACCTTTTGCTCGCTCGCTCCAGAGCGAGGCGCTTTCTGGAGCGACGCTCTATCTCTAAACTGGAAGGACAGATTCGTCTGTGTTTTTCCCCCAATTCCTCTGGTCCCTCGTGTGTTGCAGAAACTTGCTTTGGAAGGAGCGAGAATGATTCTGATCGCTCTTTTCTGGCCCAGGCAAATCTGGTTCTCTCTTCTACAACAATACTGAGAGGTTCCTCCTCTTCCTCTTCCTTTATCTCCAGGATTGCTGACCCAGGATCAGGGGACCCTGGTCCATCCGGGACTCAAGTCCCTTCAGCTTCATGCATGGCTCCTGCAGACCTAGCTTAATCTCGCTTTGGCGTTTCTCCTAAGGTGGCCGAGATTCTGGTGGAGGCTAGAAAACCCTCCACTAGGTCCACCTACACCATGAAATGGAAAAGATTTTCCATCTGGGCTGCGTCCAGGAACGTGGAGCCCTTTTCCTGTCCTGTGACCGTTCTGCTTGATTACCTGCATCATCTTTTCGACCTGGGTCTCAGTCACTCCTCTTTGAAAGTCCATATGGCGGCTATTTCAGCCTACCATGTCCCTTTCACTGATAAGGCATTTGCCCAACTGGAGGTATCCAAAACTTTTCTCAGAGGGGTCCTTCATCTCAGGCCCCCTGTCCGGACTCCAGCTCCCCCTTGGGACTTAAACTTTGTCCTCGAGAAACTTACCCTTCCTCCCTTTGAGCCTGCGGCTTCCGCAGACTTGAAGTTTTTATCGTGGAAGACGCTTTTCTTGGTGGCCATTACTTCTGCTCACAGAATTTCCGAGCTCCAGGCCCTGATGTGCAAAATCCCTTATCTGATTTTTCACAAAGAACGAGTAGCTCTTCGCACGAATCCTAAGTTCCTCCTGAAGGTGGTAGCGGAATCTACCTTAAATCAGTCTATTGAATTACCTGCCTTTTTCACGCAGTACTCCAACCAAGGAGAATACTTGCTCCATACCATGGATGTTCACAAGATTCTGAGATACTACACCGATAGGACGATGGATCTCAGAAAGACTGATCAGTTGTTCGTCTCTTTTGCTCACAAAAGAGAAGGCAATACTGTTTCTAAGCAATGCCTATCAAAATGGTTGGCCCATTGCATCACTTTCTGATATGACAAGTACAACAAGACCCTACCGGGTCAAGTCAGAGGTCACTCCACTCGTGGAGTAGCAGCCTCTGCAGCTTGTTTCAAGAACATGTCTGCAGCAGACATCTGTGCTGCCACCACTTGGACTTCCGTCCATACCTTTACTAAACATTACAGTTTGGACATTGCCTCTCGCCGTAGAGGAGGCTTCGGGTTAGCGGTCTTGCAAGGCCTCCTTTCTTGAGGCTTGCAAGGTTTTTGCTACTTTTGGAGTAGTTCCTCCTCCCGGTGCCTTTCTTTTGTTCCAGACTGCTTGGGATTCTGTTCTATATGTAATTACCTACTGCAAGAGCCCTCTCGAAGTAAGATAGTACAGTTATGTAAGAACTTACTGTAACAGCAGATCTTCGAGAGAGGCTCTTGCAGTAGGTAATACCTTCCCGCCCTCCATCCCCCTAGGCTTTTTCAGCTCCTTTTCCATCGAGGGAAATATCTGCTTCTCTCTCGTCCGGGCCTTCTGGGCCTGTGGCAGGAAAGAACTAGAAGGCAGGCGTCTGGGACCGCCCCTTTTTACTGACGTCGTATGACGCCGGTCACCTGACGTGGGGGCAGTCCCCGCCAGGGACTACTAGCTAGAAATTTTTCCGTGGGGTCCTGCCGCCGGCCGGCGTCAGTCCTATATGTAATTACCTACTGCAAGAGCCTCTCTCGAAGATCTACTGTTACGGTAAGTTCTTACGTAACTGTACTTTCTGCTGGCTTTGGGCCTCTTCCTGATTACTACGGGCAATTTCAACATATTTTGCCAGCTTCTTACTAGGGCACACATATAAGACCTTATAGATTGTTTCTGAGTGGGGGTATCATCCCACGTTTCTTTTATCACATCCAGCGGCCCTCTTGGCTGCCTACCATACAGCATTTAAAACCCTGTTAATGCCTGTGGCACTTCTCAGTAAGCAAAAAGTAGGTAAGGCAAGTATTGGTCCTAATCTTTCCCTTCTTTTACAAACCTTTTCAACATGCATTTTAGAGTTTGGTTAAAATGCTCAACAAGACCATCTTTCTGAGGGTGATAGGGGGAGATTCTTATGGCAGTGATACCTAGTAGTCTGTGCAGCACCAAAATTACTACCCTGATCAGTCATAATTTCTTTAGGTATGCCCACTCTGCTGAAAATTTTTGCAAGCTCTGCTGCCACTTTTAAAGCTGTGACAGTACACATTGGAACTGCTTCTGGGTATCGAGTAGCATAGTCGCATACTACCAGGATAAATCTATTACCCTTTTTAATTCTCTCAAAAGGTACATCTATCAAGGGTAGGGGCACCAGGGGCACCTTGTCTTTTCTAGTGACTGGGGCTACTTTCTGACACTCAGCACAGGATTTACAATAGATAGCAACATCTTCACTAATTCCAGGCCAGTAAAATCTATACAGCAGTCTGGCAAGGGTGCGATCCCTCCCTGAGTGACCAGCAATAGGACTATATTGTACTTTCTGTAGCAACCCTGTTCTATACTTCTGTGGTATAACCAATTGTTCTGTCTGTTCCTGTATCTGAAGTTTAACCCAAACTCTGTACAGTAACCCATTACATTTTTTAAACATTGGTCCACCCTGTTTTGGTTTCACCCCCAGCTGCTTAAAATAACCTTGGAGAGAAACATTGTTATCGTGCTCTGAAACAAAATCACAATCAGTTATCAGTTTAGCTTCAACGTTTCCATATTTTAATCCTTAATGTCCATCAGTCTTTTGTTGCCACTGTTGTTTTAGACATCTTTCTTTCTTTCCTGGACTTTCGGATCTTGGAGCTGTTCTCAAACAAGTCCGAATCAATGTCACTGAAAGGAAAAGTGTCCCCGCCATTTGAGATTTTCTTTGCCTGAGCTCGTTACCACTGCTGGTGAAAACTGCAGGGTTCAGTTCCTCTGAGATTAACTCAGTAAATCCTGGACAGTAATTTTAATAATCACAGGTACAGATAACTTGGGTAGTACCCCACTTTTATTTGGTGCGACACACCCTTAATGGTCAGAGTCACTTGGGTGGTGGGATAGTATCGAGTGTCCCTGTGGATGCAGATGACCCCAGTACCTGGTCCTTTTGCACAGTGTTTTCCCAGCACCTCAACATGCACTAGGGTCTGTCTGCTTCCCGAATCAATGAGTCCCTTTACAGTCTTGTCAACCACCTTCACATCTGTTAAGTACTTGCCCCAATTTGCCAAGGACAAATCTGCTCCAGTGTCACTCTTCTTATGGCAATTTCCTGTAATATGACCTGGCTTATTACAGTTATAACAAATAACGTCTTTGGGCACATATTATTACCTGCAGAGTTCTTATCAGGCTTGGAGTTTAAGTGGGAAAAAGAGTGTCTTACTGGTGCTGGCTGTTACCTCGCTTCTGTGGTGTCTGTCTGGCCATTTGGTAGTCTTCGGCCAAAGAAACAGCTTTTTCCCCACTTTCTGGTCGATGTTCTTTCACCCAAAGAAGCAACCTATAGGCAGGATGTTGATGAATTGCTCCATTGCAAATGTGTCGGTGATCTGTGGGACTGTTTTGCCCTCTGGTTGGTGCCATTTTATCAGGAGTTCTCTGAGTCGGGCGAAGGCTTCTGGAGGATTGTCGACTGAGTTGTACTTCAGTGATCAAAATCTCTGCCTGTACTATAGGTCTCTCCTGAGATGTCATACCTTTTCAGGATTTCGCTTTTCACCAGGTCATAGTTTTCTGACTGTGCAGTGTCCATATTGCTGTAGGCAAGTTGGGCTTTCTCTGTCAGGTAGGCTACCAGTCTGATTGTCCATTACTGCTTTGGCCATTGGCAAGCTGTGGCAACTCTTTCAAATGTTGTCCGGTATGCCTCGATATCATCTGAGGGACACAACTTTGTAAGTTTAATGGCTTTTAAGTTGCTTGTGTTTTGTTGCTCGTCTGGATATGTGCCAGATCCTCTGCCTTTGATAGCTTGCAAGGCATCCATCCATCGCTGCCTCTCTTCTCTTCACTGCTGCTCCTGTCACTGCATCTCTTCTCTCCTCTGCTGCATCCATCTCCTCTGCTGCTCCTGTCACTGCATCTCCTCTCTCCTCTGTGCTTCTAAACGTTGACTCTTTTTTTTTTTCTCTCTGCTTCTCCATCTCTTTTTGTTGTATAGCCCTCCATTTGAAAAAGTCCATCGGGCTTTCAGGTTCTGTCGCTACCTGATTTTTTTTCCATAACTTGTGCTGGCTGTACAGTCTCAGCTTGGACGTCTGTCTCTGCTAGTTTGGCTGCTATTCTCCTGGTAACCACTCCTTGACTTGCTGCTGCAGAATCCATACCTCTCTCTATGCTTCCCTGGTACTAGGTCCAGTGCGCATGCACAAAACTCCTGGCTTAGAGTATGCATAGTGTAAATCCCATGGCTGACACAATCTCACATCGTGGCACAGGTGAAGCATAGGGAAAACCAGGAGCAGTTGTGGAATTCAGAAAAATTGTTTATTAGTACTAGCAGTAACATAAAAAATAAAATTGTTCAGAATAGCTATTTACAAAGGCAGAATAAACAGAGAAGATCCATCTGAGTTTTCCTTCAATCTCTGTAGCTCTCCAAAACATTGCATCTCTCTCTCTCTCTTATAAGTCCTTGCAACCCCCTCCTTAACAAGCATCCTGTTTTTTTCTAAAATGTTCTTGTATGTTTCAGGCTGGTGCAGCAAGAACACAATGTCCCAGAACTGAGGCCCCTTCTCCACAGCTTCTGAAAAAGGGCTTAACACTGTTCTCAGGTTAACCCCATGAGTTCTCAATAGCTTTTGCAATCATCTCAAACTATCACTACATATATTTCAACAATAACACTATATAATTTCTAAACAAAGGGATCCCAATATCAGTTACATTTCCACATAATGATCTACATATATTTTTATACCAGCAGATATGCAAGGAGGAAAAAAACAGCAAGGGAAGACTGAGAGAGGCAAAGAATTGTGAGACCGTAGGGGTGATCAAATCATAGGTCTCATGAGAAAATTTGTCTATGTAATCGGACAGACAAGAGAAAGGAAAGAACAGAACAGAATAGATCCCTGCATTCAAACTCTCCATGACAACTGGGAAAGGCTCCTACCCTGTCACACGGCCCCAGTAGACTGCTAGCTAAAAAGTTTCTGGGTGGTCCTAGTACCTGATGGCTATAGTTCCAAAGATGTGGCTTGCTGCAAGAGATTCTCTCTGAGATCTACTATTATGGTAAGTTCTTGCATAACTGCACTTTCTCGCTGGTCTGACAGGATCTGGAGGTGGCTCACCAGTAGGGTGGTAGGCCCAGGGGTTCCAAAGTAGTCCGTGCAAACCTGTTGCCAGCAAGCAGATCATTCAGGTAAGTGTTATCCTCTTCTGAAACATCACTCTTGTTGTGGCTTCTGGAATGGATCTGCGGTGTTCTTCTGTCCTTCTGAGCCCTGTTGTTGCCCCGTTCCTCCTGTTTGGGTCTTGGCGGTAGAAGCCAGGGCTCCTTTTCCGTTGAGGGATGCGGCAAGGTGGGTGGAACAGACTGCAAGCTAGGGACCAGCTCCATGGGCTGGGAAAGGTCTGCAGGAGCAGTGCAGCTCCTAGGCGAGAAGTGGTGAGGTGGAGGAATGCCCCATCTGGTAGGCATAGGAATTTGGTTGTCAGTGAAGTTTTGTACAGGTTCTGGTGTATGGAAGGTTAACATTACCCCATTATGAATCAGTCGTAAGGTGACTGGGTAGCATAATGTGAACTGTTCATCCTGTTCGGTAGTTCATGGGATCTCAGTAAAGGCCATCCTCTTCTGAGTAAGCTCCTTACAGATGTCCAGAAAGATCATGATTGGGTGCCCTTCCATTCTAATTTCTCCAGCTCCTGGGCATATCATAGGATATTTTGTATTATAGGGTATCTCATGAAGCAAGCCAGAATAGGCCATAGCCATTCTCCTTGTTTGGGCATTGGCGCCAGGCTCCTGTAGGCCCTCTATTTCGAACTGAGGGTCGCCAGGCAGTTACAGGAGGGATGGTAGTACATGCTGCAGGAAACAATGGGAACTGATAGTTCCGCTTTCTCCAGAAAGTCGACACAAAGCAGATTATTGCGTCATCCCTTATTTTCTAAATAGTCTATCTTGTCATGAAGCTGTCTGATCGCTGCAGTTTGTTCACCGAGCCGGGCGTGAAGATGGAGGTACCAGTCTTCATTAATTTGGAAGTAACTGTCTAAAACTGTCAGAATAATATATAATTTTTTCATTATTATTTTTGTAGCAAGTCAGTGCACCTGAGTGGGGTGGTGGTATTAGGTAAGGGTGGGGTTGCTTTCTACACTTCACTGTGGCCACCTGGATTTTGGCATCCTGGATATTGTTCACTTTCAAAAGTACTTTTGTTTCAGCATTGTTATGCAGGGGTCACGCTTAACCTTTTTTTTTTGCACTGGTCCACCCGGGAAAGTGATGGTCCAGCTGCACTGGCCCCCCCAGAGATTGCACTAGCCCCAACATTAACGTTAACATTTATGAAAAGAAGCACACAATGACAAAGTTAGATGTTACACCCCCACGTTTTCTGTCACACTGTGCCACATAGTGCATGTGGCCTAAAATTTGGCAGCTACTACGAGCAGAGGATGCTCCCACTAGGTCAGCTGCAGTGGTGTGCCATATTGTGATCAGCAGTGTCAGTGGTGGTTGGGGGGGAGGGTGCAACTGCTGCAGCATTGTTGCTGTAAATGTTACAAAAAATTACCATGAAAAGAGGTTTTCTCATGTTGCCCACCACAACTCAGAGCTGAGCAAAGCTGTAGGATTTTGTCACCAAGTGGGGGACAACCTCATGTTCACTGCCCCCCACCACTACCACCACCCCCACTAGGCATGTTGTGTGCTGGCCTGGGATTCTTTCCTCAGCACCTCCTTCTATCCCTGATCCCTCCCTTCTGTGCCCCACAGAATTCTCACACCCTCCATGATGTGTCAAGAATGGGCATAACCAGCCCTCCACCAGCCACATTAAGATTGTGCTGGTCTAGGATTCCTTTCTTCACTTTTCACCATGTTGAAGTTCACCTCCCCCCATCCCTCCCAGAATTCTCACCATGATCACTCTTGCCTTGATTAGGTGCTGGCATCATTTGGCATGCATGATTTTCTGCTAGCTCTGGACAAGATCCAATTAGCATAAATCCAAATACACATGTTCAAGTTTATTGTGGCGGGATAAGACACTAGACTGACAGTACACATCAATGCTAGCAATAGTTCAGCATTCTCAACTTGGATCTGCACGAGAACAAACTTTCATTAAACCCTGACTTCAGTCACTACTGGGATCTCACATCGAGATCAGACATGCATTCTAATCTTGCAGCAGTGGGGATCAGGCCTCCAAACAGACACCCAGGCCACACACACACATACACTCCAGCCATACTGACCCAAGAAAGTACCCTCCTGTCCGGATTCTTTTTCTTTTATTATTACCACTGCAGCAGGACCAGACGTGCACCTATCCAGCTGCCTTACAGTGTCTTCAGAGTACCTGCAATAATGCTCAAGATCTCTATGGCACAGTCAGAGGCAGGCTGGTTAAGTTTATTTATTTCAGTGAGTTGATTTCACATGACAGCAAGAGTTGCAGACGTGGTGTGTTCTGTGGCTCCTTGGACTGCCAGTCATTGGCACTTCCTTAGTGAGGCCTCTGGGACCAACCTTCCATGTGAATATCAACACCCCTATTTGTCACAGAGTATGTGAATATTACCCCTGGCCCACCCCGCAAAGAAAAAGGACTTTGAGCGAGTGGAACTAAAGCAGTGGCTGTCTGGGTGTGCTGCCCCTGACAACATAGTGGGACTTCAACACTCAAAACAGTGACTACCCCCACAAGTGTAAACCTAACAGCCCCTCACTTGCATTACAGTATCAATCAAATCTCAGCAGACAGTGCACCTCAGAATGCCAACAACGCACCTCAGATTATGGGTTATAAATAAAGAAGTGTCCTTTCTGAAAAATTACCAATAAAATACTTGTTTGCTTAAAGGAGCCTTGCTTACCAGAAACCACCCTGTCATGGTGGAAAAACTTGGGGCATACCGCGAGATGCTCAGTCTTCTACAAAATCTTTGCTAACGCTTCATCCAACTGCACATGCAGGAGCCAGCAGCTCAGAAGGTGGGGATGGGCTTCAAGAGGCATGAACTCTGCCTCTTCACCAATCGGAGGGCTCCAAGAGGCGCAAACTCTGCCTCTTTGCCAATCAGAGGGTTCCATGTCGATGACCTGGGAGGAGTTTCCATGCTAAAATGTGTATTCGGGCAGACAAAAAAAAAAAAGGAAAACAGGAATCGTATTTCTTCTTGCAATTCCCTTAAAGGGCCAGACACCAAATAATGGCTAGATTGCACTAGCCAAGCCGGAAAAGTCTGGAGACCATCGCACTGGCCCGAGGCTGTTTGCACTGTGCCCCAGGCCAGTAAAATAATGTTAAGATCGACCCCTGTTATGTGCTTGTTATTGGGAAGCCACCAGTAAAAGAACTGAGCAAATGCGACTTTGCCCTATGCCTTGTTTTACAAGTCTTTAAAGTGCAACTGCAGCACTGTGGTTTGTTGTTGGTTTATTTCTCCACTAATACGACTGGTGGGGAGGAGGGGAGATAGTGTGTTAAATGTGTTGGGGGAAGGTTTTCATGATTGTCAGGACAAGGTGTAAGAGAGTGGGAGATAGTGCTATGAGGATGGGGGAAGGTTTTTTTTCTCTTTTTGGTTTTATAAAACTGCTGCTTTTTGTAGTAGGCAACGTGTCAGCAGTGTGAAGTTGGGCCTTGCCAGGGCAAAGTTCACATAGTTTCTCACATGGACATCACCCATCGTGAAGGGTGAAATTTTACAGTTTTCCAGCTTTACTGCAAAGACTATGTGAAGCATAATGGATTGACTTTGCCCGTTGTTAGATTTTAGAATGATAAAATAATGATGTAACTTATATCAGAGGTTCAGACCAGACACAAGCACAGATATTCACCATATCATTTCCCTTTACTGAGACCACTATGATGTAAGTGCACAGTTCATAACACAAGATACATCAGCGTTGGTATCACAGCATGCCTATTCACCTAAGCTAATATAATCATAAGGAGAAACATAGACTTTGACGGCAGAAAAGGACCACTTGGCCCACCCATTCTGCCCATTTCCCTACCTACTGGATAAGCCTATACTAATGGAGGAAGCCTATACTTATGACTGGACCATTCAACAGGGAGTAGGTGACATTTTATCAGGATCTGAATGGTACAGAGCTTTGAAAAATCCCTAACTTATATACTCTAGTTGTTTTCAAGAAATGTTGACCTTAGGTGGATTGTGCAAGATGTTTTTCCTGAGCAAAATGTTCTTTCTCAGTATTTTATATCGCCATTAACTACCGTATCTTGTACATAACAAAGACATAACTCCTATGCTATCCTATATCCTAAGACAGATACTTTATTAGAAGTAGAAGGGTCTTATTTAGGGTTAAAGAAAAGAAAGAAAGTTAGTGTGTGTTCTGTGCTGGGAAGGGTACTGTATCAGCTGACTTTGCTAAACCAGTAGGAGGAAAGAGAGCTTAATTGGGGGTGTGGCTTAGACACTATAAAAGCAGGTGACTCAAATTACAACTTCCTGTTGCTAGCCTTTTTTCTTACTAATTGCCCTCCATCCCACCCACCCTAAGCCAGTTCTACTTTTATAGCCACTGGATTTGACTGTCAACAGGAACTTCCTGTTTGGCAATAGGAAGGGAAGGATCAGAGAGAAACATTGGTTTTGTCAACCCTAAAGGAAAAAAGTAGCTCACTCTTCCCCCCCAGCTGTTGGTGGTCTGACATTGAGTGAGGAAGAAGGAGGCTACTGAAGAAGATAGGAAGTTGCTGTCCCAGAACAGGAAGGGTGAGAGTTGTAAGGAGAGGAGAGAGTAAGAATACAGAGAAACAGTAGAGGGGACACAAAATAAGACATGATGGGAGTGGTGCAGTGCAATGGCTGTGGGGCGGCAGTGTTCCAGGAGACATTCTGGAGGCTGCGATGCTGCCCTATTTGCAGGCACCTCTCTGGTCTGAGAGAGGAGGTTGCCCGTCTCCAGGCTGACCTGGCTAGGATTCGTGAAACCTCCTCCCCCACCCAGGGACCACCAGGACCAATGTCACTACCTCAGAGGTTGCCAAGAAAGAGGAGAGGCTGGACCAGGGTGGGCTCAGGGAGGGAGAGGGTGGTGGAACAGAGTTGCATCCCTCCAGCTGTACCTCTCCACAATTCATTCGCCCTTCTGGTGGATAGTGGTTCCTCTATGGAGGCACCTGCAGTGGAGACCAAGGAGGATGCTGGGAACCTTCACAAAGGAGACCCACAGGAGGGTGGCATGGGACCCCACAGGGGAAGGAAGCAACTCCTGGTGGGGGACTCGATCATTAGAGGGTTAGAAATGGGGGAGGAAGGGGAGAGGGAGGTAAGGTTCCTTCCTGGCGCCATGGCTTGGAGGGACAGGAAGCGAATCCTCAGGATCGTGGAAGGAGCTGCACGTGGGAGGGAGCTGGATGTCATTGTCCACCTAGGGACAAATGACCTGGCTAGGAATGGGATCAGAGCAGTGCAAGAGGAGTTTGTAGAGTTGGGGAGGGGCCTTAGACAAGTAGCGCATACGGTAACCTTCTCGGAGGTGCTGCCTGTCTATGGCAAGGGTGAAGCTAGGGCACTCCTCACCAGGGAATTCAATGAGTGGTTGAAAAACTGGTGTGGAGCTCAGGGTTTTGGCTTCATTGGGGACTGGGGAGCCACCTGGAGGGATGCAGACCTATACTGGTGCGATAGTCTGCATCTGTCCGGGGGGGGAACCAGGATCCTAGGTGAGAGGTTTAAATGCTTCATTGGCAAGCATTTAAACTACTCAAGGGGGAAGCACTGAAAAGGAGCAGGGAAATCCCAGCCTTCCCACAAAACATGGTAATTAGTGAGGTAAACACCAAGGTAGAGAAGTTATTAGGGAGCAGAACAGAGGTAAATGTAAAAAAAGGCAAAGGCAGTAAGGACAGGAATGGGGCTAAAAGGGGTAAGGCTATCAGAAAGTGGAGGGTGATGAGTACCAATGCCCGTAGTCTGTGTAACAAGCTCCCTGAACTAGTGGCCTTGATGGAAGAGGGTTGTCTGGATATTGTGGCAGTCACAGAAACATGGTACACAGAGAACCATGACTGGGATGTCAACATATCAGGATACACAGTCTACAGGAGGGACAGGGAGGGTAAAAGAGGAGGAGGAGTAGCTCTCTATGTAAAGGAAGGGATCAAAGCAACAGAACTAAAGAGTAAACGGGGAGCAGATGAGGCACTCTGGGTCACCCTGGAGACAGGAAATGGCACCACAATCCACATGGGGGTTGTATACAGACCCCCATCTCAGGGGGAGGGAATGGACAAGGAAATGATAGAAGGCTTCCTTAGAATGGCAGAAAAAGGGGAGATATTGTTGATGGGGGACATGAATATGCCAGATGTTAACTGGAGCACGTTTGCTGCAGGCACATCCAAGAGCAGGGTCATTCTTGATGTCCTACAAGGGGCATGCCTCAGACAGCTAGTATTGGAACCCACTCGGGAGGGAGCAATCTTAGACCTGGTACTCTCAAATGGGGATGGAGAAAGAATCTCAGATTTAGAAGTGGGTAGCCATCTTGGAACAAGCGACCACCAAACAGTGTGGTTCACGATAAACACAGCCATACAATCAAGCCACACAAAAGCAAGAGTATTGGACTTTAGGAGGGCTGACTTTGGGAAAATGAGAGAGTGCCTCAGAAAAGCATTAGCAAACAGGCAAGAAGGAGAGGTGGAGGAACAATGGGGAGTAATCAAAACAGCCATCACAGAGGCAACAAGCCTTTGTGTAAAGCAAATCAATAAAACACAGCGAAGAGAAAAAAAATGCTATGGTTCTCAAAAGAGGTGGCAGGGAAGGTTAAGGAGAAAAGGATAGCATTCAGGAAATATAAGGAAACACAGAAGGAGCAGGACAGAGAACTTTATCAGTTAAAGCAGAAAGAGGCTGGGAAGGCAGTCAGAATAGCAAAGGCCACCAGGAAAGGATAGCCAATTCTGTTAAGAAGGGGGATAAGACCTTTTATAGGTACATTAGGGAGCGAAGAAAGACCAAAGGAGGGATACTGAGGCTTAATAAAGGGGAGGGAATGTGGGTAGAGGGTGACAGTGAAAAAGCAGGGATACTGAACGAATATTTCTGCTCAGTATTCACAAAGGAAGAGGAGGGGGAGGTACCTAAACCAAACAAGAGAAACACTCTGAATACGGGGGTCGATACCAGTCCATTTACAGAAGAAAGGGTTCTGAAAGAACTAATAAAATTGAAGGTGGACAAAGCAATGGGACCTGATGGGATTCACCCAAGAATTCTAAAAGAACTAAGGGTAGAACTAGTGACACTGCTGACTACTGTCTTTAACAAATCATGGGAGGATGGGGTGGTACCCGAGGACTGGAGGAAGGCAGATGTGATTCCTCTTCACAAAAGTGGGAGCTGGACAGAGGCAGGAAACTACAGACCAGTTAGTTTGACCTCAGTGGTAGGGAAAATGATGGAATCACTTCTGAAGGAAAGAATTATTGAGTACCTAGAGGCCAGTGAGGCACAGAACCCAAGGCAGCATGGATTCACGATGGGAAGGTCGTGTCAGACGAATCTAATAGATTTCTTTGACTGGGTGACCAAAGTAGTAGACCAGGGAGGGGCTGTGGACATGGCCTACCTAGATTTTAGCAAGGCATTTGATACAGTCCCACACAAAAGATTAATACACAATTAGCTAGCCTTGGAGTGGGTCCCATGGTGGTAGCCTGGATAAAAATTGCAGACAACAGGACGCAAGGGGTAGTAGTAAATGGAGTACACAGTGAAGAAAGGAGGGTTACTAGCAGGGTACCGCAGGGTTCAGTACTGGGACCGGCTCTTTTAATGTCTTTATATGACATTGCAGAGGAACTGGAAGGAAAGTATGTCTCTGGAGACACAAAGATCTGCAACAGGGTTGATACACAAGATGGAGTGGAAAGGATGAGAAGGGACTTGGCAAGGTTGGAAGAATGGTCAAATGTATGGCAGCTCAGATTCAATGCAAAGAAGTGCAGATAGTGCACATGGGAAACAAAACCCAGGGAAGCGTACACAATGGGGGTGAGATACTGACAACAGTAAAAGTGAAAGGACCTGGGAGTAATTGTATCAGATGACCTAAAGGTGGGCAAGCAATGTGAGAAGGCAGCAAGGAAGGCTGGGGATACTGGGATGCATAGGAAGAGGCATCAGTAGTAGAAAACAGGAAGTTGTTATCCCTCTGTACAGACAGTTGGTGAAACCCCATCTGAGTACTGTGTGCAGTTCTGGGACCCCATCTCTGCAAAGACATAGACAGAGTGGAGGCTGTCCAGGAGGGCAACAAAATGGTGCAGGGTCTGCACCAGAAGACATACTGAAGAAGACTAAAGAACTTAACATGCTACCCTTGAGGAAAGAAGGAGGGACGAGTGACAAACTTTCAAGTACCTCAAGGGAATCAACAAAGTCCAAGAGGGTAGCATCTTTCAGAAAAAGAGATGTGCAAGAACAAGGGGGCACAATTTGAAGATAGAGGGAGGACGGCTCAGAGGTAATGTGAGGAAGTATTTTTTCACAGAGAGGGTTGTGGATGCATGGAACAGCCTCCCTGAGGAGGTCGTGGAGTCAAGAACAGTGGAGGAATTCAAGAATGCATGGGACAGACATAAGGCAGTCCTAGTGGGGGGTAGGAGGAAGTAAGCTGTTGGTTAACTAAGATCTGCATCTTATCTGTTAGGTAGGAAAATGGGCAGACTAGGTGGGCCAAGCAGTCCTTATCTGCCTCAAATTCTATGTTTCTATGCCGATGGCCTACTATATCAACAGTGATAAGACTTGTTTTTCCTACATTCAGAGGAAGCTCCCAGGTCTCATTCTCCACAGTTGCTATCACAATTTCTTATACTTTCTAAAGTTTACTATTTCTGAGTTAATCCTTTAGATTCCAACATTCCCCACCTTGAGGCCTCTGAGCATTGCTCAGGGGGATCACAGATTAAAGAGTTGTCCTACAGTACATTTGAGCTTGCAACTTAACTTGAGGAAAGGCTCTCTTAAATTTTTGATGCACACAAAAAATATATAAGGTGACAAATGTTTGCACACACAAAAATTTCAGGAATACAGAAAATGTAGTAGGATGCTGAACATAAGTTTTGATGAACAGCAACCACCCAATGGTGGGTATCTTATAAATATTTTTACCAATTTTTGATTGTCCATACAAGGGCACCAAGTCTATAATATTTCTTTTTTTATCAAAGTCTTTAATTCAGGTGTTAAAGGTGGTACAGTATTTTGATGACACATAGAAACATAGACCATGGCGGCAGAAAAAAACCAGAGGTCCATGCAGTCTGCCCATATTCCCTGGAATCTATTGTTTCTCCAGGGCACTATCCCTCCCCATCCTATCCCCATTGCCCTCTATGGTCTTGTCACCCAGGCAACCACTATTCCCTTCATTCTATCCTATGCCTGCTTGAATCCCTTGACTGTGTTTGCACCCACTACCTTGGCCGGCAGACTGTTCCAAGGCTCCACCACCCTTTCCATAAAGAAGTACTTCTGCACGTCCTTCCTGAACCTCCCTCCTGTTAACTTCAACTCGTAACCACATGACCTCGAGTTGGTATTCAGGTTAAATAATTCCTCCCAGTTTACCTTGTTAATTCCTTTAAGGAACTTGAATGTCTCTGTCATATTTCCCCTCTCTCTTTCGGTTTCCAGTGAATACATATTTAGCATCTTGAGGCGCTTCTCATAGAATCTGCCCTGCTGGCCCTAAATAATTT
Source organism: Neoceratodus forsteri (assembly GCA_016271365.2). Taxonomy (NCBI): domain Eukaryota; kingdom Metazoa; phylum Chordata; order Ceratodontiformes; family Ceratodontidae; genus Neoceratodus; species Neoceratodus forsteri. Next base: position 694,612,405 of record CM057449.1, read on the forward strand.
TTGTTACTGTGCACTGCACTACACTGCACATATAGTAACTAACAAACAGGGATGCCATGAAATACAGTACTAGAATGTTTGTCTTTTAAGTAGAAATACAATTCTAGGGACATGGATATGTTGTTCATCCACACTTATTGGGCAGGTATCCTTGCCGCTTTAAATCTTGCCGGAAGGTCTTCAAGCTGGCTCCTCCCACCCACCGGGGTGGTATAACTCGGCTCCGCCCATGACGCCAGATCTTCCTACCGCTTGGGCTCAGGTTCCCTCCTTAACGCTCTGCGTTTGAGACTGGTTCCTATTTCTTCCGCTTATGAATTTGAAAGTTTTTGCTAAAAAGACTTCAGTCTTCGATCCCTCGCGGCTGCGATGGACAAATCGACTCCCGGTTTTCGGAGATGCCCCTGCGGCAGAAGATGTCTCGGACGGATCCACACTCCACGTGTGTCTACTGTTTAGGCCTTGAGCACGACCCGCAGGACTGCGACTTGTGCTCTTCCTTTTCGGCCTCGTTCCTCGAAGACCGTGCTGCCCGATTGCATCTGGGCCGTCCCGAGAAGCGTTTCCCTCCGGTGAAGTCTAAGGAGGCCGGTCGGCGGTGTCCGCGGCGGCGGGCTCGGCGGATCAGCTCGAGCAGATGATCGCCTCGGAAGAGGAGGCGCGGGCCGTATCTTCCTCGGCCGCGGCATTTATCCCGCTCTCTCTGGGTTCTTCCTACACAGCTTCATTTAAGGAGCTTTGTCTGTCCCTCTCCACTAAGGGAGAAGGGCCAACGTCTGCTGGACCTTTTTCTCGGTCCAAAAAGAGGGACAAGGTAAATCCCTCCGTCGACGCTCTTGGGAGCGGGAAAGGTCCCTCTCCGTAGTCGCCGACCGTCGACTTGGTCGACCGCTTCGCTTCGCCACTGGTCTCACGGTGTCCCCTGCCAGGTCAGTTGATCTGTGACTCCGTGGCTAGATGTCAGATTTTTCTCATCCGTTGGACGGGTTGTCGCCTATAGAAGCCGAGACTCCCCTCTTCCCGGTTCCCCCGGGGGGAGTTGAGGATCCTGTGGGCTTGCCTGTGCCTCCGGTTCCGGAGCCCTCGGATGAACCCTCCGAGCCGAGGGGAGTGCGGTTCGCCGACACTTTTTACCGACCTCGGAAAAGCCGAGGTTTCCGTCTCGGTCTCGACCTTCGCTGTCCAGCCGATCCCGCCGCCATAGGCGGTCTCGGTCTCGGCACTGCCTGCAGTGGCGTCGCCGCTGCGTCCTCGGACGAGGGAGGCTTGGCGAAGTTCGTCGGACGGTATCGCGAGGACCTCATGTGGCAACAGTTCCTCCTGACCGGGAATAAGCCGACGCAGTCGCCTTCCCCGGCCATTAAGTGGCTGTCACCGGAGCGGCCGACACAACCCCTCGACTTACCCGAGGAGCCTGTACCCAGGCCGGTTGTTCGGCCAAAACCAGCTGCTCCACCGATTCCGTGGAACCTCCGCCCACAGCCACTATTTGGGGCTCTGACCAGGGATTCTCGGTCGGCTGAGGTCTACCCATAGGCTGTCTGTTACCCTCACTCCTGACCGACCTGGCAGGTAGAGGTGGCTCAGGCCAGAGGCAGTTCTTCGAGGACTCGCCCGAGTCCGAGATAATTCCTCCTTTTTCCAAGCGACTAGACTTGGAGTCCTCAGGAGGACAGTCAATGGACAATAGCCCGTCTTCTCCTTCCTAGGACTGCTCAGCTCATCTCGGAGTCCACGCGATGAAGCTCGAACCCATTTCCAACCGGGCCAGGTATCCCTCACGGAGATTCTGGACCGAGGATTCTCCAACTGAGGCCTTCCCGTGGCCGAGGCTATGTGGGTCCGCCTTGAGCTTTGGCAGCGCCTGCTTCCTGGTCCTGCGCCATGGCCAGGAAGTATGTGGTCCCCACCGTTCCCTGTCCGGTTTTTCGGAGCACCCTCTGCTGAGGGTTGGTTACGACAGCGTTTTCGGCGACGGGCTAGCGCCAGGATGTGACAAACCTCCCGACAAGGAATCCAAGGAATTGGATTATGTCGGCGAAAAGTCTATGTTGAGGTCCTCTCTCGCCTTTGTCAGGCCAGTTCGGCCGTCCTCATGGCATATTTTTTCATGCCCTGTTGGGCCCCTGGATGAGGTCATTCTCATCTTCCTGCGGATCTGCAGACTACGGCCAACAGGTGCGGACCAGGGCAGGGCAGTGGCCAAACAGCAGCCCAGACTGCTTTTAGATATTGAGGGACTCCATGTGCCAGGTCGGTGGCGGCCGCAGTGGCTATGTGTCGGACGGGCTTGGCTGAGGATATCCACCTTTACTCGGATACCCAGCACAAGTTGGCGGATGTTCCCTTTTGGGACTGACCTCGGCCCTGGGTGGAAGGTCACCTGCAGAGGATCGAGAAGTCCAATGCTACCTTGACTCGGTCTCTTCCGCTCAGAAGGACAAAGGCCGCAAACCACAGCCTAAGCCCTTTCGGCCTTCTGCGCCCGGCACGCCTCCGCCCAGCACATCAGGGCCAGCAGGCTCGGGCCTTGGCATCCCAAACCTGCCGCTGGCTTCCCCAACAGGCAGGAGGAAAGGCCCAGGAGGTCCTCGGTCGGTCCCTCCTCCAAGCCTGCCCAGTGACCGGCTGAGGTGTCGCCCCATCCCGGCCACCTTACCCTGGTTCCCCGTGGGGAGGGCAGCTCCACACTTCCTTTCCGCTGGTCCGCTGTTACCGGACGGGTGAGTACTGAGTGGTGGGAAAAGGCCTGCCTCTGGAATTCGGGCAGGGCCCCACCCCTTCCAGAGCCGTCGCATCTTGGGGGCCTCGGGGTCCAGTAGCCTCACTGTCGGCTCGTCGAGCCGACTGCCACGCTGTCCTCCTCCGAAGGAGGTGATCAGGGTGGTAGCGGACCCCTCAGACCCAGGGTTTGTGTCCAGGTACTTCCTGGTTCCGAAGCGGACGGGGCTGGGCGCCCATTCTCACCTACCGACCTAAACAACTTCCTAAGGTCTCGAACCTTCAGGATGGTCACTCTGGCTCAGATAATACCATCCTTGGAGCGTGGCGGTGGTTCTGCTCTTCTGGACTTGCAGGGACGCTTTTCCACGTCCCTATCCGTCCGTCTCACCAGAGATCCTTCGCTTCAAGCGGAAGGTCCTTTTCGAGTTCGAGCCATGCCCTTCGGCTTGTCTCCAGCTCCCAGGGTCTTCACCAAATGCATGGCAGTGGTGACAGCATTCCTGCGGCGCCGAGGGGTCCGGGTGCACTTACCTGGACAACTGGCTGATAGCAGCCCCTCCTGGCAGGTGGGTGGTCCAGAGATCTGGCCCTCCAGGTCTGCTCTCAACTGGGCCTCCTTATCAACGAGGCCAAGTCGAACTCGAGCGAAGCAGGTGATTCTGTTCATCGGGCGCCTTCGACTCTCTTGAGCCAGAGCGCGGCCCGGCGGACAGGGCCGAGGTTCTTTCCTCCTTTGCCCAATCATTTCTGGTTGGGCATGCTCCTGCCGGGACTTCCTGCGCCTCCTGGGTCTCATGGCGGCCTGCACCAGCGTGGTCCGTTGGGCCCGCTGGAACATGCGTCCCCTTCAATGGGGACTGGCCAGTCAGTGGTCACAACGCTGCGATCCTTTGGACCAGCTTGTGTCGGTGACACAGGGGATGTGGAACGCTCTCCAGTGGTGGATCATTCCAGGTCATTTGCAGGAGGGCATCCCGTTCGTCCGCCCCGAGCCGACGGTCTCTCTATCGACCGATGCCTCTCTGATGGGTTGGGGTGCCCATCTGGGGGAACACCGGGCTCACGGCCTCTGGTCCCCGTGGGAGTCCCGATGCCACATCAACCTGCTGGAGCTCCGAGCGGTCCGCCTAGCTCTCACCGCCTTTGCTCCGTTCCTCCGGGGTCAAGTGGTCCGAGTCCAGACGGACAACACCACGACCATGTACTATGTAAACCGCCAGGGCGGGACGCGTTCCATGCTTCTATGCAAGGAAGGTCTCCGCATTTGGTCACTCGTGCGCAGCCTGGAGGCGGATCTCCTAGCCATTCATGTGGCAGGAGCCTCCAACACCCTGGCCGATGCCCTAAGCCGGATAGGGGCTGCATCCCACGAGTGGTCTCTCCTGCCGGAGGTAGTACAGCATCTGTTCTCCCATTGGGGCACACCTCAGGTGGACCTGTTTGCCTCCAGGGAGAACGCGAAGCTGAGGCTGTTCCATGCCCGCCCCCCTCAGCAGGGCTCACTGCAGGGGGATGCCTTCTCGAGGCAGTGGACCCCGGGCCTCTTCTACGCCTTTCCCCCATTTCCCTTGATCCACAAGGTGCTTCTCAAGGCGAGGAGGGACAAGGCGCAGGTGATTCTGATAGCCCCAGACTGGCCTCGCCAGTTCTGGTACCCAGATCTCCTCAGTCTCAGCTCCAGGACTCCGCGGCAGCTTCCAGCTCGCCCGGACCTGCTCTCAGTCAATCAGGGGAAGGCGTTCCATCCGGACCTTCAATCCCTGCACCTGACGGCCTGGTTCCTGAGCGGCTAGAGTTCCAGGCCTTGGGTCTTTCCGACGAGGTCCTCAATGTAGTTGAGGCGTCCCGTAAGGAGTCGACCAGAAAATGCTATGCCTTCAAATGGAGAAGGTTTTCCATTTGGTGTCAGGGCAAGGGCTTGGACCCTTCCTCCTGTTCCTTGGCAAGCATCTTGGACTATTTATGGTCCCTTTCTAATCAAGGGCTTAGGTCGATGACCCTAAAGGGGTGCACCTGGCAGCCATCTCTGCTTACCGGGCGCGGGCCGGAAGCAGTCGTGGCGCAGGGAAGAGGTCTGGTGCTTTTCAAAGGCCTTGATCACATTTCCCCTCGGTCAGAGAACCTCCACCTCCGTGGGATCTACTGCTGGTACTGGCAAAGCTCATGGGCAAGCCATTCGAACCTATGCACAGGTGTGCTCTTCTCACCTGTCGTGGAAGACCGCCTTCTTGGTGGCTATCACGTCAGCCAGAAGGATGGGAGAGCTCCAGGCGCTTCCATCGAGTCTCCTTACCTGGTCTTCCACAGGACAAGGTTGTCCTGCGCCCCACCCGAAATTCCTTCCGAAGGTGGTGTCGGAGTTTCACCTTAACCAGGTGTTGACTCTGCTGGTGTTCTACCCCAATCACACCTCGAGGCCGAATATAGGCTCCATACTCTGGACCCTAGAAGGCGCCGCTTATTACAAAGAGCGCACGGTTGAAATTCGGGAGAGGTTCGCTGGCTGTTTGTCACCCACGCCTGAAGTCAAGATCTGGCAGACCTGCAGCCAAGCTGGACGATAAGCAGGTGGGTCACCTCCTGCATAGATCTCTGCTATAAGTTGGCGGGCATGGAGCCTCCCAGAGGGATAAGAGCTCATTCTACCCGCCATACTGCTGCAGTGGCTGCTTGGGACGTCCCTATCCAGGAAATCTGCAGGGCTGCTACCTGGAAGTCACACACCTTCATTACCCATTACCACATCGACCTTGAGTCACCCGGATGCTGGTTTTGGGGCCTCGGTTCTCCAGTCTCTCTTTCCCAAGTAAGTATTGGGGTGTGCGTCTTGCCTCCCTCCTCCCGGAGAACTGCTAGGAGTCTGCCAATAAGTGTGGATGAACAACATATCCATGCCCCTAGAAATACAGGTTACTCACCTGTAACAGGAGTTCTAGGAATGGTATATGTTCATCCCATTCCACCGACCTCCGGCTTGACGACAACCTGAGCTTCCAGCGGGCAGATCTGGCGCCATGGGCGGAGCCGAGTTATACCACCGGTGGGTGGGAGGAGCCAGCTTGAAGACCTTCCGCAAGATTTAAAGCGCAAGGATACCTGCCCAACAAGTGTGGATGAACAACATATACCATTCCTAGAACTCCTGTTACAGGTGAGTAACCTGTATTTTCATGAGTTATGTTCAAAATACTCAATCACATGGGTACTACTTAGTACACTGGCAACCCAGGAATATGCCTGATGCAGGGACATCAGTCGAGCCAGCTGGAAGAGAAAAGAGCATTTTAGGAGATGCTCTTCTCCTCCATGGAAAGTGGGTTGTAACTTTGTACTGTATGTCTGTCTCCTGGTGGCTTGCACACCATCTGATATGATAGTCTTTCCCATTTTAACATGTCTAGAAGGAGGATCTCTGTGTTAAAGGAGAGTGACTTGGATGGATGACCCTGCTTATGAGAAATATGAAACAAGATGCTGAGTGCACCACAATAAATATTTTCAAATAGTTTTTATTCACTATGTTCAATGCACCACCAATAGCGCTAGTGCTCTGCTCCAAAGAGTTTTCTCAAGGTGGAGGTATTGCTTATGTAACCCCTGCCAGGTAGGCCATATCCGCTTATGTGGTTGTCACGTTAGGAAAAACTGGAACAGGACTAATGACGTAACCATTGATGACAGTAGTGAGGTTAGGCTGAAAACAGAAATCCCAGGTCCAGGTAACACAAACCGTTCTGGACCTGTAATAGAAACAGTCCACAATAGCAGCAAGGCAATAATGTCCATGTCCCTCATAGGCCACTTGGACCTGGACATTTTAGCCCATTCCTCATTTTTTAAAACAACAGTCTCTGGCTTTATCTGAGATACCACAAGGCAGTTTTCATCTGAGGGACACATCACATCAGCAGAGATATAAGTCCTGTAGTTTAGTACAAGAGAGAGAGATCTGACTCAGTACATTCATTATCTACCACATGATAAAAGCCAGCGAGGCACAAGTTCTATATGGTAGGGATACGGCAACCTCCCCAAGTTAACCACCTTAGACAGTCCCAATACAGGCATATCACAGGAAAGAATAGGAATTTGCACATTATTAGGTACAATAGGCATTGAATGATTGAAAATGCACCCATGCCCTACAAAATACACCTTATGTAGTCATCTTTGCAACATAGTAGTGTTCACAAAAGCAAGTAATTTGCCAGTCTCAATGTCTTTAAAAGTATTTTGCAATTTGTATAATACAGGTGTACCGTATGCACCTAATTTCTCCTATTTTCATAAATGTCAATGTATTTTACTTCCCTTACAATTTTGTCCAATTTTTGAGCAGATTAAGTCATTTAAACTCTTCTTCTAACAAACATTCCTTAATGTGTACCCTTGTCTCTAGGATACCATTTTTAAAGTAATTTTTCAAAATTAATTTGATGTTCTTTGACCGCCTCGAGGTCTTATTGAGTTCCAAAATGCTAATCTTGAGCCTAAAGTACCTGTAATGTCTCCCCATAAACGTCTCTTGCTTCTCCTAAGCCCCTTACTTACTTGTGGTATCAGGTGTGGAGGATCATACCTTATATTTGTATTTTAAAAATTGATTCACATGCCTCTATTGAATATACCTAAACTTGGTTTGTTAGGCAGACAGAAGATCAAACTCCATTATATCTGCCTTCCGTATGATCGGGATATCTATCCCTGTTTTATTCATTTTTACACTTAATATAACTGTTTTAGATATTTAGGACATACATTAGCAGGCCATGGTATAGTAGTAAGATTCAATACAGATACAATAGCATAGTGTACATTATTATATACCGGGTTTTCCAGTCTTTGATAGATGCATCCATTTTCTGGTGTTGGTGTTATAACACTTTTAGAAAAACAATCACTTTATTTCATGTGGCATAGAAACTAGTTTTAGCGGAAATCTGACTTATTGGTAAGATCATTGGGGCTCAGGGTGATCTTGTAACCTAACAGAGTTGTACCTCTCTTTGTTAAAAGATCATACTTGGTATAATTGAGCTGTTGTGGGTAGAAAAAGCATGAGTAACTGCCCTGAATAAATGGTCCCACATTTGGTATATTAACCACCTGGACTATTCCAACCCGGTGTGTCACATTAGCCTTGATCTGGCTGGCACTCCAGTGTTTTCCTATTGTATACACCAGTGCTATAGCATCCTCTGTGCCCTGTTGGTCATACATTATGGGATCATCATAATGCCAATTTGGATGTGTGGGGCAGAATATACTGTAACTGCAGCGCCTCCTCCCCCTCATCCCATTCGCCGAACTGGAGCTGTTCCTGGTCACAGGAATTTGAGCATCCTGCTATCCAAAACGGGTGCAAAGGCTCACCCTGGTGCACTAGGCAATCACTTGTAAGCTTTTCTTTCTGTTGGGCCCTTTCTACCCCACTATTTCTGTATGCAATTTGTGATTTCTGGCAGCTAGAGATGTAAGGAACAATAATGAATGCTTGTGCAGCCCTCCAGTCATGGGTGGTCGTCACTATTATTTGCAGACACCCTGTGAGAATATACCTGAAAAACAAAACTCAGAATTTATTAATCACCAAATATCTTTAATTCCAGTAGATGAAAATATTTATGCTTGGGCTTAGTACCATCCTGTACTTGTATACAGTTGGACTGACCCTGTCCACCACAGGGTTAAGGACCTTTCCAGGCAACCGCCAGGAATGAACCTTTTTCAGGTGGACCTTGATCATTATTTTATCTCCTACCTCCAGCTGTTGATTGCTGGCTTTATCATCATAAAAAGCTTTAATCTTGTGCTCGTGCTCACCCATGAGTTCTGCATGCTGTTTGTACTTATTTTAATTTCTGCAACAGTGACTGAACAAAATTTTCCATCTTGACCCCTTGTTCCGTCTTGGGTGGTATAGGATATGAAATTCCTGCTGCATTGCTTTTCCTGTAAAGTGACTTCCTGGTCCAAATCAAATAATATGGGCATTCCCCACCTTGAGAATACTTGCTCAGCTAAGACTTTAACAGTGGCTTGGGCAGTCATTGTGGGCATAGGATTTGTCTATGTACATTTTATTTACATGTTGAGTCAATCAATGTTGGTAGCAGCAGAAGGTAACAGTTGTGGCATTACACATACCCTCTCCTCTGGTGAACCACGAAAAAGCCTTATAAGAGAGTGAATTTGTTTTAGTGGGAGTGGTATGCATTTGCCATCATTTTTAGGGTGTTATTTCTGATTTGCACAGCTTGGCATGGAATTGTTTATTAGTGGCTACTCCGAACACAAACAATGTCATTATTAAAATGGTTGTCTGCCACCCATTGGCACATTTGTAAATATTTCGTGCATTTTGAAACTGGTCTTAATCAGCTACAGCCAGAAATCGGTCAGGTATGTGGGCAGAGGTAAACAGAGGATCTGTATCTTCCCCCACAAGTATTTTGTATTGCAAGGAGATCAGCTTGGACATCTCGTTGTAGATGAGAACTTAACATAAAAGTTGCAAACTGCAAAAAGTTACTTAAACAAATCAAACAGAGCAAGAAGTAGGGGTGTGTCATTTAAGACAGTGAAACCCTGGTACAGAGTATTTAATTAGAAGTTTGAGGTACCCCCCCCCCCCAAATACAGTATTCTGTATATACCAACATACCTTCTTATAGAAGCGTTTTCTCCCCATTTCTTTCTTTCACTAGGTTCAAATCAGTTGAAAGCTTATGGCAAACTGGCAGCTGCCTGGACTCTGTGCCACTAACGAGATCATTTTAGTAGGAACATAGAGTGGGGGTTTAATTACATTCATTTATACCAACCATACTTTTTGCCATAAACACTTCTTTTACTTTCATAAAACCCATTTATAAACCACTTTCAAAATGCATACAAGTACACTCGTGCAACCTTGATTCTTTGTTATCAGTCTACATTGCCATCATGCACTTCCTGATTTCATGACTCTAAAGTCTTTGCCATAAACACAATGCCATTCTCCCCACTTATTCAAAACTTTCATTCACTTACAAATCCTAACCTGTCATTAGTTTTATCCAGATTAGCATAATTAATTTTGTTGCCTAATAATCGGAAGATACTTTTGTATATGTGTGTTTGTGGGGGCTCTCCACCATATATATTTCTAGAAACGTATTAAATTCTTTTAAGCACTTTACACTTGTGAGTCACTTTGCATTGGCTTTCATTTAATTCAGGTTTGAAGAGGTTTAATAGGGCGATTGCAAAATCTGTAAAGAACCCTTCTGTTTTTTTTTTTTTTTTTGTTTGTATTTTCCAAGCTGTAAAAGCTGAATAGTGGAAAAGATTGAATCCTTTCTCGCCTGATTTATGGGATTTAAGGGACTAGAAGGTCCCAGGTACAAAGCAGAATATGGCAAAAATATTAACATGAGCAGAATATGGCAAAAATATTTAAACCAAAATATTAAATAGCACTATCCATCTTTAAACTGCAAAGTAAAACATAACTTTTAACTGCTGAATGGTCTTTGTCTCTCTGTTGACCTAGCTGCTATATCTCTTGGCAACCTAATTGAGATAATTCCCACAACACTGCATAGCTTTCCCTTCCCTCTCAGAGAAGAAAAAAACTTGTTTTACCAACGCACACCACAGACTGTAGGAATTCAAAAGAGAACGTAAATGCAGTTCAGAGTATTTGTTTTCTTTAGCACCCCCACACACACACACACACACACACACACATTCCGAAAAGAGAATGCAGTCTAGTTTTTCACTGACTCACTCTTAGTGAAATAACATTCCTTAAACATAACCTCGAGTATACGTGACAGCATAAAGCAACAAAGCATTGTCACATATAAATTGTATTTTCCTAACAGCAGTGGTGTTTATACTTGGGTGTTCATACTGTGTTTAGGACAGGAGAAGGCAGATTTGCCCATCAGTTGTCCACCGCATTAGAGAGTCCATGAAACCTTTAATTAATAAGATAACCTATCAGGTTTACCTTTTAAAAGCATTCAAACTTTCACTCTCTATTATACTACCTGCTAATCTGTTCCAGACAGTGCCTGTGTGGTGTAAAAGGTATTAAATCTCCCCTTTGTGTTATTCAGTTTAATCTGTAACTTGTGTGATCTCAGATCTTCTGATCTATTTTGAATTTGAATACCCAGTTCTGCCATTAGTTCTTGCTCTTTCACAAATTTATACATCATTAAAAGATCACCTCTTACCCTTCTCTGCGCCAGGCTGTGTAACCCAAATGCTCCAACCTGTTCTCATATGGTATCCCTTCCATCCCCTGAATCGCTCTCATACCTTATACTGCACCCTCTCCACATGATCCAAGACCCTCCTCAAGTAGGACTCCAAAGGGGAACCATAATCCAGATGTGGTCTAACAAAAGCTGTATACACGGGTAGTATACAGGTTGCAGTCCTGCTTATAAAAGCCCTTTTAATATCGTTAATTATATAGTTGGTCTTCTGAATCAGTTTTGTACAATGCCCATTAAATATTAAGTCTTGATCAATAAAATTACTGAAATCTTTTCTGGTCCCACTTTTTAAATTTTAGTTGCATTCAGGTAGTAATCCTGTTTCTTATTGTTCTTTCCCTGGGTGTAGGACTGAGCAGAGAGGCACTTATCAGTGCTGAACAACATACCATTTACCTTAGCCCATCTTTCAACTATATCCAGATCCCTATTAGTTTTGTTATGTTATGAAGTAATCGACAGGTCCACCCAGCTTGACATCATCAGCGAATTTCATAATTCAGCTGTCAATATTTTGATGTAAATCACTAATAAATATTGTAAGTAGTACATGGCAAAACAGAGCCCTGGGGCACTCCACTTATCACGTCTCCATCATTTGAGTAGGATCCCTTACTCTGATCCTTTGCTTTCTACTGTTCAACAATCCTGAATCCAAGTAACTATTCTTGCATCTGTTTACAGTTTTTCAACTTTTTCGATCAATAGTTGTGTGACACCTTATCTAATGCATTTTGAAAATCTAGATACAGCACATCAACTGGTACATTATTATTAATGTTCTGATTAACTTTCCATAAAAGCACAACTGGCTGGTGATACATGCCCTGTACTGCTGGAAATCATGCTGTTTAATATCTTTATATTATTGATTTTAAGATTTTCCTGTAGTTAAAATTTTAATAAACTCTCAGCAATCTTACATGCAACAGGCATTCAGCTATTTGGTCTGTAGTTGGATAATACTGATTTGTCACCTTTTTTGAAGAAGTGGATAACTGTTGCTGTTGTCCAATCTTGCGGAACCTCTCCAGAGCTAAAAGATGCATTGTACAGAAATGCCAATGGTGCCGCTATATGATGTCTTACTTCTTTTAGAAATCTTGAGTGGAGCATTTCTGGCCCTGAAGATTTTTTTTCCTTAAGTTTAGGTAAGAGATTCAAAACGTCTGGAGGGCTAACAGTGATTGGTAAATCAGAGCATTGTATGTCGTGAGTGCAACGAGACATTGATTCTCTTCCCTTGGGTGATCAGCCCAAAAGGTGAGACACAAGTTAAATTGGTAAGAAAGGCAGAAAGGTGACTGGCTAGCCAGTTTAGAGATTAGCAGAAGAGCTTATGAAATATGTTGCAAGTCCATTTAATCTTTGTCAAGCTTGCCCTATGACAGCTACAGCTTTACAGTCCGTGCACTCCAACTGTTTAAACTTATTACATGTTACACATGGCAGTCTGTCTAACTTCTTTTTACTCCTGCACTCCTTTTTGAGAGCAGAGACTCATTCTTGCAATGCCAGCACTGCACAGTACAAGCCTTGAACTACTGCTCCTCTTTGTTTGTGTCCCGGGACTTTCTTATTATTGAGGACCTCCTTTTCTAGTTTGTCTTTTGTATAATACCATGGCTGTCCTTGCCGCATGATATCAGGAGCGGGCAACAGTCCTCCATGAGTGTTAATATAGTTTTCCCTATACTCTGTAACAGTTTTCTCTGAACTCCCCATTTCAGCGTGGCTCAGTTGGTAGCACATCCGCCTCTGGACCAGAAGGTCGTAGTTTCTCGTCCCACACCGGGATTGGGCTTGCACCTAAACAATCGCTGGCATCCGACTGTAGTATGGGGGGGGGTGCTGTCCTTCAGATGAGATGTTAAACCGAGGTCCCTTCTACCCATCCTGGTGGGTGTCCAGGTGGAAGTAAAAGAACCCAGGGCACTCTTCGCAAAGAGTAGGGGACATTCCCGGTGTCCTGGCCAACATTCCCCTTCCCATAAACCGGTTCATGCAATTATCCAGGCTGTGTGTGAATGATGATGTGCAATATGGCCGCCACTACACATTCAGTCACTTCACTACCAGTCTAGCATTGTGTGTAATGCGCTTTGGGATACACTGTGTAGGAAAAGCACTATATAAATGCTGATTCTTCTTTTAGCCTACTGGAGGTGTCTACAGACAAAGCCTCCCTCAGTTCCCTGCTGTGAGGTTGCAACCCTAAGTATACAGACATCTGATGCACTTAAATCTGTGTCTGCTTGCTAGGCACTGTTCAGGCACCAACTGTTAGATTTTAGAATGACATACTAATAATGATGTAACTTCTGTGATGTACAGATCAGACACAAACACAGATATTCACCGTAGCATTTTCCTTTACTGGGACCACTATGTTTGTAAGTGCACAGATCATAAGTACAAGACACATCAGCATTGGTATCACAGCATGCCTAGCCACCTAAGCTAATACAGTCCTAAGGAGGAAGCCTATACTTATGACTGGACCATTCGACAGGGAATAGGTGATAATATTTTGTCAGGATCAGAAAGGTAAAGAGCCCTGAAAAATATCTAGCTTATATACTCTAGTTGTTTTCAAGAAATATTGACCTTAGGTGGATTGTGCAAGATGTTTTTCCTGAGCAAAATGTTCTTTCTCAGCATTTTGTATCACCACTAACTACCATATCTTGTACATAACAAAGACATAACTCCTATGCCAGATGAACTACTAATATCAACAGTGATAAGACTTGTTAAGATTTGTTTGGTTTTTTTTTAAGTTCCAGAAGAAACTATTTTATAAAGTTTACTATTTCTGTGTTAACCCTTTAGATTCCAACACCCATCCCCACTTAACAGATTTGTTGTGGGGTTTACCCATGTCTTGGTTGGCATGGCATGAGGCAAAGGCTTATCTGAACTTTGCAAAATAAACACAGGGGATAAGCGCACCATGTTAAGAACTGTTTCAAGGGGGCTGCTTACAATTTTTAGACTCCTTTAATAGCTATTACTATCATTTACTCAGCTTTGAAATACGTAAACAAAGTGCTGCTCTATTCAGAATCCCCACTCATTAGTGTTCTTAAAGCAGCAGTGCAGCAAAATTGGACAAAGTATGTGAGCTTACATGGACCCTCTGAGGCTCATCTCCACATCAGTGTCCTAGAGATGAGGGCGCGTCCTTATGCCCTGCAGGCCCTTCAGTCAGAAATCCCGCGAGTACTCTCCTACTTCAGACAGACAACACGGTGGTGATGTATTACCTCAACAAACAAGGAGGCGCACTCTTACCCCTTTGCAGGGAGGCCAAGAGTGTGGGATTGGGTAACCGACACGGGCAAATCTGATCACTGTACATGTTCCCAGGGTGGACAACACGATTGCAGACGGCCTGAGTCGCTCCCAGGCCAGAGTCCACGAGTGGGAACTTCTTCAAGAGGTAGCAGAGGATCTGTTTCTTCGATGGGGAACTCCAGATTTGGACTTGTTCGCATCCCCATCCAACGCAAAACTGCCCAATTTTTGCTCGCTAGATCCAGGGCCTGGTGTTTTCTGGCGAGATGCGTTGTCCCTCTCCTGGACGGACAGATTCCTCTACGCTTTCCCTCCCTTCCTGTTGATCCAGAGAGTTCTTCTCAAACTGCGCAGGGAGCATGCAACAATGATCCTGGTGGCCCCTTTCTGGCCCAGACAGATCTGGTTCCCTTGCTAATTCAGCTATCCTGAACCTCCGCGCTGCCAGTCAGCTGCCATCCTTGTCTCAGGAGGAAGGTTCACTGGTCCACCGGACTTACGCTCACTGAACCTGCATGCATGGCTCTAGAGACATAGCCATCTTGCATCATGGGGTCTGCAAGAGGTTGCAGAAGTTCTTTCTGCAGCCAGAAAGTCAGAAGTATATGCGACGTACGCCATGAAATGGCGCGCTTTTGTTTATGGTCATGACGACGATTTTTCCCCTTTAGGTTGCCGGTGAGAGTGGTGTTGGACTACCTGCTCTCCCTTTCCGCTCGGACCTAGCTTACTCCTCTATCAGAGGCACCTCTGTGCCATCTCTGCCTACCACCTTCCGTGGGACATTGCATAGTGGCACAATTAGACACCTCTCGGAGTTTTTGAGAGGGGTGTTGCACCTTAGGCCACCCATTAAGGACCCAGTGCCTCCATGGGATTTGCTCTTTGTCCTGGAACAACTCACGCTTCCCCTTCGAACCTGCCGCGGATTGCGAGCTGCGTTTTCTGTCTTGGAAAACACTGTTTTTGGTTGCTGTTACTTCAGCAAGAAGAGTTTCTGAGCTTCACGCTCTCGTGCAAAGAGCCTTATTTAGTTTTCCACCGGGACAGAGTATCCCTGAGGACGAATCCAAAATTTTTGCCTAAGGTGGTCTCTACACTCACTCTCAATCAGGATATTGACCTGCCGGTCTACTTCCCGAATTACTCTAATAGAGGAGAGGCACTGCTCCACACCCTGGATGTTCACTGCAGCTTGAGGTATTACCTCAACAGAACTAAACTACTTCATAGTTCAGAGCAACTTTTCGTTTCCTTTTCTGAAAGGATGATGGGCCAACCAGTATCCAAACAGTCCCTGTCTCACTGGCTTGTCCAGTGCATTTCATACTGTTTTGATATCAAACAAAAGCCCCTCCCGGGTACAGTCCGGGTCATTCTACTAGGGTGTGGCCACCTCTTTGCAGCACTCGAACGTCTCCACCTCTGCCATATGTGCTGCAGCCACTTGGAGCTCTGTGCATACATTTATCAGGCATTATAGCCTGGACATCGCCTCTCGGCGAAGAGCCGGCTTCGGCCTGGCGTTGCTACAGGGTCTCCTGTCCTAGATTCAGGACCTGGAATGTGTTTCCTAGTTTCCTCCTCCCAGAATGTTGGCAGCGTTACTGCTTGGGAATCAGTCCTAATGGTGTAACCTGCTGCAAGAGCTGTGTCTCGAAGTATGATAGGACAGTTACGTAAGAACTTACCGTAACAGTAGATCTTCGAGAACAGCTCTTGCAGCAGTACTCTTCCTGCCCACCTTCCCCTTGAGGAGGCATGGCTTACGCCTTTACTATCAGGGTTTTTCCTTTGACTTCTGGCGGTGGATCTCGGTCTCCCATTTCGATGTTCTGCCCTAGGCGGAAGTCTCCGGCGCGGGAGAACTGGGAGTTGGGCGGACCACCCCTTTATGTACCACGCCTGACGCCTGAGGCAGGATCGACGTCAAGCGGTCCCCGCTGAAGATAGCTAGCTAGAATTTTTCCGTCCTGACGCCACCGGCTTCAGTCCTAATGGTGTAACCTGCTGCAAGAGCTGTTCTTGAAGATCTACTGTTACGGTAAGTTCTTATGTAACTGTACTTTTGGGAGAGGTGTACTGCTGCAGTCAGTGCGTTTGGCGATGTTTTTTTTTTTTTTTCCGTTTTCAGGCTCCGCACAGCGTTCAGTCTTGGTAACTGCAGTCTGCGTTATGAATCAGTATGAGTACTCCTTGGCTTCTGTTTTAGGTGATTTCTAAATAATGTGTTTATGGCTCTAAAAGGAAGTTCAGGCAGGTGTATTCTAATGAGATTGCTGCTACGTAAGCACTGTGATATTACTTGCTGACATATGCACTGTGTATAAATGTCAACTATTACAGTGCATACGTCCAGCAGGATGTATTCCACTGGGGTGAGAATACACATTTTATCAGAGATCACCTCACTCTAGTGTGTGTGTGTGTGTTTTTTCCGTTTTATTTATATGTATATATATATATATATATATATATATATATATATATGTGTGTGTGTATGTATACACACTGTCATAATCGCAAAAGTTCACTGGTAGCACAGTATACCAAGTGTTATAAATGTGGAACCTATTGAATAACATGTATACAGCTACCGCATAATGACACGTGGTGGGCAGTAGCGGTCAACTTTTCTATGACTACCACTGTATGGGGATTGATGGTGGGGGGTTTCTACTAGACACCAAGGATAAAGAGCAAAGTGGTAGAATGCCACAATGGGTTGGGGGGGGGATAATATAAAAGAAAAAATATATACACTTTTTCATCATGATGAAAAAGGATTAGGATACCTCACGAAAAAGGAATTCATCTGACGAGAAACTATTAGGGACTGCGACCAGATGGCCCTGCTGGTAATCAAGAAAAAGGAATTCATATGATAAAAAGGATTATTCCTGGATTATGACATCTGTCAAAAAAGGATTAGGGGCTGTGACGAAAAAGGATGACTTTTTTAAATCCTTTTTCCTGAGACGACCTAATCCTTTTTAGTCATGATGAAAAGGAATTGGATGGTGAAAAAGGATTAGGACATCTCACGAAAAAGGATTTAAAAAAAAAAAAAAAAATTTTTTTTTTCCTTCTTCAGAGTCCTGTGACAGGGTAAAGTAGGACCCTATCCCAGTTGTTATGGGAAGAGTTTGAATACAGGGATCTGATCTTCCTGGACATAAAGTCTCCACCACTCATTCACACTAATGGGATCTACGCTGGAGGCACTAGGACCCAGCGGGAGCAAACTTTTCGCTATAGGGTCTGCGCCAGAGATGGAGCCGTGAGGAGTGGCACCACGAGCCTCGGCTCATGTGGTAATGACTGTCTTGGCGCCGACTCCTCCAACCACTTTCAGTGTCTTTTTTTTCCCACCACGAGTGCACTTCAGTGATGACGTCGCTTATTCTCTGGGAGTCAGACTTCACACTAGCAGCATAGTTTTCAGTTTTATTGTTTTGTAATAATATCTCTAATAAAGTACCACTTAGTTTATTTATTCTTATTAAAGGAAGAAGTCTTGGCCTACATTAACGGAGTCGATCGTGAGCGGGTCAGGTGATGGTAGGGAGACTTTCTATGAAAGCTGTTCAGTCATTCGAGCTGGGTCCGGTCCGCCGCCTTCTCCGGAAGGGGGTCTGACAACGGACAGTCCAATGCCTGAGGGGGTGGGTGGTCCCCAGGAAAGCATAAAAGTAAACTGTTGCACTCTCGGCACCTTTCGGCCTCGAGCTCTTCTTCAGCCCACAGGTCAAAAAAGAGAAGGCATCACTCGAGGTCGCCCCCTGATATGTCTGCGCGTAGACGGTTGGTTATTGGGGCTAGTTGCCGCTCTCCTCCTTCGGAGTTGCCGGTTTCTGTTTCTGGTCACAGACGTCTTCGACATCGGAGCCCTACCCTGTCCTCTGGTAGGTCTTCAGATGAGCAGTTTCATCAGTGGGCTGCTCTTATGGAGCAATGAGCTTGGAAACTGGTCTAGCTGCCTGGCCCAGTCACTCAGGAGCCTTCGGGCTTTTCGGGAGATCAGGTAGGGCGGTTGAGCCTCCCTAGTCGCGCGGCGCAATCTTCGGTGCTGTCGACTCCGTGCTTAGGTGTCCCCCCACACACACACACACACACACAGCTGCAGCACAGGGGGCCACACTGATGCCTCTATCTCCTGGTAGTCATCCTTCTTTCTCCTCAAATCCTGTTTTTCGGAGCCTTGGGATGTTTCCGGTGTCGATGGAGCACTCGGTATCGTCTTCGGCTCCGATGCGTCTGTCTGCTGCGTCCTTGGCGCCATTGGGGTTGTCGGCACCATGCGCCTCATCAGCGCCATCCTCGGTGCTGTGTGGCTCTTCGGCACCATGCGTTTTTCCGGCGCCCTGCTGCTCTTCGGCGCTGAGGCCTGTTAGGGCGTCATCCAGTCTTCAGGGCTGCTCTTCTTTGAATCCTTTCCCTTCCTCATTTCCTTCTGATTTTCACTCCTTTCCTGTCCGTACAGTCCCTCCTGGACTGTCAGGAGATGACACTGAGCCTGACCCAGACCTTCGTCTGGGTGATGACGTGGAAGGAACAGGATCTAATCCTGCTGCAGAGCCTGTGGTTGAGGACCTGTCATTCAAGTCTCTGCTGAGAAACTTGAATTCCACTCTTTCTCTCCAGACTACAGATATCGATCCTGGGAAACTAAGACTCCAATACCTCCCTGTTCTGGAGATCCCTATGGATTTGACTCCTCCGGTACAGCCCTCCTTTGAGACGTTTTCTCAAATGGTATAGAATAATCCTGCTCTCATTCTTTCTGTGGCTAGTCCATAGATAGGAAATATGCTGCACCCAAGGATCGACCCATTTTGGCATCCCAAGCCTTTGCTAATCCTATTGTAGTCTTGGCAGAGAATAAGGTCGTCCTTCCCCAGACTGCTACAGCTCGACCTATAAACAAAAAATCTCGTAAGATAGACACTTTAGGTAAGAGGCTTTGCTTCCTCCACCCTAGGTATGTATATTGCCAGCTACCTAGGCTATTTCTCTCAATGAGTATATTCTTTGGCATTCGCTCAAACAAATGGTGGAAGCTCTGCTGGAGTCGGGCACTAATTCAGAGCTTCTTCAAACCATAACCAGGGGTATCGACTCCAACAACCAGCAGGTTAAAGCAGCTATGGACGCCTTCGATACTAACTCCTGAGCGGCGGCAAGCATTTGTACCCGCTGTCATTCTTGGCTACGCACTTCAGGTTTCACCAGTGATGCCCAGCAACAAGTCATGGCGTTGCCTTTTGGTGGTGTGTATCTCTTCGGCCCTCAAGTAGAACAGGCTCTAGAGGCCACACAAAAGACTAGGTCAGCCATTAAATTGGCTCGACCTCCTCCCGCTCCCTCTCGAGGGGGTGTTAATAAACGCCAGTTTCATAACTGTCAGTCCTTTCGGGGCAAAGGCAGGGGAGGTTTTAATAAAAACCAAGCCCCTCAGCCTCAAAAGAAAACACAGCAGAAGGCGCAAGGACCCAAAGCGCCCAGCACCACCTTCTGAGTTATTGGCCCAAGTCCCACCTCAGCTGCCCGAGGTGGACTCTTCCTCAGCGGTGGGAGGTCATCTGACTCACTTCTACAATCAATGTAGATCCATAACCTTGGACAAATGGGTCCTCCGGATAATCCGCGAGGGGTATTCCCTCAATCTTTTGGAGACCCCTCCGGATCGTCCCCAAGATGACAGCCCAGGCTGTTAGAACTTCTTGCCTCCGAGATACAAGGCCTTCTGAACAACAGGGCAGTGGAAGTAGTTCCGCTGGATCAACAGAACACAGGGTTCTACTCCCATTACTTCCTGGTTCCAAAGAAAACCGGGGACATGCGCCCCATTTTGGACCTCAGAAAATAAAACAAATTTCTTCCCAAAAAGAAATTCAAAATGATATCACTAGGAACCCTGTTACCTTTGCTTCATCAACACGACTGGTTAGCCCCCCTGGACATGCAGGATGCTTACCTGCACATTCCTAGTCACCCAAAGCATCACAGATACCTAAGGTTTGTGGCTTTGGGACAGTATTATCAGTTCAGAGTCCTGCCCTTTGGGCTATCCTTGGCGCCGCAAGTTTTTACAGAGTGTTGTGCAGTTCTCGCAGCGCATCTCAAAAAAATCGGAATGCAGGTGTTCCCATATCTGGACGATTGGCTTCTAGCAAATCCTTCCAGGCAGGGAACTCTAGACGCAGTAGCCATGGCTTCACACTTTCTCACGTCCATGGGAGTCCTGCTAAACCTCAGAAAATTGCAGCTGCAGCCCTCCCAGAGGCTCTTTTTCATATGAACTCTTCTGGACACCTCCTGTGCGAAAGCATTTCTTCCAGGACAGGAGGAGCAATATCCTTCAGATGGCCCGATACATCGGAGAGAGCAGCTCTGTTTCAGCTCTCTCGATGCAACAGATGCTAGGTCTCATGGCATCCTCTGTGTTCACTGTACCCCTAGCACGCCTTCACATGAGAACCTCTCAATGGATGCTTAGTACTCAGTGGTCCCTGACCACTCACCCTCAGTCCTTTCTCATCAAGGTGACAGAACCTCTGAAGAGGTCATCACCTGGTGGTCGGAAGAGACAGTCTTCTGAGGTATCCGCTTTGCTCCTCTGGATCATCAGATTTCATTACCACAGACGCCGCCCCGATGGGGTTGGGGAGCTCACTGTCAGACTCTCCACACTCAAGGTACGTGGACTCAGCTAGAGTCCCAGCTTCACATAAATGTCTTAGAAATGAGAGCCGTCCTTTATGCAGTCCGGGCTTTGAGGGACATTCTCTGTCACAAGAACATTTCTCCTTCAAACAGACAACAAAGCAGTGATGTATTACATCAACAAGCAGGTCGGTGCTCACTCTTACCTCTTATGCAGGGAAGCGATGAGGGTGTGGGAATGATGCTTGGAGCACAAGGCTCTAATTCATGCGGTCTGCCCGGGTGCAGAACAAACTGGCAGACCATCTTAGCAGAACAGAGACAGATCCTCACGAATGGTCTCTCGACTCAGCCATAGCTCAGGCACTATTTGCAGAGTGGGAACCCAGACATGGACCTTTTGCATCCCCACTCAACACAAAACTGCCTCTCTTCTGCTGCAGAAATCCAGGGCCTGGCATTTTCTGTCAGGATGTGTTCAGGCTGTGGTGGACAAAACTCTTTCTATACGCCTTTCTGCCTCTTCCTCTAATTCAGAGAGTACTTCTCAAGTTCGAGTCCCAGGGGGACAAAATGATCCTCATTGCTCCCTTCTGGCCTTGACAGATATGGTTTCCACTACTCAACAGTTTGTTGGTAACTCCTCCGAAACCGCTTCCCCCCTTCAGACGAACCTTCTGACTCGGGGTCCTGTGGTCCATCCCAATCTGAGATTGCTTCACCTTCAGCTCCTGAAGAGATAGAAGTAAACAGGTTCATTGTCTCTCGCAGGGTTTCAGATATTCTGGCTGTGCGCAAGCCAGCCACTAGGGAAACTTACACAGCCAAATGGAAGCGTTTTTTGCTTTGGTGTGCAAAATCCTCTTTGAATCCTTTTTCCTGCCCACCAGATAAAGTTCTAGAGTACCTTTTAGACCTCTCAAATTCAGGTCTACAATACTCTGTAGTTAAGGTTCATCTCTGTGCCATTTCAGCTTATCATGAGCCAGTACTTTCCTTGTCACTGGCTCAGTTATCTGTGGTTAAGAGGTTTCTTAAGGGGGAATTCTGCATACCAGACCTCGTATAAGATGTCCAGTCACAGCCTGGGACATTAATCTTGTGCTAGACATGCTCACTCAAACCTTTTCGAGCCTCTAGCTACCTGTGAGTTAAAATTTCTCACTTGGAAAACTGCCTTCCTAGTGGCCATTACCTCAGCCCGCAGGGTCTCTGAGATGCATACCTTGGTCACAGACCCTCCGTACACTGTTTCATAAAGACAAAGTAGTACTTAGGACCCATCCTAAGTTTCTCCCTAAGATTGTGTCAGAATTCCATCTAAACCAACCTTTGGTCCTTCCTACTTACTTTGGGAACTTCCAGAATGAAGGGGAGCATTCTCTTCATTCCTTGGACGTTAAAAGAGCTTTGTGTTTCTATCTAGATAGAACAAAAGACTTTTGTAAAGCTCAACAGCTATTTGTTTCCTTCAGCGAGCCTCAGCTGGGTCAACCTGTCGCTATCAGATGTATTTCCGCAAGGCTGTTGGCATGTCTTCGCCACTGTTGTTCCATGGCGCAGGTTAAGCTGGAGGGCAGAGTGTATGCTCACTCTACTACTCTACTAGAGCGGTTGCGGCATCCCTAGCAGAAAGCTGCAACATGCCCATTGCAGATATTTGCAATGCAGCCACCTGGAGCTCAGTGCATACTTTCGTCAAACACTATGCCCTGGATGTCCTTGCCAGATGACATCTTTCTTTTGGCAGAACCATCCTTAATGGACTTCTGCCCTAAAACTGTGAGCTCTTGATCTTCTCTCCTGCCTCCTCGGGGATTATTAGCTCGGTACTTCCTATTAGTGGAATGAGTGGTGAGACTTTGTCCAGGAAGATATGGAAATACAGCACCTACCGTAATTGTTGATCTTCTGGATGAGTCACATCACTCATTCCACCGCCCACCCACCATCCCCTAACTCACCTTTGTTGTTGGTCTTCACTCTCAATCTTTAGGCTGTGAAGACTTCTTGTTGACCCTTCTTATACGGGTCTTCCGGACTGGCTTATGTCCGGTTTTTGGTTAGGCTGTCCTAGGTTAGTTACGCTGCACCTCCTTGGGGGGTGGTACTGAGGTGGTTGGAGGGTCGACGCCGAGATAGTAATTACCGCACAAGCTGAGGCTCACGGCTCCATCTCTGTCTCTGACCCTCCTGCAAAAAGTTTGCTCCCGCTAGGTCCTAGCACCTCTGGCGTAGATCCCATTAGTGCGAATGAGTGGTGGAGACTTTGTCCAAGAAGATCAAGAGTTACGGTAGGTACGTAATTTCCATTTCCTACCTTCTCAATGTCTTCAGTTCATAGGAGCTCTTTTGGATACTTCCCTAGGAAGGGCCTTTCTTTCTCTGACAGAGCGGAGTGCCGCAGGGCTCTGGCAACCCAGATCTGGTAAGCATCTGTCTTACCCGCTAGATTCATTTTCAGGGTTCTAGACCACGTGGAGGCCGCCATAGTTTCGGTCCCATTTGCGAGGTTGTGCATGCGCACTATTCAGTGGATGATCCGCGTCCAGTGGGACCAAACCAGGGACGACTTGGATTTGCCTATCAAGATCTCTGAGCCAATCCGTCGGGAACTTCGCTGGTGGGAGTCCCCTCAGAATCTCTACAAAGGTCTCCCCTTCCAGCCAGACACTCCCGCCCAGACTCTTGCAACAGATGCTTCCGGGATGAGATGGGGGTATAATCTGGGGACCCACAGGACTCGAGGGCTATGGTCCCCTTTAGAGGAGAACCTGCATATCAGTGTGCTCAAGCTCAGCCATCTTGTACGCTTTACAGGCTTTGGTTCTATTCCTTTTGCCCAGTCACTTTGGTGTCTAGACATACAACTCTTCGGTGATGTTCTGCATCAACAAGCAAGGAGGCTCGCACTCCTATCCCCTCTGTCTGGAAGCTATGAGGGTGTGGGACTGACGATGGAGCATCGCATCACTCTTCCGGCAGTTCACGTTCTGGGTTCCCTGAGCGTGATTGCAGATGCTCTCAGCTGGGCCAAGCCGCTCTCTCATGAGTGGTTCCTGCTACAGTGTGTAGCAGACACACTGTTCGCCAGATGGGGAACACCAGAGTTGGCTCTTTTTGCGTCTCAATGCAACGCAAAACTGCCCAATTTCTGCTCACTTGGTCCCGAGCCTGGAGCTTTTTGGCAAGACGCATTGTCCCTATCCTGGAAAGGGAGGTTCCTTTATGCATTTCCTCCCTTCCCCCTCTTGCAGCTGGTCCTCCTCGAAGCTCAGTCAGAGAGGGTGATCATGATCCTGATGGCCACTCTGTGGCCCAGACAGATTTGGTTCCCACTGCTCAGGCATCAGATGGTGAAGCTTCCATGGCCCCTTCCACTTTCTGGTCAGTTACTCTCTCCGCAACAGGGAGCTCTGGTCCATCCAAACTAACGCTCCCTCCATCTGCATGCTTGGCTCCTGAGGACTTAGCTAAGCTTAGATTAGGAGTATCTGAAGATATAGCCCAAATTTTGGTTGAAGCGCGGAAGCCCGCCACCAGGGCCACTTACGCCATGAAATGGAAGCGCTTTTGTCTTTGGGCCACAGCCAGGAGATTGGACCCTCTGGTCTGTCGGGTTATATCTGCTGTCCCTGTCAGAGTCTGGTCTCAGCTACTCCTCCATTAAAGTACACTTAGCCGCTGTTTCTGCCTATCATCACTGCATCCAGGACAGGACAATGGCTCAATTGGAGGTAGTTAAAACCTTTCTTAAGAGGATCCTGCATCTCCGTCTGCCGGTCCAGGACCCTGTTCCTCCCTGGGACTTGTTGTTCATTCTGGAAAGACTTATGCTCCCCCCCCCATCTTTGAACCGGCCATGAGTAGTGAGCTTCGCTACCTCTCCTGGAAGATGTTGCTCTTGGTGGCAGTCGCCTCTGATAGATGCATTTCCGAGCTCCATCCCTTGATGTGTAGAGAGCCTTCTTATTTTTCAGGATAGGGTCGATCTACGCACCAGTCCTAAATTCCTTCCCAAGGTTGTTTCGGAGCTTACTTTGAATCAGGCGGTTCAACTTCTTTTTTATTTCCCGGAACATTCTAATAGGGGTGAGGCGCTGTTCCACTCCTTAGATGTGCATCGCGCTTTACGCTGTTACTTGTCCAGAACCAAGGAAGTCAGGAAATCGGATCAGCTTTTTGTGTCCTTTGCGGAAAGGTCCTTGGGGCGCCCTGTCACCAAACAAACGCTGTCGCGTTGGTTAGTTCATTGCATTTCCTTTTGTTATGAAAAGGGCGGGGAAACCCTTCTGTTTGCGATCAGGGCGCACTCCACCAGAGCAGTCGCTACTTCCTTTGTGGCGCTCAAGAGAGTGTCAGCAGCTGACATTTGTGCTGCCGCCACTTGACATTCTGTTCACACTTTCATCGGACACTACAGTCTGGATGTTACTTCCAGGCGCCGAGCAGGTTTTGACCTGGCAGTTCTCCAGGGCCTTATTTCTTGAGAGGTATCTCCCCTCCCCCGTGTGTCTGCCTCTCCTTCCTTCTCCCATCGGTTGTCTTAAGTTTTATACCGTTTGGGAGTGTCTGTATGTTGACTTCCCCTTCCCAAGAGTTGTCTTAAGCTTCATAGCACTTGGGTGTGTTTTCTGTATGTTCACCCCCTCCCGTTCCCAAGGGTTGTCTTTAGTTTTATACTGCTTGGGAATCAGTCCTACTTGTGTTACCTGCTGCAAGAGCTTCCTCTCGAAGTAAGATGGTACAGTTACGTAAGAACTTACCGTAACAGTAGATCTTTGAGAGAAGCTCTTGCTGCAGGTATGATTTTCCCTCCCACCTTTCCCCGGGAGTAGGCCTCTTTGCTCTGAGCCAACGTCTAGCTTTCTGTGCGGGCTTTGTTTTGCCTGAAGTTCTGTGTGGACTTGTTTTTTCCACAGGTGTTGGTTTGGCCTGTCATTGGTGTACAAAAACTGGAGCACGTGGGGACCACCTACTACCTTTATACTGGGTGACGGGGGCGGAGCAGAGTCCAGGTGGGCAGTCCCACATCGGTACTGCTAGAGAAAAGAATTGCAGAGATCTGCCGCCAGGTGGCGTCAGTCCTACATGTGTCACCTGCTGCAAGAGTGTCTCTCGAAGATCTACTGGGATCCCTTGTGTTCAGAAAATATATAGTATTACTGTTGAAGTGTATGTAATTATAATTTGAGACAGCAAAAAGCTGTTGGAAACTAGAGGTCACCTTAGTGCAAATCTTTGAGCCTTCTGCAAAAGCTGTGCAAAAGGTGGCCTCAACTCAAGAAGCACACTGTTCTAGTAGCTAGTAGAAAGAACTGGAAGGGGACAGGATCAGTTGTGTTCCAGGACAGTAGCTGCTGCTGTTGTTTTCACAGGGTTCTTGTGGATTTTACTTGGTAGGTTAGTTATTTTCTCTCTTACTTCTAAGGGGCTAGCAGGGTATTGTTTTGGGTGCTGTTGGATGTTTGTAAACTGATTTGGTGGCTGTAAGTGGGGCTCATTTTGTGGATGTTTCACTGTGTAACAGGCTGCGCTGGTAGAGGCCTATTTCTTCTGATTTAAAATCTATTTGGTGGGATTTGCTTGGGCCTAGTTCTTTGGCTGCTGGCTTGAGGGGAGACATAGGGCTGATGCTTCTCTCGAGTCAGGTGTCTGCCCAAGACTCCACCCTCCCCACCAGAATTCTGCAAATTTATAGGGGAACACCTGCCCTGCAATTGAGGAAAAGGCTGCAGGTGCAGCTCATGTAGTTCTAGCCACTGGGGTAGGGATTTGAAGGCTGGAGAGAGGAGCTTTGGGAGTTGTTCCTTCCTTATAAGTTTAATGTGTTGTACTGCACCTAGTAACAGGGTTACTGGTGTGCAGTGGGACTGTCTGTAAGATTAGTGGGTGACCTGATTAGGCAGGAGGGGTATCTTGGACTAGGGGGGAACCTAGTAGCTCACCCAAGGAAACCTATTTGGAAGGGGATGGAACCACACATCATTAGGGTCGGCATCTTTGGGAGGGTGGTGGGGTGCACAGGGTGTGGAGCTGCCATGATACTGGACTGGGCTTGGAAGTTCGGTGGTTGCCCAGTGTGCTACCAGCTAGCACAGCTTAGGGAGGAGGTTGCGGGGATTAGGAGAAAGCTTGGGGAAGGGGGGGGTATGGTTGGGGAAGGGGCTGGGAATCTCACAGGGTTGCACCAAGCACTGGGGTGGGGCATAGGGAAAGGAGTGCAGGAGAATACTAAAAGGTCACATAGGAACCTGGCAGAGGGGGTCCAAAGGACACTACCAAGGAAGCAGGCAGGTAGCGGGGGCCCTCACAAAGGGGGACGGAGGGACAACATTCTCAGGGAAGTAGGCAGATGGCCAGGGCTGGACAGAAGGAAACAAAAGGGGAAGTGGATCAGACCTTACACTCAGTAACACTTCAATTCTCTTCTTCTGCTCAGGGATGAGGGGGTGATGTAGCCATGACAGGGTAGTTAGAGATGTGGGGGGTGGGAGGCAGGGCCAGATAGCAGGAAGAACGGGGGGACCTGGAATGCAGGAGAATGGGGGGGCAGTGAATCGGAGCAGGAGGGGCAGGGGGAAGAGGGAGGAAAGCACAAGGAGAAGGACCAGTTGGGAGGAAAGGTAAAGGAGAAGGACCAGAAGTACAAGGAGGATTCAGTAAAGGGAGCTGAGGGTTTAGGCAAGGGGAGCACGACTAGCAAGGAGGAACTAAATGGAGACAGGAAAGAAGGGAGGATGAGCCAGGCTAGTTTAGCAGATGGGGAGAAGGACCAGTTATGAGCAGTGAGGGGAATTAGCAAGGAACAGAAGGATACCAGGAGGAGGAGAGGCATAGGATTGGAGAGGAGGGGTGGCATGTGGCACCCAGAAAGGGGGAGGAGCACGGAGCCAGCTGGGTGGAGGTGCCTGTAGAAAGGATGAGGGACATGGAAGGGGGGGGGATGGAGGAAAGAGTGGTCAGAGTGCTCCTGCTGGGGGATTCTATGATCAGGGTATCAAATGGGATAGGGAGGAGAAGCCTGGCCAGTTAGAACAAGATGCTTCCTGGACTAACGGTGCACAGGGCTAAGCATGGGGTATATCAGCTGGCAAAAGGTTGTGGGGTTCCCAGACATACTGGTCCACCTGGGTACAAATGACATTGAGGAAATAGCGAGCCAGAGATACAGGCAAGATTCAGGAGCTCGCCTGGGTCTGTCATGACATAGGATGCACAGTTTCCTTCTCAGAAATCCTGCCAGTGCCAAGGGCTAGTGGGGAACACAAAAGGAAAATTAGGGAGATAAACCAGTGGCTCAGGGAGTGGTGTGAGGCCAGAGGTATGGGTTGATGGGGATTGGGGAGACCTGGGAGGATAAGGAGCTGTATGCTAGAGATAGACTACATCTCAATTTGGAGGGAGGGAATCCTAGTTGAAAAATAGAGGGTTCATTGGTGAAAAGTGGGGTTTAAACTTGTGAGGGGTGGGATGGGAGAAAAGGCTGTCAAGGGGTGCCGATAAAGGAGGGACTCTCTCACCCTTGGGGACCAGGAGGATTGCAGGAAAAGGCCAACTGGCAAAGTGCAGACCAGGGAAAAACAGAATCCCATGGGAACACGAGCAGGGAAATGGAACCATAGGGAAAGGGTGAAGGTAGTCTCTGCTAAATGCCAGGAGCTTGGGCAATAAAATGCCTGAGCTCCAGGCTATGCTAACTGAGGGAGCAGTGGATGTGGCAGTGGTCACTGAGACTTGGGCCACTGCAAGACATGACTGGGACCTGAACCTGGAGGGTTACACTATGTTCAGGAAGGACAGGGGGAAGGAGGAGGGGGCAATGATAGTCAAAACTGCATTGGCATAGAGGGAGTAGAGGAGGCGGAGGGAATCGTGGAGGCGATTTGGGTCACCTGATAACAAAGGGGCAAGAGTAAAAATAGGAGTGGTGTATAGACCCCTGCCTGGCGGAGGAGCTGGAGGACAGTCTGGTGGCAGATGTTAGGAGACACTGCAGACTGGGCAGAGGACGGTGGTGGTGTTGGGGACTTAAACATGCCAGGAACAGACTGGGAGACTGACATCCTCTGTGACCAGGAACAGAGGCTGTTGGATGTCTTTCAAGACGCATTCCTAACTCAGCAGGTGAGGAACCGACCAGGGAGGCACGGGAACTGGATGGTCCTGGCAGACAGTGACCAGATTGGGGGCCTGGAGTTAAGGGACCCATTGGCGGGAGTGACCATGCCACGGTCTGGTTCTGCCTGGACCTAGGAGGGTAGAAGGCTGCACAAAGACAGAAGTAACCGACTGGGGCGGTTTTAAGGAAATGGGAAGGATCCTTATGAGCATTTGGATGGGATTGGGTCAGACATGGGCTGATAGTAGGTGGGAAATCATCAGGAGAGGGTGCAGGATGCTACCAGCACCTGTGCAAGATAAGGCAATGCGGTGGGCCTAAAATCCTGTTGGTGGACCAGGAGGTCATGAGAGGAAATGGAAAGAAAGCAGCCTATAAGCAATCAAGTGCTCAAGGAGTGAAAGGGATCGAGGAGTACGAGCTGATGGCTAGGAAGGGCCACTGGAGTGGTGAGGCGGCTAAGGCAAGGAAGGAGCAGAACCTGGCCAGGAAATTAGAGGGAACAAGGGTTCTTTAGATAATTGGGGGAAAAACTAAGGGTGAAGGGGCAGATTAGCAGGATTAAATCAGGGAGGGATGGGCACAAGACCCGGGGAGCAGGCTGAGGTACTAAATGAGTACTTCACCTCAGTTTTCACCAGGAAAATGGGGGTGCTGCATCATACATGGGAGGAGACAGAGATACTGAGGAGGGGACCCTTACCGATCGGCAGGTCTGGGGAGAGGGAGGCATCACTGGCAGGTGGGGGAGGCTAAGCAGGGAGAAGGGGTACCGAAATGGAAATCACAGCTGAGAGAGTGAGGGAAGCCTCAGCCCTTAAGACGGAGAAGGCACCAGGCCGGATAAATTACATCCCAGAGTACTGAAGGAACTTGCAGATGTCCTGGCAAAACCCCTGGCAGAGCTTTTCACCATCTCTCTGAGGACAGGGTGGGGCCCCAAGACTGGAAGGTGGCGCATATAGTGCCTATCCACAAGGGGATCAAGGAGGTGGCAGGGAACTACAGGCCTGTCAGCCTGACCTCGGTGGTGGGCAAGGTGATGGAGGGCATTGTCAAGGAGAGGCTAGGGGGACCTGGATAAGTCAGGGTGCCTGGACGATAGACAGCATGGATTCATCCCGGGAAATCGTGTCAGACAAACCTGTGGAGTTCTATGACTGGGTGACAAGTGCCTTGGACCTGGGTAGACAGGTGGATGTCCTCTTTCTGGACTTCAGCAAGGCATTTGACTCTGTTCCTCACGTGGGCCTGTTGAGATAAGCTGGGAGAAATGGGGATGGAAGAGACAGATGAATCAGATGGAAGACAATTGGCTCCAGGACCGGACCAGAGGGTCGTGTTGGTGGGATAGTCTCATCCCCAAGGAGGGTCATTAGTGGGGTCCCACAGGGATCAGTCCTTGGGCCCTTCTGTTCAACGCCACGTATCTGACATAAGGACAGGAATCAGGAGTGAGATGAGTCTCTTTGCAGATGACTCAAACTGGGGGCGTGGTGGATGGGGAGGAGGGAGGTGGCTCACAGGGGACCTGGAGGCTCTGGAAAGATGGTCTAGAAAGTGGAAGCTGAGGTTCAATGCAGGAAATGCAAGGTACTCCACCTGGGGCC
The DNA here is from genome assembly GCA_016271365.2 of Neoceratodus forsteri. Classification (NCBI taxonomy): domain Eukaryota; kingdom Metazoa; phylum Chordata; order Ceratodontiformes; family Ceratodontidae; genus Neoceratodus; species Neoceratodus forsteri. The sequence continues at coordinate 694,643,094 of CM057449.1, forward strand.
AGAAACCCAGGTCACGTGGTACACCCTGGGGGAAATGCTCAAGTCTCATGGCTGAGAGGGACCTGGGGGTGGTGGTGGATGTCAAGATGAACAACTCGGAGACTTGTAGGAGGGCAGCAGCCAAGGCCAACAGGATGCTGGGATGCATCGCTAGGGGATCACCTCCAGAAGGAGGAAGTGATACTCCCTCTGTATAACTGCTTGGTGAGGCGCACCTTGAGTACTGCGTGCAATTTGAAGCCACACTTAAAGCGGTACATTAACCTCCTGGAGAGGGTCCAGAGGAGAGCAACCAAAATAATTTGGGGCTTGGGGACAGGACCTATGAGAGAGGCTCAAGAGCTAAATATGTACACATTGGAAGAGAGAAGGGACCGGGGGACATGATAGAGGTCTTTAGGTACATGAAGAGGGTAAATAGGGGAGGAACAGTCGGGTGCTTGAAGGAAGGAGGAAGGGCCACTAGAGGCATGGGTGGAAGCTGGAGGGAAGATTCAGGGAGAAAGGAGGAGTGCTACTTCACTGAGAGGGTGGTGGAGCCATGGAATGCACTGCCTAGGGGGCTGGTGGAGGCAGAGACAGTGGAGGGGTTCAAGGCAGGGTGGGACAGGTACAGGGGAAGGGTTCTGGAAGCAAAATCCAATGCAGCAAGAATATCCGGAACTGGGAAGGGAGAAGCCAGAGAAGGCGAGGGGGACAGCAAGGTCAGCACCCAGGTTGGGGACTGACCAAACGAGCAGACACGAAAGACCGTTAGGCCTATTCTGCTGGCATTTTAGTATGTTAGTATGTTAGCTCCTGCCTGATATTTACAAAAACAGGATGCTTGCTGAGGATGGGGGTTGAAAGGACTTCTAAAGGAGCTAAGCTGCAACTGCTGAAGAAAAAAACTGTTTTTTGTGCTTTGACATAGTTATACCGCACAAGTTTTTTTTTTAATATTGCTGCTACTGTAAACAAATAATTTTGGTGAATTCTGCAACTGCTTCTGATTTTCCCTATGCTTCCTGACCTGTGCCTCAACAACACTTCACACTGGGTTCGAGGAAGAGGGTGTCCTCGGAGTCTGAGGGGTTGAGAGGCCTGGGCGAAGTGTGGGGGTAGTCTTCCACTACCCTGCAGGAGGTGGGGAGGAGTCATAGTGCTGAACCCCGTTCCTCCTCCTCTGAGACTTTGGGGCACCCTTAGTGGGCTGCACTGGGAGTTGCCCTTCTGAATCCATGCAGCCCCAACCGCACCACAGGGGAGATTCTCTCTCTCAGGGCTCAGCCAGGTTTTGTTTTCACATTTACAGTGCCTGCTGACTGGATCGACCAACCCCCCCCCCTCGGGTTTCCTCCGTGGGGTTGGGGGGATCTTCTGCAGGGTCTTTGAGGCCGAGCGCTCTTGGTTAGGTGCCCTCACACCTCTCTCTCCCAGGCCATGTATGCCCTATGGGACACTTAACCTGGCAGACTGTCAGGACCACTGTGGCGGCCTTCCCTAGGTATGTTAGAGCCATGGACGTGCAGGTCTTTCGCCTGTCTCCACCACCACAGGAGGACTCTGAGCATCCAAGTTCCTCGACTTCCTCATCTGAGGAAGAGAAACATTCTGTTCACCTTTCCTCCGACGCTGATTTCACTGAATATCAGCAATTCCTCTCGAGGTTAGTTCAGGAGCTCCACATTTCCCATGTGGTAAGACGCAATACCGTATGGGAGACTCGCTCTTTTTTGAACGAGTTCAGTGCTAACCACTTGGTGGTACCTTCCTAACCCATTCCTTTCCAGGAAGTGTCAGTCTGCACCTGGCAGTGAGCAGCCGCCTCATCCTCAGCCCCAGCAGACTGCAGGAGGAGGTATTACGCTCCCTAGGAATCTCTTGGTTCTCTGCCTCACCTTCCCTCGTGGCTGACTGCTTTAGATACCTCTTCCGGGCTTCAACACCTGCCATATGACCGGCCACCGAATCTGGATTCTGCTGAGTTCGACTGGTGGGGTAGAAAGGATTTCTCTTCAGCTCATGTGTTAGTCTGCATCAGCTCACATCAGGCTCACCATGTGGCCTACAACAGGCACCTGTGGTCTATGCTGGCTCAAGTTTTGCATCTTTGCCTGATTCGGAGGAATCTAGGCAAGCTATGTCCCTCTGCACTAGGTCTGGGCTTGCAAGGCACCAGCTTGAGCATCATGTGTGTGTGGTGGCTTCCAGACTGGCATATGAGCGATCTGCATCAGGTGGACAGCATGGATTAAAGCTTGCGTTGTCACATATTGTCTGGCGTGAGGTGATTCCCTCTACCTTCTGGGGACCCACCTTTTCCTCGCAGGACGAGGAGGAATTTACAGGGACATCTGCCATCCCCTCCCAGCCTACACCTCCTCATCCTAACCAGGCTTAGGCCGTGTTGGTCTGATATGGCCATAGGGTCTCCCTCTCGTGCATATCCCCTGCAGGAGACTGAGGTAGTCTGTTCCCTCAGGGCAGTGCCAGGTCCCCTCCGGAGTCTTGGTACTCACCCAGCAGTAATGAATGGTGAGTGAAGATTGACACGGGAAGATATGAAAATTGTGTACCTGCCATAATCTTTTCTTGTACCTTCACCATTCATTACTGATTCTTGCCCACCTTCCCCTTTTGGGCCTTGGCTCCTGGGCGCTACCTCCACCCTGCTCACTCTCCCCCTTTTCGAGAACAGTTGGGGGCACAGTCCCCCTGTTACCTCAGGGCCCTCTGTTTCCCTCTCTAAAGTCACAGAGCGCCCAACCTAGGAGGGTGGCGAATAGGGCCTTCACCTTTGCCTTGGAGGGAACTCCCTGGGATTCTCAGTGGGGTGCACTGTAGGGTCCATTCCATGTCTTGGCACAGATCTGTTGGTCCGTTGTCAACCTGTTAAGGTTGGGGACTTCGTCAGTGCATTCCGGTGGGGGGTCCTTAGAGACCCCCCTCCCTTCTTCTTTCTCGCTGTTCCTTTGCTTGTTGTGATCATCCTGGACAGAGTCCTCTCCTGTTTAGGGTTTTTTCCCCTTGGCTAAACCTTCAGGTGGTAAGCTAGAGAGGGCCATGCTTCAGGACCTTAATCCCAAATGTGGGTTAAGGGTGGGGAAGGGGATCAGACCCCACCATGCGTTATCCAAGACCATCCCAGATTCTTTGTAGACCTTGATCCTGTGGTCCCTGAAGTTGACGGGATCCTTGCACCTGTGTCTTCATACCTCGCAGGTTTTTGAAGCTACAAATCAGTCAATGGTCTTTCAGCTTAGCACGGCAGAGGTCTCCCCTTCTCTATACATCTTCTTTATTTTTCTTTCTTTCCTGTGTGCCGTCCAGGGGCTGGGGCCCTAAGACCAGTTAGAGAATTTAGATTCCCTCTGTCTTCTGGTAGTCTTAAAACTTTTTCAGTTTATATTCTTTCCTTTTCCTTTCCCTCGGCTCTCTTGCCTCTTCTTTGGATTTCTCTGTCCCCCTTTGTTTCATCCTCTCTGGCAGAACAGAACTGGGGTGGAGGAGGAGTCTGGCACCTGCCAACCTTATGCGCCACAACCTCGCCCTCCCCAGAAAAAAGTTCCATGCAGGTCGTGCCTCCGGCTTACACTCGCCAGTAGTGAATGGCGAAGATTAAGAATTACTGTAGGTACATGCATTTTAATTTTCTTTCTGACGTTAAAGGATTCTAAGGATCCTTTTTCGTGAGGGGGAAAATCCTTTTTCATCAGAGCAAAATCCTTTTTCGTTACATGCAGCTATCCAAAAGACTGAGCTGAGCATGCTCAGAACCCGAAATTTCAGAAATTAATAACTTTGCAACTGATCATACTTTTTCAGCAAACCAATGCTGGCTTGTTCTTTGGGGCAAGCTCTTTCTACTGTGCAAATTTTAGACCAAAATTCCAAACGGTTTGGCTGCAGTGCGTTGATGCAAAAAACAGACAAAAAAGGCAGATTGTAGCATTTTGTCACTGTGCAGCATGAAATCCGCCAATCAGACTGACACGCAACTTGGCATGTCGAGGTCTACCCCTGTAGACCGCATATGCAAATCCGTTGAATGGTTGCAAAGGTATTAAAGTACAAAGTGTGAGGTTTAACATTAAAGTGCCTACTCAACCCTATAATATATACGTATATGTGTGTGTGTGTGTGTATGTGTGTATATATTTATATATATATATATATATATATATATATATATGTGTATATATATATATATATATATATATATATATATATATATACTGCGCAATAGCGCCACTGTAGTTAGGACTGAGTAGCAAGTGTGGTGTTAAACCTCAAATTTTGCACTTTTGTAACTTAGCAACTGATCAATGGATTTCCACAATTTGGCATGCACTGTCCTGTGTGGTAGATCTTTTGATGTGGCAAGTTTCGTTCTGTTTGGATATGTGAATTCGGAGATCTGGACAGTGCAAAAAGTCATAAAGTTGCCATTTTTTTCCCGCAGTTTTTTCCTTATTGCCTTGCGTCCAGATGGTGTGGAATTTTGGTGTTTTATTTTTTTAATGGTAGAAACTGTTTGAGTAACAGAACAGGCATGCATTTGTTTTGTGAAAAAATAGCCCAGCCCGATGGCACTGAGGGTTGAGGCACTGGACACCACTGCTCACTCCACGCTGGCGACCTGGGTTTAGGAATGAGCTCGGGTCGGTAGGGGAGGACTAGGATCGAGCGTCTGATGATAGCTGTCCTAGTCCTGGGGAAAGGGGTGGGTACATGTCGCTCGCGGTCCCTGGGGGCGCTTGGAAGGAATGCAGTGTCGCAGTGTTAAGCAAGGGGAGCACGGCAGACGTCCGCACGTTTTGCATGGACATCATTGTGCGTCCGTGCTCCCATCGGGGAGAGAAAGGAAACAGCAGCACAAGTCCGCGGCAGCCTGATGGTCGCATGCTTCACCGGCTGATGGTGCCTGGAATCAGGTGTGTGCCGTTATTGGATCCTCGCCAGGTGCAGGGGCTTGGGGGGCCCCTCTCGACGGACGTAGCAGCTTATGCCAGCTGGGCACATCAGGCTTCGGGTTCGGCGGTGGAGGAGGAGCGCTGGCTGGATTCATTGCAGGAATGTGGCTGCAAAGGTGAGAAAAAGAGATGTGATAAAAAAATATATATATATATAATATATATTAATCTGTTGCAAAATTATTCGGTTTATTTCCCATTGTTTTCAATGGGGAAGCTCACTTTTCAGGATGGAGAGAGAATGTTTGACAAAGGATTTGATCTCTTGAAAAAAGATTTTGTCTCGTGAGACCTGTTGCTTTTTCATGAGAATAAAATCCTTTTTCATGAGAAAAATCCTTTTTCGTGAGCCGCCATCTTTTTCCCACGAAACTAAAAGTGTGGAAAATAAAAATGTTGTCATTTTACAAATCAAACACCAGAACCTAGCTAAATGGGCCCCGTTTAGCTCAGTTCTGGTGTTTGTTTTGACAGTTAGTGCCAGAAATAGTTTATCATCCTAGACTGTTTTCACCATTCATTCACACTATTGGGACTATGCCGGAGGCGCTAGGACCCAGTGGGAGCCAAAAATCTTCAGGAGGGTCTGCTCAGAGGTGGGGTCGCGTGTGCACAGCACTGCGAGGCAAACTAATCTCTGTGTCGACCCTCCAGCCATCTCAGTCCCTTTTTCCCCAACAGTCAAGTGTGGTTCAGTGACTACGTTGCTTGCCCGCCGGGAGTCCAGTCTTCAAACATGAAGTCTTGCTGTATTCTGACATGCAGTTAGCCCAAGCACTTGAACTGCCCGGAGAGGAAAGAGTTAACTCTATGCATGAGCATAGAACGTTGAGCTTGAGTTTGGTTCAAACCTCTGTCTGCAGCACATCAGATTCTTTACTCCGCCTAACTGAAAAGTCGCTACGGAGATTTCTTCTTCACTTGTCGTTTCGGTCCTAGTAAAACATCGGATTTATACAATTTTTTGTCTTTATTTTTTTGGTTCGGATCCCTGTCTGCAGTACAGTAAGTGTTGTAGGTAGTGGACTTTAGTTTAATTACTGTATTTCTGTGTAGAAATTGTAAAGTTTGACAGTCGGTCCAGTTAGGAACAGATTGTGTGGTTTTAGTTTTATTCTTCAATTTCTTAGTGTGAGTGCGGTCCTTATCGGTTTAAAGTAATTTTACTTTTTTTTTTTTTTACACAGCCTGCCGAACCTGAGGGAGTGCCCACTGACCTGGACGATACTTCCTTGGGCAAAAGGAGAGCCGATCCTGAGGGGTCGGTTCTGTCAAAAAGAAAGAAAAAATAGTCCGGTTCGGATCCAGAACCGTTACGTCCAACGGCCGAAAAGGTAGTCTGGGCGATTAGTATTGTGGAATCGCTCAGTTCGGTTCCGTCCAGTCTAGCTCCTCTGGGTAGGCGCTCTGTTCAGTTGGTTCCTCCGGTTCCGGAATATTGTCCGGATGATTATTATGAACCGGATTTGGAAGGAGAAGAAGGATATGATGATGATGGTGTGGAAGGTCTGGATGAGCCCATTGAACCGGACATCTCCCCAGACAGGCCTTCTAATGTTTCCCCTCCCAGGCTTTGAGTCCCTTTCCCACTATTTGTTCTACAAAAGAGTGGCAGAAACCCTCCAGCTCCCTCTGGTTGAAGCTGTTGAACAAGAGGAGCCTGACTTTGTAGAAATGATGGACATACCAGAGTCCAAGAGGCTGTCTAGTCCCCTCCATAAACCTCTTAAGAAACGGACACAAACAGTTCTCCAAACACCAAATTCTTTACCTCTTGTGGACAGGAGGTATATGCTGTTGGGCTCAAGTACGGAGTTCTTACTCAGACAATGCAGCCATGTTGGTCGTGCAGGCTGTAGCCTGTGACACGGCTAACATACCCTTAGCTTCACACCCCCAAGATAAACACTCTAGGAAGGTGGATGCTGTGGCCTAGAAACAGTACTTGGCATCCTCCCTGGGACTCGGGCAGGCAAACTGTATGGCCTACACAGCCAGATACCAGAAGTCCAGATGGGATACTGTTCTGGAACTGGCTAAACAGGCTTCTCTCCAGCTAGCCAAGGAGCTGGAAGAGGTGGCTGCTGATGGGATTGAGACACCTAAGATCCAATTTCATGCTGCTGTGGACTCAAATGATGTCATCACGAGTCATGGCTACATCTGTGTCTCTTCAGAGATTTGCTTGGCTCAGATGTGCTAGCCTCTCACAGGACACTCAGGCTAAGGCCATGGATTTCCCTGTGGTGGGTAATTCTCTGTTTGGGGAGCAGACAGAGGATTACATGAGAAAGATGGATGAGTACAGGACCACCTACAGGAGTGCACAGGGCAAGGAAAGGCAGGCAACTCCTCAGAAGCAACAGTCTAGTGGCAGGCCTTTTCACAGGCCTTTCTACCAGGCACAGGCCTCCTCTCCTTTTCCTCAGAGGGGGTTCTTCAGAGGGAGAGGCAGAAGGGGGACGAGCAGGACTGCATCTTCCTCCCAGTCTAAGGCTCCAGCCAAACAGACACCCTGATGTGTCAGCCCGGGTTGACTCCCCTTTTCCGGTAGGAGACAGGCTGGCTTACTACTTCCAGGCCTGGAAGCCTGTTACCACAGACAAGTGCCCTGGAGGTAGTAAGCCAGGGACTGGCCCTCAGCTTCAAAAAATTTCAAAAACTGAGGGTCAGATCTTTTCCACCTGCAAACATCTCTAAAACCATTGCCCAAGAGGCAGAGGTGTCCTCTCTGCTGGCTCTCAGAGCCATAGAGAGAGTTCCTACTCCACACAGGGACAAGGGCCTGTACTCCAGATACTTCCTTACCCCAGTGGTACAGGGAGCCAGATTTCAGATGAGGGACATTCAGTTCCATCTGAGGTCCTTTTGGTCTCAGAATAAAGATCCTCTAACCAAACTGATTACAGTGACTCAGACTCTGATCCAAACTCTCCAGTGGTGGTTGGATCAGGACACACTCAGATAAGGAGTCTCTTTCATCAGCGAGACTCATTCAGTGGTGTTAACCACAGATTCTTCTCTCCTGGGATGGGGAGCTCACTTAGGAGCCTTCGCAGCACTAGGTGTGGTCCCCTCAGGAGACTCTACTTCATATCAGTCTTCTGGAGCTCAGAGTAGTATATCTGGCTCTTCAAGCTTTCTCAGACTCCGTACAAAACAAGTTGGTTCAGGTCAAGACAGACACCACCACCACTATGTGGTACATCAACCAGCAGGGAGGCACTTGGTCTATGGCCTTGTGCACGGAAGCCATGAAATTATGGTTTCTGGCTTATTTTCTGCAGGCATCTCTGGTAGCAGTCCACCTTCCATGGAAGGACAATGTGCTAGCAGATGTTCTGAGCAGGATAGCTCAGGGCCATCACAAATGGCCCCTGGATCCTTTGTGTTGAAAGTAATTTTCTCAAGGTGTGGCACTCCAGAGATTGATCTCTTTGCAGCCCCAGACAATCACCAACTCCCCTCTCTTCTGTTGCAGACCCCGAGTCATGGGCTCAGTCCCTCTGGATGCTCTGGTTCTGGATTGGGAGGGGAAATTCCTGTATGCCTTTCCTCTGTTGTTCAAGGTTCTGCTCAAGATAAGGTCACAGTCATGCAAGGTGATTCTGATTGCACCAGACTGAGCCAGACAGCCTTGGTATCCCCTATTGATGTCCCTAGCAGTCCATCTTCCCCTATCTCTTCCCAAGAAGCACAATCTGTTAACAACCTCTCAGGGAAGGATATGGTACCCCAACCTTTGGTCTCTCAACCTCAAAGCTTGGCTCTTGAAGAGTTAGAGTATGCAAGTATGCATCTGTCTCAGGGGGTTCTGGATATTCTTAAAGCCTCTCGAAAAAAAAACCTGCCACCAGAAAAACTTATAATTCCAAATGGAAAAGATTCAGCATTTGGTGTTCATAGAAACATAGATTTTGACGGCAGATAAGGACCGCTTGGCCCACCCAGTCTGCCCATTTCCCTACCTAATGGATAAGCTGCAGATCCTAGTTAACCAGCAGTCTACTTCTTCCTACCCCAACCCCCTAGAATTGCCTTATGACTCTCCCATGCATGCTTGAATTCCACCACTGTTTTTGACTCCACAACCTCCTCCAGAAGGCCGTTCCATGCATCCACAACCCTCTCTGTGAAAAAATACTGCCTTAAATTACCTCTGAGCCGCGCCCCTTCTATCTTCAAATTGTGCCCCCTTGTTCTTGCACACCTCTTTTTTTGAAAGATGCTACCCTCTTAGACTTTGTTGATTTCCTTGAAGTACTTGAAAGTTTCTGTCATGTCTCTCCCCCCCCCCTCCTTTCCTCGAGGCTATACATATTTAGCTTCTTAAGTCTCTCTTCATATGTCTTCCGGTGCAGACCCTGTGGTGCTTCCATCCTGTCTATGTCTTTGCGGAGATTGGGTCTCCAGAACTGCACGCAGTACTCCAAGATGGGGTCTCACCAACTGTCTGTACAGAGAGATAACTTCCTGTTTTCTACTGGTGATGCCTCTCCCTATGCATCCCAGTATCCCCACGGCCCTCCTTGCTGCCCTCTCACATTGCTTGCCCACCTTTAGGTCATCTGATATGACTACCCCAGGTCCCTTTCCATTTTGTTGTTAGTATCTCACCCCCATTGTGTACTCTTCCCTGGGTTTTGTTTCCCAGGTGCATTACCTGCACTTCTTAGCATTGAACCTAAGCTGCCATACATTTGACCATTCTTCTAACCTTGCCAAGTCCTTCTCATCCTTTCCACCCCACCTTGTGCATCAACTCTGTTGCAGATCTTTGTGTCATCTGCAAAGAGACCTACTTTTCCTTCCAGTTCCTCTGCAATGTCGCTTATAAAGACATTGAAGAGGACCGGTCCTAATACTGAACCCTGCGGTACCCCACTAGTAACCCCGTTCTTCAGAGTGGACTCCATTTACTATTACTCTGTGTCCTATTCTCTAGCAGTTCTTTACCCAGGCTGTCATCTTGGGACCCACTTCCAGGCTGGCTAACTTGTATATTAATCTTTGTGTGGGACTGTGTCAAATGCCTTGCTAAAAGTCTAGGTAGGCCATGTCCACAGCCCCTCCCTGATCTACTACTTTGGTCACCCAGTCAAAGAAATCTATCAGATTTGTCTGGCATGACCTTCCCGCTGTGAATCCATGTTGCCTTGGGTCCTGTGCCCCTCTGGCCTCTAGATACTCAACAGTTCTTTCCTTGAGAAGTGATTCCATCATTTTCCCTATCACTGAGGTTAAACTAACAGGTCTGTAGTTTCCTGCTTCTGCCTTGCTCCCACTTTTGTGAAGGGGAATCACATCTGCCCTTCTCCAGTCCTCGGGTACCACCCCATCCTCCCATGATTTGTTAGAGGGTAGTCAGTGGTGTCACTAGCTCTACCCTTAGGTCTTTTAGAATTATGGGATGAATCCCATCAGGTCTCATTGTTTTGCCCACCTTCAGTTTTAAGAGTGCTTTCAGAACCCTTTCTTCTGTAAATGGGCTGGTATCAACTTCTGTATCCAGAGTGTTTCTACTGTTTGTTTTAGGTACCTCCCCCACTTCCTTTGTAAATACTGAGCAAAAATATTTTAGTATCTCTGCCTTTTCGCAGTCACCCTCTGCCCACTCTCCTTCCCCTTTATTAAGCCTCACTAACCCTCCCTTGGTCTTCCTTCGCTCCCTGATGTACCTATAAAAGGTTTTATCCCCCTTCTTTACTGAGTTGGCTATCTTTTCCTTGGTTTGGGCCTTTGCTGTTCTGACTGCCTTCCCAGCTTCCTTTTGCTTTCACTGATACAGTTCTCTGTCGTGCTCCTTCTGTGATTCCTTGTACTTCCTGAATGCATTCTTTTTCTCTTGAACCTTCACTGCCACTTCCTTTGAGAACCATAGTGGTTTCTTACATCGTTTCGTTTTGTTTATTTGCTTCACACAAAGGCTTGTTACCTCTGTGATGGCAGTTTTTATGATTCCCCATTGTTCTTCCTCCCCTCCTTCCTGCCCATTTGCTAGTGCATTCCTTAGGCACTCACCCATTTTGGCAAAGTCTGCCCTCCTAAAGTCCTACCTTTGCCTTTGTATGGCTTGACTCTATTGCTGTGTTTATTGTGAACCATACTGTTCGATGGTCGCTAGTTCCCAGATGACTACCCACTTCTACATCTGTGATCCTCTCCATCTCCATTTGAGAGAACCAGGTCTAAGATTGCTCCCTCTCGAGTGGGCTCCAATACTAGTTGTCTAAGGCATGCACCCTGTAGGGCATCTAGAATAACCCCACTCTTCGAAGTGGCTGCTGCAACTGCACTCCAGTTAACATCTGGCATATTCAGATCACCCATCAGCAATATCTCCCCTTTTTCTGCCATTCTAAGTATTATTTCTATCATTTCCTTGTCCATATCCTCCCTCTGAGAAGGGTCTGTATACAACCCTGTGCAGTTGTGGTGCCATTGCGGTCTCCAAATTTACCCACAGTGCTTCATCTTCCTTGTCAATCTTCACCATTCATTACTGCTTTGGTTAAGCTGGAAGTGCGCACCATACGGAGTTTTTTTTTTTTTTTTTTTTGGAGTTGGCTCTAGCAGGCGCCCGTCCTCGAGGCGGCCTTGCACGTCATCTTGTGAGGGGCAGCCGTTAGGAGCATGGACTCCTCCCTATCTCAGTTCTGTTTCTCCTGCTGTCGAGGCTGCACCTGCTGCGCAGTAGCGTATAGTGTTAGTTCTTGAGTTCATCCCGACTCCTCATCTCATGTTCTCAGACATCCACTCGGCGCCCGTATACCGGTAAGACTGTTCCTTTTATTTCTATCTACAGCGCGAGTGTTTTCCTACTTTTTCCTCAGTTACGCATCATGTCCGGTTCTGGAGCAAGGCGTAAGTCGGTGGGCCGCACCCCTATGCGTCCGGTGCTCCTGTGGCGGCATTTTCCGTCTCGGACGGCATGATGTCTGTCTCCCAACCACAACATGGACGCGTGCGGCGCTTGTTTCTCCATGGACTGTCGTGTCCTCGAAGTCCACGTGTGAAAGCTCGGCAAGGCCCCGCCGACCTTCGGGGATGGCGTCGCTCCAGGGATTCTCAGGTAAGGTCTCTAGGCCCTTCCCGGGTCCCCTCCTGGGCCTATCTGCGGTCCGCGGAGGAGGGAGCTTCCTCCTCTTCTCTTGCCGAAGAGGAAGCTTCTCTCGCGGTGTCGGGGGAACGCGTGGTTCCCGGGCACGTGATGGTGATACCGCCTCGGCAGTCACCTCCTCGGAGGTGCAGGCTCCCCAGTGTCGAGGCCCATGATTTCTGGGCGGGCACGTGGACCCTTGGCCGCCCTCCGCGCTGGTGATCAAGATGGCGGCGCCGCTGGCCCCGGTGCGTTCGCGGCGCCCGTGGAGTCGATCTGTTCTCGGCAGCGCGGTCAGGTTCAACGCCCGGGGCGCCCGTGGCCTGGCTGGTACCGCAGGAGGTAGGGCCGGGCCTGGCTGTCGCCGGTGGGCGGGTGCGTCGGGCGCCCTCGCACCGGCACTGTTCGGCGGTGCCGTTGCCCGAGATTCGGAGTTACCAGCATTGAGGTTCTGTGGTCTCGTCTTCTTCGGAGGCCGATGACTCGGATGTGGACCCATCCTGGCACCCTGACTCTTCGGAGTCAGGGTCCCCGTTGGCCCCTTCCACTGTCCCCTCTCCCGTCCTCCCCTGAGGGCTCTCGGGCTGGGGGTGGCCCTGGGTCCCGGGGGGGGGGTGATGTGGTGGGGACTGAGGAGGAGGCTCCCCCTCCTAGGGAACCTGTGACAGCTGCCCTCCCGGGTGCTGTTGCCTCCTCTGGGGGTGCGGGGACGCTGCAGTCGAGGAGGGCTCTTTCGGAGTCCGAGGGGTTGAGGGGCAGGGGACGGGGGCCCCGGTCTCTGTCAGCCGCCTCTGGTGGGGTGGCTAGGAGCCGTAGCGCCGAACCCCGCCCTTCCCTCCTGGGCTCTAGGGTGCCCTCCGGTGGCGTTGCTGTGGACTGCCCTTCTGGAACCATGCAGTCCCAGGTTCGTCACAGGGGAGGTTCTCCCCCTGGGCTCTTCCAGGCATCGCTTTCTCAGGGTTCCGTCTTGCGGCCTGGTTTGTTGTCCGGGATCCCGCCAGCTCGGGCTCCGTTCCCCGGATTTCAGAGTCCTGGCAGAGGTCAGTTGCCTTTTCGTAGGTGCCCTTCTCCAGTACCTCTGCATCCACCCCCGCGCGCTTCCAGGCCATGTCGGTCCTACGGGTCTGTTATCCTGGGAGCAGTTCAGGGGTTCTCCGGCGGCCTTCCCCTCATACGTTAGATGTATGCATGAGCGGGTCTTTTGACTCTCCCCACCGCCGCAGGAATCCTCTGGACATTCGAGCTCTCCATCATCCTCGTCTTCCTCCTCTGAGGGAGAGGAACCCCTTGCTCATCTTTCTTCCGACGCTGATTTCACTGAATATCAGCGATTCCTCTCGAGGATGGTGAGGGACCTTCGAATCTCTTATGTAATTAGAGACAATACCGAACGGGAGACGCATGAATTCCTTGCAGAATTCAGTGCCCAGCACCTGGTGGTACCTTCCTCGCCTATCCCCTTCCAGGAGGCGTCTATCCGTTCTGGCAGTCGCCAGCCGCCCTTTCTCCAGCCCCGGCCGACTGCCGTCGTAGGTATTGTGCCCCCTCGGAATCCCTGGGTACTCTTCCCAACCCGCCCTCGGGCTTGGTGTACCTAGAGACTCCTTCCGGGCGCCGCTGCCTGGCGCATGACCGCCCACCAGATTCGGATTCTCTACAGTTCGACCGGTGGGGGCAAAGAGTTCTCTTCTTCTCGTGCGGTAGCTTGTATTGCATCACATCAGGCTCACCACACTGCCTACAATCGGCATCTGTGGTCGATGCTCTCCTAGCATCAGTGCCTGATACGGAGCAAACCAGACAAGCTATTGCCCTCTCCGCTATAGGCCTGGAGCTGGCAAGACACCAAGCAAGGGCATCTTACGACGCCAGTGAGGTGGCTTCCAGGCTTGCGGGGACAGCGATCTGCATTAGGTGGACGGCATGGCTTCGTCTATCAAGGTTGTCACCCCTGGCCCGGCATAGGGTGATGCGCTCCGCTTCCCGGGGGACCCGTCTTTTTTCCTCCAGAGCTAGGAGACTTTTGCAGGGGCTTCCTCTGTCTCCCCGTTCTCGGGAGGCGCCTCCTAGCTCTTCTCCCACATAGGCTTCTCTCTGTACTAGCCAGGGTCTTCCCCTTCTGTTTCTCACCAACAGGAGGCTGGGGTCTTGTTCCCTCAGGGTTCTACCTCCCCTTTTAAGGAGGAGGCTAGTACTCTCCCAAGCAGTAATGAATGGTGAAGATTGACAAGGAAGATATGAAAACAGGTACCCACCGTAATTCTTGATCTTCTTGTATCTTCACCATTCATTACTGATACCCACCCACCTTCCTGTCAGTGGCCTTGTTCTGTGGCGTCTCCCCCTCCCGCCTCGTTCCTCTTACTCCCTTGGCCTTTATGCCAAAAAAAAAAAAAAAAACACTTTTCTGTTTTTCCCGTTCTTGGTGAATGGATCCCAAGGATTTACTTCACTCTAAGATTGATTGGCGTTTTGCTCATAAAAGTGCTGAGTCGTTGGGGAGATGCATGGCTCTTGCCTTGCCGTGTTTAGCAGGCACGGCACTTCTAGGGACTCAGTGTAAATACTGTCTGTACAGTTAGTATAGTCCCAAGAAAAAAAAACTGCTAATCAATTATTTAAAACCCTGGACCCCCTTTTTTCCTCAAGGTAAAGAGGAACGAGTACGGTTACAAATTTCTTTAATTCTGAGGGAACTCTTTCTGACTGCCCTACGGTGCAATTCCTTGCCTCCTCAGGTCATGTTGTTCCACAGCCTGGTGGCCATGCCCTGTCTCGGCACCTTCAACTTAGGATCCCCTTGGCAGGCATTATTTTCAAAAAGCCTTTACAGCTGCTGGCTGACCTTGTCAGCTTCAAGCCTCTGTCTGCCTTGTCATAGCAAGTCTGATTGAGTCCTCTCTTTTTCTTACAAACTGTCTTAGAAGGCTTAGTTTTTCCCATACTCTTCTATGGTAGCACTTATCAAGGTGCTAGGAACTTAGTCCTCTTCCTGGATAGGCACTCTTCCAGAACAGGTTCTGCTCAGTCAGTCCAGGAGGCTCAACTGGGATGAAGAGACTTGGCATGTTGAGAGTCCAGAGACTCTGCCCTCTCTTGGTCTGTTTAGCAGGTTCGGTGGAACCTCTCCTCAGTCCTACCAACGGGGATTCTTGCTCCCTCATTAATTTCGAGCCTATAAGCCTCTCAACCAACAATGCTCGATGGGCACTGTTCTCCTTCTCAACATGCCACTCTTTCTTTCTTTCTTTCTTCTTCCTTCATTCCTCTCTTTCTCCTTCCCCTCTCTCTCTCTCTCTGTTCCTCCCCTAGAGCCGCCCCGGAAAGGAGGCCCTGCGGTCCCTTAGGGTAGGAATTCTCTCTCCTGTCTATTCTCCATTGGCTTATTCCTTTTTCAGTTTATTTCCTTTCCTTTTTCTATCCCTTGGCTCTCTTGCCTCGCTTTCTTTTTTCTCACACTTTATTTTTTCTCACACTTTATTTTGCCTCTCCGGCTAACAGAACTGAGATGGAGAGTCCTTGGCTCCCTAGCAGCGCCCTCTCGACGCGAGTGCATCAGCCCTCTAGACGTGCACCGTTAGAGCCAACTCAAAAAAAAACTCCGAGCAGGTGCGCACCGCTTAACCAAGCAGTAATGAATGGTGAAGATACATGAGAAGATCAAGAATTACGGTAGGTACGTAATTTTCATTTCTCCTCCCTGTTTTCCCTTTTGTTCTATTGCTTTGATTCCTTCCCTTATGTAAAGAGCTACCCCTCCTCCTCTTTTACCCTCCCTGTTCCTCCTGTAGATAGTGTATCCTGGTATGTTTACGTCCCAGTCATGGTTTTGTGTGTACCATGTTTCTGTGACTGCCACGATATCCAGATGTTCCTCCTACATCATGAACACTAATTCAATAGGGATGTTGTACCAGATATTGCTAATTTGGCTACATTTCTGGATCATATGATTAATCTTAATGGCTTAGGCCTCAGGCCAGCCACTCTGAAAGTTCACTTAGCAGCTGTCTCTGCATTCCTCTCAGAAGGGAAGGCTTCCTCTCTGGCATCTCACCCTGTGTTTTGTAAGTTCTTTAAAGGTTTGCTCCATCCCAACCCTCTTTTAAAGATCCTATCCCTGCTTGGGAACTTAATGTTAGCATTGCTCAGCTTATGCAACCCCCTTTTGAGCCATTGGCTTCAGCAGAACTTAAGTACTTGACTTGGAAAACTGTGTTCCTGGTAGCTATCACTTCTGTCAGGCGTATTAGTGAATTACAAGCTCTGTCAGTGGAGCCTGATTTTCTCATTCCATAGAGATAAGGTGGTCCTTAGAACCAACAGGAGGTTCTTACCAGAGGTGGCTTCAGATTTTCATCTGAACCAGTTCATGTCTCTTCTGTGTTCTTCACTGATCATTCTTCTTCAGGAGAGAGAAGATTACACAGTTTGGATGTTAAGAGGGTACTTAGTTACTGCATTGAACATACTGTGGCACTTAGGTTTGACTGTTCTCAGTTTCTCACTTTTTCTGTCCTCAGTCATTTATCTCTCCTTTTAGTTTATATATCTTTTCCTTTGTCTGTCCCTTGACTTCCCTGTCCTACCCTCCCAACCCTCTTTCTCACCTCTCGGTGACTCAGAACTGGCGGGGAGTGCGGAGTCAACAGCACGAACCACCAACCCATGAAAGTGCGCAGTGCGACTCCGCCCAAAAAAAAAAAAAAAAAAAAGCTCCTCATGGGTCATGAACCCAAAGGTGATGAATGGTGAAGATACACAGAAAGATCAGAATTATGGTAGGTACGTAATTTTCATTTTCTATTCCCATTACTTTCTGGTCCCAAAGAAGACTGGCGGCATACGCCCAGTTCTCGACCTCAGAAAGTTAAGTACTTGTTCAGGGAGACATTCGTGATGATCTCCCTAGGAATGCTACTACCACTGATTCATCAGTACGATTGGCTGGCATCCCTGGATATGCAGGACGCCTACCATCATGTCCCCAGTGCACCCAAATCACCACAAGTATCTCTGCTTTGTGATCCTGGGTCAACCCTACCAGTTCCAAGTTCTACCCTATGGGGTCTCCTTGGCGCCTCGCATCTTTATAAAATGTTTCGTAGTTCTCACAGCACATCTCAGAAAACTCGGCGTTCAGGTCTGCCCTTAGCCAGGCAGGAGACACAGGAAGCAGTCACCATGGCTTCTCAGTTCCTCATGTCCGTGGGAGTTCTACTGAATCTGGAAAAATCTGTTTTAACCCTCCCTGCAGCTCCTCTTCATAGGAGACCTCCTGGATACCTCCAAGGCAAGGGCTTTCCTTCCTGGGGACCGGAGGAACGACATTCTCCAGATGGCTCGCTTCATCAGAGAAAACTCTGTTTGAGCCCTTTCAATGCAGTGGATGTTGGGCCTAATGCCATCGTCTATGTTCACTGTACCTCTAGCCTGTGTACACATAAGTACCACATAGTGGATGCTCAGCACACAGTGGTAACAGACCACACATTCACATTCCTTCCATATAAACTAGACAGAGCCTCTGACGAGATCAGTGGCATGGTGGTTCAAGACAAACTCCTTCAGGGTCTACCCTTTACCCCACCGAAGTCTAAGATCACGATCACCACGGATGCCTCTCTGATTGGGTGGGGAGCTCACAGCCGGGATCTCCACACCCAAGGGATATGGAGCCAGGAGGAATCTCATCTACACATAAATGTTCTAGAGATAAGAACTGTCTTCTCTGCTATCTGAGCCTTGAAGGATGTCCTCTGCCACAAAGTAATTCTTCAGACAGACAACAAGGTTGTGATGTACTAAATCAACAAGCAGGGTAGAGCTCTCCTAACCTCTGTGCAGGGAAGCCATGGGGTATGGGGTGGTGCCTCGAGCACGATGCTCTGTTTCAGGCAGTCTACCTGCTAGAAACTCAGAACAACATGACGGATCGCATCAACAGGACAGCAGCAGATCCACATAAATGGCTGCTCACACCAGATGTCGTGCAGTCACTATTCGATGAGTGGGGTAGTCTAGACCTGGACATTTTTATGTCCCCACTCAACGCAAAACTGCCTCTATTGTGCTTCAGAAATTGAACCTGGTTTTCTGTCCGGATGCATTCAGACTGTGGTGGACAAGAAGCTTTCTGTACGCATTTCCTCCTCCTTCTGTTAGTTGAGAGGGTGCTGCTCAAACTGAGGGCACGGGGAGGCAGGATGACTATCGTCCCACACTGGCCTCGACAGATATGGTTTCCATTGATCAACAGATTGTTGGCAGTCCCTCCGTGACAGCTTCCTCTGTGAACGGACCTCCTGACACAGGGGCCTTTGCTCCACCCCAACCTGCTCTCCCTTCATCTCCATGCCTGGCTACTGAGGAGATAGAAGTGGGTAACTTTAAGGTTTCTCAGAGAACCTCGGAAATCCTCTTCCCAGTGTGAAAGCCCTCCACTAGGAAGACTTACACAGCTAAATGGAAACACTTCTCCATTTGGTGTGCAAAGTCCTTCTGGACCAGTTCTGTTGCCTGCCAAACAAAGTATTGGAGTATGTCTTAGATCTGTTAGATGCAGGTCTGCAATACTGGACATGAAAGTACACCTCTGCACGATTTCTGCCTCCCATGAGCCGGTATAGAACATGATGCTGGCTTAGTTACCGCTAGTCAGGAGATTCCTTAAGGGCATCCTGCACACTAGGCCCCCGGGTCAGGAAACCAGTGGCCGTGTGGGATATTAACCTTGTACTAGATATGCTCGCACGTAAACCTTTTGAGCCTTTAGCCACTTGTGAGTTAAAGTTTCTGACCTGGAAGTCCTGCCTTCTTGGTGGCCATTACTTCCGCTCGCAGGGTTTTTGAAATGCATACTTTGGTCACAGACCCTCCATATACTGTCTTTCATAAGAACAAGGTGGTACTTTGTACTCACCCTAAATTCCTACCCAAGGTGGTTTCGGATTTTCACCTCAGTCAGCCCTTAAATTCTCCCTTCTTATTTTGCTAACTTTCAGAATGAAGAGAAATGCACCCTTCGCTCCTTGGATATCAAGAGGGCTTTGCATTCTTACATCAGCAGAACAAAGGAGATTTGCAAATCCAAGCAACTCTTTTGTATCATTCAGCATGACCTGCTGGGCCAGCCTGTTGCCATTGGATGCATTTCTCATGCGGATAGTGACGGCCTTTGCCATTGCTACCGATGGCGAAGTCAAGTTGGAAGGCCGGGCGATGCTCACTCTACCAGAGTGGTGGCGGCGCCCCTGGGCGGAGACCAGATGTGCCCATTGCAGAGATCTGCAAAGTAGCTACTTGGAGCTCCCGCGATACCTTTGTGAAGCACTACGCCTAGATGTCCGTGTCAGACAGCACATTTCTTCGGCAGGACAGTCTTAATGAACTTCTGTCCTGAGTGAGCTCTGTCTCCTGCTGCCTGCTCGGGATTGGTTCTTAGCTCAGTACTGTTCCAATAGTGTGAATGAGTGGTGAAGACATTTAGTTTAGATGATATGGAATTATGTACCTGCCGGTAATTCTTGATCTTCTTGGAGGAAGTCTTCATTATTCATTCACCCGCCCACCCACCATCCCCCGAGCTCACACTCCTATTTCTGATCTTCACTTCTTCGTTTGTCTGGGCTGTGAAGACATTGTTGAGTTGACCCTTCTTATATGGGTCATCCAGGCTCTGTTATGCCTGGATTAGGTTAGGTGTTCCTAAAGTTAGTTTACACTGCACCTCTTCGGTCAAAAAGGTACTGAGGCAGTTGGAGGGTCGACACGGAGATAGCCTACACAGATGCGTGCGCAGCCCTACCTCAGAGCCGACCCTCCTGAAGATTTTTGGCTCTTGCTGGGTCCTAGTGCCTTTGGTGTAGTCCCAGTAATATGAATGAATGGCGAAGACTTAGTCCAGGAAGATCAAGAATTACGGTAGGTACGTAATTTCCATTTCTAGGGGTGCGGATATAATGCACTGTCCACACTTAAGCAGTCTTCCTTACCCTTTAAGTTCAGCCAGAATGTCTTCAAGCTAAGCTTCTCCCTCCCACCCACCAGGGTGGTATACTCCGTTGCTCTGCCCCGTGATGTCAGATCTTTCTTTGTGCTGAAAGATTCAGGTCTCTTGTGCAGCTCCGTGCTCAGTGTATTCCTGTATTCATAAGTGTGCCATTGGCATTTTCTTCAAATTTAGTAGTTTACTTATCAGTTTCTGCTTTTTGCTACTGTGGATCAAGAGGAAATCTGGTCATGTCCAGGATATAAATGTTGCATTCAGTGCAACAGAAGATGTCCAGGATGGATCCACTCACGGTGTGCATTTACTGCCTTGGGAAGAGCATGATTTGTAGGCCTCCAGCGTTTGCAAAACACTTTTGTCCTCACCTTTAGAGGACCGCTATGCGCATCTTCTCCTTGGCTGGTTGGTCGAACGGGACCCTCCAGTTTGCTCGAAGGAAGCCCACAAGGTGGTGTCCAGCGGGCTCAGCGACCCAGCTTGCGGCCACGGAAGAGGCAGCGGCCCAAACTGCGATGGGAGCCTCGTCAGTATCAGGCTGGGTCCAGCATTGGGACGTCATTCATGGGAACGTTCCGTAGACATATGTAAATTCCTCCAGACCCTCGGGGAGGGCCCTTTCCACAGTGATAGGAAAAAAAATCCCGCCATCAGTCATGGGACCAGAAGTGAGTATGCTCTTCCCTCTCCTGCGATTCCCTCAACTGCTAGCAGCCATTGAGCGCATGGCTGTGTCAAGCCTGTTTTAGTCATGGGCCAGGCCTTGACTCCACAGTACTCCGTCGCTTGTCTTGGCCGTGACACAGGCTGACCAGGCAGTTGAGATTTTTCTTAACCAGGTTTGAAGGGTCAAGGACAACTCGATCTCCAGAACTCATGTCTTTTGAAACTCTCAAGAAGGTTGGGGCAGCCAGCAGTCCCCAGTGTCCTCTCGAGCTGCTTCCTCCAGCGTCAGCAGCAGAAGCCGTTCAGGTTATCCACAGGGACCCTCCGCCTGCCTTTCTTCACCTCGATGATCAAGTCATCAGTTGAGGTTGAGGTCAATATTCGGTCAAAGGATTCCTCATACTACCGATCTCAATCTGCAGCCAGGCAGCACCGCAGGCGTTCCTTCTCTGTCACACAGTCCAAAAGACAGAAGAGCGCAATAATGTCTCACTCACCAGATGAGTAGTATTTGCAACTGAGTGGAGAAAAAACACAGTCCATCACAGATTACTCCCAAACAGTTCAGGGACTGTCATTTATTTCTAAGGTTCTTACAAAACTCCACATAGCACAATGTCATCAAACCTTGGTGAATACAGGAACTCTGCAAGTTACAAAACACCCCTAGTGCCTCGACTCTAGCGAGTCTTCAGAGGGGGTGAAGCATTAAAGCAGTCGGGTTCTTTTTAAAGGCATCAGCTCATTGATATGTACAGTATGAGTCCTTATTTCAGATCATTAAAGCACCACAGTGACGTATAAATACACCAGCTCACATTTAGCCCTATAATGTCTAGCATATCAAAACAATGCTATAAAGTATTCCTTATGCTATAATTACTTACAACAATTCTGTATAGAAAATACAAGTAATAGCATTTAGTGGTTTAAACCTGATATTTGAGCTGCAGCAACAGGATCTTATTCTATCTCGGGTCCATTTTTAAATTCAAGCACATTTATAAAGGATCCAGTGGAGGCTGTCTCAGTATCAAACTTCAAAATGATCCTATTGGGAGGGAGAGAAAAGAGAGGATAAGCAAAGAAAAAGAAACGGTAATTTTTTCTTTTAAAATAAGAATAGTTATCAGAAACATCACAAACAAGAAAAGATGGAAAAAAAAAAAAGACAATTAATTGTAAACACTCTTGGTCACACAGTTTTAAAGCCAGGTAGCGTAGAAAAGACCAAAAGTATTACAATAAGTGAATATAGTTCATCTCTGGTTTTTTTAGAAATGGTCTCACATCCCATTTTTCATTTAGTCCATTTGGTCTTACACTATTCATTTTAAAAATCCACATACATTGTTTCAACAATTTATTGGATCTGTTCCCACCAAATGGTAAGGGTAAGATCTGTGCTATTCCCATGAACCTTAAACCATCAGGTGATGAATCATGATGGAGGGCAAAGTGAGGACCCACCGGAGTATCCTGTCTAGCATTAATGATGGACCTAACATGCTCCTGAAACCTCAGTTTCAAAGGTCTAATAGTTTTCCCATATATAAAAGTTTACAAGTACACCATAACACATAAACAACATATGGGATGTCACACGTTATAAGCTCTCTTATTTCTGTTTTCTTACTTTGGTCTCCTGGGTGTTTAAAAGTATTCCCAGGGTTCCCATGTTTACAGATGTTGCATCTCTTGCATGTAAAAAAAACCTTTTGACCTCCTTGGGAGCCAGGTATGTCTTTCCACTTTCTCTATTTTTTTTTTCTGTACCGTTCACTACCTTGTCTCTGATATTCTGAGCTCTACAAAAGGTGATTCGAGGTTTATCACCTACTGCTTTCTCAACCTGCTCATCCCCAAGTAAAATCGGCCAATTATGAAAATGACATTTCCAATGCACCCTGCCATAGAATTATATTCTGTAACAAAAGTACATAAAGTATTAGTCCCTCTTTGCTTTCTTTTCCTTTAGAATATGTTCTCTGTCTATCCTTAACTTTTCAAAGCATTACTCATTAAGTTTCTATCGATTATTCAAATCTTTTAACAAGTCTTCTGATTGTTTTTCAAAGTCAGTATCAGAACTACAGTTCCTTCTAATTCAGTAGTAATTGTGTATAGGGATAGACTTCTCAAGTTTGGGAGTGGGCACTCATCAGCATGCAAGACTGAGTTTGTGGCTGTCCCACACACAACACCATCTCCTGCAGACACTACCAGAATTCAACCAGGCAACACAATGACAACTGATGGAAATCAAATCGCATCTAATGGGCAGAAATTCTCTGTTAGAGAAGGGCCCGTCTCAAAGGGAGACCTCCACGTCAGCTTCACACAGAAGCATAGGCGTATAAGGACAACTCCTTCTCATCAGGCAGACACTCGTCGATGGCTACCGTTACTGGTGCTCAACAGTTGACGATGCCCTCTAGAACTGCTATCTCTCTCAGAAGTTTCTATGGAACCTTGTGTTAGTTCCAGTGATTCATTTACCGTCAACGACAGCCGCTTTTAAGCACTCTACTACCTCCCCATTTACTGCCCCATCAACAGGTCAGATGTTCATGGGGAGGACTGCAGGATTTTCCATGGCCACTGCCCCTCCTCCTTCACAAGCATTCTGTCACAGGAGCCAGCCAGATAGGGACCGAGATCCTGGTATTTATCACCCAGGGGCCAGACCTGTTTATACATCCCACTCAGTCATCTCCACGATTCCTCTGGTTTCCCAGAGGCCACCTGCTCCACCCTTCACTAGTAATTCAATGGACGTGGCAACCGTGGTACAACCTGTTTTTGAAGTGATGAGGTTCTCAACCTTCCACTCCAGGAGGCGGGTCGCTCTTCCTGTTCTCCCACCCCTCCACCTAAACGCTTCAAGGTGATAGAGAGCCTTCTCCTGCTTGGTCCCCAATCCTATGAAGAATATTTTTAAAAGAGGCAGAATTTCCTGAAGGTTTTGCAGGAGATCTTGAAGAATTTGAGCCTCAGGACCTGGACTTCCATTCTCTATCTCGACCATCTCCTCCTTACATGAGGATGCCTCCCATCAGGCAGCTGCCTCTCCTCCTGATGACCCATCCTTCCATGAGATGATAGTCCAAATTCAAAAAATTATGGGGGGTTCAACTACAGAACATGATAAACAAAGAAAAGATATGGCAGATTGTCTTGAATTCCCTAAGGAGCCTGTTGTAGTGATACCCCAACTCATACAAACTTTTATCAAATGAAGCCTGGCTGCTTGGAATCGACCCTCAGCTGTTTGGCAATTCCTAGAAGGCAGATCACCTTACCAGACTCCTCTCGACCATCCTTTCCTTTCCACTACCCGAAGCTGAATATATGTATGTTGTATAAAATGTTCTGTATTACCATATTTAAAACAATAAAATGTTATTGATAAAAATCACAGCAGCTCATGGTCGTACCAGACTTCCAAAGCACATGAGCTCCTTACCCCTTGATAAGGAATCCGCTGTCTTGATTACCTTGGGAAGAAGGTATTCCAGTGGGCACCATGAATCTCAGAATTTTACACTATGTGAGACACATGGTTAAATACCAACGTACCCTCTGGTCCTCTGCTATAGAACTGGTCAGTAAACTCCTTCCTCTCCAGAAGGACCAATTCTAGGGACATGGATATGTTGTTCATCCACACTCATTGGCAGGTATCCTTGCGCTTTAAATCTTGCGGAAGGTCTTCAAGCTTGCTCCTCCCACCCACCCGGGTGGTATAACTCGGCTCCGCCCCATGGCCTAGATCTTCCTTACCGCATGAGCTCAGGTTCCCTCCTTAACAGCTCTGCGTTTGAGATTGGTTCCTATTTCTCCGTTTCGCTGTTTAAAATAAATTTTGCGAAAAGACTTCAGTCTTGATCCCTCGCTGCTGCGATGGACCAATCGACTCCCGGTTTGGAGATGCCCATGCGGGCAGAAGATGTCTCGGACGGATCCACACTCCACGTGTGTCTACTGCTTAGGCCTTGAGCACGACCCGCAGGCTTGCGACCTGTGCTCATCTTTCTCGGCCTACGTCCTCTAAGACCGTGCTGCCCGAGTGCAACTGGGCCGTCCGAAGCGTTTCCTCGGTGAAGTCCAGGAGGCCGGTTGGCGGTGTCCGGCGGCGGTCTCGGCGGATCAGCTTCGGCGGATGGTAGCCTCGAAGAGGAGGCGGCTGGTCAGATCTTCCTGCGCACGCACTTCTATCCCGCTCTCTGGGTTCTTCCCACACGGCTTCTTTTAAGGAGCTTTGTCTGTCCCTCTCCACTAAGGGAGAAGGGCCTACGTCTGCTGGACCTTATTCTCGGTCCAAAAGAGACAAGGGCAGTCCCTCCGTCGGCGGCTCAGGAGGCGGAAGGTCTCTCCCAGAGTGATGGGCCGTCCAGTTCGATGGCCGGCTGACTTCATTACCACCGACCTCCACGGTGTCCCACGTCAGGTCAGTTGGCCGAGACTCCCACCGGCAAGTCGAGATTTTCTCGACCCGTTGGGACGGGCTGTCGCCTTTCGGCGAGATTCCCCTCTCCCGGTTCCCCGGGAGAGTTGGGGATCCCGTGGGCCTCGCCTGTGCCTCGGTTCCGAGCCCTCGGATGGACCATCCGAGCCGAAGGAGTGCCGGTTCCGGCCGACACCTCCCGCACGACCTCGGAAATTCCGGGACTCTCGGTCTCGGTCTCGGACCTCTTGGCGGTCCAGCCCGATCCCACCGTCATAGGCGGTCTCCGGTCCGGCACCCACATGATGGCGGCGTCGCCGCTCGTCCTAATCCTCCTCCTCGGACGAGGAAGCTTCAGCGTAAGATGTCGACGGTGCGAAGGGACCTCATGTTGCAACATCCCTCCTGGCGGGGTGGCCCGACCCTGTCGCCTTCCCGACCATTAAGTAACTGTCACGAGCGTGACACAACCCCTCGACTTATCCGAGGCCTATACCCAGGCGGTTGTTACACTAAACCAGCTGCTCCACCGTTCCGGTGGAACCTCCCCTCCACAGCCACCTATTGGGGCTCCGACCAAGGATTCTCGGTCGGCTAAGGGTCTACCCATCGACTGTCAGTTACCCTCCTCCCGACCGACCTCGGCGGTGAAGGGTGGCTCAGGCCAGAGGCAGCTCTTCGAGGACTCTTCGAGTCGAAGATGATTCCTCCTTTTTCTTCAGCGACTGGACTTGGAGTCTTCAGGAGGTCAGTCAATGGGCCGGTAGCCCGTCGTCCTTCCCTAGGACTGCCTCGGCTCATCTCGAGTCCACGGGATGGAGCACCGAACTCCGTTCCAAGCGGGCCAGGTATCCCCTCACGGAGATTCTGGACGAGGGATTCTCCGACGAGGCCTTTCCGGTGGCCGAGGCCATAGTGGGTCCCGGCACTGGAGCTGTGGCGCGCCCTGCTTCCTGCCTGCGCCTTGGCCAGGAATGGCCAGGAGTATGCGGTCCCTACAGGTTCCTTGTCGGTTTTGGAACACCCCTCTGCTGAGGGGTTGGTTACCGACAGCGTTTTCGGCCCCGCTTAACGCCAGGGATGTGGACAAACCTCCTGACAGAGGTCCAAGAAATTGGACTATGTCGGGGCAAAAAGTCTGTCGTCCTCTCTGACCCTTCGTCAGGCCAGTTCGGCCGTCCTCATGGCACATTTTCTCATGCCCTATTGGGCTCCCTGGATGAGGTCATCCCTCATCTTCCGCCCGATCTGCAGACTACGGTTAAGCAGGTGCGGGACCGAGAGAAATGGCCAAACAGCAGTTCAGACTGCTTTGGATATAGGGGACTCGTGCCAGATCGGTGGCGGCCGCAGTGGCTATCGTCGGGCTTGGCTGAGGATATCCACCTTTACGCCGGATACCCAGCACAAGTTGGCGGATGTTCCCTTTGAGGACTGACCTCTTCGGCCCTGGGGTGGAAGGTCACCTGCAGAGGATCGAGAAGTCCAATGCTACCTTGGACTCGGTCTCTTCATCTCAGGAGCAAGGCCGCAAGCCACAGCCTAAGCCCTTTAGGTCCTTCTGTGCCCCTGGCCCGGCCCAGCAACGTCAGGGCCAGCAGGCTCGGCCTTGGCATCCCAAACCCAAGCCGCCGGCTTCCTCTAACAGGAGGCAGGGAGGAAAAGGCCCAGGAGGTCCCTCTGCCGGTCCCTCCTCCAAGCCTGCCCAGTGGCAGGCTGAGGGTGTCGCCCCATTCCCGTCTGCCCCTGGAAGTCCCCATTGAGGCGGCTCCGGCACTTCCGTTCCGCCTGGTCGCTGTTACCACGGACAGGTGGGTCTTGAAGGTGGTGGGAAGAGGCCTGACTCTGGAATTCGAGCAGGCACCATCCTTCAGGCCGTCGCCCCCGGGGCCAGGTCCCCAGCCTGCTGGCGGCTCGCCGACGACATCGCTCTCCTCCTCCAGAAGGAGGTGATAAGAGGTGGCGGACCCTCCTTCAGACCCAGGGTTTGTGTCCAGGTACTTCCTGGTTCCGAAGCAGACGGGGCTGGCGCCATTCTCCAACTCTACGACCTAAACAAGTTCCTAGGTCTCGAACCTTCAGGATGGTCACTCTGGCTCAGATAATACCATCCTTGGAGCAGTGTGGTTCACTCTCTCTGGACTTGCAGGACAGCGTTTTCATGTCCCTATCCGTCCGTCTCACCAGAGATTCCTTCGCTTCCGGCGGAAGGATCCCTTTTCGAGTTCAAGCCACCCTTCGACTTGTCTCCAGCTCCCAGGGTCTTCACCAAATGCATGGCAGTGGTGACAGCATTCCCTCTGTTGAGGGGTCCGGGGTGTGCCTTCACCTGGACGACTGGCTGATGGCAGCTCCCTCCAGGAAGGAGGCGGAGTGGTCGAGATCTGTCCCTCCAGGTCTGCTCTCAACTGGGCCTCCCTATCAACGAGGCCAAGTCGGAACTCGAGCCAAAGCAGGTGATTCTATTCATCGCCGCAGCCTCGACTCTCTCGAGCCAGAGCTGGCTCCGGCGGACAGGGCGAGGGTTCTTTCCTCCTTTGCCCGATCATTTCTGGTTGGGCAATTGCTCCCTGCCGGGACTTCCGCGCTCCTGGGTCTCATGACGCCTGCACCAGCGTGGTCCGTTGGGCCGCTGGAACATCGTCCCCTTCAATGAGGGACTGGCCAGCCAGTGGTCCTGACCTGCGATCCTTTGGACCAGCTTGTGTACGCTGACTCAGGGGATGTGGAACACTCTCCAGTGGTGGACCGTTCCAGATCATTTGCAGGAGGGCATCCCGTTCGTCGCCCGAGCCGGCGGTCTCTCTATCGACCGATGCCTCTCTCTGATGGGTTGGGGTGCCCATCTGGGGGACACACAGACTCATGGCCTCTGGTCCCCAGCGGAGTCCCGATGCCACATCAACCTGCTGGAGCTCGGCGGTCCGCCTAGCTCTCACCGCCTTTGCTCCGTTCCTCCGGGTCAAGTGGTCCGGTCCAGACGGACAATACCACGACCATGTTCTATCTAAACCGCCGAGGCGGGGCGCGCTCCATGCTTCTATGCAGGAAGCTCTCCGCATTTGGTCACTTTCGTCGCAGCCTGGAGGCGGATCTCCTAGCCATTCATGTGGCAGGAGCCTCCAACACCCTGGCCCGATGCCTGAGCCGGATAGGGGCTGCATCCACGAGTGGTCTCTCCTGCTGAGGTAGTACAGCATCTGTTCTCCCATTGGGGCACACCTCAGGTGGACCTGTTCGCCTCAGGGAGAGCAGCGAGCTGAGACTGTTCCATGCCCCCCCCTCAGCAGGGCTCGCTGCAGGGGGATGCCTTCTCGAGGCAGTGGACCCCGGGCCTCTTTTACACCTTTTCCCCATTTCCCTTGATCCACAAGGTGCTTCTCAAGGTGAGGAGGGACAAGGCGCAGGTGATTCTGATAGCCCCAGACTGGCCTCGCCAGTTCTGGTACCCAGATCTCCTCAGTCTCAGCTCCAGGACTCATGGCAGCTTCCAGCTCGCCTGGACCTGCTCTCAGTCAATCAGGGAAGGTGTTCCATCCGGACCTTCAATCCCTGCCTGACGGCCTGGTTCCTGGGGCTAGAGTTCCAGGCCTTGGGTCTTTCCAGCACGATCCTCAATGTAGTTGAGGCGTCCCGTGAGGAGTCGACCAGAAAATGCTATGCCTTCAAATGGAAAAGGTTTCCATTTGGTGTCGAAACAAGGGCTTGGACCCTTCCTCTGTTCCTGGCAAACATCTTGGACTATTTATGGTCCCTTTCTAATCAAAGGCTTGAGTCGGCGACCTGAGGGTGCACCTGGCAGCCATCTCTGGTTACGGGCGGGCGGGAAGCAGTCGGTGGCGCAGGAGAAGATGGTCTGGTGCTTTTCAAAGGCCTTGATCACATTTCCCTCAGTCTTGGAACCCACCTCCGTGGGATCTACTGCTGGTACTGGCAAAGCTCATGGGCAAACCATTCGAACCTATGCACAGGTGTGCTCTCTCTCACCTGTGGTGGAAGACCGCCTTCTTGGTGGCTATCCGTCAGCCAGAAGGATGGGAGAGCTCCAGGCGCCTTCCATCGAGTCTCCTTACCTGGTCTTCCCACAGGGACAAGGGTTGTCCTCGCCCCACCGAAATTCCTTCCGGAAGTGGTATCGGAGTTTCACCTTAACCAGGTGTTGACTCTGCCAGTGTTCTACCCCAATCACACCTCGGAGGCCAATACAGGCTCCATACTTTGGACCCTAGAAGGGCGCTCGCTTATTATAAAGGCGCGGCTGGAAAGTCGGGAGAGGTTACCAGCTGTTTGTCCCTCTCGCTGAAGCCGCACCTGGCAGACCTGCAGCCAAGCGGACGATAAGCAGGTGGGTCACTTCCTGCATAGATCTCTGCTATAAGTTGGCGGGCATGGAGCCTCCCAGAGGATAAGAGCTCATTCTACCGCCATACTGCTGTGAGTGGCTGCTTCCAGGGACGTCCCTATTCAGGAAATCTGCAGGGCTGCTACCTGGAAGTCAGCAAACACCTTCATTACCCATTACCACATCGACCTTGAGTCACGCCGGGATGCTGGTTTTGGGGCCTCGGTTCTCCAGTCTCTCTTTCCCAAGTAAGTATTGGGGTGTGCGTCTTGCCTCCCTCCTCCCGGAGAACTGCTAGGAGTCTGCCAATGAGTGTGGATGAACAACATATCCATGTCCCTAGAAATACAGGTTACTCACCTGTAACAGGAATTCTAGGAATGGTATATGTTGTTCATCCACACGACTCCTGACCTCCGGCCCGACGCTAGACAACCTGAGCTTCCAGCGGGCCAGATCTGGCGTCATGGGTCGGAGCCGAGAGTTATACCACCCGGGTGGGTGGGAGGAGCAAGCTTGAAGACCTTCCGGCAAGATTTAAAGCGACAAGGATACCTGCCAATGAGTGTGGATGAACAACATATACCATTCCTAGAACTCCTGTTACAGGTGAGTAACCTGTATTTACTGGCAACCGTTTCAACTGGCAACTCCATCTCTCAACATCTTCTCCATTCCGGGTACAATGTGGTGGATACTACCTCTGCCCGGGTATCGGCCACAGGTGTTGCCCTTAGACGACATGCCTGGTTACGCGTGTCAGGATTTACACCAGATGTGCAGCACAAAGTGGAAAATGCCTCCTTTAATGGATCCAAACATTTGGTCCTGGCACCCAGACGCTTTTGGATGATCTCCAAGCTTCCGGTCAGACTTTACGTATGGTACATGCATGCATCATTCCTCACAGCCATCCTCCCAGTACTGCTCACAATCCTCTTTTCAATTGAAGAGAGGCGGCAAATAAGAGATACCTATAGAGGTGGATTCTGTGGTCGTTCTCAGCCATTCTCCAGGACCACCACACCTACTGCCAAGGGCTCCCGCTCCCACCCATCGGGTGGAGCCGGTCAGCCCACTTCCCAGTGACCAACTGGGGCATTGCCCAGGCTTCCTTGCCCAGGCCTTGGAAGCTGTGGGTGGTCGCTTTGCCCTCCATGTAGAGGCCTGGCAAGTAGTAACATCAGACGACTGGGTGCTTCAGATCATCTGGATGGGTCACACCCTGGAATTCCCATCATTACCTCCCCTCATCCTCCCCACTACAGGCTTACTCACCTGGCCATATCCCCATTTTCAAGAGTAACTCAGGCACTTCTTCACAAGAATGCCATCTGTCTAGTTCCTCCTTTGGAGTGCCATCTGTGATTTACTCCCCATTTTTTTCTATTACCCAAGCATTCCGGGGATCTCAGACCTATACTAGACCTTAGGAAACTGAACCTACACATTTGGTACTAGAGGTTCCGAATGGTCACTTTAACATCCATCATGCCAATGTTAAAACAGGGGGACTGGCTCTGCACACTAGACAGGAAAGCTGCCTACCTACATATCCCTAGCCACCCGCCCACCACCAGTTCCTTCGATTCTACCTGCTTGGACAGCACTACCAATTTCGAGCACTCCCGTTCGGCCTCCCATCCGCCCCGAGAGTGTTTACCAAGTGCCTAGCGGTGGTGGCAGCGACCCTGAGACGGGACGGGCATTTTGTCTTCCTGTACTTAGATAATTGATTCATAAAAGTGGTCTCCAAAACCTCTCTGCTTTTGTCCCTCCAGGCAACCCTCACTTTGTTCCAGTCCCTAGGAATTGCGGTCAGCTGGCCCAAATCAACCCGACTCCTACCCAGCAGCTCCAGTACATAGGAGCAGTTATGGACACCACCTCTGCCAGGGCTTCTCTCTGCCAACAGGCAAGACAGGCTTCTGTCTCTGGCCTCCCGGATACAAAATCATCAATTTACCACAGCCAGATGCCTGTTATGCCTTGCTTTTTGGGACATATGGCCACAGCCATCCTCATGGTGGCTTTTGCCCATCTACACATGAGACCAATCTAGTGGACTCTTCAGTCAATGGAGACAAAAAAAAAGTGACTTCAAAGACAGAATCTGAGTCACTCCCACTCTATGTTCGGCCCTCAACTGGTGGACCCATCGTGCCAACCTGTCTCAGGACATGCCTTTCCAATCCCTTCCTCTGGGGGCGCACCTGGGTCCCTACAAGATGCAGGGCAGGTGGCCCCATACTCCATCCCTCCTCATATAAATCAACTGGAAATGAGAGCGGTCCTCCTAGCCCTCCAAGCTTTTCGTCTGCACCCCTCTTCAGGACCTCTCCTGATACAATCAGACAACACCTTGGTAGTGTATTACCTGAACAAAGGAGGTACCAGATCCCGCGTTCTCTGTAGGGAGGAGGTGGCGGTTTGGCAAGAGGCCATACGTCAACATCTGTCGTTGACTGCCGTCCCATCTACCAGAACGCCACAATACCTTGGCCAACATTCTCAATCGCCAGACCTCCACACACGAGTGGACACTTTATCACAAAGTTCTTCAGATGGTCTTTCGGTTGTGGGGGACCCCGCACTGCGACCTCTTTGCCTCCTCCAACATTCACCACCTACCCAGATACTATTCCATTATCCCGAACATAAAAGGTCTGTATCTATGCCCTGTCCCACTTCTGCAACAGACTCTACTAAAATTACAGCTCGAACCTGCTACCATGATTCTCATAGCTCCTCTGTGGCCTTGGCAGGTGTGGTTTCCCTTAGTTCAGCAGTTCTCAGTAGCAGACCCAATCCCATTACCCATCAGGCCAGACCTCTTGACATAGGATCGGGGAACTCTCCACCCCAACCAGAAGTCACTACACCTTCACTCTTGGCTCCTGAGGATGCTTTCATAGCCCGCCTTCAAGTCTCCTCACAACTGGCCAACATTCTTCTGGCCTCCCGTAAACCATCCACCAGGCAAACCTATACTGCCAAACGGAAACGCTTCTGCCTATGGGCCACTTTCCAGTCTTTGGACCCTTATTCATTTCCATTAACTAAGGTGTTAGACTATTTGGCTTCGCTCGCCTAAGCGGGCCTGAACTACTCCACTATCAGTCTCTCTGGCCTCTGTCTTGGCCTTTCATGAACCTTTAGAAGGGAGACTACTTTATTAACATCACCTTGTCAAAAAATGTTTCTAAGAGGTATGTTATACCTCAAACCTCCTATTAGACGGCCCACCCCTCCATGAGACTTGCATTTCCTGTTGAAAAAGCTAACCCTCGACTCCTTCAAGCCTGCAACTACTTGCGACCTCCGCTTCCTAGTCTGGAAGACATTATTCTTTGTAGCTGTCACTTCAGCTTGACGTGTTTCTGAGCTTCATGCTCTAATGTGCAGGGAACCTTACTTAATCTTCCATAAAGACTATGTCCTTTCATACCAATCCCTCTTTTTTTTCCCAAGTTGGTCTTTGAGCCCACCTTAAATCAGTCTTATCGACCTGCCAGTCTAATTCCCTGAGTATTCTAATTCAGGAGAATACCTCCTGCACACTTTAGATGTTCATCACATCTTCAGACATATAAATTGTACCAAATCTTTCAGGAAGACTCCTCAGCTTTTTGTTACTTTTGCCCCAACCAGGGAAATCTTTCCAGTCGCTGAGCAGACCCTCTCCAACTGGTTGGCACATTGCATAACCTTTTGTTATAAGAAGTATAACAAACCATTACCAGGACCTGTTCAAGTCCATTCTACCCGAGCCATGGTCACTACAGTGGCCTACTTCAAAGGGCATCTGCCACGGACATCTTCAATGCAGCTACATGGTCCACAATGCATACCTTCATGAAGCACTACAATTTAGACGTTGCTTCTCACCGTAGGACAGCCTTTGGCTGTGCTGTCCTACAAGGCCTTCTATCATAACTTTTTCCATGGGTTTACTGCTTGGGAGTCATCCCAAGTGTACTACCTGCTGCAAGAGATTATCCCAGTGGAAGATAGTACAGTTCTGTACTTATTGTAACGGTAGATCTTCGTGGGGTATCTCTTGCAACAGGTATGATCCCTCCCTCCATCCCCCTACTTCTCCAAGAGAAGAACTTCTGATCCAAATATATATACATGAAGGGGATACCTAAGGTACCTTGGCTCTCCCGCTGTCCTCCCTTAGCGTGCTAAATCCGGCGGGGAACTGAGGATGCCTGCGGCCGTCCACTCTTATAGATGCGGGATGATGTCATGTGTGGGCGGCCCCTTGGAAAGACTGCTAGAAGAAAGCTGCCGTGGACAGGAGCGCCCCTGGCAGCGACCCACGGTATTACCTGCTGTAAGATACCCTCAAGATCTACTGTTACTGTAAGTATGCAACTGTACTTTCTGGGAGTGGTGCATGGTGCAGGTCCACACAACCCACATGACCTCCCTGGCAAGTGGCTCCCAGCTTCAGCGAACAAGATCTGATGTCATGGGGTGGAGCCGAGAGTATACCACCCATGTGGGTGGGAGGAGCTTAGCTCGATGGTAAATGGGGATCTTACTTTGAGAGCCAGCTCTTGCAGCAGGTAACACAGTAAGGACTGTAGCCAGTAGGACCCCACAGAAAACTTCTAGCTAGCAGTCTTGTGAGGACTGCCCTGACGCTTTAGTTTTTTTTTGTTGTCCGGGTAAGTGCACTAGACAAATCCTGCCTGTTTTCAGGCACAACCCGGGAGGGATACAGATGAATGCCAACTGACCTTGAACCTGATTAAGCTGTTGGTGGTATTTTTTTTGAATGAGGGAAATTTGGCCAAGACACCGGGGGAAATTCCCCTTCTCTTCTGCCAGCGGGGGCTTGACTTCCTGTGAGCAGGGATGGAGGAGCCCAGTTGGGAGCCCGGACCAAGGAGGAGGAGGGAAGTGCTGATGTGGCAGGGGAGATGGCCTCCTCTCATGACCTCATATTTTACAGGATGGCCACTCGGGCTGGAGCACCGGAGAGTGCAGACGTCGTGGAGGAGAGAGACTTGGCCTAATCTCCTTTCTTGTTTCCACCGGAGGCTGAAGTAAATGTTGAAAGATTATTTGAAGAAGACGACGCTACAAATATCTACATTTGTACAGAAGATCTAACCTCACATCCCATTTTGGTAAATGGAACGAATTTCGAGGATAATTTAAATTCCAAAAAACAAGAACTCGTGGAGTTGCTTGTGGCTACGGAGGAATGTCCACAGGAGGAGAAAGACCACTCAGTTACCTGGCGTGTTTCATTACAACAAGAACTCGCTCCTGTCATTTTAGACGCCCGGCCTGTCAAATCAGGGGATGGCGTCACAGCTCCTATTGCAGCGCTGAGGTCGGGTAATCCTGAGTCAGGTTTAAATGGTATTTCACAGTTACAGGCTGGCAATTCAAACACGAACACTGGTGTGTGTGTGTGTGTGTGTGTGTGTGCCTACAGCCTATTGTTAAGCTTTCACCACCACTGGTGCCTGAAACTCATTCCTCTAAAAACACAATTTAAACTACAATGTGGCAGAGAGTACTGCTTTCACCTCTCCCGTAGCTACTCTTTCAAAATCGACTGGGTTTGTTTTCAAGCAGCCGCAATCAGAGGGAGATGCAGCTTTGATTAAATATCAAACCCAACAGAATGACCAAAAAGGACTTACCAAATTTTTCTCTGGAGCAGGGAGCAAAAAAGGGATGCAGATTGAAGTAAAAACTAAACTGGATGCGTTTCTCCTTGCTCACAGAATCTCAAACCTTGTCTTGAGACCAACACATACGACAGCCCATCTGCTGTTCAAACAACGTTAAAAGCTTCTAATGATCAGTGGTCTCAAAGTATAGCATTAAATAATGCAGGATGGAAACAGGGCCTGGGGAATTTGGATCCCTGATCCAGCTTGGGACTGTCCTTTTCCTTTCTCTCAAGTTTCTCCTGAATGGAAACCAAATAATTCTGTTCCACTGGAAGATGCGTCACCACAACATCCTGTTACTTCTGGTCTATCTGAAAACACTTCTTATACAGAGACTGTTGCAGGACAAGATTTACAATCTTTTCCCCCTTTGAAGTCCCCTTCTCATAACAACCTTCACATCCCTGCGGCATCTAATACTGCACCTATTTTTGAAAAAAAGCCTCTGTTATCTGACTTATTTAATAAAACAAAAAAAGAAGCCGCTCCTAGAGGAAAAGCTGTAAGGATACGATACAAAGGGGGTTTGGCTGATAGGCCAGACAGATATCATGTGGGAAAAGTATTACTTAAAGATTCATTGCATTTCTCCCCTAGGTAGGTTATGCATTTATAAACATTCCTGGGGAGGACAATTTTGACGTCAGTTTTCGAACTGCATACGCTCTAGACTTACTTTGGGAAAGATATGAACAGGTCAAGTTTTCTCCTACATGGACTCCTTTTGTAGTAATTCCTTTAACTAAACCACTCATCAAGTATGTTAGTCATGTTTCGTAATGGAGTCTATGTAGAAGACATTACATACTGGCTTTCTCAAAAATGTGAGGTCATGGGAGCACCTGAAGCCATTTAGACAGCGAGCTTTTTGGACTGGGGGTGGAAATATAAGGTTAAACTATGCCAGAATGACTTGGGCATTGAGCATATTCCAAATTCTTTTTGCTTGGTAGAGATCAGGGAGTGTGTTTTTATGCAGGGCAGCCAAGAGCATGCTACAAGTGCGGATCCAGACACATCTATCTAGTAATTGTGGGAAGTAGGCCACATTACTTTGCAATGTGCTAATCACACTAGATGTGATTTGTGTGAAGAATTTGGGAATGTCCTTGGGCTGCTCGGAATAAGCATCCTGTATGAGCCGGAGCTTCTTATCCGGCAAGCACAAGATTCAGCTACACTGTTCCGTTGATGCTCAAGCCCTCCTCCAGAACTTGCCCCGACCCTTTAGTGGTTCCCACGGTGCTTCCAGATCTCCCTGTTTCAGGACCAGACCTTTCTCAAGACCCTGTGGATAAATCTACAATATCTGCATCCTTGGTTCCTGTTGTTATGAGGATCCAGTTATGGTCCCCAGTGATGAACCTGACCGGATCCTTGCCTCGAGATCCTCTCGGTTCACTCAAACCTGTCATTCCTGATATATCTCTCTTCTCTTCTCCAGTAGAGACAATTAATGCTTATGTTGCCCTTTTTCCAGTCTGGGGTGATTCGGAGATGGAGGTTGTGATTCCGACTCAAAAAAATCTTCCCTAGGACGAGGTTCAGAGGTTTTGGAACAAGGTACTTATAAAGAAGAAAGAAAAAGAGGAAAAACTTAGTCCTGTTTCTCTTTATGGTTATAAATGGGTCGATTTACTTTAGGTTCATTAAATGTGCATAGTCTATTGAATATAGATAAGACTGTTTTCCAGTATTTTCATGATTTGGCGCTAGATGTTTTTACCATACAGGAAACATGGATGTATTTGGAACATCAAATTTGGAGTTTTAAAAGAGAATGGACATGGGGCCCTTCGTATTGGTCCTTTGGTCTTGATAAAGTGGATGGGGTAGGGATTCTTTTTCACTCCTTTTCTCTCCAGAAACTAATTGACTTAGTGCCAGGCCGAGTTTTAATATTAGATGGCCTTTGGAAAAGCGTGAACTGTAGGTTCATTGCAGTATATAATCCACAGGTGAAAGCAGATAGTTCTTCACATGAAGGCTATTCAGCCATTTTTAGTTTCCACCTATAAATTTTTTTTATGTGGGGATTTCAACTGTAGCCTTATACAGGATAAAAAAAAAAAGCAGGATGAGGGATGGAAAATTTATTGTGATTCTAATGCATTTAACAACCTTATAACTACAGCGGGCTTAATTAATAGCCATGTTTATCATACTAAGGGTCCGAATTTCAATTGTATGAGAAATTCTTACACTTCCATTATTGATTATATTTTTCTTTCCCCTAATTTATCCAAAGGTATTTTAGATATTAGACCTATAGAATTTTCAGACCACTTATTATTAATTCTGTGTCTAGACCAAGAAGTCAAAAGACCTGCGTTTTGAAAGAGATGGAAAATGAATACTTCGGTTTGTGTCTGATCCAGTTGTAACTCGAGCCATGGGTCATTTTTTTTTTTACTGCTAGATCATCTAGAATGTTAATATAAGGACAAGGGCGAATGGTGGTCGGATACAAAAAAGGATATAAAATGCTGGTTTATGAGATTTGGTAAATCACAGGGTAATAAAAAGTTTTTACGTTATCCAACTTTACGGAAACAGTTGCAAAAAATATTTTCTATAGCAAATCTTTCAACACTGGATTATTCATCACAGATTTGATTTAATAAAAGCTGAAATGAAAAAGTTCCAATATGACAGGGCTCGGATCATCCAAGGCATGCTACACGCTGGTACTCATAATACCCCGATAGGGGATCCCTTTGAAGCCTGTAAACAGATAAAAAAGTATGACTATGGAATATTTGATTTCTGCTACTGGTCAAAGGGTGAGTTCTCTGATTTGGATAAACTGATTCAACAGAATTTTGAAACACTTTGCCCACTTCTCTGATTTCTCAAAATGATATTACTTTCCTTCAACCAATCATAGTCAACATTTTCCAGATGATGTGTTACACTTACAGACCTCTATTACTAAATAGGAGATTTTACAGGCCATTTCAACCCTAAAAATAATGTTTCACAGGTTTAGATTGTATCCTCATCTTTTATAAAACTTTTGTTAACACATAGCAGAATAGTTTAGTATCAGTGTATAATTATTGGTTTACTTTGATACAATACAGTCTACTTTTGCAGAAGGATTATTGGTCTTTTAAAAAGGATAGAAATCTCATTAGGAATTGGAGACCCATTGTATTGCTCAACACTGACTGTAAGATTCTAGCCCATATCCTAAATAACTAGATTAAGATCTTATGCTTCATTGGGTGATTTACCCACCACAATAATATTGCTAGACTTCCTGATAGGAAGATACAACATGTCTTAATGATCATTAGGGATGTAATTGAATACTGTAATATGGCAAGATTATCAGGATGGGTGGTAGCAGTGACCAAGAAAAGCATTGATAGGGTTTATCACCTCTATTTGTTTAAAGTTCAGGAAATTTATATGTTCCTTTAGCTTTATATACAACAACTAAAATTGCTGTATTCTTTTTTCAGTCTTGAACTCTTTGAATGGATTTATTGCAGAGCGTTATGAGGAACCTGAGCTTCCGCGGGTAAGGAAGATTCAAGGCCATGGGGACAGAGCCGAGTTATACCACCCGGTGGGTGGGAGGAGCAAGCTTGAAGACCTTCCGGCAAGATTTAAAGCGGCAAGGATACTGCCAATGAGTGTGGATGAACAACATATCCATGTCCCTAGAAGACTGATTTAAGGTGGGCTCAAAGACCAACTTGTGGAAAAAAAAGAGGGATTGGTATGAAAGGACATAGTCTTTATGGAAGATTAAGTAAGGTTCCCTGCACATTAGAGCATGAAGCTCAGAAACACGCCAAGCTGAAGTGACAGCTACAAAGAATAATGTCTTCCAGACTAGGAAGCGAAGTACGCAAGTAGTTGCAGGCTTGAAGGAGTCGAGGTTAGCTTTTTCAACAGGAAATGCAAGTCTCATGGAGGGGTGGGCCGTCTAATAGGAGGTTTGAGGTATAACATACCTCTTAGAAACATTTTTTGACAAGGTGATGTTAATAAAGTAGTCTCCCTTCTAAAGGTTCATGAAAGGCCAAGACAGAGGCCAGAGAGACTGATAGTGGAGTAGTTCAGGCCCGTTTAGGCGAGCGAAGCCAAATAGTCTAACACCTTAGTTAATGGAAATGAATAAGGGTCCAAAGACTGGAAAGTGGCCCATAGGCAGAAGCGTTTCCGTTTGGCAGTATAGGTTTGCCTGGTGGATGGTTTACGGGAGGCCAGAAGAATGTTGGCCAGTTGTGAGGAGACTTGAAGGCGGGCTATGAAAGCATCCTCAGGAGCCAAGAGTGAAGGTGTAGTGACTTCTGGTTGGGGTGGAGAGTTCCCCGATCCTATGTCAAGAGGTCTGGCCTGATGGGTAATGGGATTGGGTCTGCTACTGAGAACTGCTGAACTAAGGGAAACCACACCTGCCAAGGCCACAGAGGAGCTATGAGAATCATGGTAGCAGGTTCGAGCTGTAATTTTAGTAGAGTCTGTTGCAGAAGTGGGACAGGGCATAGATACAGACCTTTTATGTTCGGGATAATGGAATAGTATCTGGGTAGGTGGTGAATGTTGGAGGAGGCAAAGAGGTCGCAGTGCGGGGTCCCCCACAACCGAAAGACCATCTGAAGAACTTTGTGATAAAGTGTCCACTGTGTGGAGGTCTGGCGATTGAGAATGTTGGCCCAGGTATTGTGGCGTTCTGGTAGATGGAATGACAGTCAACGACGAATATTTGACGTGTGGCCTCTTGTAAACCGCCATCCTCCCTACAGAGAGCAGCGGGATCTGGTACCTCCTTTGTTCAGGTAATACACTACCAAGGTGTTGTCTGATTGTATCAGGAGAGGTCCTGAAGGGTGGGCCAGAAAGCTTGGAGGGCTAGGAGGACCCGCTCTCATTTCAGTTGATTTATATGAGGGAGGGATGGAGTATGAAGCCCACCTGCCCTGCATCTTGTAGGAAGGACTTGGAATTACGCCCCAGAGGAAGGGATTGGAAAGGCATGTCCTGAGACAGGTTGGCACGATGGGTCCACCAGTTGAGGGCCGAACATAAGAGGGAGTGACTCAGATTCTGTCTTTGAAGTCACTTTTTTTTTGTTCCATTGACTGAAGAGTCCACTAGATTGGTCTCATGTGTAGATGGGCAAAAGCCACCATGAGGATGGCTGTGGCCATATGTCCCAAAAAGCAAGGCATAACAGGCATCTGGCTGTGGTAAATTGATGATTTTGTATCCGGGAGGCCAGAGACAGAAGCCTGTCTTGCCTGTTGGCAGAGAGAAGCCCTGGCAGAGGTGGTGTCCATAACTGCTCCTATGTACTGGAGCTGCTGGGTAGGAGTCGGGTTGGATTTGGGCCAGCTGACCGCAATTCCTAGGGACTGGAACAAAGTGAGGGTTGCCTGGAGGGACAAAAGCAGAGAGGTTTTGGAGACCACTTTTATGAATCAATTATCTAAGTACAGGAAGACAAAATGCCCGTCCCGTCTCAGGGTCGCTGCCACCACCGCTAGGCACTTGGTAAACACTCTCGGGGCGGATGGGAGGCCGAGCAGGAGTGCTCGAGATTGGTAGTGCTGTCCAAGCAGGTAGAATCGAAGGAACTGGTGGTGGGCGGGTGGCTAGGGATATGTAGGTAGCAGCTTTCCTGTCTAGTGCAGAGTCAGTCCCCTGTTTTAACATTGGCATGATGGATGTTAATGACCATTCGGAACCTCTAGTACCAAATGTGTAGGTTCAGTTTCCTAAGGTCTAGTATAGGTCTGAGATCCCCGGTGCGTTTGGGTAATAGAAAAAAAAAAATGGGGAGTAAAATCACAGATGGCACTCCAAAGGAGGAACCAGACAGATGGCATTCTTGTGAAGAAGTGCCTGAAGTTACTCTTGAAAAATGGGGATATGGCCAGGTGAGTAAGCGCGAGTGGGGAGGATGAGGGGGAGGTAATGATGGGAATTCCAGGGTGTGACCCATCCAGATGATCTGAAGCACCCAGTCGTCTGATGTTACTACTTGCCAGGCCTCTACATGGAGGGCAAAGCGACCACCCACAGCTTCCAAGGCCTGGGCAAGGAAGCCTGGGCAATGCCCCAGTTGGTCACTGGGAGTGGCTGACTGCTCCACCCGATGGGTGGGGAGCGAGCCCTGGCAGTAGGTGTGGTGGTCCTGAGAATGGCTGAGAACCACCACAGAATCCACCTCTAGGTATCTCTTATTTGCCGCCTCTCTTCAATTGAAAAGAGGATTGTGAGCAGTACTGGGAGGATGGCTGTGAGGAATGATGCATGCATGTACCATACGTAAAGTCTGACCGGAAGCTTGGAGATCATCCAAAAGCGTCTGGGTGCCAGGACCAAATGTTTGGATCCATTAAAGGAGGCATTTTCCACTTTGTGCTGCACATCTGGTGTAAATCCTGACACGCGTAACCAGGCATGTCGTCTAAGGGCAACACCTGTGGCCGATACCCGGGCAGAGGTAGTATCCACCACATTGTACCCGGAATGGAGAAGATGTTGAGAGATGGAGTTGCCAGTTGAAACGGTTGCCAGTAAATACAGGTTACTCACCTGTAACAGGAGTTCTAGGAATGGTATATGTTGTTCATCCACACTCATTGGCAGGTATCCTTGTCGCTTTAAATCTTGCCGGAAGGTCTTCAAGCTTGCTCCTCCCACCCACCCGGGTGGTATAACTCTCGGCTCCGCCCCATGACGCCAGATCTGGCCCGCTGAAGCTCAGGCTTGAGGTCGAAGCCGGAGAGTCAGGAGTGTGTGGATGAACAACATATACCATTCCTAGAACTCCTGTTACAGGTGAGTAACCTGTATTTAGGACATGGATATGTTGTTCATCCACACCATTGGCAGACTCCTAGCAGTTCTCCGGGAGGAGGGAGGCAAGACGCACCCCCAAACTTACTTGGGAAAGAGAGACTGGAGAACCGAGGCCCCAAAACCAGCATCCCGGCGTGACTCAAGGTCGATGTGGTAATGGGTAATGAAGGTGTTGCTGACTTCCAGGTAGCAGCCCATGCAGATTTCCTGAATAGGGGCGCCCTGGAAGCAGCCACTCACAGCAGTATGGCGGTAGAATGAGCTCTTATCCTCTGGGAGGCTCCTGCCCGCCAACTTATAGCAGAGATCTATGCAGAAGTGACCCACCTGCTTATCGTCCGCTTGGCTGCAGGTCTGCCAGGTTGCGGCTTCAGTCGAGGTGACAAATCAGCTGTAACCTCTCCCATTTTCAGCCGCGCGCCCTTATAATAAGCGAGCGCCTTCTAGGGTCCAAAGTATGGAGCCTGTATTGACCTCCCGAGGTGTGATTGGGGTAGAACACTGGCAGAGTCAACACCTGGTTAAGTGAAACTCCCGATACCACCTCGGAAGGAATTTCGAATGGGGCGAGACAGCCTGTGTCCCTGTGGGAAGACCAGGTAAGGAGACTCGATGGAAAGCGCCTGGAGCTCTCCCATCCTTCTGGCTGACGTGATAGCCACCAAGAAGGCGGGCTTCCACCACAGGTGAGAGAGAGCACACCTGTGCATAGGTTCGAATGGTTTGCCCATGAGCTTTGCCAGTACCAGCAGTAGATCCCACTTGAGGTGGTGTCCAAGACTGAGGGAAATGTGATCAAGGCCTTTGAAAAGCACCAGACCATCTTCTCCTGCGCCACCGACTGCTTCCCGCCCGCCCGTAACCAGAGATGGCTGCCAGGTGCACCCTAGGGTCGCCGACCAAGCCTTTGATTAGAAAGAGGACCATAAATAGTCCAAGATGCTTGCCAAGAACAGAGGAAGGGTCCAAGCCTCTTGTCGACACCAAAATGGAAACCTTTTCCATTTGAAGGCATAGCATTTTCTGGTCGACTCCTACGGGACGCCTCAACTACATTGAGGACCTCGTCGGAAAGACCCAAGGCCTGGAACTCTAGCCGCTCAGGAACCAGGCCTCAGGGCAGGGATTGAAGGTCCGGATGGAACACCTTCCCTGATTGACTGAGAGCAGGTCCAGGCGAGCTGGAAGCTGCCGATGAGTCCTGGAGCTGAGACTGAGGAGATCTGGTACCAGAACTGGCGAGGCCAGTCTGGGGCTATCAGAATCACCTGCGCCTTGTCCCTCCTCACCTTGGAGAAGCACCTTGTGGATCAAGGGAAATGGGGAAAAGGTGTAAAGAGGCCCGGGGTCCACTGCCTCGAGAAGGCATCCCCTGCAGCGAGCCCCTGCTGAGGGGGGGCATGGAACAGTCTCAGCTCGCTGCTCTCCTGGAGGCGAACAGGTCCACCTGAGGTGTGCCCCAATGGGAGAACAGATGCTGTACTACCTCAGCAGGAGAGACCACTCGGGATGCAGCCCCTCATCCGGCTCAGGGCATCGGCCAGGGTGTTGGAGGCTCCTGCCACATGAATGGCTAGAGATCCGCCTCCAGGCTGCGACGAAGTGACCAAATGCGGAGAGCTTCCTTGCATAGAAGCATGGAGCGCGTCCCGCCCTGGCGGTTTAGATAGAACATGGTCGTGGTATTGTCCGTCTGGACTCGGACCACTTGACCCCGGAGGAACGGAGCAAAGGCGGTGAGAGCTAGGCGGACCGCCGGAGCTCCAGCAGGTTGATGTGGCATCGGGACTCCCTGGGGACCAGGAGGCCATGAGTCTGGTGTTCCCCAGATGGGCACCCCAACCCATCAGAGAGAGCATCGGTCGAAGAGAGACCGCCGGCTCGGGCGACGAACGGGATGCCCTCCTGCAAATGATCTGGAACGGTCCACCACTGGAGAGTGTTCCACATCCCCTGAGTCACAGCTGGTCCAAAGGATCAAGAAGCGTTGTGACCACTGGCTGGCCAGTCCCTCATTGAAGGGGACGATGTTCCAGCGGCCCAACGGACCACGCTGGTGCAGGCCGCATGAGACCCAGGAGGCGAGGAAGTCCCGGCAGGGCGCAATTGCCCAACCAGAAATGATCGGGCAAAGGAGGAAAGAACCCGGCCCTGTCCGCCGGAGCCGCTCTGGCTCGAAGAGAGTCGAGGCTGCGCGATGAATAGAATCACCTGCTTTGGCTCGAGTTCCGACTTGGCCTCGTTGATAAGGAGGCCCAGTTGAGAGCAGACCTGGAGGGACAGATCTCTGGACCACTCCGCCTCCTTCCTGGAGGGAGCTGCTATCAGCCAGTCGTCCAGGTAAGGGTACACCCGGACCCCTCGGCGCCGCAGAATGCTGTCACCACTGCCATGCATTTGGTGAAGACCCTGGGAGCTGGAGACAAGCGAGGGCATGGCTGAACTCGAAAAGGGATCCTTCCGCTGAGGGCGAAGGAATCTCTGGTGAGACGGACGGATAGGGACATGAAAACGCGTCCTGCAAGTCC
Source organism: Neoceratodus forsteri (assembly GCA_016271365.2). Lineage (NCBI taxonomy): Eukaryota > Metazoa > Chordata > Ceratodontiformes > Ceratodontidae > Neoceratodus > Neoceratodus forsteri. Next base: position 694,687,660 of record CM057449.1, read on the forward strand.
AGAGAAGTGAACCACACTGCTCCAAGGATGGTATTATCTGAGCCAGAGGACCATCCTGAAGGTTCGAGACCTAGGAACTTGTTTAGGTCGGTAGGTCGGAGAATGGGCCAGCCCGTCCGCTTCGGAACCAGGAAGTACCTGACACAAACCCTGGGTCTGAAGGAGGGTCCGCCACCTCTCTTATCACCTCCTTCTGGAGGAGGCGATATCCGACTCGGCAGGCCGCCAGTGAGCTGGGGACCCGAAGCCCCGGGGGCGGCGGCCTGAAGGATGGTGCCTGCTCAATTCCAGAGGCAGGCCTCTTCCCACCACCTTCAAGACCCACCTGTCCGGTGGTAACAGCGACCAGGCGGAACGGAAGTGCCGGAGCCGCCTCAATGGGGACTTCCAGGGGCAGACGGGAATGGGGCGACACCCTCAGCCTGCCACTGGGCAGGCTTGAGGAGGGACCGGCCGAGGGACCTCCTGGCCTTTTCCTCCCTGCCTCCTGTTAGAGGAAGCCGGCGGCTTGGGTTTGGGATGCCAAGGCCGAGCCTGCTGGCCCTGGACGTTGCTGGGCGGGCCAGGGGCCAGAAGGACCAAAGGGCTTAGGCTGTGGCTTGCGCCTTGTCCTTCTGAGCTGAAGAGACCGAGTCCAAGGTAGCATTGGACTTCTCGATCCTCTGCAGGTGACCTTCCACCCCAGGGCCGAAGAGGTCAGTCCTCAAAGGAACATCCGCCAACTTCTGCTGGGTATCCGGCAAAGGTGGATATCCTCAGCCAAGCCCGACGATAGCCACTGCGGCCGCCACCGATCTGGCACGAGTCCCCTATATCCAAAGCAGTCTGGAACTGCTGTTTGGCCATTTGCCCGGTCCCGCACCTGCTTAACCGTAGTCTGCAGATCGGCGGAAGATGAGGGATGACCTCATCCAGGGAGCCCAATAGGGCATGAGAAAATGTGCCATGAGGACGGCGAACTGGCCTGACGAAGGGTCAGAGAGGACGACGAGACTTTTTGCCCCGATATAGTCCAATTTCTTGGACCTTGTCAGGAGGTTTGTCTCATCCCTGGCGTTAGCTGCGCGCCGAAAACGCTGTCGGTAACCAACCCCTCAGCAGAGGGGTGTTCCGAAAAACCGGACAAGGAACCGGTAGGGACCGCATACTTCCTGGCCATCCTGGCCGAAGGCGCAGGGCAGGAAGCAGGGCGCTGCCACAGCTCCAGTGCCGGACCCACTATGGCCTCGGCCACCGGAAAGGCCTCCGTCGGAGAATCCCCTCGGTCCAGAATCTCCGTGAGGGGATACCTGGCCCGCTTGGAACGGAGTTCGAGCTCCATCCCGTGGACTCGAGATGAGCCGAGCAGTCCTAGGGAAGGACGACGGGCTACCGTCCCATTGACTGACCTCCTGAAGACTCCAAGTCCAGTCGCTGAAGAAAAAGGAGGAATCATCTTCGACTCGGAAGAGTCCTCGAAGAGCTGCCTCTGGCCTGAGCCACCCTTCACCTGCCGAGGTCGGTCGGGAGTGAGGGTAACTGACAGTCGATGGGTAGACCCTTAGCCGACCGAGAATCCTGGTCGGAGCCCCAATAGGTGGCTGTGGAGGCGGAGGTTCCACCGAACGGTGGAGCAGCTGGTTTGGAACAACCGCCTGGGTATAGTCCTCGGATAAGTCGAGGGGTTGTGTCACGCTCGTGACAGTTACTTAATGGTCGGGAAGGCGACAGGGTCGGGCCACCCCGCCAGGAGGGATGTTGCAACATGAGGTCCCTTCGCACCGTCGACATTTACGCTGAAGCCTCCCTCGTCCGAGGAGGAGGATTAGGACGAGCGGCGACGTTGCCATCAGTGGGTGCCGAGACGGAGACCGCCTATGACGGTGGATCGGGCTGGACCGCCAAGAGGTCCAGACCGAGACCGAGTCCCGGAATTCCGAGGTCGGTGCGGGAGGTGTCGGCCGGAACCGGCACTCCTTCGGCTCGATGGTCCATCCGAGGGCTCCGAACCGAGGCACAGGCGGGCCCACGGGATCCCCAACTCTCCCGGGGAACCGGGAGAGGGGAATCTCGCCGCTAAAGGCGACAGCCCGTCCCAACGGGTCGAGAAAATCTCGACTTGCCGGTGGGAGTCTCGGTCAACTGACCTGAGGGGACACCGTGGAGGTCGGTGGCTGCAGTTTGCCCCGATCGAACTGCCGACGGCCCATCACTCTGGGAGAGACCTTCCGCCTCCCGAGCCGCCGACGGAGGGACTGCCCTTGTCCTTCTTTTGGACCGAGAATAAGGTCCAGCAGACGTGAGGCCCTTCTCCCTTAGTGGAGAGGGACAGACAAAGCTCCTTAAAAGAAGCCGTGTAGGAAGAACCCAGAGAGAGCGGATAAATGCGCGGGCCGAGGAAGATCTGACGCGGCCGCTCTCCTCTTCGAGGGCTACTCATCCGCCGAAGCTGATCCGCCGAAGCCGCGCCGCGGACACCGCCAACCGGCCTCCTTGGACTTCACCGAGGAACGCTTCGGGACGCCCAGTTGCAATCGGGCAGCACGGTCTTAGAGGACGAGGCCGAGAAAGATGAGCACAGGTCGTGAGCCTGCGGGTCGTGCTCAAGGCCTAAACAGTAGACACACGTGGAGTGTGGATCCGTCCGAGACATCTTCTGCCCGCATATGGGCATCTCCAAACCGGGAGTCGATTGTCCATCGCGAGCCGCGAGGGATCAAGACTGAAGTCTTTTCGCAAAATTTATTTTAAAATCCGCAAAACGGAGAAATAGGAACCAATCTCAAACGCAGAGCGTTAAGGAGGGAACCTGAGCTTCCAAGCGGTAAGGAAGATCTGGCGTCATGGGGCGGAGCCGAGAGTTATACCACCCGGGTGGGTGGGAGGAGCAAGCTTGAAGACCTTCCGGCAAGATTTAAAGCGGCAAGGATACCTGCCAATGAGTGTGGATGAACAACATATCCATGTCCCTAGAATTGGTCCTTCTCTGGAGAGGGAAGGAGTTTACTGACCAGTTCTATAGCAGAGGACCAGAGGGTACGTTGGTATTTAACCATGTGTCTCACATAGTGTAAAATTCTGAGATTCATGGTGCCCGCCTGGAATACCTTCTTCCCAAGGTAATCAAGACAGCGGGATTCCTTATCAAGGGGTAAGGAGCTCATGTGCTTTGGAAGTCTGGTACGACCATGAGCTGCTGTGATTTTTTATCAATAACATTTTTATTGTTTTAAATATGGTAATACAGAACATTTTATACAACATACATATATTCAGCTTCGGGGTAGTGGAAAGGAAAGGATGGTCGAGAGGAGTCTGGTAAAGGTGATCTGCCTTTCTAGGAATTGCCAAAACAGCTGAGGGCCGATTCCAAGCAGCCAGGCTTCATTTTGATAAAAGTTTGTATGAGTTGGGGTATCACTACAACAGGCTCCTTAGGGAATTCAAGACAATCTGCCATATCTTTTCTTTGTTTATCATGTTCTGTAGTTGAACCCCCCATAATTTTTTGAATTTGGACTATCATCTCATGGAAGGATGGGTCATCAGGAGGAGAGGCAGCTGCCTGATGGGAGGCATCCTCATGTAAGGAGGAGATGGTCGAGATAGAGAATGGAAGTCCAGGTCCTGAGGCTCAAATTCTTCAAGATCTCCTGCAAAACCTTCAGGAAATTCTGCCTCTTTTAAAAAATATTCTTCATAGGATTGGGGGACCAAGCAGGAGAAGGCTCTCTATCACCTTGAAAGCGTTTAGGTGGAGGGGTGGGAGAACGGGAAGGGCGACCCGCCTCTCCTGGAGTGGAAGGTTGAGAACCCCTCATCACTTCCAAAAACGGTTGTACCACGGTTGCCACGTCCATTGAATTACTAGTGAAGGGTGGAGCAGGTGGCCTCTGGGAAACCAGAGGAATCGTGGAGATGACTGAGTGGGATGTATAAACAGGTCTGGCCCCTGGGTGATAAATACCAGGATCTCGGTCCCTATCTGGCTGGCTCCTGTGACAGAATGCTTGTGAAGGAGGAGGGGCAGTGGCCATGGAAAATCCTGCAGTCCTCCCCATGAACATCTGACCTGTTGATGGGGCAGTAAATGGGGAGGTAGTAGAGTGCTTAAAAGCGGCTGTCGTTGACGGTAAATGAATCACTGGAACTAACACAAGGTTCCATAGAAACTTCTGAGAGAGATAGCAGTTCTAGAGGGCATCGTCAACTGTTGAGCACCAGTAACGGTAGCCATCGACGAGTGTCTGCCTGATGAGAAGGAGTTGTCCTTATACCGTCTATGCTTCTTGTGTGAAGCTGACGTGGAGGTCTCCTTGAGACGGGCCCCTTCTCTAACAGAGAATTTCTGCTCCATTAGATGCGATTTGATTTCCATCAGTTGTCATTGTGTTGCCTGGTTGAATTCCTGGTAGTGTCTGCAGGAGATGGTGTTGTGTGTGGGACAGCCACAAACTCAGTCTTGCATGCTGATAGTGCCCACTCCCAAACTTGAAGAAGTCTATCCCCTATACACAATTACTACGAATTAGAAGGAACTGTAGTTCTGATACTGACTTTGAAAAACAATCAGAAGACTTGTTAAAAAGATTTGAATAATCGATAGAAACTTAATGAGTAATGCTTTGAAAAAGTTAAGGATAGACATAGAACAAATTCTAAAGGAAAAACAAAGCAAAGAGGGGACTAACATTTTATGTACCTTTGTTACAGAATTTAATTTTATGGCAGGGTGCATTGGAAATGTCATTTTTCATAATTGGCCGATTTTACTTGGGGATGAGCAGGTTGAGAAAGCAGTAGGTGATAAACCTCGTATCACCTTTTGTAGAGCTCAGAATATCAGAGACAAGGTAGTGAACGGTACAGAAAAAAAAAATAGAGAAAGTGGAAAGACATACCTGGCTCCCAAGGAGGTCAAAAGGTTTTTTTTACATGCAAGAGATGCAACATCTGTAAACATGGGAACCCTGGGAATACTTTTAAACACCCAGGAGACCAAAGTAAGAAAACAGAAATAAGAGAGCTTATAACGTGTGACATCCCATATGTTGTTTATGTGTTATGGTGTACTTGTAAACTTTTATATATGGGGAAAACTATTAGACCTTTGAAACTGAGGTTTCAGGAGCATGTTAGGTCCATCATTAATGCTAGACAGGATACTCCGGTGGGTCCTCACTTTGCCCTCCATCATGATTCATCACCTGATGGTTTAAGGTTCATGGGAATAGCACAGATCTTACCCTTACCATTTGGTGGGAACAGATCCAATAAATTGTTGAAACAATGTATGTGGATTTTTAAAATGAATAGTGTAAGACCAAATGGACTAAATGAAAAATGGGATGTGAGACCATTTCTAAAAAACCGAGAGATGAACTATATTCACTTATTGTAATACTTTTGGTCTTTTCTACGCTACCTGGCTTTAAAACTGTGTGACCAAGAGTGTTTACAATTAATTGTCTTTTTTTTTTTTCCATCTTTTCTTGTTTGTGATGTTTCTGATAACTATTCTTATTTTAAAAGAAAAAATTACCGTTTCTTTTTCTTTGCTTATCCTCTCTTTTCTCTCCCTCCCAATAGGATCATTTTGAAGTTTGATACTGAGACAGCCTCCACTGGATCCTTTATAAATGTGCTTGAATTTAAAAATGGACCCGAGATAGAATAAGATCCTGTTGCTGCAGCTCAAATATCAGGTTTAAACCACTAAATGCTATTACTTGTATTTTCTATACAGAATTGTTGTAAGTAATTATAGCATAAGGAATACTTTATAGCATTGTTTTGATATGCTAGACATTATAGGGCTAAATGTGAGCTGGTGTATTTATACGTCACTGTGGTGCTTTAATGATCTGAAATAAGGACTCATACTGTACATATCAATGAGCTGATGCCTTTAAAAGAACCCTGATTGCTTGAATGCTTCACCCCTCTTGAAGACTCGTGAGAGTCGAGGCACTAGGGGTGTTTTTGAAACTTGCAGAGTTCCTGTATTCACCAAGGTTTGATGACATTGTGCTATGGAGTTTGTAAGAACCTTAGAAATAAATGACAGTCCCTGAACTGTTTGGGAGTAATCTGTGATGGACTGTGTTTTTTCCTCCACTCAGTTGCAAATACTACTCATCTGGTGAGTGAGACATTATTGCGCTCTTCTGTCTTTTGGACTGTGTGACAGAGAAGGAACGCCTGCGGTGCTGCCTGGCTGCAGATTGAGATCGGTAGTATGAGGAATCCCTTGACCGCAATATTGACCTCAACCTCAACTGATGACTTGATCATCGAAGGTGAAGAAAGGCAGGCGGAGGGTCCCTGTGGATAACCTGAACCGGCTTCTGCTGCTGGACGCTGGAGGGAAGCAGCTCGAGAGGAGACACTGGGGACTGCTGGCTGCCCCCAACCTTCTTGAGAGTTTCAAAAAGACATGAGTTCTGGAGATCGAGTTGTCCTTGACCCCTTCAAACCTGGTTAAGAAAAATCTCAACTGCCTGGTCAGCCTGTGTCACGGCCAACAAGCCCGACGGGAGTACTGTGGAGTTAGCGGCCTGGCCCATGACCAAAACAGGCTTGGCTGAAGCCAAGCGCTCAATGGCTGCTAGCAGTTGAGGGAATCGCAGGAGAGGGAAGAGCATACTCACTTCTGGTCCCATGACTGATGGCGGGATTTTTTTTCCTATCACTGTGGAAAGGGCCCTCCCCGAGGGTCTGGAGGAATTTACATATGTCTACGGAACGTTCCCATGAATGACGTCCCAATGCTGGACCCAGCCTGATACTGACGAGGCTCCCATCGCAGTTTGGGCCGCTGCCTCTTCCGTGGCCGCAAGCTGGGTCGCTGAGCCCGCTGGACACCACCTTGTGGGCTTCCTTCGAGCAAACTGGAGGGTCCCGTTCGACCAACCAGCCAAGGAGAAGATGCGCATAGCGGTCCTCTAAAGGTGAGGACAAAAGTGTTTTGCAAACGCTGGAGGCCTACAAATCATGCTCTTCCCCAAGGCAGTAAATGCACACCGTGAGTGGATCCATCCTGGACATCTTCTGGTTGCACTGAATGCAACATTTATATCCTGGACATGACCAGATTTCCTCTTGATCCACAGTAGCAAAAAGCAGAAACTGATAAGTAAACTACTAAATTTAAAGAAAATGCCAATGGCACACTTATGAATACAGGAATACACTGAGCACGGAGCTGCACAAGAGACCTGAATCTTTCAGCACAAAGAAAGATCTGACATCACGGGCAGAGCAGCGAGTATACCACCCTGGTGGGTGGGAGGAGAAGCTTAGCTTGAAGACATTCTGGCTGAACTTAAAGGGTAAGAAGACTGCTTAAGTGTGGACAGTGCATTAATCCGCACCCTAGAAATGGAAATTACGTACCTACCGTAATTCTTGATCTTCCTGGACTAAGTCTTCCATTCATTCATATTACTGGGACTACACCAAAGGCACTAGGACCCAGCAAGAGCCAAAAATCTTCAGGAGGGTCGGCTCTGAGGTAGGGCTGCGCACGCATCTGTGTAGGCTATCTCCGTGTCGACCCTCCAACTGCCTCAGTACCTTTTTGACCGAAGAGGTGCAGTGTAAACTAACTTTAGGAACACCTAACCTAATCCAGGCATAACAGAGCCTGGATGACCCATATAAGAAGGGTCAACTCAACAATGTCTTCACAGCCCAGACAAACAAGGAAGTGAAGATCAGAAATAGGAGTGTGAGCTCGGGGGATGGTGGGTGGGCGGGTGAATGAATAATGAAGACTTCCTCCAAGAAGATCAAGAATTACGGCAGGTACATAATTTCCATATCATCCTAAACTAAATGTCTTCACCACTCATTCACACTATTGGAACAGTACTGAGCTAAGAACCAATCCCCCGAGCAGGGCAGCAGGAGACAGAGCTCACTCAGGACAGAAGTTCATTAAAGACTGTCCTGCCGAAGAAAGTGTGCTGTCTGACACGGACATCTAGAGCGTAGTGCTTCACAAAGGTATGCGCCGAGCTCCAAGTAGCTACTTTGCAGATCTCTGCAATGGGCACATGACGGATCTCCGCCAGGGACGCCGCCACCACTCTGGTAGAGTGAGCATACGCCCGGCCTTCCAACTTGACTTGCGCCATCGAGTAGCAATGGCAAAGGCACGTCACTATCCACGCAGAAATGCATCCAATGGCAACAGGCTGGCCCAGCCGGGCCATGCTGAATGATACAAAGAGTTGCTTGGATTTGCAAATCTCCTTTGTTCTGCTGATGTAGAATCGCAAAGCCCTCTTGATATCCAAGGAGCGAAGGGTGCATTTCTCTTCATTCTGAAAGTTAGCAAAATAAGAAGGGAGAATTTAAGGGCTGACTGAGGTGAAAATCCGAAACCACCTTGGGTAGGAATTTAGGGTGAGTACAAAGTACCACCTTGTTCTTATGAAGACAGTATATGGAGGGTCTGTGACCAAAGTATGCATTTCAAAAACCCTGCGAGCGGAAGTAATGGCCACCAAGAAGGCAGGACTTCCAGGTCAGAAACTTTAACTCACAAGTGGCTAAAGGCTCAAAAGGTTTACGTGCGAGCATATCTAGTACAAGGTTAATATCCCACACGGCCACTGGTTTCCTGACCCGGGGGCCTAGTGTGCAGGATGCCCTTAAGGAATCTCCTGACTAGCGGTAACTAAGCCAGCATCATGTTCTATACCGGCTCATGGGAGGCAGAAATCGTGCAGAGGTGTACTTTCACAGTCCAGTATTGCAGACCTGCATCTAACAGATCTAAGACATACTCCAATACTTTGTTTGGCAGGCAACAGAACTGGTCCAGAAGGGACTTTGCACACCAAATGGAGAAGTGTTTCCATTTAGCTGTGTAAGTCTTCCTAGTGGAGGGCTTTCACACTGGGAAGAGGATTTCCGAGGTTCTCTGAGAAACCTTAAAGTTACCCACTTCTATCTCCTCAGTAGCCAGGCATGGAGATGAAGGGAGAGCAGGTTGGGGTGGAGCAAAGGCCCCTGTGTCAGGAGGTCCGTTCACAGAGGAAGCTGTCACGGAGGGACTGCCAACAATCTGTTGATCAATGGAAACCATATCTGTCGAGGCCAGTGTGGGACGATAGTCATCCTGCCTCCCGTGCCTCAGTTTGAGCAGCACCTCTCCAACTAACAGAAGGAGGAGGAAATGCGTGCAGAAAGCTTCTTGTCCACCACAGTCTGAATGCATCCGGACAGAAAACCAGGTTCAATTTCTGAAGCACAATAGAGGCAGTTTTGCGTTGAGTGGGGACATAAAAATGTCCAGGTCTAGACTACCCCACTCATCGAATAGTGACTGCACGACATCTGGTGTGAGCAGCCATTTATGTGGATCTGCTGCTGTCCTGTTGATGCGATCCGTCATGTTGTTCTGAGTTTCTAGCAGGTAGACTGCCTGAAACAGAGCATCGTGCTCGAGGCACCACTCCCATACCCTCATGGCTTCCCTGCACAGAGGTTAGGAGAGCGCTCTACCCTGCTTGTTGATTTAGTACATCACAACCTTGTTGTCTGTCTGAAGAATTACTTTGTGGCAGAGGACATCCTTCAAGGCTCAGATAGCAGAGAAGACAGTTCTTATCTCTAGAACATTTATGTGTAGATGAGATTCCTCCTGGCTCCATATCCCTTGGGTGTGGAGATCCCGGCTGTGAGCTCCCCACCCAATCAGAGAGGCATCCGTGGTGATCGTGATCTTAGACTTCGGTGGGGTAAAGGGTAGACCCTGAAGGAGTTTGTCTTGAACCCACCATGCCACTGATCTCGTCAGAGGCTCTGTCAGTTTTATATGGAAGGAATGTGAATGTGTGGTCTGTTACCACTGTGTGCTGAGCATCCACTATGTGGTACTTATGTGTACACAGGCTAGAGGTACAGTGAACATAGACGATGGCATTAGGCCCAACATCCACTGCATTGAAAGGGCTCAAACAGAGTTTTCTCTGATGAAGCGAGCCATCTGGAGAATGTCGTTCCTCCGGTCCCCAGGAAGGAAAGCCCTTGCCTTGGAGGTATCCAGGAGGTCTCCTATGAAGAGGAGCTGCAGGGAGGGTTAAAACAGATTTTTCCAGATTCAGTAGAACTCCCACGGACATGAGGAACTGAGAAGCCATGGTGACTGCTTCCTGTGTCTCCTGCCTGGCTAAGGGCAGACCTGAACGCCGAGTTTTCTGAGATGTGCTGTGAGAACTACGAAACATTTTATAAAGATGCGAGGCGCCAAGGAGACCCCATAGGGTAGAACTTGGAACTGGTAGGGTTGACCCAGGATCACAAAGCAGAGATACTTGTGGTGATTTGGGTGCACTGGGGACATGATGGTAGGCGTCCTGCATATCCAGGGATGCCAGCCAATCGTACTGATGAATCAGTGGTAGTAGCATTCCTAGGGAGATCATCACGAATGTCTCCCTGAACAAGTACTTAACTTTCTGAGGTCGGAGAACTGGGCGTATGCCGCCAGTCTTCTTTGGGACCAGAAAGTAATGGGAATAGAAAATGAAAATTACGTACCTACCATAATTCTGATCTTTCTCTGTGTATCTTCACCATTCATCACCTTTGGGTTCATGACCCATGAGGAGCTTTTTTTTTTTTTTTTTTTTGGGCGGAGTCGCACTGCATGGCACTCGCGGGTTGGTCGTTACGTGCTGTTGACTCCGCACTCCCGCCAGTTCTGAGTCACCGTAGAGGTGAGAAAGAGGGTTGGGAGGGTAGGACAGGGAAGTCCAAGGGACAGACAAAGGAAAAGATATATAAACTAAAAGGAGAGATAAATGACTGAGGACAGAAAAAGTGAGAAACTGAGAACAGTCAAACCTAAGTGCCACAGTATGTTCAATGCAGTAACTAAGTACCCTCTTAACATCCAAACTGTGTAATCTTCTCTCTCCTGAAGAAGAATGATCAGTGAAGAACACAGAAGAGACATGAACTGGTTCAGATGAAAATCTGAAGCCACCTCTGGTAAGAACCTCCTGTTGGTTCTAAGGACCACCTTATCTCTATGGAATGAGAATCAGGCTCCACTGACAGAGCTTGTAATTCACTAATACGCCTCAGAAGTGATAGCTACCAGGAACACAGTTTTCCAAGTCAAGTACTTAAGTTCTGCTGAAGCCAATGGCTCAAAAGGGGTTGCATAAGCTGAGCAATGCTAACATTAAGTTCCCAAGCAGGATAGGATCTTTAAAAGAGGGTTGGGATGGAGCAAACCTTTAAAGAACTTACAAAACACAGGGTGAGATGCCAGAGAGGAAGCCTTCCCTTCTGAGAGGAATGCAGAGACAGCTGCTAAGTGAACTTTCAGAGTGGCTGGCCTGAGGCCTAAGCCATTAAGATTAATCATATGATCCAGAAATGTAGCCAAATTAGCAATATCTGGTACAACATCCCTATTGAATTAGTGTTCATGATGTAGGAGGAACATCTGGATATCGTGGCAGTCACAGAAACATGGTACACACAAAACCATGACTGGGACGTAAACATACCAGGATACACTATCTACAGGAGGAACAGGGAGGGTAAAAGAGGAGGAGGGGTAGCTCTTTACATAAGGGAAGGAATCAAAGCAATAGAACAAAAGGGAAAACAGGGAGGAGAAATGAAAATTACGTACCTACCGTAATTCTTGATCTTCTCATGTATCTTCACCATTCATTACTGCTTGGTTAAGCGGTGCGCACCTGCTCTGGGGAGTTTTTTTTTTTTTGTTGTTCTAACGGTCGTTCTAGAGGGCTGCATGCACTGCGCTGGCGAGGGACGCTGCTAGGGAGCCGCGGACTCTCCATCTCAGTTCTGTTAGCCGGAGAGGCAAAATAAAGGTGAGAAAAATAAAGTGTGAGAAAAGAAAGCGAGGCAAGAGAGCCAAGGGATAGAAAAAGGAAAGGAAATAAACTGAAAAAGGAATAAGCCAATGGAGAATAGACAGGAGAGAGAATTCCTACCCCAGGACCGTGAGGCCTCCTTTCCGGGCGGCTCTAGGGGAGGAACAGAGAGAGAGAGAGAGGGAAGGAGAAAGAGGAATGAAGGAAGAAGAAAGAAAGAAAGAAAGAGTGGCATGTTGAGAAGGAGAACAGTGCCCATCGAGCATTGTTGGTTGAGAGGCTTATAGGCTCGAAATTAATGAGGGAGCAAGAATCCTCGTTGGTAGGACTGAGGAGAGGTTCCACCGAACCTGCTAAACAGACCAAGAGAGGGCAGAGTCTCTGGACTCTCAACATGCCAAGTCTCTTCATCCCAGTTGAGCGCTCCTGGACTGACTGAGCAGAACCTGTTCTGGAAGAGTGCCTATCCAGGAAGAGGACTAAGTTCCTAGCACCTTGATAAGTGCTACCATAGAAGAGTATGGGAAAAACTAAGCCTTCTCGAAGACAGTTTGTAAGAAAAATAGAGAGGGACTCAATCAGACTTGCTATGACAAGGCAGACAGAGGCTTGAAGCTGACAAGGTCAGCCAGCAGCTGTAAAGGCTTTTTGAAAAATAATGCCTGCCAAGGGGATCCTAAGTTGAAGGTGCCGAGACAGGGCATGGCCACCAGGCTGTGGAACAACATGACCTGAGGAGGCAAGGAATTGCACCGTAGGGCAGTCAGAAAGAGTTCCCTCAGAATTAAAGAAATTTGTAACCGTACTCGTTCCTCTTTACCTTGAGGAAAAAAGGGGGTCCAGGGTTTTAAATAATTGATTAGCAGTTTTTTTTCTTGGGACTATACTAACTGTACAGACAGTATTTACACTGAGTCCCTAGAAGTGCCGTGCCTGCTAAACAAGGCACGGCAAGAGCCATGCATCTCCTCAACGACTCAGCACTTTTATGAGCAAACGCCAATCAATCTTAGAGTGAAGTAAACTTTGGGATCCATTCACCAAGAACGGAAAACAGAAAAGTGTTTTTTTTTTTTTTTTTGGCATAAAGGCCAAGGGAGTAAGAGGAACGAGGCGGGAGGGGGAGACGCCACAGAACAAGGCCACTGACAGGAAGGTGGTTGGGTATCAGTAATGAATGGTGAAGATACAAGAGAAGATCAAGAATTACGGTAGGTACCTAATTTTCATATCTTCCCTTGTCAATCTTCACCATTCATTACTGCTTGGGAGAGTACCAAGCCCCCTCCCCCCTTAAAAAAGGGGGAGGGGTAGAACCCTGAGGGAACAAGACCCCAGCCTCCTGTTGGTGAGAAACAGAAGGGGAAGACCCGCTAGTACAGAGAGAAGCCTATGTGGGAGAAGATAGGAGGCGTCCCGAGAACGGGAGACAGAGGAAGCCCTGCAAAAGTCTCTAGCTCTGGAGGAAAAAGACGGGTCCCCCGGAAAGCGGAGCGCATCACCCTATGCCGGGCCAGGGGTGACAACCTTGATAGACGGAGCCATGCCGTCCACCTAATGCAGATCGCTGTCCCCGCAAGCCTGGAAGCCACCTCACTGGCGTCGTAAGATGCCCTTGCTTGCTGTCTTGCCAGCTCCAGGCCTATAGCGGAGAGGGCAATAGCTTGTCTGGTTTGCTCCGTATCAGGCACTGATGCTAGGAGAGCATCGACCACAGATGCCGATTGTAGGCAGTGTGGTGAGCCTGATGTGATGCAATACAAGCTACCGCACGAGAAGAAGAGAACACTCTTTGCCCCCACCGGTCGAACTGTAGAGAATCCGAATCTGGTGGGCGGTCATGCGCCAGGCAGCGGCGCCCGGAAGGAGTCTCTAGGTACACCAAGCCCGAGGGCGGGTTGGGAAGAGTACCCAGGGATTCCGAGGGGGCACACTACCTACGACGGCAGTCGGCCGGGGCTGGAGAAAGGGCGGCTGGCGACTGCCAGAACGGATAGACGCCTCCTGGAAGGGGATAGGCGAGGAAGGTACCACCAGGTGCTGGGCACTGAATTCTGCAAGGAATTCATGCGTCTCCCGTTCGGTATTGTCTCTAATTACATAAGAGATTCGAAGGTCCTCACCATCCTCGAGAGGAATCGCTGATATTCAGTGAAATCAGCGTCGGAAGAAAGATGAGCAAGGGGTTCCTCTCCCTCAGAGGAGGAAGACGAGGATGATGGAGAGCTCGAATGTCCAGAGGATTCCTGCGGCGGTGGGGAGAGTCAAAGACCCGCTCATGCATACATCTAACGTATGAGGGGAAGGCCCGCGCAGAACCCCTGAACTGCTCCCAGGATAACAGACCCGTAGGACCGACATGGCCTGGAAGCGCGGGGGGTGGATGCAGAGGTACTGGAGAAGGGCACCTACGAAAAGGCAACTGACCTCTGCCAGGACTCTGAAATCCGGGGAACGGAGCCCGAGCTGGCGGGATCCCGGACAACAAACCAGGCCGCAAGACGGAACCCTGAAAAAGCGATGCCTGGAAGAGCCCAGGGGGAGAACCTCCCCTGTGACGAACCTGGGACTGCATGGTTCCAGAAGGGCAGTCCACAGCAACGCCACCGGAGGGCACCCTAGAGCCCAGGAGGGAAGGGCGGGGTTCGGCCACGGCTCCTAGCCACCCCACCAGAGGCGGCTGACAGAGACGGGGCCCCGGCCCTGCCCTCAACCCTCGACTCGAAAGAGCCTCCCTCGACTGCAGCGTCCCCGCATCCCCAGAGGAGGCAACAGCACCGGAGGCAGCTGTCACAGGTTCCCTAGGAGGGGAGCCTCTCCTCAGTCCCCACCACATCACCCCCGGACCCAGGGCCACCCCAGCCCGAGAGCCCTCAGGGGAGGACGGGAGAGGGGACAGTGGAAGGGGCCACCGGGGACCCTGACTCCGAAGAGTCAGGGTGCCAGGATGGGTCCACATCCGAGTCATCGGCCTCCGAAGAAGACGAGACCAGCAGAACCTCAATGCTGGTAACTCCGGAAATCCCCCGGGGCAACGGCACCGCGAACAGTGCCGGTGCCAGGGGCGGCGCCGGACGACCCCGGCCCACCCGCGACAGCCAGGCCCGCCCCTACCTCCTGCGGTACCAGCCAGGCTCACGGCGCCCCGGCGTTGAACCTGACCGCGCTGCCGAGAACAGATCGACTCACGGGCGCCGCGAGCGGCACCGGGGCCAGGGCGGCGCCGCCATCTTGATCACCAGCGCGGGAGGGCGGCCAAGGGTCCACTGTGCCCGCCCAGAAATCATGGGCCTCGACACTGGGGAGCCTGCACCTCCGAGGAGGTGACTGCCGAGGCGGTATCACCATCACGCCCCGGGGATCCACGGTTTCCCGACACCGCGAGAGAAGCTTCCTCTTCGGCAAGAGAAGAGGAGGAAGCTCCCTCCTCCGCGGACCGCATAGGCCCAGGAGGGGACCCGGGGAAAGGGCCTAGAGACCTTACCTGAGAATCCCTGGAGCGACGCCATCCCCGGAAGGTCGGCGGGGCCTTACCGAGCTTGAATGCGCGGAGTTCGAGGACACGACAGTCCATGGAGAAACAAGCGTCGCACGCGTCCATGTTGTGGTTGGGAGACAGACATCATGCCGGTCCGAGACGGAAAAATGCCGGCCACAGGAGCACCGACGCATAGGGGTGCGGCCCACCTTCGACTTACGCCTTGCTCCAGAACCGGACATGATGCGTAACTGAGGAAAAAAAGTAGGAAAACACTCGGCGCTGTAGATAGAAATAAAAAGGAACAGTCTTACCGGTATACGGCGTCGAGTGGATGTCTGAGAACATGAGATGAGGAGTCGGGATGAATCCGAAGAACGAACACTATACGCTACCGCGCAGCAGGTGCAGCCTCGACAGCAGGAGAAACAGAACTGAGATAGGGAGGAGTCCATGCTCCTAACGGCTGCCCCTCACAAGATGACGTGCAGGGCCGCCTCGAGGACGGGCGCCTGCTAGAGCCAACTTCCAAAAAAAAAAAAAAAAAAAACTCCGTATCGGGTGCGCACCTCCAGCTTAACCAAAGCAGTAATGAATGGTGAAGATTGACAAGGGAAGATGAAGCACTGTGGGTAAATTTGGAGACCGGCAATGGCACCACAATCCGCACAGGGGTTGTATACAGACCCCCTTCTCAGAGGGAGGATATGGACAAGGAAATGATAGAAATAATACTTAGAATGGCAGAAAAAGGGGAGATATTGCTGATGGGTGATCTGAATATGCCAGATGTTAACTGGAGTGCAGTTGCAGCAGCCACTTCGAAGAGTGGGGTTATTCTAGATGCCCTACAGGGTGCATGCCTTAGACAACTAGTATTGGAGCCCACTCGAGAGGGAGCAATCTTAGACCTGGTTCTCTCAAATGGAGATGGAGAGGATCACAGATGTAGAAGTGGGTAGTCATCTGGGAACTAGCGACCATCGAACAGTATGGTTCACAATAAACACAGCAATAGAGTCAAGCCATACAAAGGCAAAGGTACTGGACTTTAGGAGGGCAGACTTTGCCAAAATGGGTGAGTGCCTAAGGAATGCACTAGCAAATGGGCAGGAAGGAGGGGAGGAAGAACAATGGGGAATCATAAAAACTGCCATCACAGAGGTAACAAGCCTTTGTGTGAAGCAAATAAACAAAACGAAACGATGTAAGAAACCACTATGGTTCTCAAAGGAAGTGGCAGTGAAGGTTCAAGAGAAAAAGAATGCATTCAGGAAGTACAAGGAATCACAGAAGGAGCACGACAGAGAACTGTATCAGTGAAAGCAAAAGGAAGCTGGGAAGGCAGTCAGAACAGCAAAGGCCCAAACCAAGGAAAAGATAGCCAACTCAGTAAAGAAGGGGGATAAAACCTTTTATAGGTACATCAGGGAGCGAAGGAAGACCAAGGGAGGGTTAGTGAGGCTTAATAAAGGGAAGGGAGAGTGGGCAGAGGGTGACTGCGAAAAGGCAGAGATACTAAAATATTTTTGCTCAGTATTTACAAAGGAAGTGGGGGAGGTACCTAAAACAAACAGTAGAAACACTCTGGATACAGAAGTTGATACCAGCCCATTTACAGAAGAAAGGGTTCTGAAAGCACTCTTAAAACTGAAGGTGGGCAAAACAATGAGACCTGATGGGATTCATCCCATAATTCTAAAAGACCTAAGGGTAGAGCTAGTGACACCACTGACTACCCTCTAACAAATCATGGGAGGATGGGGTGGTACCGAGGACTGGAGAAGGCAGATGTGATCTCTTCACAAAAGTGGGAGCAAGGCAGAAGCAGGAAACTACAGACCTGTTAGTTTAACCTCAGTGATAGGGAAAATGATGGAATCACTTCTCAAGGAAAGAACTGTTGAGTATCTAGAGGCCAGAGGGCACAGGACCCAAGGCAACATGGATTCACAGCGGAAGGTCATGCCAGACAAATCTGATAGATTTCTTTGACTGGGTGACCAAAGTAGTAGATCAGGGAGGGCTGTGACATGCTTACCTAGACTTTAGCAAGGCATTTGACACAGTCCCACACAAAAGATTAATATACAAGTTAGCCAGCCTGGAAGTGGGTCCCAAGATGACAGCCTGGGTAAAGAACTGGCTAGAGAATAGGACACAGAGTAATAGTAAATGGAGTCCACTCTGAAGAACGGGGGGTTACTAGTGGGGTACCGCAGGGTTCAGTATTAGGACCGGTCCTCTTCAATGTCTTTATAAGCGACATTGCAGAGGAACTGGAAGGAAAAGTAGGTCTCTTTGCAGATGACACAAAGATCTGCAACAGAGTTGATGCACAAGGTGGGGTGGAAAGGATGAGAAGGGACTTGGCAAGGTTAGAAGAATGGTCAAATGTATGGCAGCTTAGGTTCAATGCTAAGAAGTGCAAGGTAATGCACCTGGGAAACAAAAACCCAGGGGAAGAGTACACAATGGGGGGTGAGATACTAACAACAAAAATGGAAAGGGACCTGGGGGTAGTCATATCAGATGACCTAAAGGTGGGCAAGCAATGTGAGAGGGCAGCAAGGAGGGCCGGGGGGATACTGGGATGCATAGGGAGAGGCATCACCAGTAGAAAACAGGAAGTTATCTCTCTGTACAGACAGTTGGTGAGACCCCATCTTGGAGTACTGAGTGCAGTTCTGGAGACCCAATCTCCGCGAAAGACATAGACAGGATGGAAGCACCACAGGGTCTGCACCGAAGACATATGAAGAGAGACTTAAGAGCTAAATATGTATAGCCTCGAGGAAAGGAGGGGGGAGAGACATGACAGAAACTTTCAAGTACTTCAAGGAAATCAACAAAGTCTAAGAGGGTAGCATCTTTCAAAAAGAGGTGTGCAAGAACAAGGGGCACAATTTGAAGATAGAAGGCGTGCTCAGAGGTAATTTAAGGCAGTATTTTTTCAGAGAGGTTGTGGATGCATGGAGCGGCCTTCTGGAGGAGGTTGTGGAGTCAAAAACAGTGGTGGAATTCAAGCATGCATGGGAGAGTCATAAGGCAATTCTAGGGGTGGGGTAGGAAGAAGTAGACTGCTGGTTAACTAGGATCTGCAGCTTATCCATTAGGTAGGGAATGGGCAGACTGGGTGGGCCAAGCGGTCCTTATCTCGTCACAAAATCTATGTTTCTATGAACACCAAATGCTGAATCTTTCCATTTGGAATTATAAGTTTTTCTGGTGGCAGGTTTTTTTCGAGAGGCTTTAAGAATATCCAGAACCCCCTGAGACAGATGCATACTTGCATACTCTAACTCTTCAAGAGCCAAGCTTTGAGGTTGAGAGACCAAAGGTTGGGGTACCATATCCTTCCCTGAGAGGTTGTTAACAGATTGTGCTTCTTGGGAAGAGATAGGGGAAGATGGACTGCTAGGGACATCAATAGGGGATACCAAGGCTGTCTGGCTCAGTCTGGTGCAATCAGAATCACCTTGCATGACTGTGACCTTATCTTGAGCAGAACCTTGAACAACAGAGGAAAGGCATACAGGAATTTCCCCTCCCAATCCAGAACCAGAGCATCCAGAGGGACTGAGCCCATGACTCGGGGTCTGCAACAGAAGAGAGGGAGTTGGTGATTGTCTGGGGCTGCAAAGAGATCAATCTCTGGAGTGCCACACCTTGAGAAAATTACTTTCAACACAAAGGATCCAGGGGCCATTTGTGATGGCCCTGAGCTATCCTGCTCAGAACATCTGCTAGCACATTGTCCTTCCATGGAAGGTGGACTGCTACCAGAGATGCCTGCAGAAAATAAGCCAGAAACCATAATTTCATGGCTTCCGTGCACAAGGCCATAGACCAAGTGCCTCCCTGCTGGTTGATGTACCACATAGTGGTGGTGGTGTCTGTCTTGACCTGAACCAACTTGTTTTGTACGGAGTCTGAGAAAGCTTGAAGAGCCAGATATACTACTCTGAGCTCCAGAAGACTGATATGAAGTAGAGTCTCCTGAGGGGACCACACCTAGTGCTGCGAAGGCTCCTAAGTGAGCTCCCCATCCCAGGAGAGAAGAATCTGTGGTTAACACCACTGAATGAGTCTCGCTGATGAAAGAGACTCCTTATCTGAGTGTGTCCTGATCCAACCACCACTGGAGAGTTTGGATCAGAGTCTGAGTCACTGTAATCAGTTTGGTTAGAGGATCTTTATTCTGAGACCAAAAGGACCTCAGATGGAACTGAATGTCCCTCATCTGAAATCTGGCTCCCTGTACCACTGGGGTAAGGAAGTATCTGGAGTACAGGCCCTTGTCCCTGTGTGGAGTAGGAACTCTCTCTATGGCTCTGAGAGCCAGCAGAGAGGACACCTCTGCCTCTTGGGCAATGGTTTTAGAGATGTTTGCAGGTGGAAAAGATCTGACCCTCAGTTTTGGAAATTTTTTGAAGCTGAGGGCCAGTCCCTGGCTTACTACCTCCAGGGCACTTGTCTGTGGTAACAGGCTTCCAGGCCTGGAAGTAGTAAGCCAGCCTGTCTCCCACCGGAAAAGGGAGTCAACCCGGCTGACATCAGGGTGTCTGTTTGGCTGGAGCCTTAGACTGGGAGGAAGATGCAGTCCTGCTCGTCCCCTTCTGCCTCTCCCTCTGAAGAACCCCCTCTGAGGAAAAGGAGAGGAGGCCTGTGCCTGGTAGAAAGGCCTGTGAAAAGGCCTGCCCCTAGACTGTTGCTTCTGAGGAGTTGCCTGCCTTTCCTTGCCCTGTGCACTCCTGTAGGTGGTCCTGTACTCATCCATCTTTCTCATGTAATCCTCTGTCTGCTCCCCAAACAGAGAATTACCCACCACAGGGAAATCCATGGCCTTAGCCTGAGTGTCCTGTGAGAGGCTAGCACATCTGAGCCAAGCAAATCTCTGAAGAGACACAGATGTAGCCATGACTCATGATGACATCATTTGAGTCCACAGCAGCATGAAATTGGATCTTAGGTGTCTCAATCCCATCAGCACCACCTCTTCCAGCTCCTGGCTAGCTGGAGAGAAGCCTGTTTAGCCAGTTCCAGAACAGTATCCCATCTGGACTTCTGGTATCTGGCTGTGTAGGCCTAGGTTGCCTGCCGAGTCCCAGGGAGGATGCCAAGTACTGTTTCTAGGCCACAGCATCCACCTTCCTAGAGTGTTTATCTTGGGGGGTGTGAAGTAGGATGTTAGCACGTGGTCACAGGCTACAGCCTGCACGACCAACATGGCTGCATTGTCTGAGTAAGAACTCCGCACTTGAGCCCAACAGCATATACCTCCTGTCCACAAGAGGTAAAGAATTTGGTGTTTGGAGAACTGTTTGTGTCCGTTTCTTAAGAGGTTTATGGAGGGGACTAGACAGCCTCTTGGACTCTGGTATGTCCATCATTTCTACAAAGTCAGGCTCCTCTTGTTCAACAGCTTCAACCAGAGGGAGCTGGAGGGTTTCTGCCACTCTTTTGTAGAACAAATAGTGGGAAAGGGACTCAAAGCCTGGGAGGGGAAACATTAGAAGGCCTGTCTGGGGAGATGTCCGGTTCAATGGGCTCATCCAGACCTTCCACACCATCATCATCATATCCTTCTTCTCCTTCCAAATCCGGTTCATAATAATCATCCGGACAATATTCCGGAACCGGAGGAACCAACTGAACAGAGCGCCTACCCAGAGGAGCTAGACTGGACGGAACCGAACTGAGCGATTCCACAATACTAATCGCCCAGACTACCTTTTGGCGGTTGGGCGTAACAGTTCTGGATCCGAACGGACTATTTTTCTTTCTTTTGACAGAACCGACCCTCAGGATCGGCTCTCCTTTTGCCCAAGGAAGTATCGTCCAGGTCAGTGGGCACTCCCTCAGGTTCGGGCAGGCTGTGAAAAAAAAAAAAAAAGTAAAAAATTACGTTTTTTTTTTTAAACCGATAAGGACCGGTACCTCACACTAAGAAATTGAAGAATAAAACTAAAACCACACAATCTGTTCCTAACTGGACCGACTGTCAAACTTTACAATTTCTACACAGAAATACAGTAATTAAACTAAAGTCCACTACCTACAACACTTACTGTACTGCAGACAGGGATCCGAACCAAAAAAATAAAGACAAAAAATTGTATAAATCCGATGTTTTACTAGGACCGAAACGACAAGTGAAGAAGAAATCTCCGTAGGACTTTTCAGTTAGGTGAGAGTAAAGAATCTGATGTGCTGCAGACAGAGGTTTGAACCAAACTCAAGCTCAACGTTCTATGCTCATGCATAGAGTTAACTCTTTCCTCTCCGGGCAGTTCAAGTGCTTGGGCTAACTGCATGTCAGAATACAGCAAGACTTCATGTTTGAAGACTGGACTCCCGGCGGGCAAGCAACGTAGTCACTGAACCACACTTGACTGTTGGGGAAAAAGGGACTGAGATGGCTGGAGGGTCGACACAGAGATTAGTTTGCCTCGCAGTGCTGTGCACACGCGACCCCACCTCTGAGCAGACCCTCCTGAAGATTTTTGGCTCCCACTGGGTCCTAGCGCCTCCGGCATAGTCCCAATAGTGTGAATGAATGGTGAAAACAGTCTAGGATGATAAACTATTTCTGGCACTAACTGTCAAAACAAACACCAGAACTGAGCTAAACGGGGCCCATTTAGCTAGGTTCTGGTGTTTGATTTGTAAAATGACAACATTTTTATTTTCCACACTTTTAGTTTCGTGGGAAAAAGATGGCGGCTCACGAAAAAGGATTTTTCTCATGAAAAAGGATTTTATTCTCATGAAAAAGCAACAGGTCTCACGAGACAAAATCTTTTTCAAGAGATCAAATCCTTTGTCAAACATTCTCTCTCCATCCTGAAAGTGAGCTTCCCATTGAAAACAATGGAAATAAACCGAATAATTTTGCAACAGATTAATATATATTATATATATATATATTTTTTTATCATCTCTTTTCTCACCTTTGCAGCCACATTCCTGCAATGAATCCAGCCAGCGCTCCTCCTCCACCGCCGAACCCGAAGCCTGATGTGCCCAGCTGGCATAAGCTGCTACGTCCGTCGAGAGGGGCCCCCCAAGCCCCTGCACCTGGCGAGGATCCAATAACGGCACACACCTGATTCCAGGCACCATCAGCCGGTGAAGCATGCGACCATCAGGCTGCAGCGGACTTGTGCTGCTGTTTCCTTTCTCTCCCGATGGGAACGCGGACGCACAATGATGTCCATGCAAAGCGTCAGGGACGCCTGCGTGCTCCCCTTGCTTAACACTGTGACACTGCAATTCCTTCAAGCGTCCCCAGGGACCGCTAGAGCGCGACATGTACCCACCCCTTTCCCCAGGACTAGGACAGCTATCATCAGACGCTCGATCCTAGTCCTCCCCTACCGACCCGAGCTCATTCCTAAACCCAGGTCGCCAGCGTGGAGTGAGCAGTGGTGTCCAGTGCCTCAACCCTCAGTGCCATCGGGCTGGGCTATTTTTTCACAAAACAAATGCATGCCTGTTCTGTTACTCAAACAGTTTCTACCATTAAAAAAATAAAACACCAAAATTCCACACCATCTGGACGCAAGGCAATAAGGAAAAAACTGCGGGAAAAAAATGGCAACTTTATGACTTTTTGCACTGTCCAGATCTCCGAATTCACATATCCAAACAGAACGAAACTTGCCACATCAAAAGATCTACCACACAGGACAGTGCATGCCAAATTGTGGAAATCCATTGATCAGTTGCTAAGTTACAAAAGTGCAAAATTTGAGGTTTAACACCACACTTGCTACTCAGTCCTAACTACAGTGGCGCTATTGCGCAGTATATATATATATATATATATATATATATATATATATATACACATATATATATATATATATATATATATATATATAAATATATACACACATACACACACACACACACACATATACGTATATATTATAGGGTTGAGTAGGCACTTTAATGTTAAACCTCACACTTTGTACTTTAATACCTTTGCAACCATTCAACGGATTTGCAAGTGCGGTCTACAGGGGTAGACCTCGACATGCCAAGTTGCGTGTCAGTCTGATTGGCGGATTTCATGCTGCACAGTGACAAAATGCTACAATCTGCCTTTTTTGTCTGTTTTTTGCATCAACGCACTGCAGCCAAACCGTTTGGAATTTTGGTCTAAAATTTGCACAGTAGAAAGAGCTTGCCCCAAAGAACAAGCCAGCATTGGTTTGCTGAAAAAGTATGATCAGTTGCAAAGTTATTAATTTCTGAAATTTCGGGTTCTGAGCATGCTCAGCTCAGTCTTTTGGATAGCTGCATGTAACGAAAAAGGATTTTGCTCTGATGAAAAAGGATTTTCCCCCTCACGAAAAAGGATCCTTAGAATCCTTTAACGTCAGAAAGAAAATTAAAATTACGTACCTACCGTAATTCTTAATCTTCGCCATTCACTACTGGCGAGTGTAAGCCGGAGGCACGACCTGCATGGAACTTTTTTCTGGGGAGGGCGAGGTTGTGGCGCATAAGGTTGGCAGGTGCCAGACTCCTCCTCCACCCAGTTCTGTTCTGCCAGAGAGGATGAAACAAAGGGGGACAGAGAAATCCAAAGAAGAGGCAAGAGAGCCGAGGGAAAGGAAAAGGAAAGAATATAAACTGAAAAAGTTTTAAGACTACCAGAAGACAGAGGGAATCTAAATTCTCTAACTGGTCTTAGGGCCCCAGCCCCTGGACGGCACACAGGAAAGAAAGAAAAATAAAGAAGATGTATAGAGAAGGGGAGACCTCTGCCGTGCTAAGCTGAAAGACCATTGACTGATTTGTAGCTTCAAAAACCTGCGAGGTATGAAGACACAGGTGCAAGGATCCCGTCAACTTCAGGGACCACAGGATCAAGGTCTACAAAGAATCTGGGATGGTCTTGGATAACGCATGGTGGGGTCTGATCCCCTTCCCCACCCTTAACCCACATTTGGGATTAAGGTCCTGAAGCATGGCCCTCTCTAGCTTACCACCTGAAGGTTTAGCCAAGGGGAAAAAACCCTAAACAGGAGAGGACTCTGTCCAGGATGATCACAACAAGCAAAGGAACAGCGAGAAAGAAGAAGGAAGGGGGGTCTCTAAGGACCCCCCCCCGGAATGCACTGACGAAGTCCCCAACCTTAACAGGTTGACAACGGACCAACAGATCTGTGCCAAGACATGGAATGGACCCTACAGTGCACCCCACTGAGAATCCCAGGGAGTTCCCTCCAAGGCAAAGGTGAAGGCCCTATTCGCCACCCTCCTAGGTTGGGCGCTCTGTGACTTTAGAGAGGGAAACAGAGGGCCCTGAGGTACCAGGGGGACTGTGCCCCCAACTGTTCTCGAAAAGGGGGAGAGTGAGCAGGGTGGAGGTAGCGCCCAGGAGCCAAGGCCCAAAAGGGGAAGGTGGGCAAGAATCAGTAATGAATGGTGAAGGTACAAGAAAAGATTATGGCAGGTACACAATTTTCATATCTTCCCGTGTCAATCTTCACTCACCATTCATTACTGCTGGGTGAGTACCAAGACTCCGGAGGGGACCTGGCACTGCCCTGAGGGAACAGACTACCTCAGTCTCCTGCAGGGGATATGCACGAGAGGGAGACCCTATGGCCATATCAGACCAACACGGCCTAAGCCTGGTTAGGATGAGGAGGTGTAGGCTGGGAGGGGGGGATGGCAGATGTCCCTGTAAATTCCTCCTCGTCCTGCGAGGAAAAGGTGGGTCCCCAGAAGGTAGAGGGAATCACCTCACGCCAGACAATATGTGACAACGCAAGCTTTAATCCATGCTGTCCACCTGATGCAGATCGCTCATATGCCAGTCTGGAAGCCACCACACACACATGATGCTCAAGCTGGTGCCTTGCAAGCTCCAGACCTAGTGCAGAGAGGGCAATGGCTTGCCTAGATTCCTCCGAATCAGGCAAAGATGCAAAACTTACGCCAGCATAGACCACAGGTGCCTGTTGTAGGCCACATGGTGAGCCTGATGTGAGCTGATGCAGACTAACACATGAGCTGAAGAGAAATCCTTTCTACCCCACCAGTCGAACTCAGCAGAATCCAGATTCGGTGGCCGGTCATATGGCAGGTGTTGAAGCCCGGAAGAGGTATCTAAAGCAGTCAGCCACGAGGGAAGGTGAGGCAGAGAACCAAGAGATTCCTAGGGAGCTCAATACCTCCTCCTGCAGTCTGCTGGGGCTGAGGATGAGGCGGCTGCTCACTGCCAGGTGCAGACTGACACTTCCTGGAAAGGAATGGGTTAGGAAGGTACCACCAAGTGGTTAGCACTGAACTCGTTCAAAAAAGAGCGAGTCTCCCATACGGTATTGCGTCTTACCACATGGGAAATGTGGAGCTCCTGAACTAACCTCGAGAGGAATTGCTGATATTCAGTGAAATCAGCGTCGGAGGAAAGGTGAACAGAATGTTTCTCTTCCTCAGATGAGGAAGTCGAGGAACTTGGATGCTCAGAGTCCTCCTGTGGTGGTGGAGACAGGCGAAAGACCTGCACGTCCATGGCTCTAACATACCTAGGGAAGGCCGCCACAGTGGTCCTGACAGTCTGCCAGGTTAAGTGTCCCATAGGGCATACATGGCCTGGGAGAGAGAGGTGTGAGGGCACCTAACCAAGAGCCCGGCCTCAAAGACCCTGCAGAAGATCCCCCAACCCCCACGGAGGAAACCCGAGGGGGGGGGGTGGGTCGATCCAGTCAGCAGGCACTGTAAATGTGAAAACAAAACCTGGCTGAGCCCTGAGAGAGAGAATCTCCCCTGTGGTGCGGTTGGGGCTGCATGGATTCAGAAGGGCAACTCCCAGTGCAGCCCACTAAGGGTGCCCCAAAGTCTCAGAGGAGGAGGAACGGGTTCAGCACTATGACTCCTCCCCACCTCCTGCAGGGTAGTGGAAGACTACCCCCACACTCGCCCAGGCCTCTCAACCCCTCAGACTCCGAGGACACCCTCTTCCTCGAACCCAGTGTGAAGTGTTGTTGAGGCACAGGTCAGGAAGCATAGGGAAAATCAGAAGCAGTTGCAGAATTCACCAAAATTATTTGTTTACAGTAGCAGCAATATTAAAAAAAAAACTTGTGCGGTATAACTATGTCAAAGCACAAAAAACAGTTTTTTTCTTCAGCAGTTGCAGCTTAGCTCCTTTAGAAGTCCTTTCAACCCCCATCCTCAGCAAGCATCCTGTTTTTGTAAATATCAGGCAGGAGCTAACATACTAACATACTAAAATGCCAGCAGAATAGGCCTAACGGTCTTTCGTGTCTGCTCGTTTGGTCAGTCCCCAACCTGGGTGCTGACCTTGCTGTCCCCCTCGCCTTCTCTGGCTTCTCCCTTCCCAGTTCCGGATATTCTTGCTGCATTGGATTTTGCTTCCAGAACCCTTCCCTGTACCTGTCCCACCCTGCCTTGAACCCCTCCACTGTCTCTGCCTCCACCAGCCCCCTAGGCAGTGCATTCCATGGCTCCACCACCCTCTCAGTGAAGTAGCACTCCTCCTTTCTCCCTGAATCTTCCCTCCAGCTTCCACCCATGCCTCTAGTGGCCCTTCCTCCTTCCTTCAAGCACCCGACTGTTCCTCCCCTATTTACCCTCTTCATGTACCTAAAGACCTCTATCATGTCCCCCGGTCCCTTCTCTCTTCCAATGTGTACATATTTAGCTCTTGAGCCTCTCTCATAGGTCCTGTCCCCAAGCCCCAAATTATTTTGGTTGCTCTCCTCTGGACCCTCTCCAGGAGGTTAATGTACCGCTTTAAGTGTGGCTTCAAATTGCACGCAGTACTCAAGGTGCGCCTCACCAAGCAGTTATACAGAGGGAGTATCACTTCCTCCTTCTGGAGGTGATCCCCTAGCGATGCATCCCAGCATCCTGTTGGCCTTGGCTGCTGCCCTCCTACAAGTCTCCGAGTTGTTCATCTTGACATCCACCACCACCCCCAGGTCCCTCTCAGCCATGAGACTTGAGCATTTCCCCCAGGGTGTACCACGTGACCTGGGTTTCTGGCCCCAGGTGGAGTACCTTGCATTTCCTGCATTGAACCTCAGCTTCCACTTTCTAGACCATCTTTCCAGAGCCTCCAGGTCCCCTGTGAGCCACCTCCCTCCTCCCCATCCACCACGCCCCCAGTTTGAGTCATCTGCAAAGAGACTCATCTCACTCCTGATTCCTGTCCTTATGTCAGATACGTGGCGTTGAACAGAAGGGCCCAAGGACTGATCCCTGTGGGACCCCACTAATGACCCTCCTTGGGGATGAGACTATCCCACCAACACGACCCTCTGGTCCGGTCCTGGAGCCAATTGTCTTCCATCTGATTCATCTGTCTCTTCCATCCCCATTTCTCCCAGCTTATCTCAACAGGCCCACGTGAGGAACAGAGTCAAATGCCTTGCTGAAGTCCAGAAAGAGGACATCCACCTGTCTACCCAGGTCCAAGGCACTTGTCACCCAGTCATAGAACTCCACAGGTTTGTCTGACACGATTTCCCGGGATGAATCCATGCTGTCTATCGTCCAGGCACCCTGACTTATCCAGGTCCCCCTAGCCTCTCCTTGACAATGCCCTCCATCACCTTGCCCACCACCGAGGTCAGGCTGACAGGCCTGTAGTTCCCTGCCACCTCCTTGATCCCCTTGTGGATAGGCACTATATGCGCCACCTTCCAGTCTTGGGGCCCCACCCTGTCCTCAGAGAGATGGTGAAAAGCTCTGCCAGGGGTTTTGCCAGGACATCTGCAAGTTCCTTCAGTACTCTGGGATGTAATTTATCCGGCCTGGTGCCTTCTCCGTCTTAAGGGCTGAGGCTTCCCTCACTCTCTCAGCTGTGATTTCCATTTCGGTACCCCTTCTCCCTGCTTAGCCTCCCCCACCTGCCAGTGATGCCTCCCCCTCTCCCCAGACCTGCCGATCGGTAAGGGTCCCCCCCTCCTCAGTATCTCTGTCTCCTCCCATGTATGATGCAGCACCCCCATTTTCCTGGTGAAAACTGAGGTGAAGTACTCATTTAGTACCTCAGCCTGCTCCCCGGGTCTTGTGCCCATCCCT
Source organism: Neoceratodus forsteri (assembly GCA_016271365.2). NCBI lineage: Eukaryota > Metazoa > Chordata > Ceratodontiformes > Ceratodontidae > Neoceratodus > Neoceratodus forsteri. The sequence goes on from CM057449.1 coordinate 694,716,055, forward strand.
CCCTGATTTAATCCTGCTAATCTGCCCCTTCACCCTTAGTTTTTCCCCCAATTATCTAAAGAACCCTTGTTCCCTCTAATTTCCTGGCCAGGTTCTGCTCCTTCCTTGCCTTAGCCGCCTCACCACTCCAGTGGCCCTTCCTAGCCATCAGCTCGTACTCCTCGATCCCTTTCACTCCTTGAGCACTTGATTGCTTATAGGCTGCTTTCTTTCCATTTCCTCTCATGACCTCCTGGTCCACCAACAGGATTTTAGGCCCACCGCATTGCCTTATCTTGCACAGGTGCTGGTAGCATCCTGCACCCTCTCCTGATGATTTCCCACCTACTATCAGCCCATGTCTGACCCAATCCCATCCAAATGCTCATAAGGATCCTTCCCATTTCCTTAAAACCGCCCCAGTCGGTTACTTCTGTCTTTGTGCAGCCTTCTACCCTCCTAGGTCCAGGCAGAACCAGACCGTGGCATGGTCACTCCCGCCAATGGGTCCCTTAACTCCAGGCCCCCAATCTGGTCACTGTCTGCCAGGACCATCCAGTTCCCGTGCCTCCCTGGTCGGTTCCTCACCTGCTGAGTTAGGAATGCGTCTTGAAAGACATCCAACAGCCTCTGTTCCTGGTCACAGAGGATGTCAGTCTCCCAGTCTGTTCCTGGCATGTTTAAGTCCCCAACACCACCACCGTCCTCTGCCCAGTCTGCAGTGTCTCCTAACATCTGCCACCAGACTGTCCTCCAGCTCCTCCGCCAGGCAGGGGTCTATACACCACTCCTATTTTTACTCTTGCCCCTTTGTTATCAGGTGACCCAAATCGCCTCCACGATTCCCTCCGCCTCCTCTACTCCCTCTATGCCAATGCAGTTTTGACTATCATTGCCCCCTCCTCCTTCCCCCTGTCCTTCCTGAACATAGTGTAACCCTCCAGGTTCAGGTCCCAGTCATGTCTTGCAGTGGCCCAAGTCTCAGTGACCACTGCCACATCCACTGCTCCCTCAGTTAGCATAGCCTGGAGCTCAGGCATTTTATTGCCCAAGCTCCTGGCATTTAGCAGAGACTACCTTCACCCTTTCCCTATGGTTCCATTTCCCTGCTCGTGTTCCCATGGGATTCTGTTTTTCCCTGGTCTGCACTTTGCCAGTTGGCCTTTTCCTGCAATCCTCCTGGTCCCCAAGGGTGAGAGAGTCCCTCCTTTATCGGCACCCCTTGACAGCCTTTTCTCCCATCCCACCCCTCACAAGTTTAAACCCCACTTTTCACCAATGAACCCTCTATTTTTCAACTAGGATTCCCTCCCTCCAAATTGAGATGTAGTCTATCTCTAGCATACAGCTCCTTATCCTCCCAGGTCTCCCCAATCCCCATCAACCCATACCTCTGGCCTCACACCACTCCCTGAGCCACTGGTTTATCTCCCTAATTTTCCTTTTGTGTTCCCCACTAGCCCTTGGCACTGGCAGGATTTCTGAGAAGGAAACTGTGCATCCTATGTCATGACAGACCCAGGCGAGCTCCTGAATCTTGCCTGTATCTCTGGCTCGCTATTTCCTCAATGTCATTTGTACCCAGGTGGACCAGTATGTCTGGGAACCCCACAACCTTTTGCCAGCTGATATACCCCATGCTTAGCCCTGTGCACCGTTAGTCCAGGAAGCATCTTGTTCTAACTGGCCAGGCTTCTCCTCCCTATCCCATTTGATACCCTGATCATAGAATCCCCCAGCAGGAGCACTCTGACCACTCTTTCCTCCATCCCCCCCCCTTCCATGTCCCTCATCCTTTCTACAGGCACCTCCACCCAGCTGGCTCCGTGCTCCTCCCCCTTTCTGGGTGCCACATGCCACCCCCTCCTCTCCAATCCTATGCCTCTCCTCCTCCTGAGTATCCTTCTGTTCCTTGCTAATTCCCCTCACTGCTCATAACTGGTCCTTCTCCCCATCTGCTAAACTAGCCTGGCTCATCCTCCCTTCTTTCCTGTCTCCATTTAGTTCCTCCTTGCTAGTAGTGCTCCCTTGGCCTAAACCCTCAGCTCCCTTTACTGAATCCTCCTTGTACTTCTGGTCCTTCTCCTTTACCTTTCCTCCCAACTGGTCCTTCTCCTTGTGCTTTCCTCCCTCCCCCTCCCCCTCCTGCTCCGATTCACTGCCCCCCCATTCTCCTGCATTCCAGGTCCCCCCGTTCTTCCTGCTATCTGGCCCTGCCTCCCACCCCCCACATCTCTAACTACCCTGTCATGGCTACATCACCCCCTCATCCCTGAGCAGAAGAAGAGAATTGAAGTGTTACTGAGTGTAAGGTCTGATCCACTTCCCCTTTTGTTTCCTTCTGTCCAGCCCTGGCCATCTGCCTACTTCCCTGAGAATGTTGTCCCTCCGTCCCCCTTTGTGAGGGCCCCCGCTACCTGCCTGCTTCCTTGGTAGTGTCCTTTGGACCCCCTCTGCCAGGTTCCTATGTGACCTTTTAGTATTCTCCTGCACTCCTTTCCCTATGCCCCACCCCAGTGCTTGGTGCAACCCTGTGAGATTCCCAGCCCCTTCCCCAACCATACCCCCCCCTTCCCCAAGCTTTCTCCTAATCCCGCAACCTCCTCCCCAAGCTGTGCTAGCTGGTAGCACACTGGGCAACCACCGAACTTCCAAGCCCAGTCCAGTATCATGGCAGCTCCACACCCTGTGCACCCCACCACCCTCCCAAAGATGCCGACCCTAATGATGTGTGGTTCCATCCCCTTCCAAATAGGTTTCCTTGGGTGAGCTACTAGGTTCCCCCCTAGTCCAAGATACCCCTCCTGCCTAATCAGGTCACCCACTAATCTTACAGACAGTCCCACTGCACACCAGTAACCCTGTTACTAGGTGCAGTACAACACATTAAACTTATAAGGAAGGAACAACTCCCAAAGCTCCTCTCTCCAGCCTTCAAATCCCTACCCCAGTGGCTAGAACTACATGAGCTGCACCTGCAGCCTTTTCCTCAATTGCAGGGCAGGTGTTCCCCTATAAATTTGCAGAATTCTGGTGGGGAGGGTGGAGTCTTGGGCAGACACCTGACTCGAGAGAAGCATCAGCCCTATGTCTCCCCTCAAGCCAGCAGCCAAAGAACTAGGCCCAAGCAAATCCCACCAAATAGATTTTAAATCAGAAGAAATAGGCCTCTACCAGCGCAGCCTGTTACACAGTGAAACATCCACAAATGAGCCCCACTTACAGCCACCAAATCAGTTTACAAACATCCAACAGCACCCAAAACAATACCCTGCTAGCCCCTTAGAAGTAAGAGAGAAAATAACTAACCTACCAAGTAAAATCCACAAGAACCCTGTGAAAACAACAGCAGCAGCTACTGTCCTGGAACACAACTGATCCTGTCCCCTTCCAGTTCTTTCTACTAGCTACTAGAACAGTGTGCTTCTTGAGTTGAGGCCACCTTTTGCACAGCTTTTGCAGAAGGCTCAAAGATTTGCACTAAGGTGACCTCTAGTTTCCAACAGCTTTTTGCTGTCTCAAATTATAATTACATACACTTCAACAGTAATACTATATATTTCTGAACACAAGGGATCCCAGTAGATCTTCGAGAGACACTCTTGCAGCAGGTGACACATGTAGGACTGACGCCACCTGGCGGCAGATCTCTGCAATTCTTTTCTCTAGCAGTACCGATGTGGGACTGCCCACCTGGACTCTGCTCTGCCCCCGTCACCCAGTATAAAGGTAGTAGGTGGTCCCCACGTGCTCCAGTTTTTGTACACCAATGACAGGCCAAACCAACACCTGTGGAAAAAACAAGTCCACACAGAACTTCAGGCAAAACAAAGCCCGCACAGAAAGCTAGACGTTGGCTCAGAGCAAAGAGGCCTACTCCCGGGGAAAGGTGGGAGGGAAAATCATACCTGCAGCAAGAGCTTCTCTCAAAGATCTACTGTTACGGTAAGTTCTTACGTAACTGTACCATCTTACTTCGAGAGGAAGCTCTTGCAGCAGGTAACACAAGTAGGACTGATTCCCAAGCAGTATAAAACTAAAGACAACCCTTGGGAACGGGAGGGGGTGAACATACAGAAAACACACCCAAGTGCTATGAAGCTTAAGACAACTCTTGGGAAGGGGAAGTCAACATACAGACACTCCCAAACGGTATAAAACTTAAGACAACCGATGGGAGAAGGAAGGAGAGGCAGACACACGGGGGGGGGGAGGATACCTCTCAAGAAATAAGGCCCTGGAGAACTGCCAGGTCAAAACCTGCTCGGCGCCTGGAAGTAACATCCAGACTGTAGTGTCCGATGAAAGTGTGAACAGAATGTCAAGTGGCGGCAGCACAAATGTCAGCTGCTGACACTCTCTTGAGCGCCACAAAGGAAGTAGCGACTGCTCTGGTGGAGTGCGCCCTGATCGCAAACAGAAGGGTTTCCCCGCCCTTTTCATAACAAAAGGAAATGCAATGAACTAACCAACGCGACAGCGTTTGTTTGGTGACAGGGCGCCCCAAGGACCTTTCCGCAAAGGACACAAAAAGCTGATCCGATTTCCTGACTTCCTTGGTTCTGGACAAGTAACAGCGTAAAGCGCGATGCACATCTAAGGAGTGGAACAGCGCCTCACCCCTATTAGAATGTTCCGGGAAATAAAAAAGAAGTTGAACCGCCTGATTCAAAGTAAGCTCCGAAACAACCTTGGGAAGGAATTTAGGACTGGTGCGTAGATCGACCCTATCCTGAAAAATAAGAAGGCTCTCTACACATCAAGGGATGGAGCTCGGAAATGCATCTATCAGAGGCGACTGCCACCAAGAGCAACATCTTCCAGGAGAGGTAGCGAAGCTCACTACTCATGGCCGGTTCAAAGATGGGGGGGGGAGCATAAGTCTTTCCAGAATGAACAACAAGTCCCAGGGAGGAACAGGGTCCTGGACCGGCAGACGGAGATGCAGGATCCTCTTAAGAAAGGTTTTAACTACCTCCAATTGAGCCATTGTCCTGTCCTGGATGCAGTGATGATAGGCAGAAACAGCGGCTAAGTGTACTTTAATGGAGGAGTAGCTGAGACCAGACTCTGACAGGGACAGCAGATATAACCCGACAGACCAGAGGGTCCAATCTCCTGGCTGTGGCCCAAAGACAAAAGCGCTTCCATTTCATGACGTAAGTGGCCCTGGTGGCGGGCTTCCGCGCTTCAACCAAAATTTGGGCTATATCTTCAGATACTCCTAATCTAAGCTTAGCTAAGTCCTCAGGAGCCAAGCATGCAGATGGAGGGAGCGTTAGTTTGGATGGACCAGAGCTCCCTGTTGCGGAGAGAGTAACTGACCAGAAAGTGGAAGGGGCCATGGAAGCTTCACCATCTGATGCCTGAGCAGTGGGAACCAAATCTGTCTGGGCCACAGAGTGGCCATCAGGATCATGATCACCCTCTCTGACTGAGCTTCGAGGAGGACCAGCTGCAAGAGGGGGAAGGGAGGAAATGCATAAAGGAACCTCCCTTTCCAGGATAGGGACAATGCGTCTTGCCAAAAAGCTCCAGGCTCGGGACCAAGTGAGCAGAAATTGGGCAGTTTTGCGTTGCATTGAGACGCAAAAAGAGCCAACTCTGGTGTTCCCCATCTGGCGAACAGTGTGTCTGCTACACACTGTAGCAGGAACCACTCATGAGAGAGCGGCTTGGCCCAGCTGAGAGCATCTGCAATCACGCTCAGGGAACCCAGAACGTGAACTGCGGAAAGAGTGATGCGATGCTCCATCGTCAGTCCCACACCCTCATAGCTTCCAGACAGAGGGGATAGGAGTGCGAGCCTCCTTGCTTGTTGATGCAGAACATCACCGAAGAGTTGTATGTCTAGACACCAAAGTGACTGGGCAAAAGGAATAGAACCAAAGCCTGTAAAGCGTACAAGATGGCTGAGCTTGAGCACACTGATATGCAGGTTCTCCTCTAAAGGGGACCATAGCCCTCGAGTCCTGTGGGTCCCCAGATTATACCCCCATCTCATCCCGGAAGCATCTGTTGCAAGAGTCTGGGCGGGAGTGTCTGGCTGGAAGGGGAGACCTTTGTAGAGATTCTGAGGGGACTCCCACCAGCGAAGTTCCCGACGGATTGGCTCAGAGATCTTGATAGGCAAATCCAAGTCGTCCCTGGTTTGGTCCCACTGGACGCGGATCATCCACTGAATAGTGCGCATGCACAACCTCGCAAATGGGACCGAAACTATGGCGGCCTCCACGTGGTCTAGAACCCTGAAAATGAATCTAGCGGGTAAGACAGATGCTTACCAGATCTGGGTTGCCAGAGCCCTGCGGCACTCCGCTCTGTCGAGAGAAAGAAAGGCCCTTCCTAGGGAAGTATCCAAAAGAGCTCCTATGAACTGAAGACATTGAGAAGGTAGGAAATGGAAATTACGTACCTACCGTAACTCTTGATCTTCTTGGACAAAGTCTCCACCACTCATTCGCACTAATGGGATCTACGCCAGAGGTGCTAGGACCTAGCGGGAGCAAACTTTTTGCAGGAGGGTCAGAGACAGAGATGGAGCCGTGAGCCTCAGCTTGTGCGGTAATTACTATCTCGGCGTCGACCCTCCAACCACCTCAGTACCACCCCCCAAGGAGGTGCAGCGTAACTAACCTAGGACAGCCTAACCAAAAACCGGACATAAGCCAGTCCGGAAGACCCGTATAAGAAGGGTCAACAAAGTCTTCACAGCCTAAAGATTGAGAGTGAAGACCAACAACAAAGGTGAGTTAGGGGATGGTGGGTGGGCGGTGGAATGAGTGATGTGACTCATCCAGAAGATCAACAATTACGGTAGGTGCTGTATTTCCATATCTTCCTGGACAAAGTCTCACCACTCATTCCACTAATAGGAAGTACCGAGCTAATAATCCCCGAGGAGGCAGGAGAGATCAAGAGCTCACAGTTTTAGGGCAGAAGTCCATTAAGGATGGTTCTGCCAAAAGAAAGATGTCATCTGGCAAGGACATCCAGGGCATAGTGTTTGACGAAAGTATGCACTGAGCTCCAGGTGGCTGCATTGCAAATATCTGCAATGGGCATGTTGCAGCTTTCTGCTAGGGATGCCTCAACCGCTCTAGTAGAGTAGTAGAGTGAGCATACACTCTGCCCTCCAGCTTAACCTGCGCCATGGAACAACAGTGGCGAAGACATGCCAACAGCCTTGCGGAAATACATCTGATAGCGACAGGTTGACCCAGCTGAGGCTCGCTGAAGGAAACAAATAGCTGTTGAGCTTTACAAAAGTCTTTTGTTCTATCTAGATAGAAACACAAAGCTCTTTTAACGTCCAAGGAATGAAGAGAATGCTCCCCTTCATTCTGGAAGTTCCCAAAGTAAGTAGGAAGGACCAAAGGTTGGTTTAGATGGAATTCTGACACAATCTTAGGGAGAAACTTAGGATGGGTCCTAAGTACTACTTTGTCTTTATGAAACAGTGTACGGAGGGTCTGTGACCAAGGTATGCATCTCAGAGACCCTGCGGGCTGAGGTAATGGCCACTAGGAAGGCAGTTTTCCAAGTGAGAAATTTTAACTCACAGGTAGCTAGAGGCTCGAAAAGGTTTGAGTGAGCATGTCTAGCACAAGATTAATGTCCCAGGCTGTGACTGGACATCTTATACGAGGTCTGGTATGCAGAATTCACTTAAGAAACCTCTTAACCACAGATAACTGAGCCAGTGACAAGGAAAGTACTGGCTCATGATAAGCTGAAATGGCACAGAGATGAACCTTAACTACAGAGTATTGTAGACCTGAATTTGAGAGGTCTAAAAGGTACTCTAGAACTTTATCTGGTGGGCAGGAAAAGGGATTCAAAGAGGATTTTGCACACCAAAGCAAAAAACGCTTCCATTTGGCTGTGTAAGTTTCCCTAGTGGCTGGCTTGCGCACAGCCAGAATATCTGAAACCCTGCGAGAGACAATGAACCTGTTTACTTCTATCTCTTCAGGAGCTGAAGGTGAAGCAATCTCAGATTGGGATGGACCACAGGACCCCGAGTCAGAAGGTTCGTCTGAAGGGGGAAGCGGTTTCGGAGGAGTTACCAACAAACTGTTGAGTAGTGGAAACCATATCTGTCAAGGCCAGAAGGGAGCAATGAGGATCATTTTGTCCCCCTGGGACTCGAACTTGAGAAGTACTCTCTGAATTAGAGGAAGAGGCAGAAAGGCGTATAGAAAGAGTTTTGTCCACCACAGCCTGAACACATCCTGACAGAAAATGCCAGGCCCTGGATTTCTGCAGCAGAAGAGAGGCAGTTTTGTGTTGAGTGGGGATGCAAAAAGGTCCATGTCTGGAGTTCCCCACTCTGCAAATAGTGCCTGAGCTATGGCTGAGTCGAGAGACCATTCGTGAGGATCTGTCTCTGTTCTGCTAAGATGGTCTGCCAGTTTGTTCTGCACCCCGGCGGGCAGACCGCATGAATTAGAGCCTTGTGCTCCAAGCATCATTCCCACACCCTCATCGCTTCCCTGCATAAGAGGTAAGAGTGAGCACCGACCTGCTTGTTGATGTAATACATCACTGCTTTGTTGTCTGTTTGAAGGAGAAATGTTCTTGTGACAGAGAATGTCCCTCAAAGCCCGGACTGCATAAAGGACGGCTCTCATTTCTAAGACATTTATGTGAAGCTGGGACTCTAGCTGAGTCCACGTACCTTGAGTGTGGAGAGTCTGACAGTGAGCTCCCCAACCCATCAGGGACGCGTCTGTGGTAATGGAAATCTGATGATCCAGAGGAGCAAACGGATACCCCTCCAGAAGACTGTCCTCTTGCGACCACCAGGTGAGTGACCTCTTCAGAGGTTCTGTCACCTTGATGAGAAAGGACTGAGGGTGAGTGGTCAGGGACCACTGAGTACTAAGCATCCATTGAGAGGTTCTCATGTGAAGGCGTGCTAGGGGTACAGTGAACACAGAGGATGCCATGAGACCTAGCATCTGTTGCATCGAGAGAGCTGAAACAGAGCTGCTCTCTCCGATGTATCGGGCCATCTGAAGGATATTGCTCCTCCTGTCCTCTGGAAGAAATGCTTTCGCTCAGGAGGTGTCCAGAAGAGTTCATATGAAAAAGAGCCTCTGGGAGGGCTGCAGCTGCAATTTTCTGAGGTTTAGCAGGACTCCCATGGACGTGAGAAAGTGTGAAGCCATGGCTACGGCGTCTAGAGTTCCCTGCCTGGAAGGATTTGCTAGAAGCCAATCGTCCAGATATGGGAACACCTGCATTCCGATTTTTTTGAGATGCGCTGCGAGAACTGCACAACACTCTGTAAAAACTTGCGGCGCCAAGGATAGCCCAAAGGGCAGGACTCTGAACTGATAATACTGTCCCAAAGCCACAAACCTTAGGTATCTGTGATGCTTTGGGTGACTAGGAATGTGCAGGTAAGCATCCTGCATGTCCAGGGGGGCTAACCAGTCGTGTTGATGAAGCAAAGGTAACAGGGTTCCTAGTGATATCATTTTGAATTTCTTTTTGGGAAGAAATTTGTTTTATTTTCTGAGGTCCAAAATGGGGCGCATGTCCCCGGTTTTCTTTGGAACCAGGAAGTAATGGGAGTAGAACCCTGTGTTCCGTTGATCCAGCGGAACTACTTCCACTGCCCTGTTGTTCAGAAGGCCTTGTATCTGGAGGCGAGAAGTTCTGACTAAAGTACTGACAGCCTGGGCTGTCATTTGGGGACGATCTGGAGGGTCTCTAAAAGATTGAGGAATACCCTCGCGGATTATCCGGAGGACCCATTTGTCAGGTTATGGACTCATCGATTGTAGAAGTGAGTCGATGACCTCCCACCGCTGAGGAAGAGTCCCCCTTGGGCAGCTGAGGTGGGACTTGGGCCAACAACTCAGAAGGCGGCACTGGGCGCTTTGGGTCCTTGCGCCTTCTGTTGCATTTTCTTTTGAGGCTGAGGGGCTTGGTTCTTATTAAAACCTCCCCTGCCTTTGCCCCAAGGACTGACGTTATGAAACTGGTGTTTGTTAACACCCCTCGAGAGGCGGGAGGAGGTCGAGCCAATTTAATGGCTGACCTAGTCTTTTGTGTGGCCTCTAGAGCCTGTTCTACTTGAGGGCCGAAGAGATACACACCATCGAAAGGCAACGCCATGACCTGTTGCTGGGCATCATTCGTGAAACCTGAAGTGCGCAGCCAGGAATGACAGCGGGTACAAATGCCTGCCGCCGCTCAGGAGGCAGTATCGAAGGCGTCCATAGCTGCTTTAACCTGCTGGTTGTTGGACTCGATACCCCTGGTTATGGTTTGAAGAAGCTCTGAATTAGTGTCCGACTCCGGTAGAGCTTCAACCATTTGTTTGAGCGAATGCCAAAGAATATACTCATATTGAGAGAAATAGCCTTGGTAGCTGGCAATATGCATACCTAGGGTGGAAGCAGCAAAGACTCTCTTACCTAAAGTGTCTATCTTACGAGATTCTTTGTTTATAGGTCGAGCTGTAGTAGTCTGGGGAAGGACGACCTTATTCTCTGCCAAGACTACAATAGGATACGCAAAGGCTTGGGATGCCAAAATGGGTCGATCCTTGGGAGCAGCATATTTCCTATCTATGGACTTAGCCACAGAAGGAATGAGAGCAGGATTATTCATACCATTTGAGAAAGCGTCTCAAAGGAGGGCTGTACCGGAGGAGTCAAATCCATAGGGATCTCAGAACAGGGAGGTATTGGAGTCTTAGTTTCCCAGGATCGATATCTGTAGTCTGGAGAGAAGAGTGGAATTCAAGTTTTCAGCAGAGACTTGAAATGACAGGTCCTCAACCACAGGCTCTGCAGCAGGATTAGATCCTGTTCCTTCCACGTCATCACCCAGGCGAAGGTCTGGGTCAGGCTCAATGTCATCTCCTGACAGTCCAGGAGGGACTGTCACGGACAGGAAAGGTGAAAATCAGAAGGAAATGAGGAAGGAAAGGATTCAAAGAAGAGCAGCCCTGAAGACTGGATGACACCCTAACAGATCTTAGCGCGAAGAAGAGTATGGCGTCAAAACGCATGGTTTTTAAGACGGCACCAGCAGAAGCCACATGTCACTGAGGATGGCACTGATGAGGAGCACGAATGGCGCTTAATAACCCCAATGGCGCCGACAGACACATCGGCGCCAAAGATGGCCTCAGCGCACCATCGACACCGGCACGAAAACATCCCAAGGCTCAAAAACAGGATTTGAGGAGAAAGAAGGATGACTACCAGGAGATAGAGGCATCAGTGTGGCCCCCTGTGCTGCAGCTGTGTGTGTGTGTGTGTGTGGGGGGACACCTAAGCACGGAGTCGACAGCACCGAAGATTGCGCCGCGCGACTAGGGAGGCTCAACCGCCCTACCTGATCTCCCGAAAAGCCCGAAGGCTCCTGAGTGACTGGGCCAGGCAGCTAGACCAGTTTCCAAGCTCATTGCTCCATAAGAGCAGCCCACTGATGAAACTGCTCATCTGAAGACCTACCAGAGGACAGGGTAGGGCTCCGATGTCGAGGACGTCTGTGACCAGAAACAGAAACCGGCAACTCCGAAGGAGGAGGCCGGCAACTAGCCCCAATAACCAACCGTCTACGCGCAGACATATCAGGGGCGACCTCGAGTGATGCCTTCTCTTTTTTGACCTGTGGGCTGAAGAAGAGCTCGAGGCCGAAGGTGCCGAGAGTGCAACAGTTTACTTTTATGCTTTCCTGGGGACCACCCACCCCCTCAGGCATTGGACTGTCCGTTGTCAGACCCCCTTCCGGAGAAGGCGGACGGACCCAGCTCGAATGACTGAACAGCTTTCATAGAAAGTCTCCCTACCATCACCTGACCGCTCACGATCGACTCCGTTAATGTAGGCCAAGACTTCTTCCTTTAATAAGAATAAATAAACTAAGTGGTACTTTATTAGAGATATTATTACAAAACAATAAAACTGAAAACTATGCTGCTAGTGTGAAGTCTGACTCCCAGAGGGCTAGCGACGTCATCACTGAAGTGCACTCGTCGGTGGGAAAAAAAAGACACTGAGGTGGTTGGAGGGTCGACGCCAAGACAGTCATTACCACATGAGCCGAGGCTCGTGGTGCCACTCCTCACGGCTCCATCTCTGGCGCAGACCCTATAGCAAAAAGTTTGCTCCCGCTGGGTCCTAGTGCCTCCAGCGTAGATCCCATTAGTGTGAATGAGTGGTGGAGACTTTATGTCCAGGAAGATCAGATCCTGTATTCAAACTCTTCCCATAACAACTGGGATAGGGTCCTACTTTACCCTGTCACAGGACTCTGAAGAAGGAAAAAAATTTTTTTTTTTTTAAATCCTTTTAAGTGAGATGTCCTAATCCTTTTCACCATCCAATTCCTTTTCATCATGACTAAAAGGATTAAGTCGTCTCAGGAAAAAGGATTTAAAAGTCATCCTTTAATCACAGCCCCTAATCCTTTTTTGACAGATGTCATAATCCAGGAATAATCCTTTTATCATATGAATTCCTTTTTCTTGATTACCAGCAGGGCCATCTGTTATGATCCCTAATAGTTTCTCGTCAGATGAATTCCTTTTTAGTGAGTATCCTAATCCTTTTCATCATGATGAAAAGTGTATATATTTTTTCTTTTATATTATCCCCCCCCCAACCCATTGTGGCATTCTACCACTTTGCTCTTTATCCTTGGTGTCTAGTAGAAACCCCCCACCATCAATCCCCATACAGTGGTAGTCATAGAAAAGTTGACCGCTACTGCCCACCACGTGTCATTATGCGGTAGCTGTATACATGTTATTCAATAGGTTCCACATTTGCGCAACACTTGGTATACTGTGCTACCAGTGAACTTTTGCTCGATTATGACAGTGTGTGTATACATACACACACACATATATATATATATATATATATATATATATATATATACACATATAAATAAAGCGAAAAAACACACACACACACACACTAGGAGTGAGGTGATCTCTGATAAAAATGTGTATTCTCACCCCAGTGGAATACATCCTGCTGACGTATGCACTGTAATAGTTGACATTTATACACAGTGCATATGTCAGCAAGTAATATCACAGTGCTTACGTAGCAGCAATCTCATTAGAATACACCTGCCTGAACTTCCTTTTAGAGCCATAAACACATTATTTAGAAATCACCTAAAACAGAAGCCAAGGAGTACTCATACTGATTCTAGCGCAGACTGCAGTTACCAAGACTAGGCAACTGTGCGAGCCTAAACGGAAAAAAAAAAAAACATCAAACGCACTGACTGCAGCAGTACACCTCTCCAAAAGTACAGTTACAAAGAACTTACCGTAACAGTAGATCTTCAAGAACAGCTCTTGCAGCAGGTTACACCATTAGGACTGAAGCCGGTAGCGTCAGGACGGAAAAATTCTGGCTAGCTATCTTCAGCGGGGACCGCTTGACGTCGATCCTGCCTCAGGCGTCAGGCGTAGGTACACAAGGGGTGGTCCGCCCACCTCCCCAGTTCTCCCGGCCGGAGACTTCCCGCCTAGGGCAGATACATCGAAATGGGAGACCGAGATCCACAGCCAGAAGTCAAAGGAAAAACCCTGATAGTAAAGGCGTAAGCCATGCCTCCTCCAAGGGAAGGTGGGCAGGAAGGTACCTGCAAAGAGCTGTTCTCGAAGATCTACTGTTACGGTAAGTTCTTACGTAACTGTCCTATCATACTGAGACACACAGCTCTTGCAGCAGGTTACACCATTAGGACTGATTCCCAAGCAGTAGCGCTGCCAACATTCTGGGAGGAGGAAACTAGGAAACACATTCCAGGTCCTGAATCTAGGACAGGAGACCCTGTAGCAACGCCAGGCCGAAGCCGGCTCTTCGCCGAGAGGCGATGTCCAGGCTATAATGCCTGATAAATGTATGCACAGAGCTCCAAGTGGCTGCAGCACATATGGCAGAGGTGGAGACGTTTCGGAGTGCTGCAAAGGAGGTGGCCACACCCCTAGTAGAATGACCCCGGACTGTACCCGGGAGGGGCTTTTGTTTGATATCAAAACAGTATGAAATGCACTGGACAAGCCAGTGAGACAGGGACTGTTTGGATACTGGTTGGCCCATCATCCTTTCAGAAAAGGAAACGAAAAGTTGCTCTGAACTATGAAGTAGTTTAGTTCTGTTGAGGTAATACCTCAAGCTGCAGTGAACATCCAGGGTGTGGAGCAGTGCCTCTCCTCTATTAGAGTAATTCGGGAAGTAGACCGGCAGGTCAATATCCTGATTGAGAGTGAGTGTAGAGACCACCTTAGGCAAAAATTTTGGATTCGTCCTCAGGGATACTCTGTCCCCGGTGGAAAACTAAATAAGGCTCTTTGCACCAGAGCGTGAAGCTCAGAAACTCTTCTTGCTGAAGTAACAGCAACCAAAAACAGTGTTTTCCAAGACAGAAAACGCAGCTCGCAATCCGCGGCAGGTTCGAAGGGGGGAAGCGTGAGTTGTTCCAGGACAAAGAGCAAATCCCATGGAGGCACTGGGTCCTTAATGGGTGGCCTAAGGTGCAACACCCCTCTCAAAAACTCCCGAGAGGTGTCTAATTGTGCCACTATGCAATGTCCCACCGGAAGGTGGTAGGCAGAGATGGCACAGAGGTGCACCTTGATAGAGGAGTAAGCTAGGTCCGAACGGAAAAGGGAGAGCAGGTAGTCCAACACCACTCTCACCGGGCAACCTAAAGGGGAAAAATCGCGTGCTCGCGACCATAAACAAAAACGGCGCCATTTCATGGCGTACGTCACTTGCGCTGCCGGCTTTCTGGCTGCAGAAAGAACTTCTGCAACCTCTTGCGAGACCCCATGATGCAAGATGGCTATGTCTCTAGGAGCCATGCATGCAGGTTCAGTGAGCGTAAGTCCGGGTGGACCAGTGAACCTTCCTCCTGAGACAAGGGATGGCAGCTGACTGTCAACGGGAGCGGAGGTTCCCGGGATAGCTGAATTAGCAAAGGGAACCAGATCTGTCTGGGCCAGAAAGGGGCCACCAGGATCATTGTTGCATGCTCCCTGCGCAGTTTGAGAAGAACTCTCTGGATCAACAGGAAGGGAGGGAAAGCGTAGAGGAATCTGTCCGCCCAGGAGAGGGACAACGCATCTCGCCAGAAAACACCAGGCCCTGGATCTAGCGAGCAAAAATTGGGCAGTTTTGCGTTGGATGGGGATGCGAACAAGTCCAAATCTGGAGTTCCCCATCGAAGAAACAGATCCTCTGCTACCTCTTGAAGAAGTTCCCACTCGTGGACTCTGGCCTGGGAGCGACTCAGGCCGTCTGCAATCGTGTTGTCCACCCTGGGAACATGTACAGTGATCAGATTTGCGCCGTGTCGGATTACCCAATCCCACACTCTCTTGGCCTCCCTGCAAAGGGGGTAAGAGTGTGCGCCTCCTTGTTTGTTGAGGTAATACATCACCACCGTGTTGTCTGTCTGAAGTAGGAGAGTACTCGGCGGGATTTCTGACTGAAGGGCCTGCAGGGCATAAAGGACCGCCCTCATCTCTAGGACACTGATGTGGAGATGAGCCTCCAGAGGGGTCCATGTAACCTGGGACTTCACCCCGTCCAGGTGTGCTCCCCACCCTAGACCTGAGGCGTCTGTGGTGAGGATTACCTCCGGGGACGGCGCTATAAACGGGACGCCCGTGGAGAGTGACCCTGGGTCTAGCCACCACTGCCAGTCTCGAATCACGGTGTTCGTGATTCTGACCGGATGCTGCATGTGGTCTTGCCTTTGATCCCATTGCACCTTGAGCATCCACTGAGTTACCCGCATGTGGAGCCTTGCGAAAGGGACTGTAGGAATGGCCGCAGCCATGTGTCCGAGCAAGCGAAGGACCGACCTGGCAGGGACGGTCTTGTTCGAAGATAACTCCCTGATGAGGGATCTGATGCGCTCCGCTCTGTCGTCTGGAAGAAATGCTCTTCCCTGAACGGTGTCCAGTACTGCGCCTATAAATTGCAGCTTCTGCGACGGTACCAGGAGAGACGTCTCCTGGTTGATTAGGATGCCCAGAGATCAGAACAGGTCCTGGGTGCTCTGGATCGCACGTAACAACGCCTCTCTGGAGGCGGCCATGAGAAGCTAATCGTCCAGGTACGGGAACACATAATGGCCCTGTCTCCTTAGAGACGCTGCCACGACTGCCATGCATTTGGTAAAGACCCTGGGTGCAGATGACAGTCCGAATGGAAGGGCTCGGAATTGAAGGTGGTGGTCGAGAAACTCGAAGCGCAGGAACCTCTTGTGCGCCTGAGCTATAGGGATGTGCAGGTATGCGTCCTGCATGTCTAGAGACGCTAAGAAGGCGTCTTGCTTCAGCATGGGAATGAGACCCGGAAGAGTCACCATGCGGAATCTCTTGTATGAGACCGACACGTTGAGGTCGCTGAGGTCCAGAATCGGACGGAGGTCCCCTGTTTTCTTTGGAACCAGGAAGAAGTGGGAATAGTATCCTTGTCCTCTCTGGTTCTCCGGGACGTACTCTATCGCTCCCTTTTTCAAGAGCGTGAGTACTTCTTGCCAGATCAGAGACTTGTGCTGACCCGGGTACCGGGAGAGCAAAGGAGGCCTCGAGGGTAGCTTTCCTGCGAATTCTATAAAGTGGCCACTTCCGACCAACTGAAGAACCCACCTGTCGGTGGTTATAGCCTGCCATCCCGGCAGGAAGTTTGCAATGCGACCCCCGACCATGATTTCCCGTTGATCCTGAGGGGCGGGGGCCAGAAAGGAGTCAGGCTGTGGCGGCTGAGGGTCCCGCTGGCTGGACCGGCTTGGAAATCGCTGGCCTCGACCTGCGGGTAGTTTCCTCGGCTCTGCAAAGCTGGAGCCCCTCTGTTGTGGAGTGGGCCGGCGGGACTGTTGCCTCTAAGGCCGTCCACCGAATCGGGTTTGGTTCCTGCGAAAGGAACAAAGCTTGGGTCGGTACATGGCCTGAACCGACCTCACCGCCTTCCTGGCCTCTTGGAGTTTGGTAATAATCTTCTCTGAGGGCTTACCAAACAAGACTTCTCCCTCAAATGGGGTGTCCATGATATTCTTCTGGACGTCCGGAGTAAAGCCTGAGACGCGCAACCAAGAGTGTCTCCAGATGCATACGCCTGAAGCTGCTGCTCGGGCCGAGGAGTCCGCGGAGTCATACGCGTCTCGTAGCACTTGGGTTCCCACGTCCGAACCCATACGAAGGAGCTGAAGCATCTCCTCCTTCTGCTCACCTTCTGGCAGTTTCTCAGCCGCATCCAGACCCTGTTCCCACAAGGCATTCTGGAACTGCACCATGTGGGTCAAGTAATTCAGGGATCTGATGGCGCAGGTAGCGGAAGCATACGTGCGCCTACCCATAGCGTCCAACTGTTTGGACTCTGGGTCCGGTGGCAGGGTGCTCAGATGTTGCGGTCTCTGGGACCGGTCATGTGAGGCTGTTATGACCAGAGAGTCGGCCTGAGGATGCTGAGTCAAGTACTGGTCTTCCCTGGGAGCCTTGTACAAGCGATCAGCTTTCTTCGGCATCGCCGGGAGCGAATGTGGACGCTTCCACGCTGCCTTGGTGACGTCCACGAAAGTGTCTACCAAGGGTGGCACCACCACAGGCTTGGGGTCCTTCTGCCGAAGATACTTTGCAAGGCGTAGCCTTTCGGGGTCTAGCTCTTCCGCATCCCATCCCATGTTCTCTTGGATGTGTCTCATAATATCTGAGAACGAAGGGTCATCCGGAGGAGACTTTGGCATCTCGCATGGATCTGGAGAAGGGATGGAGAGGGGAGATGGGGATCTGGATGTTGAGAACTCTGATCCCGTGTCCTCCGTCGAAGGCGATCGTCGGCGTCTTCTGGGTCTCTTAGGGCTGGATGACCTGGAAGAGGATTTGGATGGAGGTCTCCATTTGTCTGGTCTCCTCCTTGGAGGTGTTCTGTGCTCCTGGGGAGGAGGTAGTCGGCCTGCCGACCCCGATGGGAGGGGGCGCAGGAACCGGAGGAGTAATCGGTGTAGGAGGAAGAGGAGGAGGAAGAGGAGGTGGAGTGGGAACCATGTCCTTCTTTATGGTGTCCCACCAGTAAGTGAACAGCTCCTTTACTTCTACCATGGAAAGGCCCGACGACGGTCCCGGCGCCGGTGGATGGTCGTCGGGTCCCGGCGTCGGATCCACAGGGGGCTCAGGTAATGGCGAGGGTTCCCTGGGCGTCTCGACAGGACCGGGGTCGCCTGTCTGGTCCTTGGGCTGAGTTAATTCCTCCTCGGTGATGGTTTCCTGACCGACGTCAGTCGGAGGCGTCGGGGTTCTCTTCTCAATAGGAGCGGGCGCCAGTCCCCCTACCGGCGTCCGATGAAGCGCTGGCCTGGCCGGCGACGGTCATCTGGCTGACGGTGGCTCTGGGGATCTGTAGCGAGAGGACGACGCGGGCGCACCGGCGTCAGGTGCTGCGGTCTCTCCAGAGAGGTAAGCTCCAAGGTCTTGCAAGGAGGCAAGGAAGCCGACCTGACGTCTGGTTCAGAAAGGCGGGAACCCGACTTATGGTGATGGTGGCGATCCCCAGACTTGACCAGGGCCCTGGAGGACGAGGAAGGTCTGGCAGTCTTGGCCTGAGAAGAGGAAGAAGACTTCTTAACCGCAGCAGGGGGAGGCTGAGAGCTGGCCCGGGAAGGGGCGGTCAGACCTGGAACCAAAGCTGCGTGAGTCTGAGGCCCTAGGCAGGGACCTGGAAGGGCCTTCTCCCTCGTTTTCAAGCGTGCTTGTGGGCCTTTTTGAAGAGTCCCCTTGGAAGACATGGTCTTAAGCTTTTCTTCCAGCAAAAAAGCCTGAAAGGGCCTTCTGGCGACGGATCCGGGTTCTGCTATTAAACCCCTGACAAAGGAGCAGGCCGAATTGGCCGTGAGTCTGGAGCTAGGCACCGGACGCGGGCAGCGTGAGGGTCCTGAAGGATCTGTTTCCCACAGCACACTTCGAGGAGTGACCAGAGGTCGGAGAGGACAGAGAAAAACTTGATTGAAGAAATTCGAATTTCCCGTAGGAAAGAACTTAACCACGCATCACGCGCTAGAGACTGAACCGAAGAGTCGAGACATGCAAGTCGACGGTGGAAAGAACTAGAAATCGGTAGGACCACCCCTTATATACTACGTCTGGCGTCGGGAGGCGGGACCGACGTCGAGGCGTTCCGCTGAAGATAGCTAGCTAGAATTTTTCCGTGGGGTCCTGACACCTGCCGGCTTCAGTCCTAATGGTGTAACCTGCTGCAAGAGCTGTGTCTCGAAGTAAGATCCTCTCTTACACATCAGCAGAAAGAAATACCGAGGCCCTATTGTATAAATTACACACATGATGTGCAGTCGTGGAATATGGCAAATATCTCCAATCGTGAACAGTGACCTCTCGATACTATCATTTGTGTCTCCACTACACACGAGTATCCAGAGGTCACTGTTCACTCATGAAGATATATGCCATATTCCACTCCTGCCCATCATGTATCTATTATATATATCTATATATATATATCTATATTATATATATATATATATATATATATATATATATATATATATACACACATATATACACACACACACACGCACATACATATACACACACACACACACGCACATATATACATACATACATACATATACACACACATACATAAATACATATACACACACACACACACACATATACATAAATATATATATATATACATATATATACACACACACACACACACACACACACGCTAGTATATTTGGGTTGAGTGCAAACTTCTATGTTAAACCCAAAACTTTGAACCTTAACTTTGGAACGAAATTTGGCATGCATAATCTCCAGGGGGAAGGTCCCTTGATGTGCAGAATTTCATGCAAATCCGTTGTGTGGTTTGTGAGAAGGAAACTGTCAAAACCTCCTAAATTTACCAATTTTTTCACGTTTCTTTGTCCACCAGTATCTCACAAATGCCTTTATGTTGTGGTCTGAAATTTCCAGGGTAGAAAGCCTTCGGGTCACAGATGTATGTGCCTTTTGAAGGTTTGGTGAAAAAATATTAATCTGTTGTAAAGTTATTACATTTTTAATTTCCCATTATTTCCTATGAGAAAACTTATATGTATAATGAAAACGAATGTACTTTTTGCACACTGTCTACCAGTTATGCATACTTTGCACCTTAACTTTGTAACCCTTCAATGGATTTGCATGACATTTGGCATGCACAGTCTCTGGGGGCAGATCTGATGTTCCACATGTTGTGCGAATCAGATTTGTGGTTTTTGAGATGCACTGTGTCAAACAATCCTAAATTTACCAGTTTTTTTACATTTCTTTGTCCACCTATATCTCAGAAATGGCTTTAGGTAGTGATCTGAAATTTTCAGGGTACAAAGCCTTTGCCTCATAGAAGTGCCTTTTGAAGGTTTGGTGAAAAAAATCAATCAGTTCAAACATTATTTCCTACGGGAAAATTCATATGTCAGTCACGAAAGTTGTAATCTGCGCAAGTTACATAAATGTAAATTATGTATCTACCGTAATTCTTGATCTTCTTGGATGAAGTCTCCACCACGCATTCACACTAGTGGGAACTACGCCGGAGGTGCTAGGACTGAGCAGGAGCCAAAAATCTTCAGGAGGGCCGGCACCATGAGACTGGCTTGCGCCAAATAGGCCACCTTGGCATCTACCCTCCAACAGTTTAAGTACCTTTTTTTACCGAGGAGGTACAGTGTAAACTAACCTTGTGAAAGGAATCCATGTTGGACAGAAGATAGTCCGTTTTGACCCGTGTAAGAAGGGTCAATACAACAGTGTCGTCACAGTCCAGCCAACAAGGGAGTGAAGATCAAAAACAAGATAAGTGGGTTTGGGGGATGGTGGGCGGGTGTGAATGAGTGGTGGAGACTTAATCCAAGAAGATCAAGAACTACGGTAGGTACATAATTTACATATCTTCCTGAACATAAAGTCTCCACCACTCACACTAGCGGGAAAGTACCAAGACACAATAATCCCCGAGAAGGGCGGCAGGAGAGAACGGAGCTCACTCAGGACGGAAGTCCATTATGGATTGTCCTACCAAAGGATGGATGCTGTCTGACATGGACATCCAAGGCATAGTGCTTCACAAAGGTGTGCAGAGAGCTCCAAGTAACTGCAATGTAGATGTCTGCAATGGGCACGTTCCGTATTTCTGCCAGAGATAACGCAACTGCTCTGGTAGACTGGGCATACACCTTGCCTTCCAGCTTGACCTGCACCATCAAATAGCAATGGCAGACATATGCTACCTGCTATGCCAAAATACACCTTATGGCAACAGGCTGACCCAGCCAGGACATGCTGAATAAGAAAGTGTTGCTTGGATTTGCAGAACTCTTTCGTTCTATCAATGTAGAACTGCAAAACTCTTTACATCCAGAGAATGTAGGGTACATTCCCCTTCATTCTGAAAGTTCTCAAAGTAGGTCGGAAGGACCAAGGGCTGGTTCAGGTGGAATTCCGAGACTACTTTTGGAAGAAATTAAGGGCGAGTTCTGAGAACCACCTTGTTCTTGTGAAATACTGTATATGGAGGGTCTGTGACCAGGGCATGTATTTTGGACACTCTGCTAGCAGAAGTAATGCCTACAAGGAAGGCAGCCTTCCAGGTCAGGATCTTCAACTCGCAGGTTGCTAGAGGCTAGAAAGGTTTACGGAGTGAGCATGTCTAGCACAAGGTTGATATCACAAGTGGCTACCGATCTCCTGACTGGTGACCTGGTGTGGAGGACACCCTTTAGGAACCTCTTAACCAAGGGCAGCTGAGCCGCTGACATATTGTGGAAAGGCTTGTGGTAAGCCAAAATCGCATAGAAGTGTACCTTCACCATCGAGTACTGCAGTCCTGCATTAGACAGGTCTAGCAGGTGCTCCAACACCTTGTTTGGTGAGCAACTAAAGGAGTCCAGGGACTACTTTGCACACCAGATTGAGAATCTTTTCCACTTTGCCGTGTAGGTTTTCCTAGTTGATGGCTTACACACTGCTAGGAGAATGTCAGAGATTCTACAGGAGGCATTGAACCTACCTACTTTTTTTTTTTTTTTTTTTGAACTTCTTTATTAGAGTTTTATAATTTCAGCAATAAGACACACACATACATACATCCCAGGATGAATGCCTGGGCCCACATCCCTAAACTGGACATGGAAACTATATACATCCCCAAACTTATTTACAATCACAGTTATATGAAATCACTAGAAAGAAAAAAAAAACTTGAGTCCCCTAATGTCAGGGTGACAAATATTTATTTCTTCAAAGTTGGCGATAGTCTAACCCGGTTCTTGTCAATCAAAAAATTTATATAGCTCCGTCAACTTTGAGGTAAAGGTGGCTAAACGGGGATAACCTTTAATAACTGTGTCCCTGAGAGAGAGAGAGAGAGAGAGAGAGAGAGAGAGAGAACCCTTCTTGACCATGAAGTATGAACAACTTCCGTCCCTATAAAAGTCAATCCCATGAGAGTGTTATGCCCCATTAATTAAAGACATCCCCTAAAGGGAACCTACCTACTTCTGGCTCCTCAGGAGCCAGGCATGGAGATGGAGGAACCTCAGGTTTGGATGGACCACTGGGCCTGGGTCAGGATGTGTGTCTGAAGTGGTAGCTATCTCAGTGGAACCTCCGATAATCTGTTGATTAACAGAAACCATATCTGTCGAGGTCAGTATGGGGCGATGAGAATCATGCTGCCCCCGTGCCTCGAGCTTGAGTAGCACCCTCTGAATTAATGTAAGTAGAGGAAATGCGTACAGAAAGAGTCTTGTCCACCGCAGTCTGAATGCATCCCGACAGAGCACACCAGGTTCTGGATTTCTGAAGCAGAATAGAGGCAGTTTTGCGTTGAGTGGGGACGCAAAAAGGTCCAGGTCCAGAGTGCCCCATTCTTCGAAGAGCAACTGCACAATGTTTGAGTCGAGAGACCACTCATGTAGATCCGCCTCAGTTCTGCTGAGGCGATCTGTCAGATCGTTCTGGATTCCTGGTAGGTAGACCGCCTGGATCAGGTTTTCGTGCTTGAGGCACCATTCCCACACTCGTGGCTTCCCTGCACAGAGGGTAAAAGTGTGGTCTACCCTGTTTATTGATGTAATACATCACTGCCTTGTTGTCCACCTGAAAGAGAATTACTTTGTGACAGAGAATATCCTTCAGGGATCTGAAAGCATATAGCACAGCTCACATTTCCAAGACATTTATGTGTAGCTGAGACTCGTCCGGAATACACAGGCCTGGGTGTGGAGATCCTGACAGTGAGCTCCCCAACAGACCAGAGATGCCTCGGTGGTGATGGGGATCTGCGTCTCCAGTGGGGCAAAGGGTAAAACCTGAGAGATGGCTGTCCTCCTGAGTCCACCAGGTGGGTGACCGCATTAGGGGTTCCATCACCTTGATGATGTGAAAAGACTGCAGATGTGTGGTCGGAAGCCACGGAGTACTGAGCATCCACTGTGTGGTTCTCATGTGCAAATGAGCCAGGGGCACCGTGAACACCAACGACACGAGACCCACCCTCTGCTGCATTGAGAGAGATCAAACCGAATTGTTCTCCTCGATGAGGCGAGCCATCTGGAGATTATCGTTTCTCCTGTCTTCTGGGAGGAAGGCTCTTACACTGGAGGTGTCCAGGAACGCTCCTATGAAGAGGAGTTGTTGAGAAGGCTGAAGCTGCGATTTTTCCAGATTCAGAAGAACTCCTGAGGATGTGAGGAACTTGGAAGCCGTGGCTACCGCTTCCTGCGTCCCTTATCTGGAGGAACTCACTAGGAGCCAATCATCCAGGCACGGAAACACGAACTCAGTTTCCTGAGATGCGCTGAGAATACTGCAAAGCACTTTGTAAAGACTTGAGACCCCAAGGACAGCCCAAAGGGCAGGACTCTGAATTGGTAGTGCTGGCCCAGAGCCACAAAGCATAGGCACTTGGGGTAGCTTGGGTGCACCAGGACATGTTGGTTGGCGTCCTGCATGTCCAGGGAAGCCAGCCAATCATTTTGATGAATCAGAGGTAGGAGCGTTCCTAGCGATATCTTGAATTTCTCTTTGAAGGGGTATTTGTTTAACTTCCTTAGGTCTAGAATAGGGCGCATGCAGCCTGTTTTCTTTGGAACTATAAAGTAGTGAGAGTAGAAACCTGTGTGCCGTTCTGCCTGCGGAACCACTTCTACTGCCCTATTGTTCAGAAGGCCCTGAATCTTGTTAGCAAGGAGATCTGACTGAGTGATGGACAGTTTGGGCTGTCATTTGGGTGGATGATTCGGAGAGGTATCCGAAAACTTTAGAGAGTAACCCTCTCAAATTATCCTAAGGATCCATTTGTCCATTGTGACGGATTTCTACTGGTTGTAAAACTGAGTCAGATGCATCCCTACCGCTGAAAAGGAGTTCCCCTCAGGCAGTTGAGTTGGGACATGGGCCGGGTCTTCAGAGGGTGGCACTGGGCACCTTCGGGCCCTGTGCCTCTTGCTGTGTCTTTTGAGGTTGAGGGGCTTGGTTCTTGGGAAAAGCCCCTCAGCCTTTACCATGAAAGGAATGACAGTTATGAAATTCCTGGCAGTTTCTGCCCCGCTAAGTGGCAGCAGGGGTCAATCTGGCTATCTTAATAGCAGTCCTAGTTTTCTGAGTGGCCTCTAGTGTACCTGCTCCACTTGTGGACCAAACAGATAAAACTCCATCAAATGGAAAGTTCATGAGACTCTGTTGAGCATCATTTGTGAACTCTGAAGTCCTTAACCAAGAGTGACACCAGGTACATATCCTGGCCGCTGCTGTTCTAGAAGCAGTGTCAAACGCGTCCATAGGCGCCTTAAGTTGCTGATTGTTGGACTCAATGCCTCTACTAATGGTCTGGAGAAGCTCTGAACCAACGTCCAACTCCGGAAGAGCCTCCACAGTGGTTTTGAGCGAATGCCAGAGGGTATACTCATACTGAGAGAACCAGCCCTGGTAGCTAGCAATACGCATTCCCAGGGTAGCAGCAGCAGACACTCGCTTCCCCAGAGTGTCGATCTTATGGGATTCTTTATTTACTGGACGAGCTGTAGATTCCTGAGGAAGACTGGTTTTGTCATTCTCTGCCAAGACCACTATGGCGCCCACAAAGGCTTGAGAGGCAAGGACTGCCCTATCCTTAGGGGGAGGGTATTTCCTTTCTATAGACAGCCACAGAAGGAATGGGCGCCGGACTGTCCCACATCATCTGTGAAAGAGTCTCGAAAGAGGGCTGCACTAGAGGTGTCAATTCCAGAGATTTCAGGAACGTGCAGATACTGAAGGAGCAATAGCTTCCCAGAATCCAGCTCAGTAGTCTGGAGAGAAAGGGTGGAATTCATATTCTTCAGAAGAGACTTAAAAGAAAGGTCCTCAACCAACGGCTCTGCTGAAGTAGAGGGCGTATTTTCCACTCCAAAGGATGAATCCTCATCCAAATCATCTCCTAATCGTAGTTCAGGATCAGACTCAATATGATCTCCTACTACCCCAGAAGGGGTAGTACAGAAAAGAAAGGGAGGAAAGACAGCAGGGGGAGACGCTCCCTGAATCAGAATCGGAAACCCCAGCACCTGGAGCAGCGCTGCCAAGGTCATAGCAGAGGGTGGCACCAGACGAGTGCCTGGAGACCCCAACCCCAACACTGGGGACCTGAAAATATGAGAAGGAGTAGGAGGGCCCCTGTGCCTCAGCCATGCGAGGGGGATGCACGAGAGTGCGGTGTCGACAGCACCGAAGGTGTCATGCAACTAGGATGATCCAACTGCCCTGCTCGCGGCTGTGGCACCCAGGCCCGAAGGCCCCGGGGTCGGTTCTGCAGGCATGGGAAGTCTGGACAACTGCCAGACCCACTGCTCCATAACAGCGGCACAATGATAAACTACTCACTGGAGGACCCCGAAGTGGGAAGGATTATAGGTAAGGACGAAGCCTCAGGAGCAGAAGGCTGTAAGTGACCCCGATGGTGCGGGGCGGCCTCTTGTCCCCCGCTACCGACAATCTCCATGCAGACATACCAGAGGGCAACCTCGAGTGGTAACGCTTCTTCAACTGGTGGGACAAAGAGCTAGAAGCCTAGCGGCGCTGGGTCCCCTACCTCGATCAGGAATGGGACAGCTTCTGTGTGTGCTTTCAGGAGGACCGCCTTTCCTTCCGAGCACCAGACTGCTCATGGTCAGACCCTCCCCTTTCCGAAGAGGGCGGTGGACCGGACCTAGCCGTGCCGCTAAAAAAGCTTTCAAGTGAAGTCTCCCTATAGTCACCGGTCCTGTTTATGGTCAACTCCGAAGGCGGGCTAAAGGATACTTCTGTTCATTACCAAAAAAAAAAAACACTTTTTTTTTTAAAATAAATATATATACATACATACTAAAAATGAATCAAATACTGAACCACTACGCTGCTGTCACGTAGACGTGAAGATTTCACTCCTGTCGGGCGAGTGTCATCATCATTGTAGTGCACCTGGCAGTGGGGAAAAAAGGAACTGAGGTGGTTGGAGAGTCGACACCGAGATAACCTATATGGCATGAGCCAGTCTCGTGGCGCCGCATATGCACAGTCCTACCTCGGCACCGGCCCTCCCGAAGATTTTTGGCTTCCACTCAGTCCTAGCGCCTCCGGCGTAGTCCCACTAGTGTGAATGAGTGGTGGAGACTATGTCCAGGAAAATAAATGTCTTTGTACCTGTGGGTAGGACAGTCCATTAGGGTTATAGCTAGAAGGGGATCAATATCCCATTCATATGTCAAGCACTGTACACTTGGAATACACCTGCATAACCAGTGGGTTACTAAGCACTGAATAATTCCCAAGACACTCCCAGCAACAATTCTCCCTGCACATTTGTCCTCTACAGAGCCAATGAATTTTATACTAAGCTTGGTGCGCTACATGAATTTCAAGTTAGATCCCATGACCAATTATTTGAATTCACCCAAGACTGAGTAGATACCAGTTTTAATCGGTTACTGCAACTGCCATTCAGGCCTCCACCCCAAAATCCCTGCTGCTGTTCCCCTGTAGCTGTGTAACTCACCTTGTCGAAGATCTCCCGAACATTGGCCTCAGACTCACCAAACCACATGGTGAGAAGCTCAGGTCCTTTGATGGAAATAAAGTTGGCCTGGCATTCATTTGCAATGGCTTTAGCCAGCAATGTCTTACCACAGCCAGGTGGGCCATAGAACAGCACTCCTTTGGAAGGGGTCATGCCAAACTTCAGGAATTTGTCTGGATGCTCCACAGGGTACTGAAAATGAAAAACACAAAGCATTAGTAAAGTAGACCAAATACTTGTTTAGAACTATAGTGCTAATGAAGCTGAAGAGTGAGGGCCCAGTGACAGAGATACAGTGCTCTATGTTGTCACCTGTGTTCACAACCAGAGGAGAAAAGCACAGTTTGAAATGGTGCGACCCATCTGGCAGTTAACACATTTAGGAGCAGCACTGGTTGCAATGGCATTTAGCCACACTTCATACCCCAAAACAGGTAAGACAATATCAAGAGACCGGGGTTGAGGTCAAAATGGCTATAAAGTGGGGTAACCCCCCATAAAAACAGGTTACTCGCCTGTAACAGTAGTTCTAGGAGTGCAATATGGTGTACATTCACAGTTCCGTTAGTATCCTTTCCCTTTTAAGATTCTGGCCAGAAGGTCTTCAAGTTGGCTCCTACCACCCACCCAGGTGGTTAACTCCCTCGGCACCACCCGTAATGTCAGAACTTACCTGCTGGAAGCAAGATACAGTGTGCCACTTGCCGGGGAAGGTCGGGTGGGTTGTGTGGATGTACACCATATACTACTCCTAGAAAAGTACAGTTACGCAAGAACTTACCATAACAGTAGATCTTCGAAAGGAGCTCTTGCAGCAGGCAACACCAGTAGGACTGAAGCCGCCAGGACCACATGGAAAACGTCTAGTAATAGTCTACCCCCACTGATGTCAGACTATCCTATAACACGGGGCAGTCCCCCAGACCTACCTAAGTTCTCCTGCCAGAGACCCTGGAGCAGCTGGTTAAAAAAAAAAAAAACGGGGGGGTCCGAGGCAGTTCCTCAGAGCTGAGGAAAAGCAGAAGAGATGCAAAACAGAAGAAACTATCAGGGGGAAGGGCGGAGGGAAGCAGTGCCTGTTGCAAGAGCTCCTCTCGAAGATCTACTGTTGCACTAAGTTCGTATGTAACTATCTTACTTTGAGAGGGCTCTTGCAGCAGGCAACACCGGTAAGACAGAGTCCCAATCAGTACCAGAACTGACCATAAAGTCTGCCAAGAGGAGGTAAAAGGCAACAGTTGGAGGCTCAGGAAAGAAGGCCCTAAAGAACAGTGAGATCAAAACTGGCCCTGCATCTAGAAGCAATGTCCAGACCGTAGTTACAAATGAAAGCATGGACAAACTCCAAGTGGCAGCCGCACATATGTCCGCAGCAGACATATTCTTGAAACAGGGGAGAGAAGTGGCTATTCCTCTGGTAGAGTGGCCTTTTACCACCAAAGACAAGGGCTTGTTGTACTGACGGTAGCAGCAAAACACAGGTTACTCACCTGTAACAGTAGTTCTAGGAGTGGTATATGATGTTCAACACTTTCTGGCAGTTGCATTCCATTTAAGACTTGCTGGAAAAGTCTTCAAGCTGGCTCCTCCCACCCACCAGGGTGGCAACTCCCTGGGCTTCGCCCCACGACGCCAGATCTTGCACGCTGGAAGCAGAGGCTGTGCATCAAAGCCGGGGAGGTCAGGTAGATCTGTGTGGATGAGCAACATATACCACTTCTAGGAAGTACAGTTACGTAAACTCTTACCGTAACAATAGATCTTTGAAGAGTGTCTCTTGCAGCAGGTAATACACTTGGGTTGTCGCCAGAGGTTGCTGTGGCGCATGGCAGCTCTTCTAGCAGTTTTTCCCAGAGGCCGCCCACACAACATCAGCTTCCTGTTTCCTATACAAGTGTGGGTGGTCCCTGGTATTCTCTGCTCCCCACACCGGATTCAGCACGCTAAGCAAGGACCAAAGGGAAACCGAGGTACCGTAGGTATCCTAACCCATAAGTCATTGGACCAGAATTTGTTCTCTTAGAGAAGGAGGGGGATGGAGGGCAAGATCGTACCTGCTGCAAGACACACTCAGAAAGAAAAAATTACTCACCTTAGTAATGTTGTTTCTTCTAATGGAGTCTTGCTATATTATAGACATTAGCAGTTTGATCCAGCTCTAGAACTGCCCCGGAGTGAAATGGTTAAAACCATTCCAAAATAGAATTTTGGCACGAGAGCAGCTCTATCTGTGTCATTTCAAACTTGAACTGTCAGATCTTTATGAGCCAAACTCACTAAGGTCTGTGTGGAAGCTATAGCTCACTAGCCAAATGCTACCTACATAATAACAACCATTGATGGTCCCAACTTTCAAGACTCAAGTCAGGGGACCAGAAATACTAACACCATTCTAATAATATGAAAATGGAACACAAGTATAATAAAACACACACACCGCAGCGTGCACATACACCCCCAAAGTCCCAAAGGGGACAAAATGCTAACAGGACATAAGTAGTGCCCACACTAAGTTGCCGCACCCACCAAGTAGAGGTTCTGAGAGGGGCAGGTTGGGGAGGTCTATAATATAGCAAGACTCCATTAGAAGAAACAACATTACTAAGGTGAGTAATTTTTTCTTCAAACAACATAGTCTTGCTATATTATAGACATTAACAGAATACACAGCAGTACCTCCATGGAGGAGGCCAGAACCTATGAGAATAGGCTCTGAAGAACAGCTGTGCCAAACCGAGCATTTCTCCCTGGCCTGGACATCCAGGGAGTAATGCTTGGTAAGTGTGTACCGTTTTCCAAGTAGCAGCCTTGCAAATCTCTAATAAAGGGATATCTCTGGCAGCAGCTAGAGCGCAGCTGTACCCTGGTAGAATGAGCCCTCAAACCAGGAGGGGCTCTGCCCACTTTCTGATAACAAAATTGGATACAAGAGACAATCCACCTGGCCATTGATCTCTTAGTGGCAGGTTTGCCTTTCCCAACTTCACCATAGGTAAGGAAAAGTTGGATGGATTGAACTATGACCTTTAGTACGCTATATAATAACTAAGAGCTCTCTCTTAACATCCAGGCTGTGCAACCTCCTCTCACCAAGAGGAGTGATCAATGAAAAATACTGTAAGGAGATAGATTGATTAAGATGAAATCTAGAAACCACCTTAGGCAAAACTTCCTATTAGTCCTAAGGACTACCTTATCCCTGTGGAAAGAAATAAAGTCAGTCTCCACTGACAAGGCTTCAATTCACTTATCGTCTGGCAGAAGTGACAGCCACTAGAAAAACAGTTTTCCAAGTTAGGTACTTAAGCTCTGCAGAAGACAGAGGTTCAAAGGGGTTGCATTAACTGGGCAATGCAAACATTAATTTCCCAAGCAGGGCGGTTCCGAAAGGAGGATTAGTATGGAGTAATCCCTTAAGAAACTTGGAAAACACAGGATGAGAGGAAGAGGATGACTTTCCTGTTGACACAAAAGCAGACGCAGCTGCCAGATGAACTCTCAGGGTAGCTGGTCTGAGACCCAAGAAATTAAGATGTACCATGTAATCTAACAAAATGGGCAATTCAGCAGATTCTGGGAAATATTTTTCCCAGCACACCAAATGGAAAACCTTTTCCATTTAGAACTATAAGTAGCCTAATTGGAAGGCTTCCTGGAAGCCTTTAGGATCTCAAGAACACCCTGAGAGAGTGTAAATCAGCAAACTCTTAACTCCTCCAAGAGCCAGGCCTTGAGGTTGAGGATTTGAGGTCCGATACAAACCCTTCCTGGGCACAAGTCAACAGATTGTGATTCCTGAGGAGGCACAGGGAAGATGGACTGTCAGAGACAGAAGGAGTGGGTACCAGGGCTGCCTGGCCCAATCCGGGAGCAATCAGAATCACCCTGCAAGGCTGAGATCTGATTTTGACTAGTACTTTGAATAGAGAGGAAGGGGAAAGCATAGAGGACTTCCCTCCCAATCCAGTAGAAAGGGCATCCAAAGAACTGAGCCCAGCACTGAGGCCTGCAACAGAACAGAGGAAGTTTGTGATTGTCTGGGGCTGCAAAAGATCTATCTGAGGATGCCCACCTGGCAAAAACTATCCCCAGCACTGAGGATCCAGGGACCATCGGTGATGGCCCTGGGAAATCTACTGAGGGCATCCGCTGAGACACTGTCCTTCCCTGGAAGATGAACTGCTATGAGAAGTGTTCAGGAATAGGCCAGAGACCACAACTTCATTGCCTCGGTGCACAAGGCCGAAGACAAAGTGCCCCGTTTGTTGATGTACCACATTGTTGTGGTGTTGTCTGTTCTGACTTGTATCATCTTGTAGTGGACAGATGCAGAAAAAGCTTGAAGAGCTAAAGACAGCTCTGAGTTCCAGCAAATTGATGTGGAGCAGAGATTCCTGGGGAGAAATCCTGAGTGGAAGGTCGCTCATGTGGACTCCCCAACCCAGAAGGAAGCATCTGTAGTGAGAGTCAAGTCGTGAGAAGGGGAAATGAAGGGACCCCGGCTCTTAAAGTGCTCTGATCCTGCCACCACTGGAGCTAGGATCAAGGTTAAGTCACTGGGACCAACTTGGAAAGGGGTCTCTTCTCTGAGACAAAAGGTTCTCAAGTGAAACTGAATGTCTCTCATCTGAAATCTGGCTCCCTGCACAACAGCTGTGGATGCAGCCATGTGCCCCAGGAGCTGCAGAAAGTGTCTTGCTGGTCGAGAGACCTGCAGTGAAGGAAGAGGCCAGAGCCACTAAATTCCTTACCCTTTCTGGGGAAGAAAGGCTCTGGCTAGCTTTGTGTCCAATTCTGCCCTATAAAGGTGAGTACCTGGACTGGTTCCAGAACCGACTTTGGTAGGTTTAGCAGAAAACCCAGGGAGGTGAAGCTGCTGGGTGACCTGCAGGTGATTTTACCTGTTCTGGGACTGGCCTACAATGAGCCAGTCATCTAGATGAGGAAAACAGCAATCCTCTGCCTCCTTAAGTGGGCCACTGCCACTGCTAGACACTTTGTGAATACCCTTGGAGCAGAGGTAAGGCCGAAGGGCATTGCTCTGAACTGGTAATGACCTGAGGGCAGTTCGAATCTGAGGTACTTTCGATGGGATCTTCTGATTAGGACATGGAAATAGGCATCCTTGAGGTCCAGGGAGGACGTTTTCTTTGTTTAGGGAGCTGTTATATCCTTGCATGGCGTTACTGCATTGTGATACAAATTTTTTTCACACAAATACAGAAATATTTTGGAAGTGGTTGGTGCCGTGTTTTTCTTGTTGTTCAGTTGTTCTCATACACTGGCACAACCATAAATTTGGAGCCGCTCTCTCTCCTTGTAGTTCACCTAGCTACATAAGCCATATAATTTGCTTGCCTGAGTCCCAGAGAGGCTGCCATATACTGTTTTTTTGCCATGGCATCAATCTTCCTGGAATCCTTGTCAGGAGGATGTGAAGCCAAGGGAATATTAGCTTTATCACAGGCAGCAGCCTGAACTACTCCAACATGACTGCATTGCTGAGAAGGAATTCTGTATCAGGGCCTGACAATGTATACCTTCTGTCCATCTTTTATCTACAGGAGGCACAGAATTAGGAGCTTTTAAAATTTTAAAAGTTTGTTTCCTAAAGACTTATGTAAAGGACTAGACAATCTCCTAGACTCTGGAATATCCATCATTTCTACAAAAATCAGGCTCCTCTTGCTCATCCACAGCCTCTTCTAAAGGAAGCTGGAGGTTTCAACAACTTTTATAAAACATAAAATGAGATGGGGACTCAGACAGCATGGGGGAGATTCTAAAAGGTCTGTCTGGGAGATGTCGGTTCAATGGGCACACAGACCTTCCAGCCACATTCATACTGTTATAATCCTCCTCCCTCCTCTGGTTCATAAAATTCCTCAATATCATAATCCTGAACCACTGGGACCAGACGAACCGACCTTTACCAGATAGTGGTGGTTGGACGGACCCTGAGACAGTGACTGGACAATTTATATGGCTTTGCTATCTCTGCAGCAGTTGGAGAAGGAATTTTAGACTCCAGACCTGCTGATTTTCTTGTTATCTTTACTGGAATTGGTTCCTCAGAACCAGCTTTTCTTTTGCCCGAGGAAGTCTGGCCCTGGTCAGAGGGCACTCCCTCTGGTTCGGTTGGCACCGAACCGGGCTGGCCATCGGGTCAGCGGACTTTTGGCCTCTGTTCCCTGAGCCTGCCCAATCTTTTTCCAGGGTGGCTGCAGGGGAAATCCTTACATACCGCAGTCTGACTGGAGGTGGTCAAACCACAGACAATAA
The DNA here is from genome assembly GCA_016271365.2 of Neoceratodus forsteri. NCBI lineage: Eukaryota > Metazoa > Chordata > Ceratodontiformes > Ceratodontidae > Neoceratodus > Neoceratodus forsteri. Next base: position 694,749,411 of record CM057449.1, read on the forward strand.
ACACATGTGGTGTGTGGGTCAGCCTTAGCAAAGACTTCCCACAAACATCACAGTGTTGAAACCCAGTGGCCGGTTTTCTTTTGGGTTTCTCAGACATAATGCCAGCCTAACCAAAAACTTGCCCTTTAACGGCGGTGCCGGGCAAGACACCCTTATCGGTTCCTAACCGTGTCACGGGTATTGAGACGTAATAAATCCGTTTTTAGAACCGATAAGAACCGGGAACCGCACTCTAAAATAGTAACTTTTAGTTTTAAATGAGTTTTAAACCCACTGATCGGTTCAAAACCGAACCGATAACTTACAAGTTCCACACAGACAAAACCTTCATTTACTTACGGTTACCACAGATAGAGCTTGAACCGAACAGTTTTGCGGTTAAAATATACAGGTTACTCACCTGTAACAGGCGTTCTAGGAATGGTATATGTTGTTCATCCACACTCATTGGCAGGTATCCTTGCCGCTTTAAATCTTGCCGGAAGGTCTTCAACGCCTCCTCACCCACCGGGTGGTATAACTCGGCTCCGCCCCATGGCGCCAGATCTGGCCGCTGGAAGCTCGGGTTGTGCGTCGAAGCCGGGGAGGTCGGGTGGGTCGTGTGGATGAACAACATATACCATTCCTAGAACTCCTGTTACAGGTGAGTAACCTGTATTTCTAGGGACATGAATATGTTGTTCATCCACACTCATTGGCAGACTCCTAGCAGTTCTCCGGGAGGAGGGAGGCAAGGCGCACACCCCAATACTTACCTGGGAAAGAGGACTGGAGAACAGAGGCCCCAAAACACAGCATCCAGGCGTGACTCCAAGGTCGATGTGGTAATGGGTAATAAAGGTGTTTGCTGACTTCCAGGTACTGGCCCTGCAGAATTTCCTGGATAGGGGCGCCCTGGAAGCAGCCACCGTTGCAGCAGTATGGCGGGTAGAATGAGCTCTTATCCCTCTGGGAGGCTCCATGCCCGTAACTTATAGCGAGATCTATGCAGGAAGTGACCCACCTGCTTATCGTCCGCTAGCTGCAGGTCTGCCAGGTGTGACTTCAGCGTAGGTGACAAACAGCTGGCGAACCTCTCCCAATTTCAGCCGTGCGCTCCTTATAATAAGCGGCGCCCTTCTAGAGTCAAAGTATGGAGCCTATATTGAGCCCTCCGAGGTGTGATTGGGGTAGAACACCAGCAGAGTCAACACCTGGTTAAGGTGAAACTCGACACCACCTTGGAAGGAATTTGGGTGGGGCGCAGGACAATCTTGTCCCTGTGGAAGACCAGGTAAGGAGACTGAGTGGAAGCACTGGAGCTCTCCCATCCTTCTGGCTGGCCGTGATATGCCTTCTGGAAGAGCGGTCTTCCACGACAGGTGAGAGAGAGCACACCTGTGCATAGAGTTGAATAAGCTTGCCCATGAGCTTTGCCAATGCCAGCAGTAGATCCACAGGTGGGGTTCCACTGGAAAATGTGATCAAGGCCTTTGAAAAGCCAGACCACCTTCTCCCTGACCACCGACTGCTTCCCGGCCCTTGATAGGCAGAGATGGCTGAGTGCACCGCGAATGATGACCTAAACCACTTGACTAGAAAGGACCATAAATAGTCCAAGATGCTTGCCAAGGAACAGGAGGAAGGGTCCAAGCCCTTGCCCTGACACCAAATAGAAAACTTTTCCATTTGAAGGCACTAGCATTTTCTAGTCGACTCCTTGCGGAGCGCCTCAACTACATTTGAGGACCTCAAGTCGGAAAGACCCAAGGCCTGGAACTCTAGCAGCTCAGGAACCAGGCCGTCAGGTGCAGAGATTGAAAGGTCGGATGGAACACCTTCCCTGAATGACTGTGAGCAGGTCAGGCGAGCTGGAGCAAGCGTAGTGGAGTCCTGGAGCTGAGACTGAGATCTGGGTACCAGAACTGGCGAGGCCAGTCTGGGAGCTATCAGAATCACCTGCGCTTGTCCCTCCTCGCCTTGAGAAGCACCTTGTGGATCAAGGAAATGGGGAAGCGTAAAGGGCCGGGGTCCACTGCCTCGAAGGCATCCCCTGCAGCGAGCCCTGCTGGGGGACGGGCATGGAACAGACTCAACCCCGCGTTCTCCTGGAGGCAGAAACAGGTCCACCTGAGTGTGCCCCAATGGGAGAACAGATGCTGTACTACCTCCGGCAGGAGGACCACTCGTGGAGATGCAGCCCTATCCGGCTCAGGGCATCGGCCAGGGTGTTGGAGGCTCCTGCCACGTGAATGCTAGGAGATCCGCCTCCAGGCTGCGCCACAGTGACCAAATGCGGAGAGCTTCCTTGCAGAAGCATAGGCGCGTCCGTCCTAGCCGGTTTAGATAGTACACGTAATTAAGTGGATTGTACCGTCTGGACTCGGACCACTTGACCCCGGAGACGGAGCAAAAGCGGTGAGAGCTAGGTGGACCTTTCGGAGCTCCAGCAGGTTGATATGGCATCGGGACTCGCAGGGACCAGAGGCCATGAGCCACGTGTTCTCCCAGATGGGCACCCCAACCCAACAGAGAGGCATGGTCGATGGAGAGACCGTCGGCTCGGGGCGGACAAACTGGATACCCTCCTGCAAATGATCTGGAGCGGTCCACCACTGGAGGCGTTCCACATCCTATCACCGACCAAGCTGGACCAAGGATCGCAGCGTTGTGACCACAGCTGGCCAGTCCCCATGAAGGGGACGCATGTTCCAGCGGGCCCCAGCGGACCACGCTGGTGCAGGCCGCCATGAGACCCAGGGGCGCAGGAAGTCCCGGGCAGGCGCAATTGCCCAACCAGAAATGATCGGAGCAAAGGAGGAAAGAACCTCGGCCTGTCCGCGGAGCAGCGCTCTGGCTCGAAGAGAGTCGACTGCGTGATGAATAAATCCTGCTTGACTCGAGTTCGACTTGGACCCGTTGATAAGAGGCAGTTGAGGAAGCAGACCTGGAGGCCAGATCTCACGGACCACTCCGCCTCCTTCCTGGAGGAGCTGCTATCCAGCCAGTCGTCCAGAGTAAGGGTACCCGGGACCCCTGCGCGCAAGAAATGCTGTCTACCACTGCCATGCATTTGGTGAAGACCCTGGGAGCTGGAGACAAGCCGAAGGGCATGGCTTGGAACTCGAGGATCCTTCCGGCTCGGAGCGAAGAGAATCTCCAGGTGAGGCAGACGGATAGAGACGAAAAGCATCCTGCAAGTCCAGAGCAGAACCACACGCAGCGTTCCAAGGATGGTATTATCTGAGCCAAGTGACCATCCTGAAGGTTCGAGACCTTAAGGAACTTGTTTAGTCGTGTAGAGTGAGAAATGGGCCAGCCCCCGTCCGTTTGGAACCAGGAAGTACCTGGACACAAACCCCTGGGTCTGAAGGAGGGTCCATACCTCTCTTATCACCTCCTTCTGGAGGAGGAGGCGATCGTCCGCTCGACGAGGCACGCCAGTGAGATGGGACCCAAAGCCCCCAGTGGCGCTCTGAAAGGGTGGTGCCTGCTCGAATTCCAGAGGCAGGCCTCTTCCACCACCTCCAAGACCCACCTGTCATTGGTGACAGTGGGACCAGGCGGGAACGGAAGTGCGGGGCCGTCTGCAGGGGACCAAGGAAGCAGGTGATGGGAATGGGGCGGCACAGGCACTCAGCCCGTCACTGGGCAGGAAGCAGAGGACCGGCCGGGGACCTCCTGGGCCTTTCCTCCTGCCTCCTGTTGGGAAGCAGGACCCCAGGTTTGGGATGCCAGGCCGAGCCTGCACAGCCCTGGCGTTGGGCGGGCGGCGCGGGGCACAGAAGGACGCGAAAAGGACGGCTCAGGCTGTGACACGGCCTTTGTCGCTTCGGCGGAAGGGCCGAGTCAAGGTAGCATTGGACTTCTCGATCCTCTGCAGGTGACCTTCCACCCCAGGGCGGTCAGTCCCCAAAAGGGAACATCCAAGCAACTTGTGCTGGGTATCGAGTAAAGGTGGATATCTCAGCCAAACCCGCCGACCACTAGCCACTGCAGCCGCCACCGATCTGGCACATGAGTCCCCTATATCCAAAGCAGTCTGGAGCTGCTGTTTGGCCACTACCCGCCCTGGTCCCGCACCCTGTAACACGTAGTCTGCAGATCGGGAGGGAAGATGAGGATGACCTCATCCAGGGAGCCCAACAGGGCATGAGAAAATGTGCCATAAGGGGACGACGAACTGGCTACGAACGAGGCGAGGAGAGGCATGTAGCGTGAGACTTTTAGCCCGACAGTCCAATTTCTTGGACTCCTTGTCAGGAGTTGTCCACATCCACAAGCGTCGCCGGCCTTGACGCTGTCGGTAACTCAACCCCTCAGCAGAGGGTGTTCAAAAAACGGACAAGGAACCACGGGGACCGCATACTTCCTGGCCATACCTGGCCGAGCGCAGAGGGCAGGAAGCAGAGGCGCTGCCAAAGCTCCAGTGCCGGACCCACTGGCCTCAGCCACCGGAAAGGCCTCCGTCGAATCCCCTCGGTCCAGAATCTCCGTGAGGGATACCTGGCCCATTTGGAAACGAGTTCGACTCAATCCCGATGGACCCGAGATGAGCGAAGCAGTCCTAGGAAAGACGACGGGCTATCGTCCATTGACTGACCTCCTGAAGACTCCAAGGTCAGTCGCTTGGAGAAAAGGAGGAATCATCTTCCGGACTCGGAAGGTCCTCGAGAAGAACTGCCTCTGGCCTGAGCCACCTTCACCTGCCGAGGTCGGTCGGAGTGAGGGTAACTGACAGCCGATGGGGTAGACCCTTAGCCGACCGAGAATCCTTGGTGGAGCCCCAATAGGTGGCTGTGGAGGCGGAGGTTCCACGGAATCGGTGGAGCAGCTGGTTTTGGCGAACAACCGGCCTGGGTATGAGCTCCTCGGATAAGTCGGGGGTTGTGTCGGCCCATCGGTGACAGCACTTAATGGCAGGGAAACGACGGGGAAGCTAATGGCCGGGAAGGCGGCAGGACGGCATACTCCCGGCAGGAGGAGCTGTTGCAACATGAGGTCTCGTACATGGCGTAATCACGAAGCCTCCCTCGTCGAGGAGGAGGGCGAGACCAGTGTGCGCCGCTTACCCGCAGTGATGCCGAGACCGAGGACTGCCTATGGCCAGTGGGATCGGCTGGACCATGAAGTCCGAGACCGAGAGTCCCGGAATTTCCGAGGTCGGTGCGGGGGAGGTAATGGGGCAGACAGCGCACTCGGCTCGGATGGTCCATCCGAGGGCTCCGGAGACGGAGGAGGCACAGAGTGAGCCACGGATCCCCAACTCCTCCCAGGGGAACCGGGAGAGAGATCTCGGCTGCTAAGGCGACAGCCGTCAGCAAGTTCGAGAAAATCTCGACGCTTCATGGGGTGAGTCGGTCAACTGACCTGGCGGGGACACCGTGAGGCCAGTGGCAAGGCGGCCGGTCGACGAAGCGGCGGTCAGCGACTCGGGAGAGGGACCTTTCCACGCTCCCAAGGCGTCGACAGAGGACTTACCCCTGTCCTTCTTTTGGACCGAGAATAGGTCCAGCGGACGTGAAGCCCTTCTCCCTTAGTGGAGAGGGACAGACAAAGCTCCTTAAAGACCGTGGGAAGAACCCAGAGAGGCGGGATAAATGCCACGGCCATTGACTCTGACCAGCGCCGCCTCCTCTTCGAGGCGACCATCGCTCGAGCTGATCCATGAAACCATACGCCCGCGGACACGCCAACCGGGCCTCCTTGGACTTCACCGGAGGGAAACGCTTCTCGGGACGGCCCAGTTGCAATCGGGCAGCACGGTCTTCGAGGACGTAGGCCGAGAAAGATGAGCACAGGTCGCAAGCCTGCGGGTCGTGCTCAAGGCCAAGCAGTAGACACACGTGGTGTGTGGATCCGCCGAGACATCTTCTGCCCGCATGGGCATCTCCGAACTGCGAGTCGACGGTCCATCGCAGTCTTGAGGGATCAAGACTGAAGTCTTTTCGCAAAATTTATTTTTAAATCCGCAAAACGGAGAAATAGGAACCAGTCTCAAACGCAGAGCGTTAAGGAGGGAACCTGAGCTTCCAAGCGGTAAGGAAGATCTGGCGTCATGGGGCGGAGCCGAGAGTTATACCACCCGGGTGGGTGGGAGGAGCAAGCTTGAAGACCTTCCGGCAAGATTTAAAGCGGCAAGGATACCTGCCAATGAGTGTGGATGAACAACATATCCATGTCCCTAGAAAAAATATTCTGTTAAATCCAACCGAGAAAACATTTTTTAAACCGAGAAATGAACCGAGCAGAAGGAGAAATCTCCGGAGCGACTGTTCACTGAGGCGGAGTAAAGAATCTGACAGTTCAAGTTTGAAATGACACAGATAGAGCTGCTCTCGTGCCAAAATTCTATTTTGGAATGGTTTTAACCATTTCACTCCGGGGCAGTTCTAGAGCTGGATCAAACTGCTAATGTCTATAATATAGCAAGACTTCATGTTGTTTGAAGTGCGGGTTACGTAAGAACTTACCGTAACAGTAGATCTTCGACGGATGTCTCTTGCAGAAGGTTATTACTCTTGGGAGGTTCCAGCATAGGGCGCTGTCACACGGCAGCTTCAGCAGTCTTTTACCAGGGACCGCCCACACGACATCACTTCCTTGCTCCCTATATAACTGTGGGCAGTCCCTGGTATCCTCCGTTCCCCACTGGTTTCAGCTCGCAAAAGCGAGGACAGAGGGAAACCAAGGTACCAGTGAGTCCCAACCCTAAGTCCTTTGATCAGCATTTTCCCCGTTAGAGAAAGCAGGTGGACAGAGGGTGGGATTGTACCTACTGCAGGAGACATAACTCTAAGTGCTACTGTTACGGTAAGTTCTTACATAACCGCACTATCTTCTACGGAATGGTCTCTTGCAGTAGGTTTAATAATAGATACTCTGGGGAGATTTCCCAGCAGTTATGTCCATGTGGGAGGACAATTATGACATGAAGGCCATTCTGTGTCTCAAGGCGACATCCAGATTGTAATGCCTGGTAAAGGTCTGGATGGTAGACCGCGTGGCAGCATTGCAAATGTCAGTAATGGAGGCACCCTTAAAACAAGCCGCTCTGGCCACTACAGCCCTAGTGGAATGGGCTTGAACACAGCCCAGTAAGGGCTTATTATGTTTTTTGTAGCAAAAGGTAATGCAATGGGCTAGCCAGAAAGAGAGGGTGCGTTTTGTAACCGGAAGACCCTCACGACCTGGGACAAAGGTGACAAACAATTGTGAGGTTTTGCAAAGGGACTTCGTCCAATCAGTATAATAGCGAAGGATGCGATGAACATTCATCGTATGCAAAAGATGTTCACCTGGATTGGAGTACTCGGGGTAGAAAACCAGTAACTCCAAGGACTGATTTAGGGTTTGCTCAGAAACAACTTTAGGCAGAAAGGAAGGGTTAGTGCGAAGCACGACCCGATCCTTATGAAAAATAAGATAAGGTTCTCTGCATACAAGGGCACGATGCTCGGAAATTCGTCAACCAGAAGTGATGGCCACCAGAAGTAGCGATTTCCAGGAGAGGAAATGCAGGTCACAAGTGGCACCTGGTTCAAAGGGGACCACTGTTAGTTTTTCAAACATGAACTTCAGATCCAATGGAGGGATGGGACGTAAAACAGGAGGCTTCAGATGTAACATGCCCTTCAAAAATATCTTAGATGGTGTTAATACAAAATCCGTCCATCCAACGGTTCATGGAAGGCAGAGATGGTGTCCAAGTGGACTTTAATAGAAGAACAGCTAAGGCCCTCTGAGGATAAGGAGGCCAGGCAGTCCAAGACCTTCATAAGAGGGCAAGAGTAAGGGTCCAGCAATCGAAAAGCGGCTCAAATGGAGAAACGTTTCCACTCAGAATTGTACATATCCCTGGTAGCCTTTGTCTGTGCGGCAAGCAGAACATTAGCTACCTAAGAAACTTGCAGTCTGTTTATGAAGACGTCTTACGGAGCCCAGCATGAAGACGGAGGGTCTTCAGATTGGGGTGCAGGAGGGAGCCTTGACACTCCGACAAGAGGTCTGGCTGGAATGGCAATGGGAGAGGTTCCGTAATCGACAGCTGTTACACAAGTGGGAATCACGCCTGTTGAGGCCACATGGGAGCTATGAAAAACTCCGTGGCTAACTCCATCTGTAGTTTCAGTAAAGTTCGGAGCAGGAGAGGGAGGAAGGCTTATAAGAAGAGTCCTGACCAAGGTTGGGACAGGGCATCTGTAGAGCATCCCCTTGTGTTCAGGATAATGGAGAATTATTTGGAGAGCTTGTGATTTTCTAGGGATGCAAACAGATCTATTTGTGTAGTGCCCCAGAGATGAGAGATCTTGCAGGACTGAGTCGAACAGTGCCCACTCTTGAGCTGAGGACTGGTGACTCAGAAGGTCCGCTAACTAACTGCGGTAGCCCGGGAGAGGAGCGTCCGTGACAGTCAATTGTTTGGTTGCTGTGTGCCATACCTTGATTGCTTCCATGCAAAGGGAGCAAGAGCATGTCCCTCCTGGTCTGTTGAGGTAACAGACTACCATCATGTTGTCCGACTGAATCAGTAGATGACCTGTGGTCAAATGCGAACTGAAGGCATGCAGTACTAGGAGGACTGCCCGCATTTCTAGAAGGTTGATATGGTGACGAGACAGACCTAAAGGCCACGTGCCCCTAGTCTGGTACGGACCAAGATGGGCACCCTAACCTTCAAGAGAGACATCTGTTGTCAGAACATGGTGAGGAGGGGATTCGCGAAAGGGCATGCACTGATTGAGATTGGAGCGGAGCTTCCACCATGTAAGAGCATACTTGAGGGCTGGAGTCACCCTGATGGGGTCTTTGAATTGCCCTGTTTCCTGGTACCACTGCTCTTGTATGACCCACCGGCTAGGATGCATCCGAAGGCGTATGTACTCCAGCCATGTGCCCTAGGAGGCGCAACATGAGTTGGGCAGTGACCATCTTTCGTGACTGAATCTGTGAGGCCAGGCCAAGTAGGATGTCCTGATGAGCAGGGGGCAGATAGGCCTTGGCTACAGTTGTGTCCAGTATAGCTCAGACATACTGGAGCGACTGGGTCGGATGAGGGCTGGACTTGGGCCAGTTTACCGTAATCCCAAGATCGTGGAACAACTGAAGGGTCTCCAAGAGGGAGGATAGCAGATGTTCCCTGGTGTCTTTTATTAGCCAACTGTCCACATAAGGGAAGAAGTGGCCCTTTTTTCTTAAGGCCCCTGCCACCATGGCTAGGCTTTTGGTGAGGACCCATGGGACTGAGGAAAGGCCAAAGGGCAAAGCCCGAAATTGGAAATTTTGACCCAGCAGGTGGAAGCGTAGGTATTTCAGATGGGCTGGAAGGATGGGTATATGCAGATATGCATCTTTCATATCCAATGCACACATCCAATCTCTGTCGCAGGAAAGGTAGGATGGATGGATGACAAGGTAAGCATCCAAAAATATCTGTACTGTATTAATCTAGGTTTCTCAAATCCAGGACTGGTCTGAGGTCTCCAGTTTTCTTGGTTACCAGAAAGAAATGGAAGAAAAACCCTGCTGCTGTGACAATGGCATGGGAACAATGGCCTGCTTGGTTATTAGGGCAGTAAGTTCCTCCTGGAGTACAGAAAGGTGTTCCTGAGGATACTGAACCTTCCGAGGACGAAATGGAGGTGGTACTGAAATTAGTTCCAGTGTATGTCCAGTGTGGATAATCTGAAGCACCCATGCATCTGTCGTTATTTGTTGCCAAGCCTCCAAATAAAGGGCAAAGCGACCCCCAACCACCTCCAAGGCTTGGGTGAGGAGGCAAGGGGTAAGCCCCAGGAAGTCACCGAGAACTGGAGTTGCCGGCCCCTCCAGAGGGATGGGCACAGGAGGGACGCGTGGAGGCTGAATTGTCTCGTGTTCTGACCGCGTCCCCGAAAAGCACCTCGGTTAGAGGACTTGTAAAGGTTACCTCTTTTATTATACTTTGAGTATTGGTTCAATGTCATATGGTACATGCCATGAACTGATCGGGGGATAACGTACAGAATCCTGGAGACCATGCAAAATGATTAGGGTACCAGGATCAAATAATTTGTCGCCACAGAAAGGTGCATTAACTACTTTATGCTGGACATCTGGTGCCAAGACAGATACCCGAAGCCAGGCATGGCGGCGTAGGGTGATGCCTGTGGCAGAGAGCTGCATAGAAGTATCAACCACATTGCAGCCCGACCGAAGGTGGCGAGAAATGGACATCATGGATGACATGATTTATAGCACTGCTCCTTGTCCTGGGAAGGAGGTAATTTGTTGAGGACTATCACTGTGGTACCCAGGGGTACGCTGGTATTTCACAATGTGGCCCATATAGTTTAGGATTCTTACATTCATGGTGCCAGAGGCGAAGACCTTCTTGCCCAGGTAATCAAGTCATCTGGATTCTTTATCTGGAGGTAAAGAAATGGAAATTATGTACCTACCGTAATTCTTGATCTTCTTGGACGACTCTCCACCACTCATTCACACTAATGCAATCTTCGCCGGAAGCACTAGGACCCAGCAGGAGCAAACTTTTGCTGGAGGGTCACACCAGAGAGTGGCCACGAGAGCGACACCATGAGCTCCAGCTCAGGCGGCACGACTCATCTCTGCATCGACCCTCCAACCACCTCAGTGCCTTTTTTCCCAAGGAGGTGCAGTGTAACTAACCTAGAAGGATAGCCTAACCAAAAACTGGACATAAGATAGTCCGGAAGACCCGTATAAGAAGGGTCAACAAAGAAGACTTCACAGCCAAAAGATTGAGGGAGTGAAGACCAACAACAGAGGTGAGCTCGGGGGATGGTGGATGGGCGCGTGAATGAGTGGTGGAGACTCGTCCAAGAAGATCACGAATTACAGTAGGTACGTGATTTCCATATCTTCCTGGACATAAAGTCTCCACCATTCATTCACACTACTGGGAGAGTACCGAGCTAATAATCCCCCCGAGAGGGCAGCAGGAGAGACCAAGAGCTCACAGTTTTAGGACAGGAGTTCATTAAGGATGGTTCTGACAAAAGAAAGATGTCGTCTGGCATGGACATCCAGGGCACAGTGTTTGATGAAAGCATGCACTGAGCTCCAGGTGGCCGCACTGCAAATATCTGCAATGGGCACGTTGCGGATTTCCGCTAGAGATGCCGCGACCGCTCTAGTAGAGTGAGCGTACACTCTGCCCTCCAGCTTAACCTGCGCCATGGAATAACAGTGGCGAAGGCATGCCACTAGCCATGCGGAAATACATCTGATAGCGACAGGTTGACCCAGCCAGGTCTCGCTGAAGGAAACAAACAGTTGTTGAGCTTTTCGAAAGTCTTTTGTTCTATCTAGATAGAAACACAAAGCTCTTTTGATGTCCAAGGAATGAAGAGAATGCTCTCCTTCATTTTGGAAGTTCGCAAAGTAAGTAGGAAGGACCAAAGGTTGGTTTAGATGGAATTCTGAAACAACCTTAGGGAGAAACTTAGGATGGGTTCTAAGAACTACTTTGTCTTTATGAAACAGTATACAGAGGGTCTGTGACCAAGGCATGTATCTCAGAGACCCTGCGGGCTGAGGTAATGGCCACTAGGAAGGCAGTTTTCCAAGTGAGAAATTTTAACTCGCAGGTAGCTAGAGGCTCGAAAGGTTTTCGAGTGAGCATGTCTAGCACTAGATTAATGTCCCAGGCTGCAACTGGACGTCTTATAGGAGGTCTGGTATGCAGAATTCTCTTAAGAAACCTCAACCACAGGTAATTGAGCCAGTGACAAGGAAAGTACTGGCTCATAAGCTGAAATGGCACAAAGGTGAACCTTAACTGTAGAGTATTACAGATCTGAATTTGAGAGGTCTAAGAGGTACTCAAACTATCTGGTGGGCAGGAAAAAGGATTCAAAGAGGATTTTGCACACCAGAGTGAAAAACGCTTCCATTTGGCTGTGTAAGTTTTCCTAGTGGCTGGCTTGTGTGCAGGTAGAAGAATACCTGAAACCCTGCGAGACACATTGAACCTGTTCACTTCTATCTCTTCAGGAGCCAAGCGTGAAGGTGAAGCGACCTCAGGTTGGGATGGACCACAGGCCCCTGAGTCAGAAGGTTCGTCTGAAGGGGAAGCGGTTTCGGAGGAGCTTCCGACATACTGTTGAGTAGTGGAAACCATATCTGTCGAGGCCAGAAGGGAGCAATGAGGATCATTTTGTCCCCCTGGGACTCGAATTTGAGAAGTACTCTCTGAATTAGAGGAAGAAGCGGAACGGTGTATAGAAAGAGTTTTGTCCACTGCAGCCTGAACGCATCCTGACAGAAAATACCAGGCCCTGTATTTCTGCAGCAGAAGAGAGGCAGTTTTGTGTTGAGTGGGGATGCAAAAAGGTCTAGGTCTGGAGTTCCCCACTCTGCGAATAGTGACTGAGCTATGGCTGAGTCAAGACACCATTTGTGAGGATCTGTCTCTGTTCTGCTGAGACGGTCTGCCAGTTCGTCCTGCACCCCCGGCAGATACACCACATGAATTAGAGCCTTGTGCTCCAAGCACCATTCCCACACTCTCATCGCTTCCCTGCATAAGAGGTAAGAGTGAGCACCGACCTGCTTGTTGACGTAATACATCACTGCTTTGTTGTCCGTTTGAAGGAGAATGTTCTTGTGACAGAGAATGTCCTTCAAAGCCCGGACTGCATAAAGGACGGCTCTCATTTCCAATACATTTACGTGAAGCTGGGACTCGTCCTGAGTCCATGTGCCTTGAGTGTGGAGAGTCTGACAGTGAGCTCCCCAACCCATCAGGGACGCGTCTGTGGTAATGGAAATCTGATGATCCAGAGAAGCAAAGGGATACCCTTCCAGAAGATTGTCCTCTTGTGACCACCAGGTGAGTGATCTCTTCAGAGGTTCCATCACCTTGATGAGAAAGGACTGAGGGCGACTGGTCAGGGACCACTGAGTACTGAGCATCCATTGAGAGGTTCTCATGTGAAGGCGTGCTAGGGGTACAGTGAACACTGATGATGCCATGAGACCTAGCATCTGCTGCATCGAGAGAGCTGAAACCGAGCTGCTCTCTCCGATGTATCGGACCATCTGAAGGATATCACTCCTTCTGTCCTCTGGAAGAAATGCTCTCGCACAGGAGGTGTCCAGAAGAGTTCCTATGAAAAGGAGCCTCTGGGAGGGCTGCAGCTGTGATTTTTTGAGGTTTACCAAGACTCCCATGGACATGAGAAAGTGTGATGCCGTGGCTACGGCATCTAGATTTCCCTGCCTGGAAGGGCTTGCTAGAAGCCAATTGTCCAGATATGGGAACACCTGTATTCCGATTTTTCTGAGATGCGCTGCGAGAATTGCACAAAACTTTGTAAAAACTTGCGGCACCGAGGATAGCCCAAAGGGCAGGACTCTGAACTGATAATGCTGTCCCAAAGCCATGATCCTTAGGTATTTGTGATGCTTTGGGTGACTAGGAATGTGCTGATAAGCATCCTGCATGTCCAATGAGGCTAACCAGTCATGTTGATGAAGCAAAGGTAACAGGGTTCCTAGTGATATCATTTTGAATTTCTCTTTGGGAAGGAATTTGTTTAGTTTTCTGAGGTCCAAAATGGGGCACATGCCCCCGGTTTTCTTTGTAACCAGAAAGTAATGGGAGTAGAACCCTGTGTTCCATTGATCCAGCGGAACTACTTCCACTGCCCTCTTGTTCAGAAGGCCTTGTATCTTAGAGGCGAGAAGATCTGACTGAAGAGCTGACAGCCTGGGCTGTCGTCTGGGGGGACGATCCGGAGGGGTCTCCAAAAGATTGAGGGAATACCCCTCGCGGATTATCCGGAGGACCCATTTGTCCAAGGTTATGGATCTACATTGATTGTAGAAGTGAGTCAGATGACCTCCCACCGCTGAGGAAGAGTCCACCTCGGGCAGCTGAGGTGGGACTTGGGCCAATAACTCAGAAGGCGGCACTAGGCGATTTGGGTCCTTGCGCCTTCTGCTGCGTTTCCTTTTGAGGCTGGAGGGCTTGGTTTTTATTAAAACTTCCCCTGCCTTTGCCTCGAAAGGACTGACAGTTATGAAACTGGCGTTTATTAACACTCCCTCAAGAAGGGACAGGAGAAGGTCGAGCCAATTCAATGGCTGACCTAGTCTTTTGTGTAGCCTCTAGAGCCTGTTCTACTTGAGGGCCGAAGAGATACACACCATCGAAAGGAAATGCCATTACCTGTTGCTGTACATCATTCGTGAAACCTGAAATGCGTAGCCAAGAATGACGGCAGGTACAAATGCCCGCCGCTGCTTGGGAGGCAGTATAGAAGGTGTCCATAGATGCTTCAACCTGCTGGTTGTTGGACTCGATACCCCCTGGTTATGGTTTGAAGCAGCTCTGAATTAGTGTCAGACTCCAGCAGAGCTTCCACCATTTGTCTGAGGGAATGCCAAAGGATATACTCATACTGAGAGAAACTGCCTTGGTAGCTGGCAATACGCATACCTAGGTGGAAGCAGCAAAGACTCTCTTACCTAAAGTGTCTATCTTACAAGATTCTTTGTCAATAGGGCGAGCTGTAGTAGTCTGGGGAAGGACGACCTTATTCTCTGCCAAGACTACAATAGGATCTGCAAAGGCTTGGGATGCCAAAATGGGTCAATTCTCAGGAGTAGCATATTTCCTATCTATGGACTTAGCCACCTAAGGAATGAGAGCAGGATTATTCCATACCATCTGAGACAGCGTCTCAAAGGAGGGCTGTACCGGAGGAGTCAAATCCATAGGGATCTCCGGAACATGGAGGTACTGGAGTCTTAACAGTTTCCCAGGATCGATATCTGTAATTTGGAGAGAAAGAGTGGAATTCAAGTTTTTCAGCAGACTTAAGACAGGTCCTCGACCACAGGCTCTGCAGCAGGAATAGATCCTGTTCCTTCCACATCATCACCCAGCCGAAGGTCCGGGTCAGGCTCAATGTTATCTCCTGACAGTCCAGGAGGAACTGTATAACAGGAAAGGAGTGAAAATCAGAAGGAAATGAGGAAGGAAAAGGATTAAAAGAGGAGGAGTCCTGAAGACTGGATGACGTCCTAACAGGTCTCGGTGCCGAAAACACACACGGTGCTGAAGATGGCGCCAAGAGGTCGCACTGCACCGAGAAGCCACATGGCGCCGAGGATGGCGCCAACGACGGCGCTGATGAAGCACACAGCGCCGAGGAACTCAATGGTGCGAAGACGGCACCGAGCATGCCACAGACGCCAAGGGGGTCGAAAACATCCCAAGACCCCGAAAAACAGGATTTGAGGTGAAAGAAGGAAGAATACCAGGAGATAGAGGCATTGGTGTGGCCCCCTGCGCCGCAGCTGTGTGAGGGGGGAAAACACCTAAGCATGGAGTCGACGGCACCGAAGACTGCGCTGCGCAACTAGGGAGGCTCAACCGCCTTACCTGATCTCCCAAAAAGCCCGAAGGCTCCTGAGTGACCGGGCCAGGCAGCTGGACAAGCCTCCGAGCCCATTGCTCCATAAGAGCAGCCCACTGATGAAACTGCTCATCTGAAGACCTACCAGAGGGCGGGATAGGGCTCCGATGTCGAAGACGTCGGCTAGCAGAAACAGAAACCGGCGACTCCGAAGGAGGAGACCGGCAACTAGCCCCAATAACTGACAGTCTATGCGCAGACATATCAAAGGGCGACCTCTAGTGATGCCTTCTCTATTTTGACCTGTGGGCCGAAGAAGAGCTCGAGGCCGAACGGTGCAGAGTGCGCGACAGTTTACTTTTATGCTGAGGGGACCACCCACCCCTCAGGCACTGGACTGTCCGTTGTCAGAACCCCCGGAAAAGGCGTGGACCGAATCCAGACCAGCTTACTGAATAGCTTTTCATACAAAGTCTCCCTACAGTCACCTGACCTGCTCATGGTCGACTCCGTCAATGTAGGCTGAGACTTCTTTAAATAAGAATAAATAAACTAAGTGATATTTATTCGAGATATTACTACAAAACAATAAAACTGAAAAACTATGCTGCTAGTTTGAAGTCTAACTCCCGGCAGGCGAGCGACGTAGTCACTGAAGTGCACTCAACGGCGGGGGAAAAAATGAACTGAGGCAGTAGGAGGGTTGATGCCGAGATAGTCATTAACGCATAAGCTGGAGCTCGCGGTGCCGTTCCATCTCTGGTGCTGACCCTCCAGCCAGATGTTTGCTCCTGCTGGGTCCTAGTGCCTCCGGCGCAGATCCCATTAGCGTGAATGAGTGGTGGAGACTTTATGTCCAGAAAGATCTCATATGTTTAGGCTTTAGTGCAGTAGTGAGCAGCCGCAATGACCACTTAGTCAGCCGCAGGCACTGTGAACAAATATTGATGGTCCAAGGGGGCTTGGTACAGCTGGTCAGCCTTACAAGAGACAGCCGTTACGAGTTCTGATAAGTAGGTATTAATGGAGGAATGACAAGGACAGGCTCCTCGGGTAGCTCGAGTTATTCAGTCATGTCCCGTTGCCGTTTATCCTGTTCAGTAGTGGAGAACCCCATGACTTTCTGAATCTGTATCATCATTTCATTGAAAGAGGGGTCATCCACAGGGGAGGTAGCCCAAGGGGCTGGCAGATCCTCGTCGAAGGAGGAGACCACAGAGTATGGAGATTTCAGGTCTGGAAATTTCTCTTCATAAATATCCTCCGGGAGGTCCCCCACCAGGTCAGGTTTATCAGAGGTAATCCTCTAAAAGAGGGAGTGTGTGAGACCAAATGTGAGGCTCCTGGTCGGTATGGGGCCGCCAGGGCAGAGGAAAGGCGGAAAGATGGGAAAAATGAGCCGGCGTCTGAAGAGGAGACTGGCTTTAACCCACGGATTGTAGCACTGTATGTACAATGCGTTCAATATTAGGTGCCTGAGATGGCAAGATAGCCACCGCTGGCTGTTTGTAATAGTTGTCAGAGAGGGTATGGGGCGGTGAGAGAGATTGGGACGAGCCCCAGAAAAATAAAGCCTTGAGTCTCTCTGTAGGTCAGCCGCACCCCCTATAGGAAGGCACCTGAGAAGGTGAAGGGGTGTTGAGCATGGCAAACAACATTGGTTTGCCCTTAGGAACTCCTGTCGTCAACGACGAGGCAGGAGAATGCATACTGTATGGGACAAAAGACGCCGATGGGAAAGGGGCTCCTGTTGACGGAGCAGCCTTTTGCTTGGCTGCAGGTCCCACAGTAGGCTGCCTCCGACGGACAAGTGCGTGTGTTACAGAACTCACTGTCGACGCAAGGCCGTGGAAGAGACTGAGAGGAGGGTTTCTCCTTCTCCCTTTTGTTTTCAGAACGAGACCCAGTGGTGGGGGAGCCCTTGGAACAAGCCCCCTGGGGTCTGCTCCAACAGGGAAACCAGTTGCTCCATCAACAAACTTGATTTCTTGCAACCATCGATGACGAGTTGCCTGGTTAAATTCTTTGCAGAAAATACAGGGGGTGGTGTCATGTGTGGGTCCCAGACACCTAACACAATATAAATGATTATCAAGCTTAAAAATCTTCCTGCCACAAAAGCAGGAACGAAATAAGGCTTGCTTGTTTGTAGATCCTTTCTTAGACAGTTTTGTTAAAGTCTGCTTAATGACTGCTTCACAGAAGATTGAGCTAGCTGCTGTGTGAGCTGAAGTCGGCGGAAAATGAATGGAGGATACCCAAGGACCGCCCACACTTATATAGGGAGCAAGGAAGTGAGCCATGTGTGGGTGATCCCTGGTAAAAGACTGAAGAAGCTGCGCCCTCTGCTGGAACCTCCCAAGAGTAATAACCTACTGCAAGAGACCATTCCTCGAAGACAGTACAGTTACTTACGAACCTGCCGTAGAAACATAGAAAATGAAAATTAAGTATCTACCGTAATTGTTGATCTTTTTGTGCATCTTCACCATTCATCACTAATGGGTATAGCTCACCGGAGCTAGGACCCCGCGGGAGACTTTTGTCATGGGCGGAGCCGACGCCGCCCTCGAGGCCGACGTTCCATGTGGCATTCGATGGTTGGCAGTTAGCCATCGTTGACTCCGCCTCAGACCCAGTTCTGACATGGAGAGTGTACGGAAGGAAGGGTGGGTTGAGGCAAGAGAGCTTAAGGGATAGATAACAGGGAAAGAATAAACCAAAAGGAAAAATAAACGACTAAGGTGACAGAAAGGAGGAGCCTTTAAAAAGGAAACTGGGGAGAGGGGGCCCCAATCTCTGGAAGGAGAAGGAAAAGGGAAGCAAAGATAAGGGGGGGAAGAGGAGGAGAGTAGCTCACCCTCAGAAGTGGAGTTGCACAAAGGGAATAAGGTCCAGACCTGGACTATAGAGTTCAGCTGCAAGACATGATTTGTAGCAGCATATGTATGATGACCAACCACAAGGGAGTGAAGGCTGAGGGTGCGTCTCAGCTCTCCCCCCTCCCTCCCAAAATAAGGGGAGGGGGGGGGGATTTTTTTTTCACAGCCAGAGGCTTGGAGGAAAAAATGAGGGCCCCAAAAAATTGAGCCCACAAATAATAAAAATATTGAAGGGAGAAGAGAAGGGGGAGGTCCATTCCAAACTCCATAAAGACGCAAAGGATTTCACCCCTGTGCGTCTCCACAGTCCCCTCCCGCCTACACACAAGGGAGAGGAGAGCGAGGAAAAGAAAGACACACGGGGGAGGGGTGGAGTCCAGAGACTGTGGCCCCAGGGGAAAGGAGGGTGGGATTTAGTGATGAATGGTGAAGATGCACAGAAAGATCAACTACGTTAAGTATGTCAATCTTCACCATTCATCACTACTGGGAGAGTATCCAGCCCCCGAAAGAGGGGGTACCTGAAACACCCTAAGGAGACCCTACAGGCCTGGAGAGGCCTGAGACTGGTCTGGGTAAGACAGGGATCTCCCAGTGGGGGAAGGAAGGTGCCCCGAAAGCCACCGTCTCACTCATTGGGAGAAGAGATGGGTCCTCCGGTTGGCGGAGTAAATCACCCAACGCCGGGCCAGGGGTGACGACCAGGATAGGAGAAGCCATGCCGTCCGCCGAAGGCAGATCGCTGTCCCTACCACTCTGGAAGCTATCTCACTGGCATCGTAAGATGCCCTTGCTTGGTGCCCTGCTAGCTCCAGGCCCTGCGCAGAGAGGGCGATGGCTTGCCTGGTTTCCTCCGAATCAGGCATCGAGGCTAGGAGTTGTCCTAGCCTGGACCACAAGAACCTGTCATAGGCTGCGAAGTGGGCCTGATGTGCTGCAATTGACAGGGAGATCCATGCCGAGTAGAACACTCGTCTCCCTCAGAAGTCGAAGTCGCAGAGTTCAAATCAGGAGGGTGGTCACGGTAAGGGGCGCGAGGCCCTGAGGGGGTGTCCAGGGAAGTCAACCCCGAATGAGGCAGAGAACCTGGAGAACCAGGTGGAGCGCAATACCGCTGGCGTAAGTCGCTTGGGGATGGTACTGTGGAGAAGGGATGAAGCCAGAGCCGATGAGACGCTTCCTGAAAAGGAACAGGCCAGGCGGGAGCCACCAAGTGGGCCGCACTGTATTCACCCAAGAAGGCACGCGTCACATGCTCGGCATTGCTGATAGGTACAGGGGTCAAGTGAAGCTCATCCAACATCCTCACAAGGAAGCGCTGATAGGATAGATCAGATGCTGGGGATATGTGGACCGAAGGTTCCTCTCCCTCAATAGAGGGAAAAGAGGAGGAAGACTAGCTCCCAGGTTCAGGGGCCAGCTGCACAGGGGCATGATGTAACACCTGCTGGTCCAGGGCATGGAGGTAGGTGGGAAAATACGTGGCCGAACCTCTGAATTGTTCCCAGGTAAGAGGCCTGCGAGGACCAGGGATACCTGGGACTACCGGAGATGGAGACAGAAGCTCGGACAGGCTACTGGCAACAGCAGAACGGTCTCTATCAGGGTAGGGAGGCAAACAGGAAACCCTTCACAAGGAGGGGGAACCAAAAGCCGCTGAACCTAACAGCCGTTCAACCAGATTGGAACGGTCAGAGCTGTGCCCCAAAGAAGAAATCCTCCCCGAGAGGTGACCGGGACCATGCGAGTCCAGAAGGACGGCCCCCGACCTCAGAAGTAGAAATCCCCCTCATGGACCCCGTTAGGGAAAGCCGAGGGCCTGTGCTTCGGCTCCTACCAGAACCCGTCTGAGCCCTAGGAAGGGCTCGCTGCGCCACACCCCTACCTCTCAACCCTTCGGAGTCAGAGAGGGACCTTGTCCTCTTAGCCACTAACATAGGCAACTGGCATCCCCAAGCAGCCTCTGAGGAGTCCACCCAGGGAACTCTACCCTCCCCCTCCTGATGCGCCCCGGGCTGCACCAAACTTGGACTGTCCAAACACACGAAGGAGGGGGGTACCTCAACTGAAGAAACAGCCAAACCAGTGACCTCAGGCTGCTCAGCAGTAGCCACAGGGACCACCGCTGACTGGTCAGACCCCCTGACCCCGAGCTCTACCGGCGAGAGCTGAATTACTGGGGGGGGGGGGCCGCAGAGATGCTGGAGACAGAAGGATCCCAAGATTCCGGGAGCCACTCCAGATCAGACTCAGAATCTGCCTCTGAAGAGGTAGGCTCCGAGGCCTGATGCCAGACCACCCCACGGACTCCTCCAGTTCCCAGACCCCAAGGTTGGGCACCCTAGGATTCAAAGTCTCCAACAGTAGTAGAGGAGACCATAGCCCGACACCTTCCCTGACGCAGCGGGAGTCTGGCACGACCCTGAGCACGGCTCTGCACTCTCCCCAGCACGGAGTGCCAAATCCAAACTGCACAGACACCCACCCCAGCCATGGAGCGACACGGAGACAGACTCTGCTTCAAGCGGTGCCGCATAATCAAGGCAGGATCAATGCGACCACGGCACCGACTCCATCCCAGCCCACGCAGCCTGTGCCGGGACAGAGACTGCGCTTGGCCCCGCCCCAGTGCGCTGGATCGCGCCAGGACCAGAACCAGGCCCAGAAACCTCCAGACTACCAACCCCGATGCCGCTGAGAGTCCTGACGCCGCAAGCAGCATCAGGGACAATGCCGGCACAAAGGCCCAACGCAGACTGCGGTGTCGCCCTCCAAGCCCACGGCACCGCAAATGGTGTCAGGACCAAGAGAGACACCAGGAGACGGCGCTGAGGATGGTGCCAGCCCGATCCCGAGGGACCTAAAATGCGACACTGAGGGAGCCTCCACAACCGAAGTAGCGACTGCCAAGACGGTACCTCCTGACTGACCCACAAGAGGGTCAGCCTGGGCCTCCTGCACCGTGGAAGAAACCCCCACCGAGGCAAGGCTAGAAGAGGTGGAGGTTCCCTCCTCCACGGGCCTTATAGGACCAGGAGGAGACCCGGAGGAAGGGCCGAGAGTCCTGACCTTGGCTTGGCGACTGCTAATTCGTCCCCCGAAAGTCAGTGGCACACGTCCGACTTTCCATGCGCAGATCTCAACGACACGGCGGTCCATGGAGAAAAAAATATTGCAGTTATCCATATCATGTCCGGAGCCATGGCAGGAGATGCAACGGTCATGCTGGTCCGTTATGGAGTAAAGGCGGCCATAAGGGCACTGATGCATGGGAGGCCTTGTTGCCCCCTGGACGAGACAAGACCGGACGAGAAAGAAAAAAAATCAAACAGTACTCGACACACGCTTTATAAAAAGGAAAGCTCTTACGGGTTGTAGAAGGAGTCTGAGGCAGGCGAAACAGAACAGAGGCAAATTACAAGTTAAGCGGACTAGGCCTTCAAGCCTTCAGTCTTGCCTTGGGATCCTCACTCTGACGTTCTGCAGAAACGGGGAAGTAGGTCGGCGTCTAACTGCCAACCCTCGAGCCTACATGGAACATCGGGCCTCTAGAGCAGTGCTGGCTCCGCCATGACAAAAAAAAAAAAAAGTCTCCCGCGGGGTCCTAGCTCCGGTGAGCTATACCCAATAATGATGAATGGTGAAGACTGACACAGAAAAGATCATAGAAGTTGACGGCAGATAAGGACTGCAAGGCCCCTCCAGTCTGCCCATTTCTTTTCCTACCTTATAAATGTGCCATCGGCCTTTGCTCTGTCAATGGCCTATCTATTCATACTCATCTGTACTGCTCCCTTATGCCCATCACATGCCTGTTTGAAGCCCTGTACTGAATTCATATCCGCCACTTCCTGAGGTAGGCCGCTCCATGTATCCAACACCCTTTCTGTGAAAAAGAACTCCCTCACATTATCCCTTAATCGGCCTCCCTCTAATCTTATACTGTGTCCTCTCGTTTTTCTTATATTGAAACATGTTAGACTCTTTCACCTTGTTAATGCCCTTAAGGTGTTTGAATGTTTCGATCATATCACCTCTCTCCCTCCTTTGCTCTAGGGTATACATACTGAGCTCCATTAATCTGTCCTCATATGTTTCCTGATGCAGTCCCTGCATCATTTTGGTTGCCCTTCTCTGGACTGCCTCAATTTGCTTAATGTCCTTATGAAGGTGTGGCCTCCAGTACTGCACGCAGTACTCCAGATGGGGACTAACCAGTGTCTTGTAAAGAGGGATTATTACCTCCCTCTTCCAACTTGTGATACCCCTACTAATACACCCTAACATCCCCTTAGTCTTACCTATTGCTTTAGTGGTCTGCTTGAATGATTTCAGGTCATCGGTGATGATGATGCCCAAGTCTCTTTCTTCCCTCGTGACTGCCAGCAACTACCCTCCCAGCCTATAGGTGGCTCCACGGTTTCTTTTCCATATGTGCATGATCTTGCACTTCTTTGCGTTAAACCCCAGTTCTCAGAGAGAGGTTCCTTCAGAAGGTCATTACATATAGGACTGGCGCCACCTGGAGTCGGGCCGCACGGCAGACTTTTCTAGCAATCCCTGACGGGGGACCGCCAGCCCCGATGTCACGTCATCAATGTCACCGTGACTATATATAGTGGGCAGTCCCCACACCCGCCCTCCAGTTCTCCTGCTGAAGAAAGGAAGAGGCCTGGACAGCATGAGCGAACAGGATTTGGAGTCCCTGTAAGAAATAAAACTAGGGGGAAGGAGGGAGGGAAAAATATGACCTACTGACGGAACCTCTCTCGAAGATCTACTATTATGGCAAGTTCCTGCGTAACTGTACTATCTTACTACGAGAGGGTTCCTTCAGTAGGTCATTACATAGGACAGAGTCCCAAGCAGTCCCTCCAAAGAGACCAAGAGAAACCGGGGAGGAGGAGAAAAAGCTCCAACAGAAACTGGGAACCAGAGTGGATCCAGCCTAGGACAGAAAGCCCTGCAAGACAGCAAGGCCGAAGCCAGCCCTCCACCTAGAAGCAATGACCAGACTGTAGTGTTTGGTAAAGGTATGGACAGAACTCCAAGTGGCTGCAGCACAGATATTGGCCGCAGAGATGTTTCGCAAGAAGGCCACGGGAGCAGCCATACCCCTAGTAGAATGTCTACAGAGGAGACCCGGCAGAGGGTTTTCATACTTTTAGCAACACCGAATGCAGCTGCCGAGCCATTTGGAAAGGCACTGCTTGGAAACTGGTTTGTCCTAAGTCCCGGGGCCAAAAGAGAAAAAGCTGATTGCAGCTACGGAAATCCTTGGTCCAGTGTGTGTAGCACCAAAGGATCTGATGGACGTCCAAGGTGTGCAGGAGTGCCTCACCTCTACTGATGGGGTATGCAGGAAGCTCCACTGATTGGTTCAGTGTGGCTTCTAACACCACCTTGGGAAGAAAGTTAGGATTTGTCCTGAGGACCGCCTGGTCCTTGCAGAAAATAAGATAAGGCTCTTTGCAAACCAGAGCGTGAAGCTCCGAAATCCTTCGGGCTGAAGTAATAGCAACCAAAAATAATGTCTTCCAGGAAAGGAAGCTCAAATCGCAGCTCATGGCCGATTCAAATGGGGGAAGGGTGAGCTTCTCCAACACAAAGTTCAAATCCCAAGGTGGACTTGGACTGCGGATGAGGGGTTTCAGATGGAGGATCCCTTTCAGAGGGGTTTTTGAGACTTTCAACTGAGCCACGGGTTTACCATCCACCAGCTCGTGGTACACCAAAATTGCAGAAAGGTGGACCTTCAAGGAGGAATATGAAAGACCAGAGTCTGACAGATGATGGAGGTATTCCATGATTTGAGGGGCAGAACAAGAAAAGGGGTTCCAGTTCTTGGAAGTCGCCCAGATGGAAAACCGTTTCCACTTCATGGCACAAGTGGAACGAGTAGAGGGTGTCCTAGCCTCAATGAGGACTTGAGTGAGCTGGGAGGAGACCCCGAAGCGAGAAATCGTTGTGTCTGCAGAAGCCATGCATGAAGATGCAGTGTCCTGAGCCCTGGATGAACTAGACTGCCTCGATTGAGGGTTACTGGAAGTGGAACTGGTGGTTCCCTGGATAGCCGCTGTAACAGCAGAAACCAAATTTGTCTCTGCCAGAGAGGGGCAATGAGAATCATCTTCGCCTTCTCTGCCTGGAGCTTGAGCAGGACCCTCTGGAGAATGGGAAACGGAGGGAAGGCACACACAAATTTCCCTGTCCAGGGGAGAGAGAGATAGGGAGAGAGAGCGCGCAGACGCGTCATGCCAGAAAGCACCATGACCTGGAACGAGCAAGCAAAAAACAGGTTACTCACCTGTAACAGAAGTTCTAGGAGTGGTATATGTTGTTCATCCACACTTATTGGCATGTCCTTTTTCCCTTTAAGGATCATCGAAGTCTTCAAGCTGGCTCCTCCCACTCACCCAGGTGGTATATACCTCAGCTCCGCCCCATTACGCCAAATATCAGCCCGCTGGAAGCCAGGTTGTGTGTGTGTCCGCAGCCGGGGAGGTCGGGTGGGTCCATGTGGATTAACATATACCACTCCTAGAACTACTGTTACAGGTGAATAACCCGTTTTTCTAGGAGTGTGGATATGCTGTTCATCCACACTCTTAGCAGTTCTCAGGGAGAAGGGAGGCAAGGCGCACAGCACACCCCCTACTTAAAGAACAGGGATTGGAGAACTGAGGCCCCAAAACCAGCATCCCGGCGTGACTCAAGGTTGATGTGGTAGTGGGTGATGAAGGTGTTTGCTGACTTCCAGGTAGCAGCCTGGAAGATTTCCTAGATAGGGATGTCCCTGGAAGCAGCCACCAATGCAGCAGTATGGCGGGTAGAATGAGCTCTTATCCCTCCGAGAGGCTCCTTGCCCACCAACTCATAGCACAAAAATATGCATGATGTGATCCATCTTGCAATAGTCTGTTTTGCTGCAGGTCTGCCAGAAGCGGCTTCAGCGTAGGTGACAAACGGCTGGCGAACCTCTCCCTGAATTTCCGCAGTCCTCTCTATGTAACAGGAGAGAGCACGTCTCAGGTCTAAAGTATGGAGCCTGTATTCGGCGTCCAAGGTGTAATTAGAGTAGTATACCGGCAGAGTTAACACCTGGTTAAGGTGAAACTGACACCACCTTCGGAAGGAATTTCGGTTGGGGGCGTAGGACAACCTTGTCCCTGTGTAAGACCACATAAGGGGAGTCCGCCGAAAGCACCTGGAGCTCCCCCTCCTTCTGGCAGACGTGATAGCCACCAGGAAGGCCATCTTCCACGACAAGTGTGACAACTCACACTTGTGCACTGGTTCGAATGGCTTGCCCATGAGCTTTGCCAGTACTAGCAGTAGATCCCATGGAGGTGGCGGTTCACGCACCGGAGGGGATATGTGATCCAGGCCTTTGAAAAAGCACCCGACCACTGTCTCCTGCGCCAACATCAGCTGACCGGCCCCGTGCCCGGTAAGCAGAGATGGCTGTCCGTGCACCCAAAAAGTCTATGACGGTAGACCCCCTTTGGAGAGAAACCAAAGGTAGTCAAGAATGTTAGCCACTGAACAGGACAAAGGGTCCAGGCCCTTGCTCTGACACCAAATGGAAAGCCTTTTCCATTTGAAGGCATAATATTTCCTGCTTGAATCCTTTCTGGATGACTCCACCACGGTGTAGGCATCTTCAGAAAAACCCAAAGCCTGGAACTCTAGCCGCTCAGGTACCAGGCTGTCAGGTGCAGGGATTGAAGGTCCGGATGGAATACCTTCCCCTGATTGAGTCATATCAGGTCCGGGCATGCTGGAAGTTGCTCCGGGTGCCTATAGCTGAGGATGAGGAGATCTGGATACCAGAACTGGCGCGGCCAGTCTGGGGCTACCAGGATCACCTTTACCTTGTCCCTCCTCACCTTGAGGAGCACCTTGTGGATCAAGTGAAATGGAAGAAAGGCATAGAGGAGGCTTGGGGTCCACGGCCTCGAGAAGGCATCTCCCTGCAGCGAGCCCTGCTGAGGGGGGTGGGCATGAAACAGCCTCGGCTTGGTGTTTTCCCTGGAAGTAAACAGGTCCACCATTGGTTTTCCCCAGTGGGAGAACAGGCTGTAAGCTACCTCTGGATGGAGAGACCACTCATGGGATGTCTGGCCTAAGCGGCTGAGAGCATCTGCCAGATGGTTTGAAGCTCCCGTCACATGGATGGCTAGGAGATCTCCCTCTAAATCGGCTCACGAGGGTCCAGATCCGGCGTGCCTCCCTGCACAGCAGATGGGAGTGCGTGCCGACTTATTTGTTGAGGTAGTACATGGTTGTGGTATTGTCCATATGTACTTGAAACACTTGACCCCAAGACTGAGGAGCGAAAGCTGATAGTGTCAGTCTGACCGCTTCAAGCTCCAACAGGTTGATATTGCATAGCGACTCCTCAGGGGTCCAGAGCCTGTAGGCCCTTTTGTTCCCCATGTGGCTCCCCAGCCCATGAGAGAAGCACTGGTCATGAGGAAGACCGTTGGCTCGGGCGGACAAATGGAATCCCTTCCTGCAACCGGTCTGGGCTGGTCCACCACTGGAGAGCATCCCACATCTTCTGGATTACAGTGATCAGCTGGTCAAAATGGCCGTGGCGCCGAGTCCACTGGGCGGCCAGCTCCCATTGGAGGGGGCGCATGTGCAACCAAGCCCAAAGGACCACTGAGGTGCACACCGCCATGTAACTCAGAAGGTGCAGAAAGTCCCGGGCAGGGCGCAATTGCCCAACCAGAAATGACTGAGGAAAGAACTTCCGCCCTGTCCACTGGGAGCTGAGCTCTGGCTTGACAAGAGTCCAGCTCTGTCCCAATGAAGCCCACTCACCTGTGACGGCATGAGTTCAGACTTGACCTCGTTGATAAGGAGGCCGAGCTGGAAGCAGGTCTGGAGGGCCAGGTCCCTGGACCTCTCCACCTCCTGTTGGGTGGATCCTGCTAGGAGCCAATCGTCAAGGTAAGGATAAATCCTGACCCACCCCTACCGATGTGCTGCCACCACTGCGATGCATTTGTTGAAGACCCGTGGAGCCAATGACAGGTCGAACGGCATGGCTCCAAACTCGTACAGGGTCCCTTCAACCCTGAAGCGGAGGAATCACTGATGGGACGGACTGATTGGGACGCTCCAAGGATGGTATGATCTGGGACAGAGTGACCATCTGAAAGGTGCGTGACCCGAGATATTGAATCAGGTCTTGCAAATCTAGAATGGGGTACCAGCCCCTCGTCCACTTGGGCACCAAGAAGTACCTGGAGACAAAGCCTGGGTCTGCTGGAGGATCCACCACTGGAGCTACTGCCTCCTTGAGAAGGAGCTAAGCGATGTCATCTCGGAAAGCTGACTGGGTCTGAGCGGACACTCTTTCCTCCCGAGGGGCGTGGGCTCCGCTTGGAGGGTACTGCTCGAATTCCAGAGGCAG
Organism: Neoceratodus forsteri; assembly: GCA_016271365.2. Taxonomy (NCBI): domain Eukaryota; kingdom Metazoa; phylum Chordata; order Ceratodontiformes; family Ceratodontidae; genus Neoceratodus; species Neoceratodus forsteri. The sequence continues at coordinate 694,777,082 of CM057449.1, forward strand.
TCCCTGACTGATGACTTCGAGAACCCACCTGTCCGAAGTGACAATGGACCAGGCAGAAAGGAAGTGGAGGAGCCAGCCCCCCACGGGAGGACCCAGAGTGGAGGTGACGGGAGAGGGGTTGACAGCCCCAGCCCAGTCACTGAGCAGGCCTGGAGGAGGAGGCTCCAGGACCTGAATCTCTACCTCCTTTATGGGCCTGTTGGGGTCCAGGCTTGGGCCGAGGGTGCCAAGCTTGAGCCTGCTGCTGATGCTGCTGTCCACCTTGGAAGGAGGACTGCTGAGCCACAGGGGAAGAATGCCGAAAGGGCTTTTCTTCTGCTGGTTTTTGCCCAAAGAACCCTTGGCAGAAGTAGCGTCCAAGGTGGCATTGGACTGCTCAATTCGCTGAAGGTGACCAGCCACTCCTGGCCCGAACAAGTCGGTCCCGAGGAAGGGCATGTCAACTAGTTTGTGCTGGGTATACGCCGGAAAGGAGACAGCCTCAGCCAAGCCCTGTGACGAGAGGCAATTGCGGCAGCCATCGAGCAGGTACAAATATTTCCAATGTCCAGGGTCGTCTGAAGCCATTTGGCAACAGCTCGGCCCTGATCCTGGACCTGCTTGACCATGGTCTGCATGTCCGCAGGGAGATGTGGGAGGACTTCATCCAGTGACCCTAAAAGGGCGTGACAGAAGTGTGCCATGACGACGGCCAAACTTGCCTGATGAAGGCCCAAAGAGGAAGCCGCACAGACTTTCCTGGCTCAATGGTCCAAAAGCTTGGACTCTATCAGGAGGTCAGTCAGTGTTGGCAGAACTGCCAGTACGCCTGAACACAGAGGCGGTCACCAGGCTATCGGCCAAAGGGTGCTCTGTGAACCCCGCAAGGGACCCCATGGGCACCGCGTACTTGCGGGCCATGTGGGAAGACGGAGCTTGACAAGAGGCAGGCCGCTGCCAAAGTTCTAGGGTCGTTTCGACAATGGCCTCCATCGGGGTATCCCTTCCCTTAAGGATGTCCATAAAAGGGTACTCACCTTTTTCTGGATTGGCTCCAGGGGCATCCCTGTAGATTCAGAGACGAGGCAAAGAATCCCTTGAAAAGACGAGGGACCTTCCTCCATCTCTAAGCCAGTGGCTGATTCATCACCTGGATGGGAAAGCAAGCCGGTGACATCCAAATCCAAGGAATACAGGTATAACGACCTATCAACCAGGTCACTTTCAACTCGCTGAGGGCGTTCCGGGATGACCGCAACCGACAATCGCCAGGGAAGCCCGGTGTCTGGTCTGTCTTCCTTGGAAGGAGCCACTTCCACAGGCTGTCTGGGCGGTGGTTCCACCACAATTGGTGGATAGACCATTTTGGGCCGAACCTGTGGTTTTGCCAGCTCCGCGGGCTGAGGAACAGATTTAATCAGCTCTGAAGGAGTCTGCTTCGGCCTAGGGGGCGAAAGCCAGGTAATGGCCAGTGTAGAAGCTGGAGTCAGCTTGTGCCTAGTCAAAATTAGCTGTTGCCACATGAGGTCCTCGTAGCACCAGAGTTTCCGCCGGAGCATCTCCTCATCCGAGGAGGATGAAAACAACCGATGGCATCCTCTTTTTAGAGCGTTGATGGCTCTTCCTCGGCCTGTCGGTCGAGGAGCTCTGGGCCCTCGATCGACATCAGACAGGCAGACTCGGTCGCCCGGGAGACACCGGTGGGACCGGTGATTTCCCGGAATCAGGGACCACTTTGTCGATGGGAGTCCCAGCAGGCTGGGTCTCGTCATCTGGAAAGACCAAATTAGGGATCTGATAGAGGGAATCGTCGACTGGAGTCGGCGATATCGGGTCAATCACGATTTCAACATCGATCGATAATTCTGTCGAGTGACCAGACGGCAAAGCAGAAAAGCCAGTGGCGGAAGCGATCTCATCCGAAGTCAAGACCGCATACTCCTGGGATAGAGATCTCTCCCAAGAACGTCTCCGTCGAGACGAAGACTATACTGGATCCATCTCCCACTTACGGGATCAAGAGGAGTGCCAGCCCGCAGGCACCTCTCCCTTAGTCAGGAAGAGACTGGCACAACTCTTGGAAGGAACCAGAGAAGGTGGAGCACAGGTTGATCGAACGAAAAAGCTCCGAGAAGTCTCTGCAGCTGGCTACTTCCTCCTCGACGCTTGCATGTGTTCCAACTGCTCGTGGATCCATGATGTGAGCCGCCCGCAAGCCTCCTTGGATTTCATTGGAGGGTTCCTCTTCTCCGGACTCCCCAGCTTTCAGGCACGAGAGACGGTCGTCGAGGACGTTGGGATGAAAGGCGAGATGTATCGCATTTCGAGGTGCCATGGTCAACATCGAGGCAATAGACCAACACCATGTGGGGATCGGTGCGCAGCATTTTCTGGCCGCAAGGGCTCAGACGAAAACCGGGGGAAGACTCATCTTCCATAATCGAAGAAGCAAACTTGCTATCGCTAACGCAAACAAAGTGAATTTTCAGAATAACCGAAGATTTGGAAGCTAGGGCTTTCAAGATGCGTGAGCATGTGGGAGGCAACCTGAATCTTCCAGCGGAAAGGAAGATCTGGCATCATGGGGCGGAGCAGAGTTATATACCACCCATGTGGCTGGGAGGAGCCAGCTTGAAAACTTCCGGTCCATCTTAAAGTGGAAGGGGACACGACAGACTGTGAATGAACAACATATCCACACTCCTAGAACTGGGAAGTTTTGTGTTGTATTGGGAGGCGAAAATGTCAATTTCCAGACGCCCCCATTTTAGGAAGAGAGATTCTGCCACTTCCTGAAGTAATTCCCACTCTTGAGCTAGGGTCCGAGACCTGCTGAGACTGCCTGCCAGGACATCGGGTGGGCCGGTCCCCCCCTCAGGGATTGCTAGAAAAGTCTGCAGTGCGGCCCGATGCCAGGTGGCGCCAGTCCTATATGTAATGACCTACTGAAGGAACCCTCTCAAAGTAAGATCTACTGTTACGCTAAGATTTTACCCAACTGTACTATTTTCCATGGTGTGGTCTCTTGCAGCAGGTAATACACCTGGGTTCAATCCCAAGCAAAAAACCCAGAAAGGGTGGTCACTATGACAAGAGGCCTTGTACGACAGCTCAGCCAAAGGCAGTCCTACGGCACGAAATATCCAAGTAGTAATGCTTCGATAAAGTGTGAACTGGGGACCAGGTAGCTGCATTGCAGACATCCGTGATAGAGGCCCCTTTAATGCAGGCCGCAGTAGTGGCTATAGCTCTGGCAGAATAGGCTTGGACAGGTCCAGGTAATGGCTTGTATTTTGAATAAAAACAGGTTATTCACCTGTAACAGTAGTTCTAGGAGTGGTATATGTTGTTCATCCACTCTTTGGCATGTCCCTCTCTGCTTTAAATCTCACCAGAAGTCTTCAAGCTGGCTCCTCCCACCCACCTGGGTGGTATGTACCTCGGCTCCGACCCATGAGCCAGACCTTAGCCCGCTGGAAGCCAGGTTGTGTGTGTCCGCGTGGATGAACATATACCACTCCTAGAAAGTGCAGTTACACAAATACTTTTGCTGTAACAGTAGATCTCTTGCAGTAAGTCATTACTTCTCGGAGTTCCCAATAGGTGGTGCTCCAGCACAGAAGTTTCTTCCAGCAGTCTCCACACCAGGGACCACCCACACGACCTCACTTCCTGGGCTGTACCTATAAAAGTGAGTGGTCCCTGGTAATCTCCATTAATTTTCCTGCCGGCTTCAGTTCTGGCACCATCTCTTCTATAGCAGTATATGAAGTGGATTGACAGCAGTACAATGTAGCAATTTAGTACGAGGGTCCAGATGCGGAGCGCCTCCTTGCACAGCAAACGGGAGTGCTTGCTGCCCTGTTTGTTGAGGTAGTACATGGTTGTGATATTGTCCATCTGGACTTGAACCACTTGACCCCGGAGCGGAGGAGCGAAAGCTGACAGTGCCCGTCTGACCGCTCTAAGCTCCAACAGGTTGATGTGGCATCGAGACTCCTCGGGGGTCCAGAGCAAGTGGTCCCCGTCGTCCCCCATGTGGGCTCCCCAGACCATGAGAGGCGCACTGGTCGTGAGGATGACCGTCGGCTCGGGGCAGACAAACGGGATCCCTTCCTGCAACCAGTCTGAGGCAGTCCACCATTGGAGAGCATCCCACATATTCTGGGTTACAGTGACCAGCTGGTCAAAATGACCATGGCGCTGAGTCCACCGGGCGGCCAGCTCCCATTGGAGGGGGTGCATGTTGAACCAGGCCCAACGGACCACTGAGGTGCACACTGCCATGTAACCAAGAAGGCGCAGAAAGTCCCAGGCAGGGCGCAATTGACCAACCAGAAATTATAGGGCAAAGGAGGAAAGAACCTCCGCCCTGTCCTCCAGGAGCCAAGCTCTGGCTTGACAAGAGTCTAGTTCTGCCCCAATGAAGCCCATTCTTCTGTGTCGGCACGAGTTCAGACTTGGCCTCGTTGAAAGCAGGTCTGGAGGGTCAGGTCCCTGGGACCTCTTCACTTTCTGTTGGGTGGATCCCACTAGGAGCCGATCGTCAAGGTAAGGATAAATCCTGACACCCCTCCTCCAACGTCTGAGATGGGCCACCACCACAGCAATGCATTTGGTGAAGACCAGCGAGGCCGATGACAGGCCGAATGGCATGGTTCGGAACTTGTACACGGTCCCTTCAACCCTGAAGTGAAGGAACTGCTGATGTGACAGACGGATTGGGACGTGAAAGAATGCATCCTGCAGATCCAGTGAACGGAAATGAAAATTACATACCTATCGTAATTCTTGATCTTCTCTTGTATCTTCACCATTCATTACTGCTTGAGTTAGTGCCGGAGCCGCACCCTCTGAGTTTTTTGAGTCTGCTCCATGGCGCCGCCCTCGAGGCGGCCTGCGCTGTCGCTAGGGGTGGCCGTTAGCTGCCGAAGACTCCTCCTCCATCTCCGCTCTGGTAGCCGGAGAGGCTAAACAATGGGTAAGGAAAAGGAGAGCCAGGCAAGAGAGCCGAGAGACAGAAAATGAAAATTACGCATCTACCGTTATTCTTGATCTTCTTGGACGAGTCTCCACCACTCATTCACACTACTGGGATCTGCGCCGAGGCACCAGAACCCATCGAGAACAACTTTTGCTGGGGAGTCGACGCCGAGATGGCGCACACGACCCAGCTGGCGGCAATGACTATCTCGCCGACTTCCCCAACCACCTCAGTGGCACCTTTACCAAGAAGGTGCAGCGTAACTAACCTAGAAGGGTAGTCTAACTTAAAAAAAACTGACATAAAATAGTCCGGACGACCCCTGTAAGAAGGGTCAATAAAGAAGTCTTCAAGGCCTAAAGATTTGAGGGAGTGAAGACCAACAAAAGAGGTGAGCTCGGGGGATGGAGGGTGGGTGTGTGAATGAGTGGTGGAGACTCGTCCAAGAAGATCAAGAATTATGGTAGGTACGTAATTTTCATATCTTCCTGGACATAAGTCTCCACCACTCACACTATTGGGAAAGTACCGAGCTAATAATCCCCCGAGAGGGCGGCAGGAAAACCCAAGAGCTCACGTTTGTTAAGATAGAAGTCCATTAAGGATGGCTCTGCCAAAGGAAGAATGTCGTCTGGCATGGACATCGAGTGCATAATGCTTAATGAAAGTATGCACTGAGCTCCAGGTGGCTGCATTGCAGATGTCTGCAATGGGCACGTTGCAGATTTCCGCTAGGGATGCCACTACCGCTCTGGTAGAGTGAGCGTAAACTCTACCCTCCAACTTAACCTGCACCATGGAATAGCAGTGACGAAGGCACGCCACTAGCCATGCTGAGATACATCTGATAGCGACAGGTTGACCCAGCCGGGCCTCACTGAAGGAAACGAACAGTTGCTGGGCTTTACGAAAATCCTTGGTTCTATCTAAGTAGAAACGCAAGGCCCTCTTAACATCCAGAGAATGAAGAGAGCGTTCCCCTTCATTTTGGAAGTCCGCAAAATAAGAGGGAAGGACCAAAGGTTGGTTAAGATGAAATTCTGACACAACCTTAGGAAGGAATTTAGGATGAGTACGAAGGACTACTTTGTCCTTATGGAACACAGTATACGGAGGGTCTGTGACCAGGGCATGTATCTCAGAGACCCTACGGGCTGAGGTAATGGCCACTAGGAAGGCAGTCTTCCAGATGAGAAACTTTAGCTCACAGGTAGCTAGAGGCTCAAAAGGTTTCCGAGTGAGCATGTCTAGCACAAGATTAATGTCCCAGGCTGCAACAGGACGTCTTGTAGGGGGTCTGGTGTGCAGAATGCCCTTAAGAAATCTCAACCATAGGTAACTGAGCCAGTGAAAGAAAAAAAACTGGCTGATACGCTGAAATGGCACTAAGGTGAACCTTAACTGTAGAGTACTGGAGACCCGAAGTTGAGAGGTCCAAAAGGTACTCTAAGACTTTATCTGGAGGGCAGGAAAAGGGATTCAAAGAGGACTTTGCACACCAGAGAGAGCACGCTTCCACTTAGCCGTGTAAGTTTTCCGAGTGGCCCGCTTCCGCGCAGCCCGAAGGACATCAGAAACTCTTCGAGAGACATTGAACCGATTTACTTCTACCTCTTCAGGAGCCAAGCATGAAGGTGAAGAGATGTCAGATTGGGATGGACCACCGGTCCCAGAGTTAAAAGGTTCATCTGCAGGGCAAGTGGTCTCGGAGGAACTGCCAACATACTGTTGAAAAGTGGAAACCACAGTTGTCGAGGCCAAAAGGAAGCAATGAGAATCATCTTGTCTCCCTGAGACTCGAACTTGAGGAGTACCCTCTGAATTAGAGGAAGAGGCGTAAAGGCATAAAGAAAGCGTTTTGTCCACCGCAGCCTGAACGCATCCTGACAAAAAAATGCCAGGCCCTGGATTTCTGGAGCAGAAGAGAGGCAGTTTTGCGTTGAGTGGGGACGCAAAAAGGTCCAGGTCCGAGTTCCCCACTCTTCGAATAGTGACTGAACTATGGTTCAGTCGAGACCACCTGTGAGGATCTGTCTCTGTTCTGCTGAGACGGTCTGCCAAGTCGTTCTGTACACCTGGCAGGTAGACTGCTTGAATTAGAGCCTTGTGCTCCAAGCACCATTCCCAGACCCTCATCGCTTCTCTGCATAAGGGGGTAAGAATAAGCACCGCCCTGCTTGTTGATGTAATACATCACTGCTTTGTTGTCCGTTTGGAGGAGAATATTCTTGTGACAGAGAATGTCCTTCAAAGCTCGGACCGCATAAAGGACAGCTCTCATTTCTAGGACATTTATGTGAAGCTGGGACTCGAGCTGAGTCCACACAGCCTGAGTGTGGAGAGCCTGACAGTGAGCTCCCCACCCCATTAGTGAGGCGTCTGTGATAATGAGATCTGATGGTCCAGAGGGGCAAAGGGATATCCCTGCAGGAGAGTGTCCTCTTGAGACCACCAGGTGAGAGACCTCTGTAGGGGTTCTGTCACCTTGATGAGATAGGACTGCGGGTGAGTGGTTGGAGACCACTGAGTACTGAGCATCCACTGGGTGGTTCTCATGTGCAGACGGGCCAGAGGTACAGTGAACACTGAGGATGCCATGAGGCCCAGCATCCGTTGCATCGAGAGCGCTGTAACTGACCTGTTCTCTCCGATGTAACGGGCCATCTGAAGGATATCGTTCCTTCTGTCCTCTGGGAGAAAAGCTTTGACAGGATGTGTCCAGAAGGGTCTCTATGAAAAGGAGCCTCTGGGAGGGCTGCAGCTGTGATTTCTTGAGGTTCAGCAGGACTCCCATGGACGTAAGGAGGTGAGAGGCCGTCTCTACGGCATCCAGAGTCCCTTGCCTGGAAGGACTTGCAGAAGCCAATCGTCCAGATAAGGGAACACCTGTATTCCGAGTTTTCTGAGGTGCGCTGCAAGAACTGCACAACACTTTGTAAAAACTCGCAGTGCCGAGGATAACCCAAAAGGCAGGACTCTGAATTGATAATGTTGTCCCAGAGCCACAAACCTCAGGAATTTGTGATGCCTCGGGTGAATGGGAATGTGCTGGTAAGCATCCTGCATGTCTAGGGAAGCTAACCAGTCATGCTGATGAAGCAAGGGTAACAGAGTTCCTAGAGAAATCATTTTGAATTTCTCCTTGGGGAGAAATTTGTTTAGCTTTCTGAGATCTAGAATGGGGTGCATTCCCCCAGACTTTTTGGAACCAGAAAGTAATGAGAGTAGAACCCCGTGTTTCGTTGATGCAGCGGCACACGCTCTACTGCCTTGTTGTTTAGAAGGCCCTGAATCTCGCGGTGAGAAGGTCTGACTGAAGGGCAGACAGCCGGGCTGTTGCTTGGGAGGACAACCGAGGGTTTCCACAAATTCAGTGAGTACCCTCGTGGATTATCCGAAGGACCCATTTGTCTGAGGTTATGGACTTCCACTGGCTGTAGAAGTGCATCAGCCGACCTCCCACCGGAGAGGAAAAGTCCACCTCAGGCAGTTGAGGTGGGACTTGGGTCAGCAATTCATAAGGTAGCGCTGGGCGCTTTGGGCCCTTGCGCTTTCTGTTGCGCCTTCTTTTGAGGTTGGGCAGGTTGGTTCTTATGGAAACGTCCTCTGCCTCGAAAGGACTGACGGTTATGAAACTGATGTTTACTGGCATGCCCTCGAGAGGGGGCAGGAGGGGGTCTAGCCAACTTAATGGCTGACCTAGTCTTTTGTGTAGCTTCTAGAGCTTGCTCGACCTGAGGCCAAAAGATATGCACCATCAAGGGCAATGCCATTACCTGCTGTTACGCATCATTGGTGAAGCTTGAAGTCCGTAGCCAGGAATGGGCGGGTGCAAATACCAGCAGTTGCTGAGCGGGAGCCGGTGAGCGTCCATGGCTGCTTTAACCTGTTGGTTGTTAGATTCAATACCCTGGTAATGGTTTGAGAAGCTCTGGTTTTGAATCAGACTCGAAGAGCTTCAACCATTTGCTTGAGAGTGCCACAAAATATATCAGTACTGAGAAAAATAGCCCTGGTAACTGTGTCGCATACTTAGGGTAGAAGCAGCAAAGACCTCTTACCTAAGGTGTCTATCTTACGAGATTCCTTGTTAATAGGTCGAGCTGTAGTGGTTTGAGGAAGGACGACCTTATCATTCTCTGCCAGAACTACAATAGGATCCGCAAAGGCTTGGGATGCTAAAATGGGACGATCCTTGGGGGCTGAATATTTTCTATCAATGGATTTAGCCACCGATGAAGAGAGAGCAGGATTATTCCATACCATTCGAGACAGCGTCTCGAAGGAAGGCTGAATCGGAGGAGTCAAATCCGTAGGATCTCCGAGGCGTGAAGGTATTGGAGTCTTAGCAATTTTCTAGGATCGATGTCTGTAGTCTGGAGAGAAAGTGTGGAAATCATATTCTTCAGCAGAGACTTAAATGACAGGTCCTCGACCACAGGCTTTGTAGCAGTAAAAGATCCTGTTTCGTCCACCTCATCGCCCAGCCGAAGGTCTGGGTCAGGCTCAACGTCATCTCCTGACAGTCCAGGAGGGACTGCATGGACAGGAAAGGGATGAAAGCCAGAAGAGGAAGGAGGAAAAGAGACAAAAGGAAAGTTGAAGAGACCCTGGCGCCGAGGAGGTGCACGGCGTGGAGAACGACGCCGAGGAACCACGCGGCACCGAGGGCGCTCCCAGAGACTGAAAAACAGGTTTTGAAGGAAAAGAGCAGGAGATAAGGGCATCGGTGTGGCCCCCGCGCCGAAGCCATGTGGGGAGAGAACGACCTACAGTCTGAGTCGACGGCACAAGAAGGTGCCGCCATGACCAGGAAAGTCCAACCGCCTACCTGGTCGCCAGAGAGCCCAAGGCCCACGAACACCAAGCCAGGTAGCCAACCAACCCGAGCCCACTGCTCCATAAGAGCGCCCACTGATGAAACTGCTCATCTGAAAACCCACCTGCGGGCGTGGGTAGGGACTCCGATGTCAAGACGTCGGTTACCAGAAGCCGCTGTTGGCGACTCGAAGGAGGAGACCGCAACTAGCCCCGATAACCGAGCGTCTCACAGCAGGCGTATCAGAGGCGACCTCGAGTGATACCTCTCTCTTTTAGACCTGCGGGCGATGAAGAGCTCGAGGCCGAGCGGTGCCGAAATCACGACCGTTTGGCTTTCATGCTTCACGCGAACTCCCATCCCCGGGCATTGGACTGACCGTTGTCAGACCCCCTTCCGAGAAGGCGGGCGGACCGAGCCAGCCAACTGACTGAACAGCTTTCATCACAAAGTCTCCTACCGTCACCTGACCTGCTCATGGTCGACTCCATCAGTGTAGGCTGAGACTTCTTTATCGTTTTTATTTAAAATAAAAATAACTTAGCGATACTGTATCGAGATAATACTACAAAATAATAAAAACTGAAAACTATGCTGCTAGTTTGAAGTTTGACTCAACAAGCGAGGAGCGTCGTCACTGAAAGCGCACTCGACGGCGGAAAAAAAGGAACTGAGGCGGTTAGAGTCGACGCCGAGATAGTTATTGCCGAGATGGGGCTCGTGACGCTGCTTCCTCGCGCGCCTATTCTCTGGCGCCGACTCCCCAGCAAAAGTTTGTCTCGATGGGTCCTGGTGCCTCCGGCGCAGATCCCAATAGTGTGAATGAGTGGTGGAGACTTATGTCCAGGAAGATAAGGAAAGGATATAAACTGAGAAAGGAATAAGCTGGTAGAGGACAGACAGAGGAGAGAGAATCCCTACCCTAAGGGACCGCAGGGCCTCCTTTCCAGGGCGGCTCTAGGGGAGGACCAGATAGAGAGAAAGAGAAAAGAAGAAGAATAATAAGGAGAAGAAAAGAAGGCATGTTGAGAGGGGAGAACAGTGCCCATAGAGGCACTGGTTGAGAGGCTTATAAGCTCAAGACTAAAACAAAGGAGCAAGAATCCCTGCTGATAGGAGACTAGGAGAGGGTTCAACTAAACCGCCTGCACAGATCGGACATAAAGGGCAGATTCTCTAATCTCTCAACATGCCAAGTCCCTACATCCTAGCTGAGAGCTCATAGACTGCCCGGGCAGAAAATCTGTTCCGGAAAGAGAGCGCCCACATAGGAAGGGGAATATGCCCCTTAGCACCCTATTAAGTGCTAACACAGAAGTGTATGGGGAAGGATTACGCTGTACGGAAGGCAGCTCTGTATGAAAGGATAAGTGGGAACTCAGACTCCCTTAAGGCAAGGCAATAGCAACCGCTCAAGGCTAAGAAGTGCAAAATGCACCAGCCAGAAGGAGCTGAATAATAACACCTGCCAGGGGGAAATACAGGTTACTCACCTGTAACAGGAGTTCTAGGAATGGTATATGTTGTTCATCCACACTCATTGGCAGGTATCCTTGCCGCTTTAAATCTTGCCGGAAGGTCTTCAAGCTTGCTCCTCCCACCCACCCGGGTGGTATAACTCTCGGCTCCGCCCCATGACGCCAGATCTGCCCGCTGGAAGCTCAGGTTGTCGCGGGCCGGGAGGTCGGTAATGGGATGAACAACATATACCATTCCTAGAACTCCTGTTACAGGTGAGTAACCTGTATTTAGGACATGGATATGTTGTTCATCCACACCATTGGCAGACTCCTAGCAGTTCTCCCGGGAGGAGGGAAGACGCACACCCCCAATACTTACTTGGGAAAGAGAGACTGAGAACCGAGGCCCCAAAACCAGCATCCCGGCGTGACTCAAGGTCGATGTGGTAGTGGGTAATGAAGGTGTTTGCTGACTTCCAGGTAGCAGCCCTGCAGATTTCCTGGATAGGGACATCCCTGGAAGCAGCCACCGATGCAGCAGTATGGCGGTAGAATGAGCTCTTATCCTCTGGGAGGCTCCATGCCCGCCAACTTATAGCAGAGATCTATGCAGGAGGTTACCCACCTGCTTATCGTCCGCTTGGCTGCAGGTCTGCCAGATGCGGCTTCAGCGTAGGTGACAAACAGCTGGCGAACCTCTCCCGATTTCAGCCGTAGCCCTTATAATAAGCGAGCCTTCTAGGGTCCAGAGTATGGAGCCTATATTCGCCTCCGAGGTGTGATTGGGGTAGAACACCGCAGAGTCAACACCTGGTTAAGGTGAAACTCCGGCACCACCTTCGGAAGGAATTTCGGTGGGCGCAGGACAACCTTGTCCCTGTGGAAGACCAGGTAAGGAGACTCGATGGAAAGCGCCTGGAGCTCTCCCATCCTTCTGGCTGACGTGATAGCCACCAAGAAGGCGGTCTTCCACGACAGGTGAGAGAAAGCACACCTGTGCATAGGTTCGAATGGCTTGCCCATGAGCTTTGCCAGTACCAGCAGTAGATCCCACGGAGGTGGGGGTTCCCGCACTGGAGGGGAAATGTGATCAAGGCCTTTGAAAAAGCGCCAGACCACCTTCCTCCTGCGCCATCGACTGCTTCCTCGCCCGCGCCTGCAAGCAGAGATGGCTGCCAGGTGCACCCTTAGGGTCGCCGACCTAAGCCCTTGACTAGAAAGGGACCATAACAGTCCAAGATGCTTGCCAAGGAACAGGAGGAAGGATCCAAGCCCTTGTTCTGACACCAAATGGAAAACCTTTTCCATTTGAAGGCATAGCATTTTCTGGTCGACTCTCACGGACGCCCAACTACATTGAGGACCTCGGCGGAAAGACCCAAGGCCTGGAACTCTAGCCAGGAACCAGGCCGCCAGGTGCAGGGATTGAAGGTCCGGATGGAACACCTTCCCTGATTGACTGAGAGCAGGTCCGGGCGAGCTGGAAGCTGCCGCGAGTCCTGGAGCTGAGACTGAGGAGATCTGGTACCAGAACTGGCGAGGCCAGTCTGGGGCTATCAGAATCACCTGGCCTTGTCCTCCTCGCCTTGGAGAAGCACCTTGTGGATCAAGGGAAATGGGGAAAGGCGAAAAGAGGCCCGGGTCCATTGCCTCGAGAAGGCATCCCTGCAGCGAGCCCCGCTGAGGGGGCGGGCATGGAACAGACCAGCTCGCTCTCCCTGGAGGCAAACAGGTCCACCTGAGGTGTGCCCCAAAGGGAGAACAGATGCTGTACCTCCGCAGGAGAGACCACTGTGGGATGCAGCCCCTATCCGGCTCAGGGCATCGGCCAGGGTGTTGGAGGCTCCTGCCACGTGAATGGCTAGGAGATCCGCTCCAGGCTGCGACGAGTGACCAAATGCGAGAGCTTCCTTGCATAGAAGCATGGAGCTGCGCCCCGCCTCTGGCGGTTTAGATAGTACATGGTCGTGGTATTGTCCGCCTGGACTCGGACCACTTGACCCTGGAGGAACGGAGCAAAGGCGGTGAGAGCTAGGCGGACCGCTCGGAGCTCCAGCAGGTTGATGTGGCATCGGGACTCCCGCGGGGACCAGAGGCCATGAGCCCGGTGTTCCCCCAGATGGGCACCCCAACCCATCAGAGAGGCATCGGTCGATAGAGAGACCGTCGGCTCGGGGAGGACGAACGGGATGCCCTCCTGCAAATGATCTGGAACGGTCCACCACTGGAGAGCGTTCCACATCCCCTGTGTCACCGACACAAGCTGGTCCAAGGGATCGCAGTGCCAGGACCACTGGCTGGCCAGTCCCCACTGAAGGGGACGCGATGTTCCAGCGGCCCAACGGACCACGCTGGTGCAGGCCGCCATGAGACCCAGGAGGCGCAGGGAAGTCCCGGCAGGCGCAATTGCCCAACCAGAAATGATCGGGCAAAGGAGGAAAGAACCTCGGCCCTGTCCGCTGGAGCCGCGCCTGGCTCGAAGAGAGTCGAGCTGCGCCCGATGAATAGAATCACCTGCTTCGCTCGAGTTCGACTTGGCCTCGTTGATAAGGAGGCCCAGTTGAGAGCAGACCTGGAGGGCCAGATCTCTGGACCACTCCGCTCCCTCCTGGAGGGAGCTGCTATCAGCCAGTCGTCCAGGTAAGGGTACACCCGACCCTCGGGCCCAAGAGGGAATGCTGTCACCACTGCCATGCATTTGGTGAAGACCCTGGGAGCTGGAGACAAGCCAAGGGCATGGCTTGAACTCAAGAGGGATCCTTCCGCCGAAGCTAAGGAATCTCTGGTGAGACGGACGGATAGGGACGTGAAAAACGCGCCCTGCAAGTCCAGAGAGCAGAACCACACGCCGCTCCAAGGATGGTATTATCTGAGCCAGAGTGACCATCCTGAAGGTTCGAGACCTTAGGAACTTGTTTAGGTCGGTAGGTTAGAGATGAGGCGCCAGCCCCCCGTCCATTTCGGAACCAGGAAGTACCTGGACACAAACCCTGGGTCTGAAGGAGGGTCCACCACCTCTCTTACCACCTCCTTCTGGAGGAGGAGAGCGATGTCGGCTCGACGAGCCGCCAGTGAGGCTGGGGATCCCGGAGCCCCCCGAGGGGCGACGGCTCTGAAGGGTGGTGCCTGCTCGAATTCCAGAGGCAGGCCTCTTCCCACCACCTCCAAGACCCACCTGTCCGTGGTAACAGCGGACCAGGCGGAACGGAAGTGCCGGAGCCGTCCCCCCACGGGGGGACCCAGGGGTAAGGTGACGGGAATGGGGGCGACACCCCTCAGCCCGTCACTGGGCAGGCTTGGAGGAGGGACCGGCCGAGGGACCTCCTGGGCCCTTTCCTCCCTGCCTCCTGTTAGAGGAAGCCGGCGGCTTGGGTTTGGGATGCCAAGGCCGAGCCTGCTGGCCCTGACGTTGCTGGGCCGGGCGCGCCGGGGGCACAGAAGGACGAAAGGGCTTAGGCTGTGGTTTGCGGCCTTTGTCCTTCTGAGCGGAAGAGACCGAGTCCAAGGTGGCATTGGACTTCTCGATCCTCTGCAGGTGACCTTCCACCCCAGGGCCGAAGAGGTCAGTCCCCAAAAAGGGAACATCCGCCAACTTGTGCTGGGTATCCGAAGTAAAGGTGGATATCCTCAGCCAAGCCCGCCGACGCATAGCCACTGCGGCCGCCACCGATCTGGCACATGAGTCCCCTATATCCAAAGCAGTCTGGAGCTGCTGTTTGGCCACTGCCCTGCCCTGGTCCCGCACCTGCTTAACCGTAGTCTGCAGATCGGGCGGAAGATGAGGGATGACCTCATCCAGGGAGCCCAACAGGGCATGAGAAATGTGCCATGAGGACGGGCCGAATTGGCCTGACGAAGGCCGAGAGAGGACGCAGCGTAGACTTTTCGCCCGACATAGTCCAATTTCTTGGACTCCTTGTCAGGAGGTTTGTCCACATCCCTGGCGTTGCCGGCGCGCCGGAAAACGCTGTCGGTAACCAACCCCTCAGCAGAGGGGTGTTCCGAAAAACCGGACAAAGAACCGGTAGGGACCGCATACTTCCTGGCCATCCTGGCCGAAGGCGCAGGGCAGGAAGCAGGGCTCTGCCAAAGCTCCAGTGCCGGACCCACTATGGCCTCGGCCACCGGAAAGGCCTCCGTCGGAGAATCCCCTCGGTCCAGAATCTCCGTGAGGGGATACCTGGCCCGTTTGGAAACGGGTTCGAGCTCCATCCCGGTAGACTCCGAGATGAGCCGAAGCAGTCCTAGGAAGGACGACGGGCTATCGTCCATTGACTGACCCCTGAAGACTCCAAGTCCAGTCGCTGGAGAAAAGGAGGAATCATCTTCTGACTCGGAAGAGTCCTCGAAGAGCTGCTCTGGCCTGAGCCACCCTTCACCCGCCGAGGTCGGTCGGGAGTGAGGGTAACTGACAGCCGATGGGTAGACCCTCAAGCCGATCGAGAATCCTTGGTCGGAGCCCCAATTGGTGGCTGTGGAGGCGGAGGTTCCACCGAATCGGTGGAGCAGCTGGTTTTGGCCTAACAACCGCCTGGGTATAGGCTCCTCGGATAAGTCAGGGTTGTGTCGGTCGCCCGTGACAGCCTTAATGGCCGGGAAGGCGACGGGTCGGCTTATTCCCGCCAGGAGGAGCTGTTGCAACATAAGGTCTGCATCACGATTTACCCACGCCGAAGCCTCCTCATCCGAGGAGGAGACGAGGACGCAGCGGCGACGCCGCTACCGTGCTGCCGAGACCGACCGCCTATGACGGTGGGATCGGCTGACCGCCGAAGAGGTCCGGATCCGAGACCGAGAGTCCCGAATTTCCGAGGTCGGTGCGGGAGGTGTCGGCCGAACCGCACTCTTCGCTCGGATGGTCCATCCGAGGGCTCCGGAACCGGAGGCACAGGCGAGCCCACGGATCTCAACTCCTCCCGGGAACCGGGAGAGGGGAATCTCGTCGCTAAAGGCGACAGTCGTTCAATGGGTCGAGAAAAATCTCGACTTCATCGGTGGGATCTCGGTCAACTGACCTGACGGGGACACCGTGAGGCCAGTGGCTCAAGTTTAGCGGGTCGGGCCGGGCCGACGGTCGACGGCCCGGGAGGGACCTTTCCGGCTCCCTGAAGAGCCGACGGAGGGATTCTACCCTGTCCCTCTTTGGACCGAGAATAAGGTCCAGCAGACGAGGCCCTTCTCCTTTAGTGGAGAGGACAGACAAAGCTCCTTAAAAGAAGCCGTGTGGGAAGAACCCAGAGAGCGGGATAAATGCAGCGGCCGAGGAAGACTCTGACCCAGCGCCGCCTCCTCTTCGAGGGGACCATCCGCCAAGCTGATCTCCTGAGCCCGCGCCCATGGACACCGCCAACCGGCCTCCTTGGACTTCACCGAGGGAAACGCCGGGACGGCCCAGATGCAATCGGGCAGCACGGTCTTCGAGGACGTAGGCCGAGAAAGATGAGCACAGGTCGCAAGCCTGCGGGTCGTGCTCAAGGCCTAAGCAGTAGACACACGTGGAGTGTGGATCCGTCCGAGACATCTTCTGCCCGCATGGGCATCTCCGAAATCCGGGAGTCGATTTGTCCATCGCAGCCGCGAGGGATAGAAGACTGAAGTCTTTTTGCAAAATTTATTTTTAAATCCGCAAACGGAGAAATAGGAACCAGTCTCAAACGCAGAGCGTTAAGGAGGGAACCTGAGCTTCCAAGCGGTAAGGAAGATCTGGCGTCATGGGGCGGAGCCGAGAGTTATACCACCCGGGTGGGTGGGAGGAGCAAGCTTGAAGACCTTCCGGCAAGATTTAAAGCGGCAAGGATACCTGCCAATGAGTGTGGATGAACAACATATCCATGTCCCTAGAATCTAAATTTCTTTGAGGCCGAGCCTGGGCATGATCTCAAACTGTGAAATGCGTAACGTGATCAAGGTGCCCAGAGGTTGCACGCTAGGGGCAGTCAGAAAGAGTTCCCTCAGAATAGGTGCAACACAGACCCTGCTCGCCTTCTTACCTTGAGGAAAAAATACATTCAATAAGAACGCAAATAGATTTTTTTTTTTTTTTTTTTTTTTGCATAAAGGCCAAAGGAGGGAGAGGAACAAGACGGGGAGAGACACCATAGTAGGAGGCCACTGAGGGAAGGTGATGGTATTGTCACGAATGGTGAAGATACAAGAGAAGATCAAGATTCACGGTAGGTACGTACTTTCCTATCTTCCCTTGTCAATCTTCACCATTTATTACTGCTTGGTGAGTACTCAAGCCCACCCCCAAAAAGGGGTAGAAACCCTGAGGGAGAAGACCCAGCCTCCTGTTGGTGAGAAACAGAAGAGAAGGGAAGACCCTGGACTAATCAAGAGAGAAGCCTATGGGGAGAAGAGCTAGGAGATGCCCCGGGACGGGAGACAGAGAAAGCCCCTGCAGAAGTCTCCTGGCTCTGGAGGAAAAGAGACGGATCCCCGAAAGCTGGCGAATCACCCTCACGCCAGGCCAGGGTGACAACCTTGATAGACGCCATGCCGTCCGCCTATACAGATCGCTGTCCCTGCAAGCCACCTCATTGGCGCCATAAGATGCCCTTGCTTGGTGTCTTGCCAGCTCCAGGCCTATAGCAGAGAGGGCAATAGCTTGTCTGGTTTGCTCGTATCAGGCATTGATGCTAAGATTTGGGAAAGCATCGACCACAAATGCCTACTGTAGGCAGCGTGATGGGCCTGATGAGATGCAATGCAAGACATCGCACAAGAGGAAAGAACACCTCAGCCCCCACGGTGTACCTGTAGTGAATCAGACCCGGTGACTGTTTGTCGCCAGGTGGCGGTGCCCAGAGGAGTCTCTAGGTATGCCAAACCCGAGGTGGGTTGGGGAGGGAACCTAGGGTTCCTGGCGGGCACAACACCACGCTGGCAGTCTGCCGGGCTGGAAAGGGCGTCTGGCGACTGCCAGGAACGGATAGACGCCTCCTGGAAGGGAATAGGCCAGGACAGTACCACTAAGTGCTGGGCACTGAATTCGCCAAGGAATTCACGTGTTTCCCATTCAGTATTGTCTCGCCTAACAAAGGAAATTCGAAGATCCCTCACCATCCTCGAAAGGAATCGCTGATATTCAGTGAAATCAGCATCGGAGGAGAGATGAGCAGTGGGTTCCTCTCCCTCAGAGGAGGGAGACGAGGATGATGGAGAGCTTGAGTGTCCAGAGGATTCCTGCGGCGGTGGGGATAGGCGAAAAACCCGCTCATTCATGCACCTGACATATGAGGGGAAGGCCGCCGCAGAACCTCAACGCCTCCCAGGATAACGGGCCCATGGGACCGACATGGCCTGGGAGAGCGGGGGGTGGCTGCAGAGGAATGGGGAAGGGCACCTACGGAGAGGCAACTGTCCTCTGCTAGGGCTCTGGAATCCGGGGAACGGAGCCCGAGCTGGCGGGATCCCGGACAACAGACCAGGTCGCAAAACGGAACCCTGGGGATGCGTAGCCTGGAAGAGCCCAGAAGGGGATCCTCCTCTATGATGAACCTGGGACTGCATGGATCCAGAAGGGCAGCCCACAGCAACGCCACTAGAGGAGTCCCCGGGGTATAAAAGGGAAAGATGGGGCCCAGCGCTACGGCTCCGAGCCACACCCCGAGGGGTGGCAGGCAGAGACCGAGACACCTGAATCCTGCCCCTCACCCCTCGACCTCGAACGCCTCCTCAACCACCCCAGCGACCTCCCACCCCAAGGATACAGCAGCACCAGGGTCGATAGCTGCCAAGAGCCCCCTAGGAGGGAGAGCCTCTCCCTCCATCACCCCCCAGGGACCCCAGACCACCACCAGCCTGGGGGACCTCAGGGGAGGACGGCAGCGGGGACAGAGGAATAGGCGCGCTGGGCCGCCTAGCACCTTCGTGTCACTGGGGACTCTGACTCCGTAGAGTCAGGCTGCCAGGAAGGGTCCACGTCCGAATCATCAGCCTCCAAGGAGGAAGAGATCAGCTGGACCACAATACTAGCAAACCCAGGGGTCCCCGGTGAAATGGCGCCGGACGACCCCGGACCCCCCGCGACACCCAAGCCCGCCCCGCTCCCCAACGGGGCCGCCAGACCCACAGCACCGCCATCGGCCCCATCAGGCCGCCGAGCACCGGGCCAGAAGGCGCGGTGAGGGTCCACCGATGCCGGGCCCAGCAGGCGTGGGCCTCGACACTGGGGAGCCTGCACCTCCGAGGAGGTGACTGCCGAGCGTGTCCCCGCCATGCCCCGAGGGACCTCGCCTCCTCCGACACCGCAAAAGAAGCTTCCTCTTCGGCAAGAGAAAATGAGGAAGCCTCCTCCTCAACAGACTGTATAGGCCTGAGAGGGGACCCGGAGGAAGGGCCTAGAGACCTTAGCTGGGAATCCCAGAAGCGACGCCGTCCCCCGAAAGTCAGCGGGGCCTTGCCGATCTTGAATGCGTGGACTTCTAGGATGCGACAGTCCAGGGAGAAACAGGCGTCGCACGCATCCATATCGTGGTTGGGTCCCAGGCAACGAAGACAAACATCATGCCGATCTGTGACAGAAAAATGCCGGCCACAGGAGCACCGACGCATAGGGGCGCAGCCCGCCTTCGACTTACGTTTTGCCCCCGAACCTGACATGATGTGAAAAAATTTAGACTAAAAACAGCAAAAGCTCTCGGCGCCGTCGAAAGAAGTAATAAACAGAACGGTCTTACCGGGTGACAGCGTCGAGAGAAGTACGAGAAGGAGTCTGGCTTCTATGACGCAGAAGGCCTAACTTCAACTATTCACGCAGCAGGTGCAGCCTCGACGGTGGGAGAAACAGAACTGAGATGGAGGAGGAGTCTGCGGCACCTAATGGCCACCCCTTGCGCATGACGAAAAGGCCGCTTCCCAGGGCGGGCGCCTGTTGAGCCGACGCGAAAGAAAACACCCGAAGCGAGTGTGCTCCGCACTAACCCAAGCAGTAATGAATGGCAAAGATTGACAAGGGAAGATCCACATGTTTCGCTCCAAGGATGGTATGATCTGACACAGAGTGACCATCCAAAAAGTGCATGACCTGAGATATTGATTCAGGTCATGCAGATCTAGAATGGGGCGCCAGACCCCCGTCAGCTTGGCAACCAGGAAGTACCTGGAGACAAAGCCTGGGTCTGCTGGAGGATCCGCTACTGGAGCTACTGCATCCTTGAGGAGGAGCCGAGTGATGTCGTCTCAGAGCAGACTGGGTCTGAGCAAATACTCTTTCCTCCCGAGGGACGCGGGCTTGGCGGATACTGCTCGAATTCCAGAGGCAGTCCCTGACCGACCACATTGAGAACCCACCTGTCCGAAGTGACAACAGACCAGGAGGTAAGGAAGTGGAGGAGCCGGCCCCCCACGGGAGGACCCAGAGCTGAGGTGATGGGACAGGGCTTGACAGCCCCCACCCCTTCACTGAGCAGACCTGGAGGAGGAAGAGGAGGCGGCTCCAGGACCCGAGCCTCAGCCTCCTTTATGGGCCTGATGGGGTCATGACTTGGGCCGAGGGCGCCAAGCTTGAGCCTGCTGCTGATGCTGGTGCTGCTGGCCAACCCGAAAGGAGGACTGCTGAGCCACAGGGGAAGAATGCCGAAAAGGCTTCTTTTTCTTCTGCTGATTCTTGCCCAAAGAACCCTTGGCAGAAGTAGCATCCAAGGTGGCACTGGACTGCTCAATGCGCTGAAGGTGACTGGCCACTCTTGGGCCGAACAAGTCGGTCCCGAGGAAGGGCACGTCAGCTAGTTTATGCTGGGTATCCACCGGAAAGGAGGAAAGCCTCAGCCAAGCCCTGCGACGATAGGCAACTGCGGTAGCCATCGAGCAGGCACAGGAATCCCCAATGTCCAGGGCCGTCTGAAGCTGCTGTTTGGCAACAGCTCGGCCCTGATCCCGGACCTGCTTGACCGTGGTATGCATGTCTGTGGGGAGATGTGGGAGGACTTCATCCCATGATCTAAGCAGGGCGTGAGAGAAGTGTGCCATGACGACGGCCAAACTTGCCTGACGAAGGCCCAAGGAGGAAGCCGCATAAACTTTCCTAGCTGAATGGTCCAAAAGCTTGGACTCTATCAGGTCGTCGGTCAGTGTCAGCAGAAAGTACAGATATGTAAGAACTTACCATAACAGTAGATCTTCGAGAGAGGCTCTTGCAGTAAGTTATTACATAGAGGACTGAAGCCAGCAGGCGTCAGGACCCCACAGAAAAATTTCTAGCTAGCATTCTGGCAGGGACTGCCACCACGTCAGGTGACCTGCGTCAGACGTCGGTATAGCGGGGGCTGGTTCCCCACATCTCGGCCTTCCAGTTCTTTCCCACCAAAGGCCAAAAGGCAAGATGAGAGAGAAGCATCTTTCCCCCATGGAAAAGGAGCTGAAAAGGCTAATGGGGATGGGGGGGCGGGAAGGTATTACCTACTGCGAGAGCCTCTCTTGAAGATCTACTGTTACTGTAAGTTCTTATGTAACTGTACTACCTTACTTCGAGAGGGCTGTTGCAACAGGTAATTACATATAGGACCGAGTCCCAAACAGTCTGAAACAAGGAGAAGCACACGGGAGGAGGAAACTACCCATCCATTGATCCTCCAGTTGTGAGGGTCTCAAGAAAGGAGACCTTGCAAAACAGCCAACCCGAAGCCTGCTCTACAGCGAGAGGCAATGTCCAAACTGTAGTGTTTTGTAAAGGTATGGACGGTAGTCAAAGTTGCAGCTGCACAAATGTCAGCCGCAGACACATTCTTAAAACAAGACGCAGAGGCAGCGACACTCCTAGTGGAGTGGCCTCTGACTTGATCCGGCAGGGTCTTGTGATACTTGTCGTAACAGAAAGTAATACAATGAGCCAACCATTTAGAGAGGCATTGCTTGGAAACAGCATTGCCTTCTCTTTTGCAAGCAAAAGAGACAAAGAACTGATCAGGCTTTCTGAGATCCTTAGTCCTGGTAATGTAATATCTCAGAATTTAGTGAACATCCAAAGTATGCAAGTGGTACTCTCCTTGGAGTGTTTCGGAAAGAAAGCCGGTAGCTCAATGGATTGATTCAGCGTAGATTCCACTACCACCTTAAGGAGAAACCGAGGGTTGGTACGCAGAGGCACACGTTCCTTGTGAAAAATCAAATATGGAATTTTACACATCAAGGTCTGAAACTCGGAAATCCGTCGAGCTGAAGTAATGGCCAAGAGGAAGAGAGTCTTCCAGTAAAGGAACTTTAGGTCTGCTGAGGCTGCCAGCTCAAAAGGAGGAAAGGTGAGCTTCTCAAAAATGAAATTCAGATCCAAAGGAGGGGCAGGAACCCGAACAGGGGGTTTCAAGTGGAGAACCCCTCTAAGAAAAGCCTTACAGACTTACAACTGTGCGAAAGTTCTGTCCCCTAAAGGAACATGGTAAGCGGAGATGGCCGCCATGTGAACATTCAGAGAGGAATGACTGAGACCCAGATCAAAGAGATGGCGCATGTAGTCCAGAAGTCAACCAACTGGGCATGAAAAAGGCTCGAAATCTTTGGAAGAGGCCCAAATAGAGAACTGCTTCCATTTCATGGCATATGTAGATCTAGTGGAGGGCTTTCTGGCCTCCACCAGAATCTCAGCCACAAGGGGGGAGACCCCGAATCGGGCTTGAGCCAAGTCTGCAGGAGCCACGCATGCAACTGAAGGGATTTGAGGCCTGGATGAACCAGGATCCCCTGTATGGTGCAGTGGGTTAAGGCTCTGAGCTGCAAATCTGGAGACCTGGGTTTGAATCCCTCAGCCCCCTAGGTGCATACTGTGTGACCCTGAGCAAGTCACTTAACTTCCTCGTGCTCCCAGGTTGCACCTGCAAACAAGCTTTCAGCTTAGTGTGTCACCTGGTAAAATAATTGGTTAAAAAAAAAAAAAAAAAATGATCCTGGGTCAGTAAAAGTTGCGACAAAGGAAGAGGAGGTTCCTCTACATACTGTTGCAGAAGAGAGCACCAAACTTGCCTGGGCCAGAGAGGAGCGATTAGGATCATGGGAGCTCCTCCTGAGCTGGGTTTGTGTAAGACCCTTGGAATTAAGGGAATCGGGGCATAGACGAACTGCAATTCCAGGCTAGAGATACAGAGTCTCTCCAAAAAATGCCTCGCGCTGGAGCGAGCAGAAAGTGGAAGTTTTGCATTGAGAGGAGACGCAAACAGGTCTACCTGGAGTGTTCCCCAACGTAGGAAGATATCGTCTGCTACCCCTGATCCAGTTCCCACTTGTGTACCTGGGCTTACGACCGACTGAGCTGGTCTGCCAACATGTTTTCGACCCCCAGAACATGAACCACCGTGAGGTGAAGATTGTGTTGCACCGCCCAATCCCAAACACGCATCACTTCCCTGCAAAGAGAGTAGGAACGAGTTCCTCCCTGTTTGTTGATGTACCAGACTACACACATGTCCATCTGGACAGCCAGATGACCAGGAAGCAGATACAGATGCAGAGCTTATACAGCACGGCCCAGAGCTCGAGCACATTTATCTGAAGAGTCTGTTCCAGCCTGGAACAGG
The DNA here is from genome assembly GCA_016271365.2 of Neoceratodus forsteri. NCBI lineage: Eukaryota > Metazoa > Chordata > Ceratodontiformes > Ceratodontidae > Neoceratodus > Neoceratodus forsteri. Next base: position 694,800,833 of record CM057449.1, read on the forward strand.
AGCCCTGGGTCCTGAGAGACCCCAGGTGGGCTCCCCAACCTTCTCCAGAGGCATCTGTTAATGTTTGGGAGGGAGGAGAGAGGCAGAAGGGAACTCCCCAACAAAGGTTCTCCTGAACCACCCACCAATGCAAGTCCTGAACCATAGGGTTGGAGACCAGGACTACTTTATCTAGATCGTCCACTAATTGATCCTACTGAGACCGAAGTGTCCACTGAGAGATCCTCATGTGGAGCCGAGCACGAGGGACTGTATGAATACCAGCCACCATGAGCCCGAGGAGGCAAAAAACTGACCTGGTGCTGACCCGCCTGCAACTGGACAGACTTGCGTGCGCCTGGAGGGTGGTCACCCCGTCTGGAGGCAGGAAAGCCATGCCGGAGGTCATGTCCAGGATTGCCCCGATGAACTGGAGCCTCTGGGACTTGGCCTGGTTGATGGTAGTACCCAGGCTGGTAAAAACCTGCAGGGTAATGGAAAGGGACCACAGGAGCTCCTCCCTGGACGGGGCTGCCCGGAGCCAATCATCCAGGTGCGGGAAAACCTGTACTCTCTGGGTACGCAGGTGGGCCACTACCACAGAAAGGCATTTGGTGAACACTCGGGGTGCTGATTAAAGACCAAATGGGAGGGCCTTGAACTGGTAGTGGTCCCCGTGAAATGAAAAATGAAGGTATTTGCAGTGGGAAGGGCGAATAGGGATATGCAGGTAGGCATCCTGCATGTCCAGAGCGCAAAGCCACTGTCCCGGCTGAAGAAGGGGCAGAAGACTCTGCAAAGAGCGAATTCTGAACCTTCTGTACTCTACAAACAGGTTCAGGGAGCTGAGGTCTAGGATACGCCTCACGTCTCTTGATTTCTTCGGAACCAGGAAGAAATGGGAGTAGTAACCTGTACCCCAAAGGTGGGATGGGACAGGCTCTATCGCTGCCTTTAGCAGCAGGGAGGATATTTCTTCCCAAACCAGAAGATGATGTTCCGGGAAGGGGGGTTCCTGTTGAAACTCGATTGAGTGTCCTTTTGCTGTCAGCAGGAGCACCCAAGAATCTGAAGTGATCCCCTCCCAACCCGGTAGATGGAAGGAGAACCTCCCTCCTACTGGTTCCTCTGGAGGGTCCAGAGGCTGTGTGAGAGGAGAGGAGTCAGTAGGTGTGGGTCAGTGCCTCAGCTGAAGCTCCCACCGCTTTTTTTTGGGGGGGGGGGCGCTTGGCAGCCGGAGGGGCCCAACGTTTGTTGGCCCGCTTGCCCTGAGGTTTCGCTTTGGGCCGACCTCTGCGAAAAGGGCGACGCTGACCTTGAGGGGGCCTGTACATAGAGTCGACAGACTTTAGAGCAGTACCCTTCTCTTGCAGATTGGTGATAATGTCCTTGACATCCCCACCAAACAGCACTGAACCCCTGAAGGGCGCGTCCTAGATAGCAGACTGCACCTCCGTGATGAAACCTGACACACAGAGCCAGGCATGACGCCGCAAACCCACGGTGAAAGCCGAGCTCCGACCAGCAGCATCCACTGCATCGTACGTGGCATGAAGCATGTGCCGACTGGCCGAACAAGCAGACCGGACCAGATCTGCCACTTCCTGCTTAGTCTGAGACTCAGGAACGGAGTCCAATTTAGCTTCCACCTCACTAAGGATCGTCTTCTGGCAATCCCCCATATGAGTAACGTAATTAAGGGCCCTTACACCCAGAGTGAAAGAAGCATAGACCTTCCCATACTGGTCCAGAAGACAGGATTCCTTGTCAGGTGGGGACGAGCTCAAATGCTTAGGGTTAGCCATAAGGCCGTAAGCGGCGCTAATCACGACTGAATTGGCCTTGGTGTGTGTATTCAGGGAACTGACACCCTCCAGAGCCTGGTACAGCCCATCCGCCTTCCTCAGAAGGGGGGGGGGGCGCACTATGGTTGTTTCCAAATGGTGGAAACAAGGTCCACGTGAGGCTCAATCCAGGGTGGAATCAGCGCTGGAGTGGTCTCTGGCAGATCCAGATGAGCAGCGATTTTTTTCCGCTGTGGATCAGGCTCCAAAGATTGCCACTGGTGAACCGTCTGGATATTTCGCAGCAGCTCCAGAAAGACTCTTCCGGAGGGGACTTCGGAGGAGACCTGGGATTGTCTGGAGTGCGTGGTTCGTCCTGATCAGAGCACCCGTCGTAATCATCCGAGGTCTCAGAAGAGGAAGAATAGGAGGAGGAAGACTCCTCCCGGCACAGGGGAGGAACAGACCCCTTGGGCAACCCACAGGAAAGTGTGTCCTCCCCTGCCCTGGTAACGGATGGCTCGCCTCTGGTGTCAGGCGGGGAGAAAGGAGACTCTCGCCTCCGACGATGGGAGTGCGGGACCGGGTCCGGTGTCGGAAGACGGCTCTCCACCTCCCTGGTGAGCTGAGCATTCGCCTCAGCCCACCAGGAAGCCAGAGTCTCCTTCAGGTCCACCGGCAGCTGAGGGGGCGGTGGAGGAGGAGGGGGATACGGATATTAGGGGTATCCGTATGGCGAGTATCGTCAGAACCAGACGGCGGAAGCCCGGGCCAGGTACTAAAGCACCGGGTACTGCACCATCAGGGAGGCCGGCGTCAGGTACTGTGACGCCAGATACTGCGGTCCGGGTAGGACGGCATTGGATAAGACAGGGTCGGATACCCTGGCACCAGGGGCTCTGATGGAGCAGACAGTCCAGGGAGGGGCCCCGCAGGCGGGCCAGGGATAGGAGGCCCGGCAGGCATCGGTCCGGCGTAGGGCCGGCGTCCGCCAAGGGAATGTCGTCCGGCGTCAGAAGAGCCGGCGTCTGATGGTCCGATGTCAGGTCATCCGGTCCTGTGGGAGGGAGACCAGATGGAAGCGTGCCTGCATCCTCGGTGTCGCCCGGGAAAGGGGGACTAAAATTCCAGGGGTCCAATAGGGGAGACACAGGGACCTCGGACTGCTGCGGCAAGCTGAGGACGGCAGACTGGTCCGTCGGGTCCGGCGTTGGCTTTAATGCCGTGCGTCCGTCCGTCGGAGGAGCCGACGTCCGACTTGTCGGAACCGATGCCCAAAGAAGGCCGCGAGGCAGGAGCGGTCTTGGTGGGCATTTTGGAGGTCATGCGCTCCCCCGAAGGGTCGGGCGACTTAGCAGCCTTGTCCGAGCGGGCATCAGTAGCACCGACGTACGGCTTACCGGAGCCGCTTGAACCAGAAGGCTGCATGGTGTCGGTCTTGCCGGGAGCGTCTGCCTCCTTTGTCCCGGAGGCTCCCGATGGGTCCGAGCGCGAGCCCGATGGGAGGGTCGACGCCGCCTTGGAAGCCTCCAAGATGGCCGGAGCAGTCCCCCGTGGAGGACGGTACTTTTAACACGGCAACTCCAGCCGAGGTCAAGGACGGAAGAGGAGTCCCGGTGCTTTTTTGCGGTGATCCTAGGGAAGTAGAGGCCTGACTGCTTCTTCAGCTCCTTCTCCATGGAGGACATCTTAAGAAAGTGGGCCTCCAGGGACTGCTGCCTCCGCTTGCAGGTGGCGGCGTTGAAGTTCGGGCAGTGCTGGCACTTCTCCATGGGGTGATCCGGGCCTAGGCAGAAGAGGCACTGGGAGTGTCCGTCCTTGTGCAGGAGCTGGGCACCGCAGGAATCGCACTTGTTCTTGTGCTCAGATGGAGTAGGGGACGACATACACGGCAGCTAAAGAAAAAATCTGATGAAAATTCAAATAAAATTTGAGAAAATAGTGGTAAAAATGCCAACGACTGACTGACGAAGCAGTGAACTTAACTGCAAAGTGCTTAAACAAGCCAACAGTGGCCAAGAACTGGAAGGCGGGCGTGGGGGACCGCCCCTTTATACCGACATCGTCTGACGCTGGTCACCTGAAATGGGGGTGGTCTCCCATCAGAGACTGCTAGCTAGAAATATTTCCGTGGGGTCTTGACGCCTGCCGGCTTCAGTCCTATATGTAATCACCTACTGCAAGAGCCCTCTCGAAGTAAGGTCTGCCAGTACGCCTGAACACAGAAGCGGTCACCAGACTCTCGGCCGAAGGATACACTGTGAACCCTGCCAGGGACCCCATGGGCACCGGGTACTTACGGGCCATGCGGGCAAACGGAGCTGGACAAGAGGCAGGATGCTGCCAAAGTTCTACGGCCGAGACAATAGCCTCAGCCACGGGAAAGGCCTCCATCGGGGTATCCCCTCTCTTAAGGATGTCCGTAAGAGGGTACTCTGCCTTTTTCTGTATTGGCTCCAAGGGCATCCCCGTAGATTCAGAGATGACGTGAAGGATCCCTTGAAAAGGCGAGGGACCCTCCTCTTCCTCTAAGCCAATGGACGATTCATCATCTCCTGGATGTGAATGCAAGCCTGTGACATTTGAATCCAAGGAATCCGGATATATAGGTCTACCACCCAGGTCACTTTCGACCCGCTGAGGGTGGTCCCGGGTGACCGTGACCGACAAATGCCAGGGAAGCCCGGTGTCTGGTCTGTCTTCCTTGGAAGGAGCCCCTCCCACAAGCTGTTTGGGCGGTGATTCCACCTCGATTGGAGAGACCGGTTTGGGCCGAACAGGTGGCCTTGCCGGCTCCGCAGGCTGAGGAACTGACTTAATTGGTTCCAGAGTCTGCTTCGCCCAGGCAGCTAAAGCTGAGGTAATGGCCGTGAGAAGCCGAGTTGGCTTGTGCTCGGGTCAGAATCAGCTGTCCCACATGAGGTCCTCAGAATGCCAGCGGAGATTTCACTGGAGCCTCCTCATCCGATGAGGACTAGGACAAGGATGACAGACGTGCCACCAGCCAGAGTGCTTATGGCTTCTTCCTGCCTGTCGGACTTTAGGGGTCCTGCTTATCAGCCATATCCGGTGCCAAGTCACCAGCAGCCTTCTTGCTCAATGCCAGTATGGAGTTCCAAAGGGCTTTCTGGTACTGTGTTGTGTAGCCCAGGTAGGCTGCCTGCTTTAAAAGCAGAGAAGTATAAACTCCCCCCTCCCCCAAGCTATCCAGTTTCCAGGAATCTTTCTCAGGAGGCTGGGATGAAAAGGGAACCTTGGCCTTGCCTTGTCACTCTGGACCACACCCTCAAGAGCAGGGTGAGAATGCATGTATTCAGATCCATGTTTGTCCACCTGATACTTTTTTCTCAAGTTTTTTATCTATGCTAGTAGCTGAGGTGGGTGCGGACATGATTTAACAGGTGGCTTTCTTAAGGGGTTAATGAATGGGCAGCAGTAAGCTCTTTGTGGGAGTTAAGCCCATCATATCCATAAATTCCACCTCATCCTCATCAGTTTCCAGATGCTGAGGGTGTTTGCCATATGCCTTAAATGTATTGAGAGGTACAGTAATCTTGAGTATCTAGGAGGAGAACCAAATTTTTGCTCTGGAGAACTATCTTGTTCTATGGGCTTCCTTCCCCCTCCGCTGCATAGTACATTTCAACCTCCTCCACAGGCATGGGAAATGAAACTAGGGCCGGGGGGGGATGACAGGAATATTTATGAAATTCCCACAGCCTGGAGGAAATGCAATGCTTTAGTCATGTACTCACTAAGGGCATTTTGTGTCTACTGGCAGCACCTTTCCTTTCTTCAGGAGGGGCAGACACATTTTTCTTTCTTTTTTTTTTTTTCCCTTGGCAGGCACGGTCTCTAGTGTCTGCTCTAAGAAAACATTACTCACCTTAGTAATTGTGTTTCTTCTAATGGAGTCTTGCTGTATTCTGACATTATGCAGTTAGCCCCGGCACTTGAACTGCTCCGGAGAGGAAAGAGTTAACTCTATGCCAGAGCATAGAACATTGAGCTCAAGCTCGATTCAAACCTCTGTCTGCTGCACTTTGAAGCGTAATCATCAGATTCTTACAAGCCAACACTAACTACCCCACTATGTGGAAATTGTAAAATCACTAGCCAAAAGGCAACCAAATATTTTGGATCCTCAAAAGATTCAAGCCGAGAAATCCAAAACAAAAACTAGGAAGTGAACCAAAGTAATTACCAAAACATTAAATAACCCACTCCCCCTGACTAAGAGGGGAGAGTGCCAAGTACACCCCTGAGGTGCAACACTGCGCCTACCAGCCCACTTCCCAAAAAACAGGTTCTGAGGGAGAAGGCAGGAAGGGAGGTCACAATACATCAAGACTCCATTAGAAGAAACAATTACCAAGGTGAGTAAGTTTTTCTTCAAACAACATGAAGTCTTGCTGTATTATGACATTATGCAGACTACCAAGCAGTACCTCCATGGAGAAGGGTATTAAAGCTATTTTGGAAATAGGCTCTGCAGTACCAAACCTAGCATCACTCCTAGTCTGGATATCCAGAGAGGAATGCTTGGTGAATGTATGGAACAGCTGGAAAGAGCCAAACCTGAGTGCCTTAGTACGCTCATTGTAGTAGCCAAGAGCCCTTTTAACATCCAAACTGTGTAATTTTCTCTCTCCTGAAGAAGAATGATCAGTGAAGAATACAGGAAGAGACATGGATTGGTTCAAATGAAAATCTGAATCCATTTTGGGTAAGAACCTCCTATTGGTTCTAAGGACCACCTTATCTCTATGGAATGAGATAAAATCAGGCTCCACTGACGGAGCCTGCAATTCACTAATACGCCTGGCAGAGGTAATAGCTACCAGGAACACAGTTTTCCAAGTCAAGTACTTAAGCTCTGCCGAGGACAAGGGCTCAAAAGGGGGTTGCATAAGCTGGGCAATGCAAACATTAAGATCCCAAGCAGGAGTAGGATCCCTAAAGGGGGGATTGGTATGAAGCAATCCTTTGAAGAATTTACAGAAAACAGGGCGAGATACCAGTGAGGATGGCTTTCCTATGGACAGAAAAGCAGAAACAGCTGACGAGTGAACTTTGAGGGTAGCTGGACTGAGGCCTAGCCCATTAAGATGAACCGTGTAATCCTGAACTGTAGCCAAGTCAGCAGTGTCTGGGGGAATATGCTTCTTGGAACACCAAATGCTGAATCTTTTCCATTTGGAATTAAAAGTCTCAGGAGCCTGGAGATCTGGATACCAGAACTGGCGGGGCCAGTCTGGGGCTACCAGAATCACCTGCGCCTGGTCCCTTTTCACCCTGAGAAGCACCTTGTGGATCAAGGGGAATGGAGGGAAGGCATAGAAAAGGCCCGGGGTCCACGTCCTCGAGAAGGCATCCCCCTGCAGCGAGCCCTGCTGGGGGGCGTGAACAGCCTCAGCCCGCATTCTCCTGGGTGAACAGGTCCACCAGGAGTGCCCCAGTGGGAGAACAGATCTTGTGCTACCTCCAGCAGGAGAGACCACTTGTGAGATGCAGCGCCTATCCGGCTGAGGGCATCGGCCAGACTGTTGGAGGCTCCTGTCACATAGATGGCTAGGAGATCCACCTCCAGGCTGAGCACGAGAGACCAAGTGTGGAGAGCTTCCTTGCACAGAGGCAAAGAGTGCATCCCGCCCTGTCGGTTCAGGTAGTACATGGTCGTGGTGTTGTCCGTCTGGACCTGGACCACTTGAACCCAAACAAACGGAGTGAAGGCGGTGAGGGCTAGTTGGACTGCTCGAAGCTCCAGCAGGTTAATGTGGCATCGAGACTCTTGAGGGGGCCAGAGGCCGTGGGATCTGAGCCCCCCCAGATGGGCACCCCAACCCAGAGAGGCGGTCGTCAGAGTGACCATCAGCTCGGGGCGGACAAACGTGATACCCTCCTACAGATGAGCTGGCATGAGCCACCACTGGAGGCCATTCCACATCTCCTGGGTCACTGTCACTGGCTGGTCCAGAGAACCGGAGTGCTGTGACCATTGGCGGACCAGCCCCCATTGCAGGGGACGCATACGCCAGCGGGCCCAACGGTCCACACTGGTGCAGGCTGCCATGAGGCGCAGGAAGTCCCAGGCAGGGCGCAATTGCCCAACCAGAAATGACTGGGCAAAGGAGGAAAGGACCACGGCCCTGCCCGCCGGGAGCCGTGCTCTGGCTCGAAAAGAGTCGAGCTCTGCCCTGATGAACTGAATCACCTTCGATGGCACGAGTTCCGACTTGGCCTCGTTGATGAGGAGGCCAATCTGAGAGCAGACCTGGAGGGCCAGATCCCTGGACCACTCCACCTCCAACCTGGAGGGGGCTGCAATCAGCCAGTCGTCCAGGTAAGGGTACACCCGGACCCCTTGGCACTTCAGGAATGCTGTCACCACTGCCATGCATTTGGTGAAGACCCTGGGAGTTGGAGAGTGGCCGAAGGGCATAGCCCAGAACTCAAAGAGAAGCAGAGGAACTGCTGATGAGATGGACGGATTGGGACGTGAAAGAACGTGTCCTGAAGGTCCAGAGAACAGAACCACATGCCTGGTTCCAAGGATGGAATGATCTGAGCCAGAGTTACCATCCTAAAGGTGCGAGACCTTAGGAACTTGAACAGATCGTGTAGGTCGAGAATGGGGCGCAAGCCCCCCATCCGTTTTGGGACCAGGAAGTAATGGGACACAAACCCTGGGTCTGGAGGGGGGTCCGCCACCTCCCTGATCACCTCCTTCTGGAGGAGCAAGGCAATGTCGGATCGACGAGCCGACAGAGAGGCTGTGGAGCCCGTAGCCCCCCGTGGGGCGACAGCTCGATAGGAGGAAAACTGTTCGAATTCCAGAGGCAGACCCCTGCCTACCATTTCCAACACCCAGCAGTCCGTAGTGATAGCGACCAGGCGGAAAGGAAGCGATGGAGCTGCCCCACCGGGGGAGAAGACTGGGGAGGAGTGGATGTATATGCTGGGGCCATACCCTCAACCCGCCACTGGCAGGCTTAGAGGAAGGGCTGGCCAAGGAGCCACCTGGGCCTTTTCCTCCAAGCTTCCTTCTGTAGGAAGCAGCAGCCTTGGCTTTGGGGTTCTAAGCACGAGCCTGCTGGCCCTGATGCTGGTATTGCTGGGCTGGACGTGCCGCAAGGGCTGAAGGACGAAAGGGCTTACACTGCTGCTGGCGGCCTTTGTCCTTCTGGGCAGACGTGACTGAGTCCAAGGTGGCATTGGACTTCTCGATCTGTTGGAGATGACCCTCCACCCCGGGACAGAACAAGTCGGTACCAAGGAAGGGGAAGTCTGCCAGCTTGTGCTGGGTATCAGCCGTAAAGGTTTGTCCACATCCCGAGCATTCCCGGAACGCCGGAAAACGCTATCGGTCAATAACCCCTCCGCAGAGGGGTGCTCCGAGAAACCAGAGAGTGAACCAGCAGGAACCGCATACTTTCAAGCCATCCTGGCCGAAGATGCTGGCCGCTGCCACAGCTTCAGGGCCGGACCAACAATGGTTTCAGCCACTGGAAAGGCCTCCGTAGGGGAATCCCCTCGGTCCAGTATCTCCATGAGGGGATACTTGGACCGTTTTGAAACGGGTTCGAGCTTCATCCCAGTGGACTCAGATGAGTCAAGGCATTCCTAAAAACGAGGATGGGCTCTGGTCCACCAACTGACCCCCTGTAGACTCCAGGTCAAGCGACCTGGAGAACAAGGAGTCATCATCGTCAGACTCCGAGGAGTCTGCGAACAGCTGCCAAGCGCTTGAGCCACCCTCCACGTGCCGAGGTCAATCGAGAGTAAGGGTGACCGACAACCTATGGGGCAAGCCCTGACCCAACCGAGAATCCTTGGTCGGGGCCCCAGTCTTCAGTTATGGAGGCGGAGATTCCACCACAATGGGTGGAGCAGCCGGTTTCGGCCGAACAACCGGTGCCGGTTTCGGCTCCTCGACTACGAGGGGCTGTTTCGGCCGTTCAGGTGACAGCCACTTAATGGCCAGAGAAGGCGACGGAGTCGGCTTATTCCCGGACAATAAGAGCTGCTGCCACATTAAATCCTCGTAGCGCCAACGAAACTTGCGCCAGAGCCTATCATCTGAAGAGGACGACGAGGATGAGCGGCGCCGCCACTTTCCATGGTGCAGAGACCGCAGACGTCGGCAGGAACAGCTGGACCTGGAAGATGTCCAAGACCGAGACCTTCAGGGATTCTGAGGGTGGGTCAGAGAGGGGACGGGGAAAACCCTCTCCTCCCTTGGTTCCGGGACCTTAACCGGGGACTCTGGCACAGGAGGCACAGGCAAGTCCCCTGTTTCTACCAGGGGAACCGGTGAAGTAGGGTTGTCGGCATCCACCAGTCGACAAATCGCCCAATGGGTCGAGAAAAATCTCGACTGCGTCGATGGGTGTCTCAGCCAGCTGACCTGACGGGGACATTGTGAAGCCAGCGGCCTTAGCCACAACCTCGACCGAAGTCGAAAGTCGATCATCCGGTGAAGGGGATCTCTCCCGCTACCACGAATGTCGACAGTGGGACTTACCTTTGGAGTCCTTCTTCTTGGACCGACTGGAATGTCCAGATGGCCCTTCTCCCTTGCTGGAGAGGGATTGGCAAAGCTCCTTAAAAGAAGCTGTATATGAAGAGCCCAAGAAGAGTGGGATGAATGCCGCGACCAAGAAGGAAGAAGATGCGGCCTGGGCCGCCTCCTCTTCGAGGGCGATCATCTGCTCCAACTGTTCCGCTGAGCCTGCCGCCGTGGACACCGCCCAACGGGCCTCCCTCAACTTGACCGGCGGATACTGTTTTTCAGGGAGCCCCAAAAGAAGTCGAGCAGAGCGGTCCTCCAAGACCGAAGCCGAAAAGGATTTGCACAAATCGCAAGCCTACGAATCGTGGCTGAGTCCTAGGCAGTAAACGCACGTAGAGTGCGGGTCGGTCCGGGACATCATCTGCCCACAGAGGCACCGACGAAATCCAGGAGTTGATTTGTCCATCACAGCCGCGAGGGAAACAGACTGAAGTCTTGTAAATTTGAGATTTAGTTTCGGATTAACTGAAGAGTGTAGATCCAGGCCTAAAACGCTGAGCGCTAAGGAGGGAACCTGAACTTCCAAGCGGTAAGGAAGATCTGGCGTCATGGGGCGAAGCCGAGAGTTCTACCACCTGGGTGGGTGGGAGGAGCTAGCTTGAAGACCTTCCAGCAAGATTTAAGATGGCAAGGAACCTGCCAATAAGTGTGGATTGAACATATCCACGTCCCTAGAACCTCCCTTTTCTCCGATTTAACCCTGTTGACCACTACCCTCTGCTGCCTCCCTTCTAGACAACTACTCACCCAGTTCATTACAATTTTAGCTACACCCAGATCTTCCATCTTTCTGAACAACCTTTTGTGCAGTACCAAATCAAAAGCCTTGCTGAAGTCAAAGTACATCAGAGCCACAGCATGGCCCCTGTCTACTTCCTTGGTCACCCAGTCAAAGAAGAAAGTCAAGTTAGTCTGACAAGACCTTGCTGCCACAAAAACGTGCGCTTTACTATCCTGGAGCCCGCTGCTCTCTAGGTAGTCCACAAGGTCCTCTTTCATTAGTGATTCCATCAGCTTCCCCACCATGGAGGTCAGAGTGACAGGCCTGTAAGTTCCCAGGTTGCTCCCTATCTCCCCTCCCCCAATGAAGCAGTACAATGTCTGCCATTCTCCAGACCTAAGTGAGTTGTTTAACAGCCCAGCCAGTGGTTCAGCCAGTTCTGCTGCTAATTCCTTGGATGCAACCCATCTGTTTCTGGGGCCTTATCTATCTTAAGGGCTGCCAGACCTTTCAGGACCCTCTCGCTAATAAGTATTGGTTGCTTCATTTCTGGAGGCTCCGGAATGGCTCCAAGGGAATGACTGCAGTTAAGCATCAGTGAGGGATTCCTGGGGTTTGAACCAGTCGATTTGCATGACATACACTTACAAATGGACACGCTTTCTGCACTAGGGCCAGGGACAAAAGGAGAGTCCTCTGACCTACCCCTTTGCCCACATTTTCAGCTACCAGTGGTCCCTGACTCAAATGGGGCTGCGAGCCACATCCCTTCAGGTGCACCGGGTGTCCATTTCAGCTTACTGTACTCAGGCTGTCCTGCGCCATAGCTGGCATCTCAAAGTGGTCAGCAGTTTTAGAAACAACTCAACCACTGGTCTCCTCCACTGTGGGAACCACCTCCACCACAGGACGTTTCGCTGTAAGTTTGTTCCTGCTAATCAGACATAACGGATTCAAAGAGGAACTCCAGCTGCCCCTATTGTAAATATATAAATTCTATTATGTGTTTGGAACTGTTTGATTAAGCCCCTTCCCCCACATCTCCTAGTGGTGCTTCTCTGTTTATATAAATTCTGTCTAACATGTTATTGCACTGTCTTGTATACCTGCTTGTCTGTTACATACTGCCTTCCTACCTTGTAATCCCTCGCCATTCCCTTACCCCCGGGTCACACTGAAAACAAGATTCCTGTTGTATCTGTGTAGGTTTACCTGATAAAAATTCTGATAAACATATGACAATGCACTATGAATCATTTGGGTTCTATATAGTGAAATGTTTCATCAGAACTCATAATGCAGACTCTGAAATAAAAGTCCTCTATAGAAAATGTATATTTCTAGCTATGATACGGGGCTCCTGCCACTCGAGGACCGACCTTTTCTTAAATCTGTTGCAACAGTTCTATTTCTTAGCACGAATGCTTAGGGAATGCACGACCGTGGAGATTTTTAAGCAGGAACTCAAGACCCATCTGTGGAGTCAGGCTTTTATGGCTTGAGGTTGTTACGATTATTCTGATTTTATGTGTATTTTTGATTTTGTTGTTCATTTGTACAGTGCCATGGTGCTTGAAAGGCGCTTAGTAAATAAAATGTTTTATTATTATTAGCCTAATCTATTTTTTATAGTGTCCTCTAATTTCCCTTTTCCCTCTCAGGTCCTCGTACAGGGAGATTATTGTGGTGACCTCCGAGCTGATGAAAAACAGGCTGTGTTCCTCGTCGCTGGATTTAGTATGCAATGGCACTATGTCAAACTACTTTAATGTACATACTTTATGTGTACAAAATCTGTAAATGTTAAAAATACCATGGCACTAAGTGTTTTTGATAAAGGTAAAAAGTTATTAGGAGACTGTATGATAAAAATTAAGTTAACTATTTAAAATGCATGTAAATTGCTGTAAACTGAACAAGTCTGAAATTGCATAGTGATTTGCATATATCCCACGATGCTTTGCATTATGGATGTATGTGTGATGGTGTGTTTTTTTGAAACTTGGCTTATTGTCAATACCCTTTGGGGTAACCCTTGTTTCAGTGCTTCTGCACTGAGGTTCTGTCTCTAGCTTTTTTTTTTATTTTTTTGGAGCCCCCACCACCCAAGCAAACAAGGCCCGCATAGGGGAGGCTAAATCTCAACAGACAAGTTAGATCAGAGATCAGCGAGTCAGTAGGTGCTGGTTAACTGCAGCAGAAGGACATACAGAGTCTGTTGCTGTAAACCAATGTACTGAAGAAGGGATATGACATTGCTGAAGGTTATCTCCTGTATTTTGAATAAACGTCACAGAGATTGTGTGTTGAACCTAAAGTTCGATGTCTGGTCTATCTGTTACCCCACAACCCCTCCACATTAGCCAAAAATACTCTTTACTTACCTGTACAAGCTCCTGCAACTCCCTTTTGACATCATCCAATCCACCAATATCCTCCCAACTGACCTGAGGAACCTCCACCACTGTCTCACGTAGGGCTGATGGATTGCTCTGGGTGAGGGCCCACTGTGAAATCAAGCATAACATTAACAAATGAAGGTCTCCTTGCTGTTCTTCCAGTTTAAAAAAAAAAAAACAACATCTCTCCATACTTTGTCACATTAAGAGCAAAGACAGCACTCTGTACTCTGCTGCCTACTATGCTTCAGTATAATTATGGGCACCACAGGTTCATTTGAACCAACTTCCAGTACTGTAAAACAAGCCCGCATCAAACAACGGTTATAAAATGTGTTTTTATATATATGAAGGTTAGCCTGCAAGGTGGCAATAAGATGGTTGCCAGGTCAGAGCAGATTGCCAGTGGCTGCACTTCCCTGGCCTGGGGCGGGCTGGTGCCCTTTCAAGCTGCATCAGCAATTCCTGTGACGGGCCACAAAGCTTTGCCTCCAGCCAGAAGGGATGCTGATGTGGGCACAGTCGGACATATGCAATTTCAAGGAGTGGACAGAAGTCACAGGGAAAGAAATCTGGTGGTAAAGCACACCCTCAGAGCTGGTAAATGACCTCCACACCCCCATACTATTGAGCAATACACCACCGGCTCGCTGACAGGTAACTCTGTGAAAGCTGACTAGACTCCCAAGCCTCAGATGGAACAAGTTCCAGGGATGACGGTAAAAAGCTAAATAATAAAAATACATGAAGGTTACAGTGTGGTTTAGAAACAAGACAAATCAGCAGTTTACGGGATGACTGCTCTCTTCAGGCAGAGAAACAGACCTGAGTAACAGCCACAGTGGAGTGCATATGCAGAGTTTGAACCTACACTCAAATTCTAAATCTGCACAAGTTTTATTTCCAGGGCATCACTCTCGGTTGAGATGACTGCATAAGGTGTGAACATTAAGTGAGGGATTCCTGGTGTTAGAAGCTAGTATAATTCATATATCAGCAGTCTGTTTACCATGCTTAAGCATATGTATGGTGAACAGGTGTGCAGCCCATCTGATATGCTGTGTAACTGTAGTGGGATTTTTGCTTTATTTGCTGATTTGCAAAATTGTTTATAAAGGTTAGGAGGCCGACCTGGTGTTACAGATAAATATATACAATAAAACAATCTACTTGAATTATATATTAAAAAAACTTTACCCTGAAGTCATCCATGGTTACAGCCAGAGAGTTCATAACTTCTGCATCAATGGTTTCATCCTCCAAATCAATAAGGTCCATCTTCTTCCTGATAGCCTGGAGAGCAGCTTCAGAGCATAAAGCTGCAAGATCAGCACCAACATGCCCATGGGTTTCATTGGATACCTGAAAACCAAAAAGGACAGGTATCAGATAGGCAAATTCAGCATGGACAGCAGGGTTAGGAAGTGCAAACTAAATCACTGATCCATGCAGGTTCAATCTTCACTTTTACCACCAGATCAGCATGGATCCATTTTTCTACTGTGTGATGTTAGAAACCAAGACAATGTCAGCAGAAAAAGATCAATGGTCCATCCTGTCTACCCTTTTATTCCCAATCCTACCCAGAGACCTTTTGTCTAGACAGGTTTTTGCCACCCCATACTGCTATCCCAAGTAAAGTACAGTTATGTAAGAACTCACCGTAACAGTATATCTTCAAGGAATCTCTCATCATGTCACACCTATAGAACTTAGCCGTGAGACATCAGGATCCCACAGATGCTTTTTCTGCAGCAGTCTACTAGGGGCCACCCACGCCGACTCAGACGTCACACACCCTATATAAGCAGAGGCAGCCCCACTTTCTCCTCAGTTCTTTCCCTAGCTGGAGGCCATGGGAGATGGGAGTCCCACTACTAGGGAACCAAGGAGAAAGAAAAGGTGCCCAGCATGCAGAAGGGCTGAAGCAACAGGTCAGATGAGCTACAGAGAGACATAAAAGGGGGACAGAGGGAGGGACGACATGACCTGATGACAAAGATTCCCTCTAAGACCTACTGCTGCGGTAAGTTCTTGTGTAACTGTTCTATCTTCTTTGGGGATATCTCTGTCCAAGCAATGCTGAGAGTAAGGACATCTGGGTAGCAGGGGGCCAGAGACCTCGGAAAGAAGGCACGGCTAGGCCAAAGCCTGCCCTTCTGGAAACAATGCCCAGACTGCACTGCTTGGTTAAAGTGTGGACAGTATTCCAAGTGGCAGCAGTGCAAACATTGGCTGCTGACACGCCCCTGAAACAGGCAACAGAAATGGCAATATCCCTGGTGGAATGGCCCTTAACTCCAGGAAATTCTTTACCGTACTTCCTGAAACAAAAAATAATACTGAGGGGCAAAGGGTGGTGGTGAACGGAGTGCAATCCAAAGAGAGCGGGGTGACCAGCAGGGTCCCGCAGGGATCAGTGCTTGGACCAGTCCTCTTTAAAGTCTTAATAAGAGACATTGCAGAGGGGCTGGAAGGGGAAGGTGCGTTTTGCAGACGACATGAAGATCTGCAACAGGGCTGACACTCCAGGAGGATAGAGAAAATGAGAAGAGACCTAAGCAAGTTTGAGGAGTGATCATGGGTGTGGCAGCTAAGATTCAATGCAAAGAAGTGCAAGATCATGCACTTGGGGCACAGAAATGTAGGGAAGGAGTACATGATGGGGTGGGTACTGACAGCCAAACAAGAAAGGGACCGAGGAGTAATATCTGATGATCTAAAGGTTATTAAACAATGTGAGGAGAGCCAGTGGAATGCTGGGGTGCATAGGGAGACGTATCTTCAGCAGAAGGAAGGAGGTGATAATGCCACTGTATAGAATATCGATGAGACCTTATCTAGAGTACTGTGTCCAGTTCTGGAGGCCACATCTCCGGAAAGACAACAGAAGCGGTTCAGAGAAGGGCAACAAAACTGGTGCAGGGTCTGCACCAAAAGTCATATGAGGGGAGACTGGAGGATCTCAATATGTATTCCCTGGAGAAAAGGAGAGGGGAAAATATGATACACTTTCAAATATCTCAAGGGTATAAAATAAGGTACAAGAGGGTAGAATCTTTCTTAAAAAAAAAAAAAAAGATCTTCAAGAACAAGGGGCCATGATATTCAATGTAGATAGAAGGGGGGTAGACAATGGTAACGTGATGAAGTATTTTTTTCATGGGAAGGGTTGTAGATCCATGGAACAGCCTTCCAGCAGAGGTTTGTAGGGCCAAAAACAGTAGAGGTATTCAAAAACGTATGGGACAGACATAAAGGAGCTCTATTGACAGGAAAGAGAAGGTAAGCCACAGATCATTTAGGATCTGCAGTATATGAAACAGGTATGGAAAACAGACAGACTAGGTGGGCCAAGTGGTCCTTATCTGCAGTTAAATTCTATGTTTCTACGTTTTCTGTTTCTACAGTTGGCCAACCATTTGGATAAGCACGGTTTTGAAACTGGACTGCCTTCTCTACCAGGGGCAAAAGAAACAAACAACTGAGAGGACCTCCTGCAGTCCCTCATACAGTGTGCATAGTAACATAAAATTCTCAGCACATCCAAACTATGGAGAAATGCTTCCCCTGGACTGGCATTCTCCGGATAATAAACAGGCAGGTACACGGATTAAATTAAGGTAAACTCAGACACTAAGAAATTTAGGGTTAGTACACAAAGAGATCCTGTCTTTGTGGAAAATCAAATAAGGCTGTTCACACATGACAGCCTGTAACTCAAATTCTTTGAGCAGAAGTAATGTCAAAGTACAGTTATGTAAGAAGTTACCATAACAGATCTTCGTGAGGATCTCTTGCATCAGGCCATCACCGTTAGGACTTCGCTGTCAGGCACTAGGACCACACAGAAACCATTTAGCTAGCGGTCTACCAGAGGGGGCTGCCGACCTCCGACGTCAGCCCCTGACATCAGCCAATCCTATACAAGGCAGGCAGGAGCCCATATTTTCCTCAGTTCTCCCACCACAGACCAGAGCAGGATGGTGTTAAGGAGGAACCGAGGAAGATTCAGAGGTATCCTAATGGCAACAGAGTAACTGCAGAAGGCTGGCCCCCATGATAGATAGATGCTTTATTTATAAAGCACCCCATTCTGGGGACTCTGGGTGCTGTACAATATTAAAATAAAATAACAGCACACAGTACACATTGTTACAATATCATAAAATCAGCAAGAGATCAGCTACATTTAAAACACTTCCATCTATAATAAAACAGGCTAATATCAGTTATAATTATAAATCAAATGTCTGTTGAAATAATGTTTTTTAGACCGGTTTTAAATGTTTCTACCGAGG
Organism: Neoceratodus forsteri; assembly: GCA_016271365.2. Lineage (NCBI taxonomy): Eukaryota > Metazoa > Chordata > Ceratodontiformes > Ceratodontidae > Neoceratodus > Neoceratodus forsteri. The sequence goes on from CM057449.1 coordinate 694,818,589, forward strand.
GTGCCTTCCTGCGATATCTAGGTAATGAGTTCCACAGGGTAGGCGCGGCAACAGAGAATGCACGGTCCCCAGAATGCTGCAACCTAACCCTGGGAACTCCAAGGAGGCCACCCTCGGCCAAACGACGAGTCCGGGTCGGGCAATGGGGCTCAAGGAGATCTTGCAGGTAGACTAGGTCCCCTTTCATGCAGTACCTTGTATATAAGGAGCCCTACTGTGAAAACAATCCTCCACCTGACCGTCAGCCAGTGCAGTTCGCTGAAAACAAGAGTAATATGCTCATTTCCTTTTAGTCCAGATAATCTTGCCGCCACGTTTTGCACCAACTGCAGCCAGCAGAGGTTGCCTCCACATAGCCCTAGGTACAGGGCATTTCAGTAGTCCAACCTGGACGTAACAAAAGCATGTACCTGTGCAGGCAGGTCCACAGATGGAATTAGGGCTCGGGTCCCCGACAATGTTCCTTAGATGGTAATATCCACTTCTGGCAACGGCAGACACCTGAGCAAGTGTCAGGCCATCATCCAGGATCACGCCCACATCCTTTACCTGTGAGGATGGAATAAGGGGAATTTCACCCAACACTAGTCCAGGAGGGTCCCCCTGACCACCCCCACCATACCGACAACCTAGATCCACCACCAGCACTTCAGTCTTGTCTGGGTTAAGTCTAAGCCAGTTTTGAGTCATCCAAGTCTGGATTTCCTCTAGGCAGTGTGACATGGTTGAATACAGACCTGTCCCAGTTGTTATGGGGAAAGAGTAAATGCACGGATCTGTTCTATTCTCTCATTTTCTGCTTGTGCAAACAAATTTTCTCATGAGACCGAGGACCTGGTCACCCTGACGGTCTTGCACTTCTCTGCCTCTCACTATCTCTACCTTTACTTCCCCCAATATTTGCTGGTATAAAAATACATGTGAATCATTTTGTGGAAATGTAGTTGACACTGGGATCCCTCTGTTTAAAACTATCAGGAGTAAAAATTAAGAAAATCTGGTCTGGGAGGTGGAATACTAAAAACAAATTTAGTATTTCACTTATCCAAAACAGCATGCTACAGATTATTTGCTTTTGTTAACCAGGTTAGCACACTAGACAGCCACGTGCCTATTTTCAGGTGCGACCCAGGAGGATTACAAAGGAACAAACAAACATCAGGCAAATACAGGGTACAAACAACAGCATAGGGCACATAATATACATCTGGAGGTAGTTAAACTTGAGAGTGATTGAATGGCGTAGTAGTATTCCAGTTGGAACACCAGCATGGAAAAAATGATATTCCGCCTTGAAAACTGGTATCCAAAACAAGGCGGAATACCATTAAATGACTACACATAGTTATGCTGAAATGATTGCAAAAAACTATTTGGATCTCAAGAGGTTAACCTGAAATGCAGTTTTTAAACCTTCTGCAGAGATATAAACAAGAGATCAGTTCTGGGTCACAATGTTGTTTGCTGCACCTGCTGAAACCGACAAGAACACTGAGAAGCAGAATGTTCTCTTAATGAGCTCCTGCAAAGGCTTGTTATAAAAAGAGCTGCTATGTTTTGCAAGCAAGACAGATTTGAAATTAAGAAAAAGGACTGCTTTCTATGTTTGTGCTGCCATTATAAATAGTTATTCTCAAAAAATGTATTTTTTTTTTTTACTGTTAATAAAACACTTGTAAATTTTACAACTGCTCCTGTTTTTTCTACGCTTCCTGATCTGTGCCATGACAACAGATGGTGTCAGCCTAAGTGGGATTTACGCCGTGCATACTCTAAGCCAGGAGTTGTGTGTGTGGATACTAGACCTGGTATCAGGGAAGCACAGAAGGTATGGATTTTGCAGCAGCAAGCCCAGGAGTGGTTACCAGAATGGCAGCCAAACTAGCAGACAGAGAAGTCCAAGCTGAGACTGTACAGCTAGCACCAGTTATAGAAAATGAACAGGCAGTGACAAAACCTGACTGCCTTTTTCAAATGGTGGGCTATACAACAAAGAGAGACTGAGAAATAGAGAAAAGAAGAGATGCAGTGAAAGGAGCAGCAAAGAATAAAAGAGATACAGCGATGGATGAATGCCTTGCAAGTTATCAAAGCTGGAGGATCCGGCACTGCCCCAGCAGAGCAACAAGATACAAACAACTTAAAATACATGAAAGTTACAAAGTTGTATACCTTGGATGATATTGAAGCATACCAGACAACTTTTGGAAGGCTTGCCGCAGCCTGCCAGTGGCCAAAGCAGCAATTTGCAATCAGACTAGTACCTTACCTGACAGGGAAAGCCCAACTTGCTTACAGCAATATGAACTCTGCACAGTCAGAAAACTATGACCTGGTGAAAAGTGAAATCCTGAAAAGGTATGACATCTCAGGAGAGACCTACAGGCAGAGATTTTAGTCTCTGAAGTACAACTCAGTCGACAATTCTCACAAAGCCTTCACCCGACTCGAAAAAAGTACAGTTACGTAGGAACTTATCGTAACAGTAGATCTTCGAGAGAGGTTCCTTCAGTAGGTCATTACATATAGGACTGGTGTCTGGCCGCACAGCAGACTTTTCCAGCAATACCTGACGGGGGACTGCCCACCCGAAGTCACGTGACCAACATCAGCGTGGCTGTATATAATGGGCGGTCCCCACGACTGCCCACCAGTTCTCCCACCGGAGCCAGGAAGAGGCCAGACAGCAGGAGCGAACAGGATTTGGAGTCCCTGTGAAAGAAATAAAATGAGGGGAAGGAGGGAGGGAAAAAATATGATCTACTGAAGGAACCTCTCTCAAAGATCTACTGTTACGCTACGCTCCTACATAACTGTACTAGCTTACTTCGAGAGGGTTCCTTCAGTAGGTCATTACCTATAGGACAGAGTCCCAAGCAGTCCCTCCAAAGAGAGACAGAGAAACCAGGGAGGAGGAGAAAATAACTCCAACAGAAACTGGGAACCAGAATGGGACCCAGCCTAGGACAGAAGGCCCTGCAAAACAGCTAAGCTGAAGCCAGCGCTCCACCTCGAAGCAATGCCAGACTGCAGGGTTTAGTAAAAGTGTGGACAGCACTCCAAGTAACTGCGGCACAAATATCAGCCGCAGAGACGTTCCGCAAAAAAAAGCAATGGAAGCAGCCATGCCCCTAGTAGAGTGACCTCTGATAGGACCAAGCAGAGGTTTTTCGTGCTTTTGATAATACCAAATACAGTTGACTAGCCATTTGGAGAGGCACTGCATCGAAACCGCTTTGCCCTTCCACATGGGGGCAAAGGAAATGAAAAGCTGATCGTAGCTACGGAAGTCCTTGGTTCGGTGTGTGTAACATCGAAGGATCCGATGGACGACCATGGTGTGCAGGAGTGCCTCACCTCTATTCGAAGGGGATGGAAAGTAAACTTGAAGCTCTACTGATTGGTTCAGTGTGGCTTCTGACACCACCTTGTGTAAGAACTTAGGATTTGTCCTGAGAACTGCCCGGTCCTTGTGGAAAATAAGATAAGGCTCTTTACAAACCAGAGTGTGACGCTCCGAATTCCTTCGAGCTGAAGTAATGGCGACCAAAAAATACAAGTTACTCACCTGTAACAGGAGTTCTAGGAATGGTATATGTTGTTCATCCACACTGTCTGGCAGGTATCCTTGCCGCTTTAAATCTTGCCGGAAGGTCTTCAAGCTGGCTCCTCCCACCCACCCGGGTGGTAAAACTCTCGGCCCCGCCCCATGACGCCAGATCTGGCCTGCTGGAAGCTCAGGTTGTGCGTCAAAGCCGGGGAGGTCGGGTGGGTCGTGTGGATGAACAACATATACCATTCCTAGAACTCCTGTTACAGGTGAGTAACCTGTATTTCTAGGGACATGGATATGTTGTTCATCCACACTGTGTGGCAGACTCCTAGCAGTTCTCCAGGAGGAGGGAGGCAAGGTGCACATCCCCTACTTAGGGAATAGAGACTGGAGAACCGAGGCCCCAAAACCAGCATCCCGGCGTGACTCAAGGTCGATGTGGTAATGGGTGATGAAGGTGTGTGCTGATTCCAGGTAGCAGCCCTGCAGATATCCTGGATAGGGACGTCCCTGGAAGCAGCCACCGATGCAGCAGTATGGCAGGTAGAATGAGCTCTTATCCCTCTGGGAGGCTCCATGCCCGCCAACTTATAGCAGAGAGCTATGCAGAAGGTGACCCACCTGCTTATCGTCCGCTTGGCTGCAGGTCTGCCAGGTGCGGCTTCAGCGTAGGTGACAAACAGCTGCGAACCTCTCCCCGATTTCAGCCGTGCAGCCCTTATAATAAGCTAGCCCTCTTCTAGGGTCCAAAGTATGGAGCCTGTATCTGCCTCCGAGGTGACTGGGTAAACACCGCAGAGTCAACACCTAGTTAAGGTGAAACTCTGACACCACCTTCGGAAGGAATTTCGGTGGGCGCAGGACAACCTTGTCCCTGTGGAAGACCAGGTAAGGAGACTTGATGCAGAGCGCCTGGAGCTCTCCCATCCTTCTGGCTGACGTGATAGCCACCAAGAAGGCGGTCTTCCACGACAGGTGAGAGAGTTCACACCTGTGCACTGGTTCGAATGGCCTGCCCATGAGCTTTGCCAGTACCAGCAGTAAATCCCACGGAGGTGGAGGTTCTCACACGGAGGAAATGTGATCAAGGCCTTTGAAAAGCGCCAGACCACCTTCTCCTGCGCCACCGACTGCCCCCGGCCCGCCGCCTGGTGTTACAGAGATGGCTGTCAGGTGCACCCTTAGGTCATCGACCTAAGCCCTTGACTAGAAAGGGACCATAAATAGTCCAAGATGCTTGCCAAAGAACAGGAGGAAGGGTCCAAGCCCTTGCCCTGACACCAAATGGAAAATCTCTTCCATTTGAAGGCACAGCATTTCCTGGTCGACTCCTTACGGGACGCCTCAACTACACTGAGGACCTTGTCGGAAAGACCCAAGGCCTGGAACTCTAGCCGCTCAGGAACCAGGCCGTCAGGTGCAGGGATTGAAGGTCCGGATGGAACACCTTCCCCTGATTGACTGAGAGCAGGTCCGGGCGAGCTGGAAGCTGCCTCGGGAGCCTGGAGCTGAGGCTGAGGAGATCTGGGTACCAGAACTGGCGGGACCAGTCTGGGGCTATCAGAATCACCTGCGCCTTGTCCTCTCCTTTTTGCTTTGAGAGAAGCACCTGTGAATCAAGGGAAACTGGGGAAGGCGAGAAGAGGCCCGGGGTCCACAGCCTCGAGAAGGCATCCCCCTGCAGCGAGCCCTGCTGAGGGGGGCGGGCAGGCATGAAACAGCCTCAGCTTCGCGTTCTCCCTGGAGGCAAACAGGTCCACCTGAGGTGTGCCCCAATGGGAGAACAGATCTTGTACTACCACCGGCAGGAGAGACCACTCGTGAGATGCAGAACCTATCCGGCTCAGGGCATCGGCCAAGGTGTCGGAGGCTCCTGCCACATGAATGGCTAGGAAATCCGCCTCCAGGCTGCGCACGAGTGACCAAATGCGGAGAGCTTCCCTGCATAGAAGCATGGAACACGTCCCGCCCTGGCGGTTTAGGTAGTACATGGTCGTGGTATTGTCCATCTGGACTCGGACCACTTGACCCCGGAGAAATGGAGCAAAGGCGGTGAGAGCTAGGTGGACCGCTCGGAGCTCCAGCAGGTTGATGTGACATCGGGACTCCCACGGGGACCAGAGGCCGTGCGCTCGGTGTTCCCCCAGATGGGCACCCCAACCCATCAGAGAGGCATCGGTCGATAGAGAAACCGTCGGCTCGGCGGACAAACGGGATGCCCTCCTGCAGATGAGATGGAACGGTCCACCACCGGAGAGCGTTCCATATCTCCTGGGTCACCATCACTAGCTGGTCCAATGGATCGCAGCGTTGTGACCACTGGCTGGCCAGTCCCCACTGAAGGGGGCGCATGTGCCAGCGTGCCCAACGGACTACGCTGGTACAGGCCGCCATGAGACCCAGGAGGCGCAGGAAGTCCCAGGCAGGGTGAGATTGCCCAACCAGAAATGATTGGGCGAAGGAGGAAAGAACCTCGGCCCTGTCCGCCAGGAGCCGTGCTCTGGCTCGAAGAGAGTCGAGCTCTGCCCCGATAAACAGAATCACCTGCTTCGGCTCAAGTTCCGACTTGGCCTTGTTGATGAGAAGGCCGACTTGAGAGCAAACCTGGAGGGCCAGATCTCTGGACCGCTCCACCTCCTGTCTGGAGGTGGCTGCTATCAGCCAATCGTCCAGGTAAGGGTACACCTGGACCCCTCGGTGCCGCAGGAAAGCTGCCACCACTGCAATGCATTTGGTGAAGACCCTGGGAGCTGGAGACAGGCCGAAGGGCATGGCTCAGAACTCGAAGAGGGACCCTCCGCTCGAAAGCGAAGGAATCTCCGATGTGACGGACGGATAGAGACGTGAAAGAACGCGTCCTGCAGGTCCAGAGAGCAGAACCACACGCCGTGTTCCAGGGATGGTATTATCTGAGCCAGAGTGACCATCCTGAAGGTTCGAGACCTTAGGAACTTGTTCAGGTCGTGAAGGTCGAGAATGGGGCGCCAGCCCCCCCGTCCGTTTCGGAACCAGGAAGTACCTGGACACAAACCCCGGGTCTAAGGGAGGGTCCACCACCTCCCTGATCACCTCCTTTTGGAGGAGGAGAGCGATGTCGGCCCAACGAGCCGACAGTGAGGCTGCGGACCCCGAGGTGCAACGGCTCTGAAGGGCGGGGCCTGCTCGAATTCTAGAGGCAGGCTTTTTCCACCACCTCCAGTACCCACCTGTCTGTGGTAATAACGGACTAGGCGGAAAGGAAGTGCTGAGCCATCTCCCCACGGGGAACCTGGGTGAGGTGACGGGTTGGGGAGACACCCTCAGCCAGTCATCAGCAGGCTTGAGGAGGAACCGCCGAGGGACCTCCTGGGCCTTTACCTCCCTGCTTCCTGTTGGAGGAAGCTCCGGGCTTGGGTTTATGATGCCAAGCCCGAGCCTGCTGGCCCTGACGTTGCTGGGCCGGACGCGCCGCGGGCGCAGAAGGACGAAAGGGCTTAGGCTGTGGTTTGCGGCCTTTGTCCTTCTGAGCGGAAGAGACCGAGTCCAAGGTAGCACTGGACTTCTCGATCCTCTGCAGGTGACCTTCCACCCCAGGGCCGAAGAGGTCAGTCCCCAAAAAGGGAACATCCGCCAACTTGTGCTGGGTATCCGGGTAAAGGTGGATATCCTCAGCCAAGCCCGATGATGCATAGCCACTGCGGCAGCCACAGACCTGGCACATGAGTCCCCAATGTCTAAAGCAGTCTGGAGCTGCTGCTTGGCCACTGCCCTGGTCCCGCACCTGCCTGACCGTGGTCTGCAGATCCGCGGGAAGATGAGGGACGACTCATCCAGGAGCCCAACAGGGCATGAGAAAAATGAAATGAGGGCGCCCAACTGGCCTGGCGAAGGCTGAGGAGGACGAAGCATAGACTTTTGCCCGCATAGTCCAATTTCTTGGACTCCTTGTCGGGAGGTTTGTCCACATCCCTAGGCTTCGCACGCGGAAAATGCTGTCGGTAACCAACCCTCCCGAGGGGTGTTCCGAAAAACCGGACAGGGAACTGGTAGGGACCGCATACTTCCTGGCCATCCTGGCCGAAGGCGCAGGACAGGAAGCAGGGCGCTGCCAGAGCTCCAAGGCCGGACCCACTATGGCCTCGGCCACCGGAAAGGCCTCCGTAGGGGAATCCCCTCGGTCCAGAATCTCCGTGAGGGGATACCTGGCCCGCTTAGAAACGGGTTCGAGCTTCATCCCGGTGGACTCCGAGATGAGCCGAAGCAATCCTAGGAAGGACGAAGGGCTATCGTCCACCGACTGTCCTCCTGAGGACTCCAAGTCCATTCGCTTGGAGAAAAGGGAGGAATCATCCTCAGACTCTGAAGAGTCCTCAAAGAGCTGCCTCGGGCCTGAGCCACCCTCCACCTGCCGAGGTCTATCGGGAGTGAGGGTGACAGACAGCCTATGGGGCAGTCCCCGATCCGACCGAGAATTTTTGGTCGGAGCCCCAACTAACGGCTGTGGAGGCGGAGGTTCCACCAGAATCGGTGGGGTAGCTGGAATTGGCCAGAACCGGTCTGGGAACAGGCTCCCGGCTAGAACGAGGGGTTGTTTCGCCGCTGGTGATAGCCACTTAATGGTCGAAAGACGACGGGCGCCAGCTTATTCCCGGTCAGAAGGAGCTGCTGCCACCGAAGTTCCTCATACCTCCAACGCACTTGCGCCAAGCCCTCGTCCAAGAGGAGGAAGAGGACGAGCTAGGCGCTAGCTGCGGGTGCCGACCAGACCGCCATGACGGGCGGGATCGGCTGGACCGCGCCAAGACGCCAGAGACAGAGAACTCGGCTAGGCCGAGGACGGTGCGGGAAAGCGTACCTCGGTTCGGACGATTCAACCAAGGCTCCGGAACCGAGGCACAGCCGAGTCGACGGGATCCTCAACCCCACCGGGGAACCGGGAGAGGATTCTGCTTCTCCAGCCGACAACCTCGTCCAACGGGTCGAAAAATCTCTCGGATCACAACGGGAGTCTCGGTCAACTGGCCTGACGGGGACACCGTGAAACCAGTGGCCGAAGCCGACGGCCGACAACTCGGGGAGAGGGATCTTTCCCGCTCCCAAGAGCGTCGACGGTGAGACTTACTCTTGTCCTCTTTTTGGACCGAGAAACGGTCCAGAAGAAGCTGGACCCTCACCTTTGTCGAGAGGGTCAGACAAAGCTCCTTAAAAGAAGCTGAATAAGAGGCACCGAGACAGCGGGACAAATGCCGAGCCGAGGTAGAAGCGGCCGCCGCTCCTCTTCTTCGAGGCGCATCATCTGCTCGAGCTGATCCGCCGCCGAGCCCACCACCGCGACACCGCCGACTGGGCCTCTTTGACTTAACCGAGGAAATCTTCGGGACGCCCAGTTGTAAACGGCACAGTCTTCGGGATCGAGTCAAAAGGAAGAGCACAGGTCGCAGGCCTGTGGGTCATGCTCAAGGCCCAAGCAGTGGAGTGCGGATCCGTCAGAGACATTTTCTGCTCGCAGGGGCATCTCCGGAAACCAGAGTCGATTTGTCCATCGCAGCCGCGAGGGAGAGAAGACCGAAGTTTTTTTTAGCAAAACCTTTTTTAATTTCGAAAATTCGAAGAATTAGGAACCAGTCTTATACGCAGAGCGTTAAGGAGGGAACCTGTGCTTCCAAGCGGTAAGGAAGATCTGGTGTCATGGGGCGGAGCCGAGAGTTTTACCACCCGGGTGGGTGGGAGGAGCCAGCCTGAAGACCTTCCGGCAAGATTTAAAGTGGCAAGGAACCTGCCAGACCGTGTGGATGAACAACATATCCATGTCCCTAGAAAAGTCCATTTCCAGACACCCCCATTGTAGGAAGAGAGATTCCGCCACTTCCTGATTTAATTCCCATTTGTGAGTTAGGGACAGAGACCTGCTGAGACTGACCGCCAGGGCATTTTGGACACCTGGAACATGCATGGCCACTAGTGCTAGATTGTGCTGGACCGCCCAGTTCCACACTTGCATCACCTCCCTGCATAGGGGGTACGAGTGAGTTACTCTGTTTGTTGAGGTACCAAACTACCGACATGTTGTCCGTTTGGACCAGCAGTGATCCCTTGGGAAGGACAGTCTGGAGGTCCTGCAAGGAGTACAAGACCGCTCTCATCTCCAGAACATTGATGTGTAATGATGCCTCCAAGCTGGACCACAGTCCTTGTGCTTGGTGCTCCCCTAGATGTGCTCCCCATCCTATGTTCGATGCATCTGTAGTTAGGGATGCCAGAGGAGCTGGGCTCTGAAAGGAAGACCCACGGAAAGGTTGCAGTGGTCCCTCCACCAAAGCAATTCTTTCTGAACTGCAGACGACACCAGGACCCGATGGTCCAGGTCATCCAAGAGTTGATCCCACTGCACCTGCAAGGGCCACTGAGTAACCCTCATCTGGAGCCTTGCCAAGGGAACAGTACTGATAGAGGCTGCCATAAGGTCAAGAAGGCAGAGGATCTCCCGGTCCGGTATGGTCCTGGACGAAGCCACCCACAAAGCCTGACGGATCAGGGTCTCCACCCCATCTGAAGGAAGGAAGGCTCTGCATTGAGCCACATGCAGAACCACCACAATGAACTATAGTCTCTGAGACGGTGACATGGATGACTTGGGAATACGGACAGTAATCCCCAGTCTGCCAAAGAGGTCCAGGGCAGAGAAGAGAGCCTCCGATAGAGAGTCCCTGGACGTGTCTGAGATCAGCCAATTGTCCAGGTAAGGGAAGATTGCAATACCCTGGCGGCATAAAGAGGCCACCACCACTGCTAGGCACTTGGTAAACACCCGAGGTGCCGAGGACAGATCAAAGGGGAGAGCCCGAAACTGGAAGTGCTCCCCTTGGAAATGGAACCACAGGAAATGGCGGTGGCTAGGGAAGATCGGGATGTGCAGGTAAGCAACCTGCATGTCCAGAGCGCATAACCAGTGATTCTCCAGAACGAGTGGGAGAAGGCTCTGGAGAGTCAGCAGCCTGAACTTTTTGTACTCGAAGCGACTGAGGCTGCTCAAGTAGAGGATGGGTCTGAAGTCTCCAGTCTCAGAAAAAAGTGGGAGAAAACCCCCCTTACCCTTTGCCGGGGGTTGGGGGGTGGTGGTGAACGCGCTCTATTGCTTCCTTGAGCAAGAGGCTTTGAACTTCTTCTTAGACGAGAAAAGCCTGATCCCTGGAGTAAAAAGATCTTTTTGGTGGAGATTTGGGAGGGACTCCCAGAAACTCTATGGTGTGTCCAACGGACATCAATTGCAGGACCCACACATCAGAGGTTATCACCTTCCATTCCTGCGCATGGCGGGTGAACCCCCCCCCACCTGCTCCTCATTGTGACAGAGGAGTCAGTGGGGACAGGGAGTCAGGAAGTGGTAGGACATTCAGGGGGAGGACCTCCTGAACGTCTCTGGTTCTTGGAGGCTGGAGAGGTGGCTGAACCAGTGGCCTTGCGTTTGCCCTGGCGCTGAGCCGGGGCCTGCTTTCTCTGCCTCCAGGTCCTTTTCTGAAAGGGCTATTGCTGCTGTTGACTGCCCGATCAGTACATGGACCTTACTGATCTTAGGGCAAGACCTCTGCCCTAGAGATCAGTAATAATGTCTTTGGTGTCTCCACCAAAAAGCACCAAGCCCCGGAAGGAGGCGTCCTGAATCGCAGACTGAACCTAATTTGCGAGGCCAGAGATGTGGAGCCAGGAATGCCACCTTAAGGTGATGGCAGTTGTCGAGGCGCGAGCCACTGAATAGACAGTCGTTTGTGGCTCGCAAAGCACGCCTACAGGAGAAGCAAGAGAGGCGAAGATCCTTGGCAAGCTCCTCTTTGAGGCTTGAGGGTTCCACAGACTGGACTCTGGCCTCTAACCTGGCTAAGGTAGCCTTTTGGTGCGATACCATGTGGGCCACATAGTTGAGGGATCTAAGTACACGTGGCCGAAGCATAAACTTTTCTGCCAAAGTGGTCCATCTGCCTCGACTGTCTGACGAAGAGGTGCTCATGTGCAGTGGAGCGGTCATGAGCAACTGAAATGACTGAGTCCGCCTTAGGATGCGTCTTAAGAAGCTTCCTTTGGTGCCCAGTATATCCTGTCCACCCTCTTGGGGACAGCCGGGAGAGAATGAGGCATCTGCCAGAATGTAGAGGTGAGGCCCGATCCAGGGAGGAATGGGGACCGGAGAAGAGACTAAATCCAGATGTTCGGCTAGTCTCCGTCTCATGGGGTTCTGATCCTCAGACTCCAAGTCAAAGCAATCTTTCATGGACCTCAGAGGATCAGAGAAGACAGGGTCCTTCGGAGGGAGGAGGGGCGGAGACCATGCCTTTTTGACCCTCGGGTTCCTCCAAAGAATCCTCCTCCGATTCGTCGTCTGCCCCTTCATCAGGAAGATTACGGATGTCTAGAAGGGTGATGTCCTGACGTGCCGCCCCCAAGACATGTACCGTGGACAGAGAAGAGCTCCTCAGGGACGCAGACCTTGGAGATCGTCGAAGTGGGAGTTTTGTCTCCAGGTCTGACAACTCCGAGCGCGCTCCCTGCCACCAAGACTGGATTAAGGTCTTGAAGTCCAGTACAGCCGGAGGAGGAGAAATTACTGGTGGTGGTGGGTAATGATAACCATGATAACCCTGAAAATGGTGGTAGGAGTTGCAACCAGGGAAGTACTGTCCAACGGAACTCCACTCAGGATGAAGACCAGCCAGTAAATGGTCCCCAGGATACCCAAAGGGGTAATGAGGGACAGTATGGGGTCCAGTATAAATCCCAGTCAGATATGACGGAGGGAGTACCCACGTAGGACCCGCTGAAGTGTAACTCGGTGGGGGGGAGGGGTCTGGCACCAGGATAGCCAATGTCAAGGGGACAGACACCACCCGATCTGGCGTCAGAGAGGCTGGTATCTGGGCCGGATGAAAGGGGCCCGACGGGACCGGGTCTGGCGCTGGAACCGAATGCTGGGGAAGACCACAGGGCCCTGGCTGAGTATCTAGCATCAGGATTGTAATCGCTGGATCTGACGGTGGGATCGGGGCCAGGATATTCTTCAGCTCAGAAGGGATCCCACCTGAAGGAGGAAGAGGAGGGGCCTCCACTGGAAGGCCAGATGGCCGAGGAGGAGACTCCTTCCCCGTGACCCTGTTAGGGAAGCGTGGGACAGACCCCGAGCAATCCACTATGTCAAGGGGTTCCACGCTGTCTTTGTCCGAGGTACCCACCTGAGAAGGGGAGGGTAAGGGCGAAGGAAGGGGGGAGAGGGGCATTCTCCCCCTGGTTCTGCCGGGCGTCGGGTGAGGTGCCATTAGGCCCCGGTGGGAGAACCACGCCTGACCGGTCATCTGAGGCGGGGGAGGAGCCCTCGGCCGACTTATCGGCTGGTGCCGGGAGGGTCCCTGAAGGCTGGGGAGCAGTCTTATCTGCAGCCGTGCGGTCCCCAGAGGAGCCAGGGGCCAACTTAGCGGCCATAGCGGTGTGGCCGGAGGAGCCAACGGTCAACTGACCCGAAGGATTTTTCAGACTTACTGTCCAAAGTCTTCTTAGGCAGCAGAAGAGGCGCGGCCTTGCTCGTCGAGGGCCGCAAGGCCTCAGGTTGGTCCGTGGAGCGCTCCTGCTTTCGAGATTTCTCCTTGTGGTGTTTCTTGGAGGGAGAAGATTTCTCGGAAGAGGACTCTAATGCTGTTCTTTTGCTTCTCTAATGAAGCTAGGCGGACTTTTAGAAGGTGGGCTCTAAAGCCTACCGTCTCCACCTTTTGGTGGCCTGATTAAATGTTTGGCACTCTGAGCAGGATGAGACAGGGTGATCTGGGCCCACACAAATCATGCACTTCAAATGACCGTCTGAGGGATCTGCGTGCCACAGGACTAGCACTTCTTGGGTGAAGACATTAAGTAAATGTAGAATCATAAGAAAGGATTTAGCGGAGGAAAAAATAATCCGACACAAAAACTAACGACGATCACTGTATTGAAGTCTGCAATGCGACTGACGAGGCAACGGAGGGAAAGAACTGGAGGGCGGTGGGGACCGCCTATTACATACTGCCACACTGGTATTGGTCACGTGACGTCGGGTGGGCAATCCCCCATCAGGTACTGCTGGCCCCCACCGACCCGGAGGGCAGCAGGCCAACTCGCAAGATGGGGGTCTGATGCAGCCGCCCCAACCCGCTGGAAGGTCTCCCCTTACCTCTCTACATTGGGCTGGACTGGCCCCACCCAGTGCGACTCCATGACAGTCCTCTGGGACGGCGGGAGCACAGTCATCAAGCTGCTCGGTCGCGCCCAGCCTTTTCCTCCATGTTTTTCCCTGGAGCCGGCAGTGCAACGACATGCTGTGTGTACGTGGACATCTTGCTGTGCTCCCCTTTGCTTGGCACTACAACTGTGCTGCCCCTGGTCATCACCAGGGGCCACTCCAGCGTGACATGCTCCCCAAATCCACCCCAGAGGGAGGAGAGCAGTCCTGGGACACTCAATCCACTCTCTCCCCTACCAACCCCCGGCGGCCCGAGTCCATTCCCAAACCTGGGTTGCTGGTGTGGTGCGAAGTGTGACGTCCAGCGACTCAACCCTCAGTGCCACCAGGCCAGCCATTCTGACCTTCTGTACTAGATGAACAGGTTCAGTTCGCTGAGGTCCAGGACAGGGCAGAGATTCCCCCGCCCGTCTGGGAACCAGGAAGAAGTGGGAGCAAAACCCCTTCCCTTCCAAGGACTGAGGAACGGGTTCTATGGCTCTTTTCCGAAGCAAGGCCTGTATTTCGTCCCAGGTCAGAGGGATGTGACCTGGAGGGTATGAAGACTGAATAGGAGAATTGTCAGGAGCCACTCCAGAAGTTAGAGGGTGTGCCCATACTCTGAGCTGCAGTACCCACCCAACTTTCTGAAGTAATCTCCTGCACATGACCAGATGGGAGGGAGAACTGACCTATATGATCACCTCCTGATTTTCTGGAGGAAGGGGTCCAACAAGGAGTCAGGAAGGACTGATGCAGCTGGGGCTGCAAAAGCAAACAAAGCAACTGCTGTTGCCCAACGCATTCCCTGAGGTTTAGCTGACACCCTGCTCTGTCTGTGGGTAGACAGACGAAAGGGCATCCTCTGCCCGGACCTGCACTGTGTATGATACGTGGAATGGACAGATCTCATGATGTATCCAGATGCCTGCAAGTGGGCAAGGATATTTTCCACATCCCCGAACAAGTCGTATTCTCAAAAGGGGGCATTCATGATGGACAGCTGGACATCTTGGGTGAACCCCAACACCTGAAGCCAAGCGTGCCAGAGTATACTGATGCCGGTTGTCACCACCCCTGCCGACGTATCCACTGCTTCGTAGGCTGCCCAGAGCAAGTGGGTATTAACGTCAGAGGCTGCCTTGGGAGAAGTCGTTGCCCGCTTCTTGGAAGGATCATCTGGCAAAACCTGGACAGCATCCCAGGTCTGTTCCAAAAGGGCATTCTGAAACTGAAGAATGTGAGCCAAGTAATTTAGGGCGCAATTCACCAAAGTAGAAGAGGTGAATGCCCACTTACCCAGGAGGTCCAACTGATGTGACTCTGCTGGGTGGCAAAGAACTTAAATGCTTGGGTTGCTTAGTACGATCATGGGCAGTGTTTATTACCAGAGTCCACCTGTGCCTTTCAGCCTTTTTAGACATAGCTGGGATCAGATTAGGCCAACGCCAAGCAGCCATGGCGGCATCCTCATAAGTGTTGCTGAAAGGAGGGCCCACCAATGGAGGAGTTTCCGGCTGAAGCAGGTAGGTGGCCAGCCAGCACTGCTCTGGATCCTGCTCCTCCGTCTCAAACCCCATAGCCTCCTGAATGTGCCGAATTACGACTGTAAAAGAATGGTCATCTGGTGGGGACTTCGGGGTGCCCTCGCCTTCAGAGAAGCTTGTAGAGGAGGTAGATGAAGCACTGACATCGCCATCGACCCCTCGTTCTCATCCTGATTGTCGAGACAGAGGTCTAGGCAGTACTCTACCCCCTCTTGCAGGATGCTGCAGGGTGTGAGCCGACCCGGGGTGGAGTGGGGTGCGGGGGCACAAGAGTGGATGGCCCAGGATAAGACCCCTGGGGGTTGGTGAGCACGGGACCCTGACGCTGGGGGACCTGCGACCTCGTAAGACCCTAAAGGATTGTGATCAGGCCTTGTAAATCCAGAGTGACTAGCGTTGGTCCCACTGGCACTGGATAAGGGTAAGCCAGCACTGGTTACCCAGGTCTGGCAGGTACTGGGAGAGGACAGACTGGTGCTGGGCCTTCAGGCGGCAGAAGAAGGTAGACTGGCGCAGGACCAATAGGAGTCAGCTGAGGATAGGAGGGCACAGGACCGACATGAGCTGGCTGCGGCAGAATCAACAAAAGCTCAACAGGCGTCAGAAGAGGCGAGGCTAGCAAGGGTCCCAAGGGCACCAGTTAAGGGAGAATAGGAGTCGGTGAGGGAGGAGCTCTGCTAGACAAAAGCAGAGGAAGGCTCAGACCTGGGGAGGTGTCAGTGCCCTGGAACGTCTGCCCCGAGGTCAATGGGTAGCGGACCCCTTTGAAGAGTCAGACGCCACAGGGGGAAGTGAGAAAAAAGCCCAGCGTCCGCCAAGCCCGCACCAGGTTAAGCAGCACCAGTGGAGACAGCATGCTGAGTATCCAGAGACAGTAAGGGCTGGGGGGTCAGGAGTGTACTCTAAGCAGAGAAGCCTCCCCCTGAAACAGTAACAGTGGTGGGGGGTGGCACCGTCGGTAGCCCTGTGGGCAACAGCACATGCGCGACGGATGAGGTTGACCACTCAGAGGAAGGTACCTTTGTGGTCGACAAATGGTGCAGAGCCCACGAGCAGAAGGAGGACCGGGCCTATCCCGGTCTTTATCCTGGTGTATGTGTTTCACGCTAGCCTTGTTCCGGGACTTGATGACTGGGATCCTGAGGACTGGGCCAGGGAAACTGAGGAGCTCCTGGCCTGCCGCTCCTTTTCCATGGAGGCGACCTGCTGCAGGAGAAAATTCTCTAAGGTCCACTGGCGGCGGCACCGGGTGGCCTGGTTGACTCCCTAGCAGATCTGGCAGGCTTGAATGTCGTGTACTGGACCTAGGCAGCAGACAAGCAGAATGGCCATCCTTTTCGCAGAACTGTTTTCCACAAGCACACTTGGGTCTTGCGAGTATCAGAGGTCAAAGAAGGTTTAAAAGACATTAAAAAAAGGGAAAAATACAGTGCCTTCAGAAAGTACCCCCCCCCCCGGATTTTGTCACATTTTGTTGTGTTACTACCAGAATTTTTAATGCATTGAAATGATTGTTTTCCCCCTTGATTCACACAGCATGCTCAAAAATTTAAAGGGACAAAAATATTTTTATTGTGTAACAAAGCTTTATGAAACATTAAAAACTGAAATATCTTGTTTACCTAAGTATTCACCCCGAGTCAATACTTTGTAGAAGCGCCTTTGGCAGCAATTATAGCTTTGAGTCTTCTTGGGTATGTCTGTATCAGCTTTGCACATCTGGATTTGGGGATCTTCGCCATTCTTCCTTGCAGATTTGCTCAAGCTCTGTCAAGTTGGATGGGGAGCGTTGGAACCTTAATCTTTAAGTCTTTCCACAGATTCTCAATGGGATTCAAGTCTGGGCTTTGGCTAGGCCACTCAAGGACATTCACCTTCTTGTTCTGAAGCCACTCCAGTGTTGCTTTGGCTGTATGCTTGGGGTCGTTGTCCTGTTGGAACGTAAATCTTCGCCCCAGTCCAAGGTCTATTGCAGACTGATGCAGGTTCCCCTCAAAGATGTGCCTGTATTTGGCTCCATTCATTGTTTCCTTTATCCTGACAAGTGCCCCAGTCCCTGCCACTGAAAAACATCCCCATAACATGATGCTGCCACCACCATGCTTCATGGTAGGGATGGTGTTACACGGGTAATGAGCTGTGTTCGGTCTGCGTCAGGCATAGTGCTTTGCATTCAGGCCAAAGAGTTCAATTTTTGTTTCATCAGACCAGAGAATCTTTTGCTACGTGGTCTCAGAGTCTGCCACGTGCTTTCTTGCAAACTCCAGGCATGCTATTATGTGGCCTTTTCTCAGGAGTGGCTTCCGTCTAGCCACTCTCCCACAGAGGCTACATCTGTGAAGTGCTGCAAAGATTGTTGTCCTCTGGACAGGTTCTCCCATCTCAGCCATGGAACTCTGTAGTTCTGTCAGGGTGGTCACTGGGTTCTTGGTCACTTCCCTGACCAAGGTCCTTCTTGCCCGGTTGCTCAGTTTGGGAGGACGGCATGCTCTAGGAAGGGTCTGGTGGTTCCGTAATCTTTCCATTTCCTAATGATGGACTTGACTGTGCTCCCGGGAACTTTCAACACCCTAGAAATGTTTTTATACCCCTCCCCAGATCGATGCCTCCTCACAATTCTATCATGGAGTTCTACGGACAGCTCCTTGGTCTTCATGGTAGAGTTTCTGCTCTGACATGCACCGTCAACAGTGGGACCTTATATAGACAGGTGTATTTCTTCTGAAATCATGTCAACCATTTGAACTGACCACAGGTGGACTCCACTCAAGTTTTAGAGTGATCTCACAAGGAAATTGGATGCACCCAAGCTCAATTTGGAGTGTCATAGCAAAGGGGGTGAATACTTATCAAATCAAGACATTTCAGGTTTTTATTTTAATTACATGTACAAAAAATTCCAGAAGTTTCATTCCACTTTGACAGACTAATTTGTGTAAATACGTGACAAAAAAATTCCAATATAAATGTATTTTAATTTGAGTTTGCAACATCACAAAATGTGACAAAATCCAAGGAGGGGGTTAATACTTTCTGAAGGCACTGTAAAGAAAACTATGGTGAGAAAAAATAAAAATATTGAAAGCACGTGAAAATGGTGGTCGACTGAAGCTGTGGCGGTCTACAGAGGTCCAACATGCATTGGTCGATGGCAGATGAAGAACCGAGGAGGCGATGAGTGCCACCCACTCTTATAGGACAGGCCAACGTCAGAGGGAGATATCTGGTAGACTGCTAGCTAGAAAGGTTTCCCATGTGGTCCCAGTGCCTGGCGGCCAAGTCCTACCGGTGTGGCCTGCGACAAGAGATACCCTCGAAGTAAGATTTACAGTTACAGGTGAGTAAAGTACAGTTACGTAAGAACTTACCGTAAAAGTAGATCTTTGAGAACAGCTCTTGCAGCAGGTTACACCGATAGACAGAAGCTGTCAGCGCCAGGACCACTGAAGTACACAGCTAGCAGTCTTCATGAAGACCGCCCTCCGGCGTGGTCCCGCCCCGGCGTCGGCATAGTACATAAGGCGGTCCCCCCACAATCCTCAGTTCTCCCGACGGAGACTCCCGGCCACTGGATGACATCAGAAGAGGAGACAGAGAATCCGCCACCAGATGGCGGAGACTAAAAACAGAACGTCCCATCCCGTAAGATGGATGTTTGGCTACGACCTACCTCCACAAGAAGGGGGATGGTGGGCGGGAAGGTACCTGCTGCAAGAGCTGTTCTCGAAGATCTACTGTTACGGTAAGTTCTTATGTAACTGTACTATCTTACTTCGAGATACAGCTCTTGCAGCAGGTTACACCATTAGGACCGATTTCCAAGCAGTAGTGGCTATCTTACGCCACATGGAGGAGGAAAGGTAGAAGTCTCAATACAACTTGAGCCTAGGACAGAAGTCCCTGAAGGACGGCTAGGCCGAACCCTGCTCTTCGCCTCGATGCAATCTCCAGGCTGTAATGCCTGATAAAGGTATGCACAGAGCTCCAAGTGGCTGCAGCGCAAATAGCTGAGGTGGAGATGTTCTTTAACGCCGCAAAGGAAGTGGCCACCCCTCTCGTGGAATGACCCTTGACCACGCCCGGTAAGGGTTTATTGCGCTTAAAACAGAAAGTGATGCACTGGATGAGCCACCTCGAGAAAGACTGTTTAGAGACAGGAGCTCCTTTCATTCTGAAAGCAAAGGAGACAAAAAGTTGATCCGCCTTTCAAAACTGTTTGGTTCTGGTCAGATAATATCTGAGGCACCGATGCACGTCGAGGGTGTGCAGGAGGACTTCTCCTCGGTTAGTGTACCTTGGGAAATACACTGGTAAATCAATATCCTGGTTAAGGGTGAGGGCTGAAACCACCTTAGGCAGAAACTTTGGGTTTGTCCTCAGGGATACCCTGTCCTGATGGAAAACTAAATAAGGCTCTTTACACATTAGTGCATGCAATTCGGAGATCCTTCTCGCCGAAGTAACCGCAACTAAAAATAACATTTTCCATGACAGAAAACGTAGCTCGCAATTCGCGGCTGGTTCAAAAGGTGGCAGCGTAAGCTGCTCCAGGACGAAGGGCAAGTCCCTAGGAGGAACTGCATCCTTGATGGGCGACCTAAGATGGAGGACTCCCCTTAAAAAGGCACGAGTAGTGTCCAACTTGTCCACCGTCCGATGGCCTACGGGGGCATGGTAAGCAGAAATTGCACAAAGGTGCACTTTAAATCGAGGAGTAAGCCAGTCCGGAATGAAAAAGGGAAAGCAGGTAGTCTAGAAGAAAAAATTACTCACCTTAGTAATGTTGTTTCTTCTAATGGAGTCTTGCTATATTATGACAGTAGCAGTTTGATCCAGCTCTAGAACTGCTCCGGAGGTGAAATGGTTAAAACCATTCCAAAATAGAATTTTGGCCACAAGCTCTAAGAAGCAGCTCTATCTGTGTTATTTCAAACCGGAACTGTCAGATCTTTACGAGCCAAACTCACTAAGGTCTGTGTGGAAGCTGTAACCTACACTAGCCAAATGGCTACCTAAATAATAACAACCATTACTGGTCCCAACACCCAAGACTCAAGTCAGGGGACCAGAAATACTAACAATTCTAATCATATGAGAATAAAACATAAGTATAATAAAACACACACACACCCCCAAAGCCCCAAAAGGGGACAAAAATTCTAACAGGGCATAAAAAGGTGCAGACACCAAGTTGCCCGCACCCAACCCAAGTAGAGGTTCTGAGAGGGGCAGGTTGGGGGGGAGGTCATAATATAGCAAGACTCCATTAGAAGAAACAACATTACTAAGGTGAGTAATTTTTTCTTCAAACAACATGAAGTCTTGCTATATTATGACAGTAGCAGAATACACAGCAGTATCTCCATGGAGGAGGGGCAGAACCTACTTAGGAATAGGCTCTGAAGAACAGCTGTGCCAAACCGAGCATCTCTCCTGGCCTGGACATCCAGGGAGTAATGCTTGGTAAAAGTGTTACCGTTTTCAAGTAGCAGCCTGGCAAATCTCTAATAAAGGGATGTCTCTGGCAGCAGCTAGAGACAGCTGTACCCTGGTAGGAATAAGCCCTCAAACTGGGGGGTTGCTCTGCTCATTTCTGATAACAAAATTGGATACAGACAATCCACCTGCCAACTGATCTCTTAGTGGCAAGTTTGCCTTTCCAACTTCACCATAGGTAAGGAAAAGTTGGAGGGATTGAACCTGTGACCTTTGGTATGCTCTATATAGTAACTAAGAGCTCTCTTAACATCCAGGCTGTGCAACCTTCTC
Organism: Neoceratodus forsteri; assembly: GCA_016271365.2. NCBI lineage: Eukaryota > Metazoa > Chordata > Ceratodontiformes > Ceratodontidae > Neoceratodus > Neoceratodus forsteri. The sequence continues at coordinate 694,839,674 of CM057449.1, forward strand.
TCACCAGAAGAGGAGTGATCAGTGAAAATACTGGAAGGGAGATAGATTGATTAAGATGGAAATCTGAAACCACCTTAGGCAAAAACTTCCTATTAGTCCTAAGGACTACCTTATCCCTGTGGAAAGAAATAAAGTCAGTTTCCACTGACAAGGCTTGCAACTCACTTATGTGTGTCAGAAGTGATAGCCACTAGAAAACAGTTTTCCAAGTTAGGTACTTAAGCTCTGCAGAAGACAGAGGTTCAAAAGGGGGTTGCATTAACTGGGCAATGCAAACATTAAGCTCCCAAGCAGGGGCCAGTTTCCGAAAGGGTGGATTAGTATGGAGTAATCCCTTAAAAAACTTGGAAAAAAACAGGATGAGAGGAAAGAGGGGATGACTTTCCTGCTGACACAAAAGCAGATACAGCTGCCAAATGAACTCTCAGGGTAGCTGGTCTGAGATCCAAGGAATTAAGATGTACCATGTAATCTAACACAATGGGCAAAATCAGCAGATTCTGGGGAAATATTTTTCCCAGCACACCAAATGGAAAACCTTTTCCATTTAGAACTATAAGTAGCCCTAGTGGAAGGCTTCCTAGAAGCCTTTAGGATCTCAAGAACACCCTGAGAGAGGTGTAAATCAGCAAACTCTAACTCCTCAAGAGCCAGGCCTTGAGGTTGAGGGATTTGAGGTCCAGATACCAAACCCTTCCCTGGGCACAAGTCAACAGGTTGAGATTCCTGGGAAGGCAAAGGGGAAGATGGATTGTCAGTGACAGAAGGAATGGGTACCAGGGCTGCCTGGCCCAATCCGGGGCAATCAGAATCACCCTGCAAGGCTGAGATCTGATTTTGACTAGTACTTTGAATAGGAGACGGAAGGGGGGAAAAGCATAGAGAAACTTCCCCTCCCAATCCAGAAGAAGGGCATCCAGGGGAACTGAGCCCAGCACTGGAGGCCTGCAACAGAACAGAGGAAGTTTGTGATTGTCTGGGGCTGCAAAAAGATCTATCTGAGGGGTGCCCCATCTGGCAAAGACTATCCCCAGCACTTGAGAATCCAGGGACCATTCGTGATGGCCCTGGGAAATACTGCTGAGAGCATCCGCTAGGACATTGTCCTTCCCTGGAAGATGAACTGCTATAAGGGAAGTGTTCAGGGAATAGGCCAGAGGCCACAACTTCATTGCCTCGGTGCACAAGGCCGAAGACAGAGTGCCCCCCTGTTTGTTGATGTACCACATTGTTGTGGTGTTGTCTGTTCTGACTTGTATCACCTTGTCATGGACAGATGCAGAAAATGCTTGAAGAGCTAAAAGACAGCTCTGAGTTCCAGCAAATTGATGTGGAGCAGAGATTCCTGGGGAACCACACTCCTGAGTGGAAAGGTCCCATGTGGGCCCGCAACCAGAAGGAAGCATCTGTAGTGAGAGTCAAGTCGTGAGTAGGGGAATGAAGGGACCCCAATCTTAAATGCTCTGATCCTGCCACCACTGGAGGCTAGAATCAAGGTTCGAGTCACTGGGACCAACTAGGAAAGTGGGTCTCTTCTCTGAAACCAAAAGGTTCTCAGTGAAACAATGTCTTTCATCTGAAATCTTGCTCCCTGCACAGCTGTGGATGCAGCCATGTGCCCCAGGAGCTGCAGGAAGTGTCTTGCTGGTCAGAGACCTGCAGAGTGAAGGAGGAGGCCAGAGCCACTAAATTCCTTACCTTTCTAAGGGAAGAAAGGCTCTGGCTAGCTTTTGTCCAATTCTGCCCCTATAAAGGTGAGTACCTGGACTGGTTCCAGAACTGACTTTAGTAGATTTAGCAGAAAGCCCAGGGAGGTGAGAAGCTGCTGGGTGACCTGCAGGTGAGATTTTACCTGTTCTGGGGACTGGCCTACAATGAGCCAGTCATCTAGATAGGGAAAACAGCAATCTTTGCCTCCTTAAGTGAGCCACTGCTAGACACTTTGTGAATACCCTTGGGGCAGAGGTAAGGCCAAGGGCATTGCTCTGAACTGGTATGACCTGAGGGCAGTTCGAATCTGAGGTACTTTCGATGGGAGCTTCTGATTAGGACATGGAAATAGGCATCCTTGAGGTCCAGGAGGCTAGCCAGTCCCCTGGCCTTAGGGAGGGTAAAATCATTGCCAGAGTTACCATTTTGAACTTTGGTTTCAAAAGATGCTTGTTCAGATATCTGAGATCTAATATGGGCTCCATTCTCCTGTCTTTTTGGGTACGGAAGTATCTGGAATATAGACCCCTGCCCTGGTGCAGGGAGGAACCCTTTACTGCTCTGAGAGCTAACAGGGATGAGACCTCTGATTCCAGAGCGAGGGTCTCGAAGCACTTGCAGGTAGAAAAGTCTGCTTCTCAACTTGGGAAACTTTTGAAGCTGAGAACCAGACCTGGCCTACTACTTCCAGAACCCACTTGTCTGAGGTTAAGAAGTCCAATTCTGGCTGAAGTAAGCCAGCCTGCCCCTTACCGTACAGGAGAATCGGCCCTGGGCACCCCATCAGGGTGCCTGCTTAGCAGGAGCTTTAGGCTGGGGGGTGGGAGCAGGTCTGCCCACCCCTCGTCTGCCTCTGCCTCTGAAGAAGCCCCTCTGAGCATAGGAAGAGGAGGCCCGAGTCTGGTAAAAAGGCCTGTGAAAAGGCCTACCCCTACCCCTGGGGGTATGCCTTTGAGGAGTGGCTTGCCGCTCCTTAGCCTGGGCACTCTTGTAAGTAGTCCTATATTCATCCATCTTTTTCATGTAGTTCTCTGTCTGCTCCCCAAAGAAAAAATTACTCACCTTAGTAATGTTGTTTCTTCTAATGGAGTCTTGCTATATTATAGACATTAGCAGTTTGTTCCAGCTCTAGAACTGCCCCGAGTGAAATGGTTAAACCATTCCAAAATAGAATTTTGCACGAGAGCAGCTCTATCTGTGTCATTTCAAACTTGAACTGTCAGATCTTTACGAGCCAAACTCACTAAGGTCTGTGTGGAAGCTGTAACTCTACACTAGCCAAATGGCTACCTAAATAACAACCATTGATGGTCCCAACACCCAAGACTCAAGTCAGGGGACCAGAAATACTAACACCATTCTAATAATATGAAAATGGAACACAAGTATAATAAAACACACACACGCGTACACATACACTCCAAAGTCCCAAAGGGGACAAAATGCTAACAGGACATAAGTAGTGCCCACACTAAGTTGCCCGCACCCCACCAAGTAGAGGTTCTAAGAGGGGCAGGTCTATAATGTAGTAAGACTCCATTAGAAGAAACAACATTACTAAGGTGAGTAATTTTTCTTCAAACAACATGAAAGTCTTGCTATATTATAGAACATTAACAGAATACACAGCAGTACCTCCATGGAGGAGGGCAGAACCTACTTAGGGAATAGGCTCTGAAGAACAGCTGTGCCAAACCGAGCATCTCTCCTGGCCTGGACATCCAGGGAGTAATGCTTGTAAAAGTGTCACCGCTTTCCAAGTAGCGGCCTGGCAAATCTCTAATAAAGGGATATCTCTGGCAGCAGCTAGAGAGCAGCTGTACCCCTGGTAGAATGAGCCCTCAAACCAGGGGGGGGGGGGGCGCTCTGCCCACTTTCTGATAGCAAAATTGGATACAAGAGACAATCCACCTGGCTATTGATCTCTTAGTGGCAGGTTTGACTTCCCAACTTCACCATAGGTAAGGAAAAGTTGGAGGATTCAACCTGTGACCTTTGCACGCTCTATATAATAACTAAGAGCTCTTAACATCCAGGCTGTGCAACCTTCTCTCACCCGAAGAGGAGTGATCAGTGAAAAATACTGGACGGGAGACAGATTGATTAAGATGGAAATCTGAAACCACCTTAGGCAAAACTTCCTATTAGTCCTAAGGACTACCTTATCCCTGTGGAAGAAATAAAGTCAGTCTCCACTGACAAGGCTTGCAATTCACTTATGTGTCTGGCAGAGTGATAGCCACTAGAAAACAGTTTTCCAAGTTAGGTACTTAAGCTCTGCAGAAGACAGAGGTTCAAAAGGGGTTGCATTAACTGGGCAATGCAAACACTAAGGTCCCAAGCAGGGCCGGTTCCGAAAGGGAGGATTAGTATGGAGTAATCCCTAAAAACTTGGAAAACCCAGGAAGAGGAAAGAGGGATGACTTTCCTGTTGACACAAAAGCAGACAGCTGCCAAATGAACTCTCAGGGTAGCTGGTCTGAGACCCAAGGAATTAAGATGTACCATGTAATCTAACACAATGGGCAATTCAGCAGATTCTGGGGAAATATTTTTCCCAGCACACCAAATGGAAAACCTTTTCCATTTAGAACTATAAGTAGTTCCTAGTGGAAGGCTTTCTGGAAGCCTTTAGATCTCAAGAACACCCTGAGAGAGGTGTAAATCAGCAACTCTAACTCCTCAAGAGCCAGGCCTTGAGGTTGAGGGATCTGAGGTCCGGATACCAAACCCTTCCTGGGCACAAGTCAACAGGTTGTGATTCCTGGGAGGCACAGGGGAAGATGGACTGTCAGGAGACAGAAGGAGTGGGTACCAGGGCTGCCTGGCCAATCCTGGGCAAACAGAATCACCTCGCAAGGCTGAGATCTGATTTTGACTAGTACTTTGAATAGGAGAGGAAAGGGGGGGAAAGCACAGAGGAACTTCCCCTCCCAATCCAGAAGAAGGGCATCCAGGGGAACTAAGCCCAGCACTGGAGGCCTGCAACAGAACAGAGGAAGTTTGTGATTGTCTGGGGCTGCAAAAAGATCTATCTGAGGGATGCCCCACCTGGCAAAAACTATCCCCAGCACTTGAGGATCCAGGGACCATTTGTGATGGGCCTGGGAAATCCTGCTGAGGGCATCCGCTAGGACAATGTCCTTCCTGGAAGATGAACTGCTATGAGGGAAGTGTTCAGGGAATAGGCCAGAGACCACAACTTCATTGCCTCGGTGCACAAGGTCAAGACCGAGTGCCCCCTGTTTGTTGATGTACCACATTGTTGTGGTGTTGTCTGTTCTGACTTGTATCACCTTGTCGTGATAGATGCAGAAAAAGCTTGAAGAGCTAAAAAGACAGCTCTGAGTTCCAGCAAATTGATGTGGAGAGAGATTCCTGGGGACCACACTCCTGAGTGGAAAGGTCGCCCATGTGGGCTCCCAACCCAGAAGGGAAGCATCTGTAGTGAGTCAAGTCGTGAGAAGGGGAAATGAAGGGACCCCCGCCTAATTGCTCTGATCCTGCCACCACTGGAGAGCTAGGATCAAGGTTCGAGTCACTGGGACCAACTTGAAAGGGGGTCTTCTCTGAGACAAAAGGTTCTCAAGTGAAACTGAATGTCTCCATCTGAAATCTGGCTCCTGCACAACAGCTGTGGATGCAGCCATGTGCTCCAGGAGCTGCAGGAAGTGTCTTGCTGGTCGAGAGACCTGCAGAGTGAAGGAAGAGGCCAGAGCCACTAAATTCCTTACCCTTTCTGGGGAAGAAAGGCTCTGGCTAGCTTTGTGTCCACTCTGCCCCTATAAAGGTGAGTACCTGGACTGGTTCCAGAACCGACTTTTGTAGGTTTAGCAGAAAACCCAGGGAGGTGAGAAGCTGCTGGGTGACCTGCAGGTGAGATTTTACCTGTTCTGGGGACTGGCCTACAATGAGCCAGTCATCTAGATAGGAAAACAGCAACTTCTGCCTCCTTAAGTGGGCCACTGCTAGACACTTTGTGAATACCCTTGGAGCAGAGGTGGGCCGAAGGGCATTGCTCTGAACTAGTGAATGACCTGAAGGCAGTTCGAATCTGGAGTACTTTCGTGGGAGCCTGATTGGACATGGAAATAGGCACCCTTGAGGTCCAGGGAGGCTAGCCAGTCCCTGGCCTTGGGAAGGTAAAATCATTGCCAGAGTTACCATTTTGAACTTTGGTTTCAAAAGATGCTTGTTCAGATATCTGAGATCTAAAATGGGCCGCCATTCTCCTGTCTTTTTGGGGAAGGAAGTATCTGAATACAGACCCCTGCCCTGATGCAGGGAGGAACCTTTCTACTGCTCTGAGAGCTAACAGGGATGAGACCTCTGTTTCCGAGAGCGAGGGTCTCTGAAGCACTTGGTAGAAAAGTCTGCTTCTCAACTTGGGAAACTTTTTGAAGCTGAGAACCAGACCCTGGCTTACTACTTCCAGAACCCACTTGTCTGAGGTTAAAGAAGCCCAATTCTGACTGAAGTAAGCCAGCCTGCCCCCCACTGGTACAGGAGAATCGGCCCTGGGCACCCCATCAGGGTGCCTGCTTCGCAGGAGCTTTAGGCTGGGGGGTGGGAGCAGGTCTGCCCACCCCTCGTCTGCCCCTGCCTCTGAAGAAGCCCCTCTGAGCATAGGCAGAGGAGGTCTGGAGAAAAGGCCTACCCCACCCCTGGGGCATGCCTTGAGGAGTGGCTTGCCTCCTAGCCTGGGCACTCTTGTAAGTAGTCCTATATTCATCCATCTTCTTCATGTAATTCTCTGTCTGCTCTCCAAACAGAGAATTTCCCACCAAAGGAAAATCCATAGCCTTAGTCTGGGTATCCGCTGACAAACTAGTACACCTGAGCCAGGTACAACCATTTAAAAGTCAGCAGATGTGGCCATGACCCTAGAGAAACATCATTAACATCCACAGCAGCATGAAACTGAACCTTAGAGGCTTCAATGCCATCAGCAGCCACCTGTTCTAGTTCACTAGCCAGCTGGCCATGGGCCTGCTTGGCCAATGCATAACAGTATCCCATCTAGATTTCTGATACCTAGCTACATAAGCCATATAATTTGCTTGCCTGAGTCCCAGAGAGGCTGCCATATACTGTTTTTTTGCCATGGCATCAATCTTCCTGGAATCCTTGTCAGGAGGATGTGAAGCCAAGGGAATATTAGCTTTATCACAGGCAGCAGCCTGAACTACCTCAACATGACTGCATTGCTGAGAAAGGAATTCTGTATCAGGGCCTGACAATGTATACCTTCTGTCCATCTTTTTATCTACAGGAGGCACAGAATTAGAGCTTTAAAATTTTAATTGTTTGTTTCTAAAAGACTTATGTAAAGGAATAGACAATCTCCTAGACTCTGGAATATCCATCATTTCTACAAAATCAGGCCTCCTTGCTCATCCACAGCCTCTTCTAAAGGAAGCTGGAGGGTTTCAGCAACTTTTTATAAAACATAAAATGAGATGGGGACTCAGACAGCATAGGGGAGATTCTAAAGGTCTGTCTGGGAGATGTCCGTTCATGGGCACACCCAGACCTTCCCAGCCACATTCATACTGTTCATAATCCTCCTCCCCTCCTCTGGTTCATAAAATTCCTCCAATATCATAATCCTGAACCACTGGGACCGGACGAACCGACCTTTTACCAGATAGTGGTGGTTCGGACGGACCCTGAGACAGTGACTGGACAATTTGTATGGCTTTTGCTATCTCTGCAGCAGTTGGAGAAGGAATTTTGGACTCAGACCTGCTGATTTTCTTTGTTTTCTTTACTGGAATTGGTTCCTCAGAACCAGCTTTTCTTTGCCGAGGAAGTCTGGCCTCGGTCAGAGGGCACTCCTTTGGTCGTGTTGGCACCGAACCGGGCTGGCCATCCGGTCAGCGGACTCTTTGCCTTCTCGTTCCCTGAGCCTGCCCAATCTTTTTTCCAGGGTGGCTGCAGGGAAATTCTTACATACCTGGCAGTCTGACTGGAGGTGGTCAAACCCCAGACAATAAACACATGTGGTGTGTGGGTCAGCCTTGGCAAAGACTTCCCCACCGGTTTTCCTTTTGGGTTTCTCAGACATGCCAGCCTAACCAAAAACTTGCCCTTTTAACGGCAGTACCAGGCAAGACACCCTTATCGGTTCCTAACCATGTCACAGGTATTGGAAAAATACGTAATAAATCCGTTTTTTAGAACCGATAAGAACCGGAACCGCGACTCTAAAATAGTAACTTTTAGTTTTAAATGAGTTTTAACTCCACTGATCGGTTCAAAACCGAACCGATAACTTAAGTTCCACACAGACAAACCTTCATTTACTTATGGTTACCACAGATAGAGCTTGAACCGAACGGTTTTTCGGTTAAAATAAAACTATTCTCGGTTAAATCCAACCGAGAAAACACTTTTTAAACCGAGAAATGAACCAAGCAGAAGGAGAAATCTCCGGAGCGACTGTTCACTGAGGCGGAGTAAAGAATCTGACAGTTCAGGTTTGAAATAACACAAAGCTGCTTCTTAGAGCTCGTGACCAAAATTCTATTTTGGAATGGTTTTAACCATTTCACCTCCGGAGCAGTTCTAGAGCTGGATCAAACTGCTACTGTCATAATATAGCAAGACTTCATGTTGTTTGAAACAGCTTTTCGGGACATTCTAATGGCGAGAAACTGCGCGCTTGAGCCTACAAACAGAATCTACACCATTTCATGGCGTATGTTGCGTGGGTTGCCGGTTTTCTGGCGGCAGAGAGCACATCTGCCACTTCTTGCGAGACCCCGTATCGCATCATAGCTATGTCTCTAGGAGCCAAGCGTGCAGGTTCAAGGAGCGTAAGTCTGGATGAACCAATGAACCTGCCTCCTGAGACAACAGATGGGAGCTGATTGGTAAAGGAACTGGAGGTTCCCAGGACAGCTGATGCAGAAGAGGGAACCAAATTTGCCTGGGCCAGAAAGGCGCGATCAAAATGAGCATTGCCTGCTCCCTGCAAAGTTTCAAGAGAACTCTCTGCATCAACAGGAAAGGAGGGAAGACAGAGGAATCTGCCCACCCAGGAGAGGGACAACGCGTCTCGCCAGAAAACACCAGGCCCTGCATCTAGCGAGCAAAAATTGGGCAGTTTTGCGTTGAAAGGGGACGCAAAAAGGTCCAACTCTGGAGTGCCCCATCTGTGAAACAGGTCCTCTGCCACCTCCTGTAGAAGTTCCCGCTTGTGGACTCTGGCCTGAGAGCGACTCAGGCTGTCTGCAACAGTGTTGTCCACTCCCGGGACATGTACTGCCACTAGGTTTGCGCCGTGTTGCAATACCCACTCCCACACTCTCATGGCCTCCCTGCAAAGCGGGTAGGAGTGACTGCCTCCTTGTTTGCTGAGGTAATACATCACCGCGGTATAGTCTGTTTGTAACAGGAGTGTACCTGGTGGAATATCAGACTGGAAGGCCTGCAGAGCGTAAAGAACTGCCCTCATTTCCAAAATGTTGATGTGGAAATGAGATTCCTGGGCTATCCAAAGGCCCTGAGACCGCACACCGTCTAGGTGTGCTCCCCACCCGAGCCCTGAAGCGTCTGTGGAGAGTCACTGTCGGAGACGGCGCTGCAAAGGGAACCCCTGCAGAAAGGTTCCCCGGATTTAGCCACCACTGCCAATCCCGAATTACGGCATTCGTGATTCGGACTGGATGCTGCAGATGGTCTTGCCTTTGGTCCCACTGCACCCTTAGCATCCACTGGGTTACCCGCATGTGGAGACGTGCCAGCGGGACTGTTGCAATGGCCGCAGCCATGTGTCCGAGCAGGCAAAGGACCGATCTGGCTGGGACGGTCTTCCTCACCAACAAGTCCCTGATGAGGGATCTGATGCGTTCCGCTCTGTCTGAGGGAAGAAAGGCTCTCCCCTCTGACGGTGTCCAAGACTGCTCCTATAAACTGCAGTTTCTGGGATGGTACCAGGAGCGACTTCTCGTAGTTGATGAGGATACCCAGTGACTGAAACAGGGACTGGGTGTCGTGAATGGCCGTCACCAGTGCCTCCCTGGAGGGTGCCATGAGAAGCCAGTCGTCCAGGTACGGGAACACGTAGTGGTCTTGTCTCCTCAGAGACGCCGCTACGACCGCCATGCACTTCGTAAAAACGTGAGGTGCAGATGACAGCCCAAAGGGGAGAGCTCGGAACTGATAATGGTGGCTCTGAAACTCGAAGCGCAGGAACTTCCTGTGTGCTTGAGCAATTGGGATGTGCAGGTAGACGTCCTGCATGTCCAAAGATGCCAGAAAGGCGTCTCGCTTCAACATGGGAATTAGGCCCAGAAGGGTCACCATGAGGAAGCGTTTGTAAACAATTGACAGGTTGAGGTCGCTGAGGTCCAGAATTGGACGGAGGTCCCCTGTTTTCTTTGGAACCAGGAAGAAGTGAGAATAATACCCTAGTCCTCTCTGGTTCTCTGGAACGTGCTCTAAGTCTTCTTTCTCCAGAAGAGTGAGCACTTCCTGCTGTATAAGCAGGGCATGCTGACCCGAGTAACAGGAAAGCAGTGCTGACCCGAGTAACGGGAAAGCAGGGGAGGTCTTGTAGGTGGGCTGCCTACAAATTCTATATAATGGCCTTTTTTGACCAGTTGCAGCAACCATCTGTCGGCGGTGATCGACAGCCACCCTGGCAGGTGACGTGCGATGCAACCCCCGACCTTCATTTCCCGTTGATCCTGAGGAGGGCAGGGGCCGGGAAGGAGTCATGCTGTGGCAGCGTTCGATCCAGCAGGCTGGGCCGACTTTGAGATTCGTTGGCCTCTGCCTGGGGATGACTTGGCCTGGGCTTTCCGGCTAAAAGTGCCCCTCTGCTGTTGGCCGGAATGTGGTTGCTGCCTTTGTATCTGGTCGCAAAAGCGGCTCTGGTTCCTACGAAAGGAACTAGGCCGAGACCTGTACATGGCCTGACTGCCTTCCCTGTGTCCTGAAGTTTGGTGATCACCTTCTTGGAGGCTTCACCAAACAGGACCTCACCGCTGTAAGGGACATCTAAGATGTTCTTCTGGACATCCGGGGTAAAACCAGAGACACGGAGCCAAGAGTGTCTTCAGAGACACACGCCTGAGGAAGCAGCTCTGGCCGAAGAGTTCGCAGAGTCGTATGCGGCTCTGAGCACCTGGGTCCCCACATCCGAACCCGTGTGAAGGAGGTTCAAAAGTTCCTCCTTTTGGTCACCATCGGGCATCTTCTCAATCAGGTCCTGTCCCTGTTCCCACAGTGCGTTCTGAAACTGAACCATGTGGGTGAGGTAATTCAGTGACCTGATGGCGTAAGACGCAGCCGCGTACATGCGCCTACCCAGGACATCCAGTTGCTTGGACTCTGGGTACGGTGGCTGTGTGCTCAAATGCTGAGGTCTCTGAGACTGGTCATGCGAGGCAGTGATGACCAGGGAGTCAGCCAGAGGATGGTTCGCCAGATACTGGTCCTCCCTAGGGGTCTTGTATAGGCAGTCAGAGTAGAATACGGACGTTTCCACGCAGCCTTGGTGACGTCCGCAAAGGTGTCCACCAAGAGTGGCACTACCACAGGCTTTGGGCCTTTCTGCTGAAGGTAGCGGGCAAGGTGTTCTCTCGGGGTCGAGCTTTTCGGCATCCCACCCCATATTCTCCTGGATGTGCCTCATGATCTCAGCGAAAGAGGGATCATCCGGAGGAGACCTGGATAGGTCGTGTGGGTCCGGAGAGGGAATGCTGATGGGAGAAGGAGACCTGGAGCACCCTGAGGTGTCAGATCTAGAATCCTCCACAGACGGGGTGTACCAGCGTCGTCTGGGTCTCTTAGGGCTAGGTGACCCTGAGGTGGATCTTGACAGAGGTCTATCTGAGGATCTGCCCCTAGGAGGTGGTGTTCGCTCCTTGGGGGTTGGTGACCATCCTACGGGTCCCTTGGACGGAGAAGAGGGTGCAGGCGGTGAAGGAGTGGGTGGAGGCGGAGCCAGAGTAGGAGGAGGGTGTGTGGCGACCACATCTTTCCTGATGGTGTCCCACCAGAAGGTAAAGAACTCCTTTACCTCTGCCAAATTCAAGCCCGACGACAGGCCGTGCGTCGGGTCCCTGGGGGTCTCCCGCCCCGGGGAAGGTTCCTGTGGGAGCCCAACATCTCTGGTGTCACCCGCCTGGTCCTCGGGCTGAGTGGTATCCTCCTCCGACAGACGTCAGCCAGCGACGGTGGTGCAGTCCTCTCTGGGGTAGCCGATGTCGGTCCCCTGGCCAACGTCCTCGGAGGCGAACGCCTGGCCGGCGATGGGTATTTTGCTGTCGCCGGCTCCTGGGAGCACCAGCGATGCTTGACCGACGTCGTGTCTGGCGTCCATTTTAGGGACGTCAGGTCCTTAGTCTTACGAGGGACCAGGTCCGACCCACACGGAGGCTGAGAAACCGACCTGGCGTCAGAGTCCCGACGGCAGGAGGAAGATTTGTGGCACTCCCCAGACTTAGACGAGGCCTTAGATGGAGTGGACGAAGCCGACGGCCTGGAAGTCTTGAGGGGCTGCAGAGAGGAGAAGCCGCTGGAGGATCTGACCTGAACCGGGGGAGGCTGAGATTGAGCCCTGGAAGGAGAGCGGTCTGACCACGAGCCGGAGCTTCGGGAGTCCGAGGCCCTCGCTGGGGACCTGGGCCTTTCCTTCTCCCGGTGTTTGTGGCTTTTCCCCAACGACTCCCCCCTGGAGGAAGGTTCCCTATCCATGGTCTTCAGTTTCTCTTCTAAGAGAAACGCTTGAAGGGCCTTCTGGCGGCGGATCCTGGTGCGACTATTGAAGTCCTGGCAGAAGGAGCAGGCCTTGGTGTCGTGTTCCGGGCCTAGACAGCGCACGCAGGCTGAGTGAGGATCCTTGAAGGGGATCTGTTTACCGCAGGCGCACTTCGATTGGTGACCTTCCAGAGAGGTGTTTGGAGAGGACATCAGATGAATCCAAATCTGTGAAGAAAAAAAGAGAACGTCGTAGTTCTAAGTTCGTCGCACGCTAGAAAGGGACCGAGAGGCCGATGCTTGTGATGTCGATGGCGGGAAAAGAACTGGGGATTGTGGGGGGACCGCCTCCTTATGTACTACGCCCGTCGGGGCCGGGACCGACGTCGGAGGTGGTCCCCACTGAAGACTGCTAGCTAGAAAATTTCCGTGGGGTCCTGGCGCCTGACGGCTTCAGTCCTAATGGTGTAACCTGGTGCAAGAGCTGTATCTCGAAGTAAGATCCCTCATTTCTAGGGACGTGGATATGGTGCACTATCCCCAACTCTGACAGACTGCTAGCAGTTCTCTAGGAGGTAGAGGCAAGGCGCACACCCTATTTGGCAAACAGGGATTGGAGGACAGAAGTCCCAGAACCAGCATCCCAGTGTGACTCAAGGTCGATGTGGTAGTGGCAAATGAAGGTGTATACTGACTTCCAGGTAGCAGACCCGCAGAGCTCTTGAATAGGGACACCTTTGGAATCAGCCACCGAGGCAGTGGCACGTCTGGTGGAATGAGCCCTAAGCCCAACAGGAGGCTCCCTACCAACCTACAGCACAGGTCAATGCAGGAGAAAATCCACCTGCCAACCATTCGTTTTGGTGCTGCTCTGCCAGGTGCGGCTTCAATGCATGTTAGCTAGCGAACCTCTCCCCAAACTCCAGCAGTGTGCTCCTTGTAATAAGTGTGTGCTTGCCTCGGGTCCAACATGTGGAGTCAGTGGCTGGCCTCCAAGGTTGGAGCGATGAAGTACACTGGGATGTTAATCACCTGGTTAAGGCAAAACTCTGACAACATTCAGGAAAAACTTTGGAATGGGGCGGAGGAAAACCTTGAGCTTGTGGAACACCAGATACAGAAACTTCACCAAGAGCACCTGGAGCGCGCTGATCCTTCTGGTGTTGGTGATAGGTGAAGGCGGTCTTCCATGACAGGTGTGACATCTCATACCTGTGCATCTTTTCAAATGGCTCACCCGTGAGCACTGCCAGCACCAGCAACAAGTCCCAAGGTGGTGGTGGCGGCTCATGCACCAGCGGGGACAGGTGGTTCAGGCCTTTAAAGAAATGCCTGAGCACCTTCTCCTGGGCAACCGTTGGCATACCAGTCCATGCAGAGATGGCTGCCAGGTGCACCTTCAGGGTCGTTTACCTCCGTGCAGACTGGTAGAGGGACCATGGGTAATAAAGAATGCCAGCAAAAGAGGAGGCCAGGGGGGTCTAGCTCCCTGCCCTGGCACCAAACAGAAAATCGCTCCCATTTTGAAGGTGTATCGCTGACGGGTCAACTCTTTCTGGGAAGCCACCACAACGTGGAGAACGTCTCTGGAGAGACCCAAAGTCTGGAACTATAGCCACTCAGGAGCTAAGCTGTCAGCTGCAGGGACTGAAGGTCTGGATGGAAGACCTTCCTCTTGTGACAAAAGAGTAGGTCTGGGCGTAGGGGCAACTGCCAATGAGGCCCACTGCTAATAATGGAGAGATCTGGGTATCAAAACTGGCATGGCCAGTCCAGGGCTACCAGGGTCATCCACACCTTGTCCCTCCACGCCTTGACTAACTTTCTGGATCACGGGAAAGGGATGGAAGGCATAAAGAAGACCTGGAGACTAGGGCCTCATGGGCTGGCACCCCAGTGTTCCGCAGACTGTGGGGGAGACAAAACAGCCTCAACTTCACGTTCTCGCAGGAGGCAAATACGTCAACCAGGGGAGTGTTCTACCAGGAGAACAGGTGGCTCACTGCCTCCTGATGCAGGGACCACTCATGTTCTGTGAATCACCAGAAGATCCGCATACAAGCTGCGCATGAGGGTCCCGATGCGGAGAGTCTCCCGACACAAATGAAGAGTGTGTGCACCACCCTGCTTTTACAGGTAAACATATTGTTGTGGTATTGTCCATCTGGACCTGCACAACCTGACCCCAGACAAATGGAGCCAATTCCGTCAGAGGAAGGCACACTTCAGAGCTCCAGCAGGCTGATGTGGTAACAGGACTCCTTGGGGGTCCAACACCCATGGGTCTATGGACCCCTAGGTGCACTCCCTATCCCAGACACTGGCAGTCAGGGTGATGGTCAGCTGTGGGCAGACAAACGGGACTCCCTCCAGATGTTCCAGGATGAGCCACATGGTTGGGCAAATGAGGTAACGCAGGCTCAATTCCAGCCTGCAGGCCAGAGGATTCTGACAAAATGTTAAAGGTGCGTATACTTCAGCCTAGCCAGCAACAGACATGCCCTGAGAAGCCATCTTGAAAGACTTATTTCAAAGCATTCTACAGTCAAATAGTACTGCCAAATATTAATTCATACATCTGGACACAACTCAGTTGAGAGACTGCTTGGAAAAAACAAATACTAAAATGACATATCTAAAGATATTCTTCAGGCCTTTCAGCTCAAAGAACCTTGATGAATGTTGACTGGACATACTTGGCTTAAATAAACGAATGAACTGTGTTAAGAGCTTGATAAGCAAAGATTTATTTTTAAAAACTACAATTCAGCATTAATCCTGTCACAGGACCGAAACTACAAAATTGCAATCACCCCAAACACTCCAGCCAGTTCACTCCAAGGACAAGTTCCTCAAAGGACATCAACAACCCTCTGTCACCAAAGACCATCTGCTACTACAAACCGTAGCCCTCTAACCACAGTTACATAACTTCCTAACACCTTGTCCTAAGCATGCACAGTGCAAGGTCTTGTGGTCATAAATCTATTAACTGCTGTCTTGTGGTTAGGTCAAGAGTATAATGGTATGAATATGCTGACTAAGGTCCTGTGGTTGGAAAACCCCCAGTACGTAGACTCCAAGATCTTCCAATCAGAGAAGGACATCTGCCAGGAGCTCCAGCTAGGCCACTGAGAGACTGGCAAGTATCTGTTGCTAAACCAATGGAAGACACCACGTTATCTGCAATGGAACAGCCCTGCATGAAAAGAGGTTGTTGTGAGATAAAAAGCCGTATACCGATCTTGCTTCGTATCTCTGCTATACTCCCTTTTCTTCTCTAAGAGAAATCAGCTATACTTCACTCCTCGACTTCAAGACTCCGATTTCTCCAAATATGCAAAAGATTTTGGCTAATACCAAAGAGAGAAGAGCATATTAAAAGTTCCAACATTATATTACCTTTGTTCAAATTAATTCTGAATCAGGCTTCAGAAGAAAAAGGACCTCAAAACAAGGAACCAAGAAAAGACATCGTTCATCCACCCTCTAAGGAAAATCCAATCTCTGGATGAAAGGGAGAAAAGGAAAAATAGCTTGAAGGACTGGGCTGAGTATATTTAAAGACTTTAAAGGTGTTCACTTAATGTGTCTTGAGAATCAGGGTTCCAAATGAATGCATAAGAATAAAATGCAATATAGTACTGTTTAAAGCTATTACGATCATTTGTTACTAAACTATGCACGTGTCAACTGCAATGATTCTTGATAGAACACTGCCATACACCCAGAGAAATAGGGACAGATTAAGGCTATATAAAGACTACCAGTGTGTAGTTGTAGAAACAAACAGGAGACTGAATTTACTAAGGTGTCCTAGGATTGTTTAATCCTAGGATACCAGAGTTCCTTTTCATCCCATCAGTCCTGTGTACACTTTGGTTTTATGTGCAGTTGATGTAACAAGGGCTTGGTACATCTAAAAGGTAGAACACCATATTGTTTTTACAGGTAGCAGGAACAAAGCCCCCATCCGAGTAGGAGTCATATATAGACCTCCCTCCCAAGACTGGCATAGACAAGGAGCTCCTACAAAACAACATCTTGATGGCCGACAAGGGAGACCTGTTATTACTGGGGGATTTCAATCTATTTGATGTAAATTGGTACTCATTCATGGCATCGTCTGAACACAGCAAAGCGTTCCTACTTGCCCTGAAGCAGGCAGGACTTTAATCAGCTGGTGCAGTCCCCCACCAGAGAACAGACTATCCTGGACCTGGTGATAATGGCACCAGAATCTCAGACGTAACCGTCGGGGTAAATCTGGGAACCAGCGACCCCAGGTCAATCTGGTTAACAGTGGAAAGGATAGCGGAATCAAATCACATGTAGATCAAAATACTAGATTTCCTCAGGGCAGACTGCAACTCCATGAACACCCAGTTAAGAAACTTGCTGGAAATCCAACAACTCCGGGGATGTGGAGAGAAGCTAGGAAGCCTTGAAGACTGCTTTACTTCAAGTTACTCAACAGTGCACAAAGCACATCAGCAAGTCAAAAAGAAAAAAGCCACTGTGGTTCTCCAGAAATAGCAACAGTAAAACACACAAAAAAAGGGCCCTCAAGCAGTATAAGCAGACAGTGAAAGAAGCAGAGAGGCAACATTACATATCAAAGCTGAAAGAAGCGGGAAAGGCTATTACTAGGATAGCCAAAGCCCACACAGAGGAGAAAACAGCGCAGGGAGTAACAAAGGGGGACAAAACATTTTTAGGCACATAAGCAAAAGAAAAAAGTATAAGGGTGGGATAATCAGGCTAAAATCAACTGAAGGACATACAGTTGAAAAGGATGAAGACAAGGAAAAAGTGCTACAAATTCTTCTGCTCAGTCTTCACCATTAAAGACCAAGGCAGCGGCCCTACTATGTGAAAGGCAGTGTGCAACAGTAGAACAGCAGATGCCTTCCACTTCTCAAGAGAAAGAGTCCTAGAAGAGCTTAGCAAACTAAAAGTAGACAAAGCAATGGGACCCGATGGAATCCACCCTAGGATTCTAAAGGAGTTACGGGAAGAAACTGCAACACCGCTCACTGACCTTTTTAATAAGACTGGAAAGTGGCACAATACCACTGAACTGGAAAAAGGCTGTGGTGGTACCCTTACATAAAAGCAGAAGAAGGGAAGAGACTGGGAATTAACACCCAGTCTGACCTCAGTGGCAGGCAAACTTATGGAAACCCTGCTGAAAGATAGAATAGTGGATAATCTAAAAGAATGCGGAAGGCTTGACCCCAAGCAACATGGATTTACAGCAAGAAAATCATGCCTAACAAACATGACAGAATTCTTCGACTGGGTGACCAGAACAGTGGATCAGGAAGGGGTGATGGACGTGGTGTACTTAGACTTCAGCAAGGCCTTAGACACCATACCCCATAGAAGGCTCATTAATAAGCTAGAGAATACAAGATTGGACACAGAGGGTCTTGGTTAATGGAGCTCAATCAGGGGAGGATAAGATGACCAGTGGAGTACCACAGGGGTCAATATTAGACCCCATCCTCAACATTTTCATCAGCGACATTGCTGATTAGCTGGAGGGGAAAGTATGCCCGTTTGCGGATGATATAAAACTCTGCAACTGGGTGGACACCCAAGAGGGCATCTTGAAGATGGAAAAGGATCTGAATAGGCTGGAAGGACGGCCCAAATATTGGCAATTGAAGTTCAATGCCAAAACATGCAAGGTCATGCATCTGGGTAAAAGAAACCCCAGGAAGGAATACATGCTGCTAGGACACCAGCTTGAAGTGACACAGGTGGAGAGGGATCTTGGTGTAATCACTAAAGATGACCTTAGAACAAACAAGCAATGTGAAAGGGCAATGCAGAAAGCAAATGGCTTCCTCAGATGCATTGGAAGGGGTATAACTAGCGGAAAGAGATAATGCCACTCTACAGATCACTAGTCAGGCCGCACATGGAATATTGTGTCAAGTTTTGGAGGCCGCACCTGAATAAGGATATCAACAGCCTGGAGGCGGTGCAGAGAAGGGCTACAAAGATGGTGCAGGGTCTGCACCAGGAGCCATATGAAACCAGATTGGCTGACTTACAGCTGCACTCACTTGAACAGAGAACAGACGGGGGACATGATCAAAATATTTAAGTATATGAAGGGAATTAACACTGCATGGAAGGAAAACCTGTTTCAGATGAAATCAGAGAGTTGTACAAGAGGCCAAAACCTATGACTGGCAAAAGGTAAATTTAGGGAAAACGTTAGCAAGTCTCTGCTTCCGAGAGGTGGTCAACCCTTGAATAGCCTACAGCAAGAGGTACTAAACACAAAAAATGTAAGGGAATTCAAACTTACGTGGGATAAACACTATGCACAAAAAAGGAAATAGTTTGGGGGGGGTAGGTATTCTGGGCAGATTAGATGGATCAAGAGCTCCCCTTCTCCCAGCAAATTCTTGTGTTCTCATGTTTGTGTTGTCTGTAGTATACAAGAAAATTAACAGTTTTGACTGCAATGCATATCCGAGAAGAGTGATGTCTCAGTCCTTGTCACCACACAACTGATGAATGCAATTTATTACACATCTTTCTAACAAACAGCCAAATGAGAATTTGTACAGAGACCAAAAGTTAATTACTAGTAATTGTACTTACAGTAAGATAAGATACACGGTCCACAGGGAGTCAGGCCGTGGCCCAGAGGGAGTCTGGCTCTGCCCCAATAAAGTGGATCACCTGTGAGGAGTTCAGTTTGGACTTGCCCAGACTAAGCAGAAGGGCCAAGTCTCTGCAGGTCTGAAGGGCCAGATCCTTGGACAGCCCAGCTATCAGCCAGTCTTCCAGGTAAGGGTAGACCCATGGCTCCTTGGCGCCTCAGAAACACTGCCACCACTGAACTGCACTTGGTGAAGACCCTGGGGGCCGAGGATAGACAGAAAGGCATGACCTGGAATTCTTAGAAACCCCCTCTGTGCGGAACCGGAGGTATTGTCAGGGGCACAGACAGACCAGAATGTGGAGAAAGGCATCCTGGAGGTCCAGAGAGCAGAACCACATGCCCTGCTCCAAGGATGGAATGATTTGGTTCGAAGTGACCATCCAGAACTTGCACTTCTCCAAAACCTATTTTGATGGTGATGATCCAGTATGGGGCACTTGCTGTCGCCTCCCCCAAATCCATTTCAGAACCAGGAAGTACTTGGACACATAACCCTGGCCTACTATGGAGTCTGCGATGGTGATTAGGGCTCCCTTCTCTCGGTGCTGAGCAATGTCCTCCATGAGGGTAGACGGAGTTCTGTGGCACCACTAGAGATGTTGCAAAGTTTTAATTCACTGGTGAAGTCACCCACTTCGCCTCTGTGGAGCAATCTGCAAATTTTTACTATTAGGCTGAAAATTCACCTGTAACTTCAGAGAATTTCACTCACGAACGGCTGAATTCTGCCATTCGCAGGTGAAATTCCGTACTTCACGGATTGATTGCGCTCCATGAATTCCCCAAATTTGTGGATTAATTCGCACAGTGAACTTTGCTGACTTCGCCCATTTCCAGACACTATAGACTCCCTTTGTGCATGGGGTTGGTACAGCGGGAGAGCCTCAAAAGTCAAGAAGCAACTCTCTGCTCACCACTTCTAGCACCCATTTGTCAGAGATGATTACAAGCCAGTTGTGCCAGAAATCACAAAGCCGATTCCCCACCAGGAGCTGAAGCAGGGACCTGACAGGCTGGGTGCAGACACCCCCCGACCCATCAATGAAAAGCTTTGGAGGGGGAAGCAGCACCACCAGGACCCCTACTCCTGCTCTTAAAGCCATGACAAGCGATCCTGGTCTTGTATCGCCAAGCCCGAGACTGCCCCTGCTGCAGCTGCTGCTTCGGCTGCTGCAGCTGAAAGGGACAAAATTGAAAGGGCTTCTTTTTCGGCTTCTGCTCTATCTGGTCTTTCTGTGAAGAGGTCACAGAATTGAGGGTAGCATTATTCTCAATACTGGTGAGATGCCCATCCACCCTAGGCCAAAAAGGTCGGTGCCCAAGAAAGACATTGGCCAATTTGTGCTAGGTCTCTGCCGTGACGGTGGAGATCCACAGCCAGACCACTGGAAGTATTGTAATGGTTGCTGCCATGGAACTGGCACAAGAGCCTGATGGCCAAAGCCATCTGGAGCTGGTATTCAGCTAGTGTTTGACCCTGGTCTCTGACCACCTTATCTGCCATCTGCAAATATGCAGAGAGGTGAGGGAGGACAGTCCAAAAACTCCCATCAGGGAGTGACTGAAGTTGGCCATCATCAGGACACAGCTCGCCTGACTGACCTAGACAGAATGCAACAGACTTTCTTCATTGCATGGTTCGGCTTTTTGGACTCCTTATCAGGGGGCTGGTCAACATCCTCGGTATTAGCAGTTTTCCAGAAAATGGAATCGGCAACTAACCCTTCGGCAGAAGGGGGCTCTGAGAAACTGGACAAGGAGCCGGTAGGGACCGCACACTTGCAGACCATGAGACAAGGGCGCCGCGCAAGAGGCTGGATGCTGCCAAAGCTCCAACGGCAGTACCAGGATGGCCTTGGCCATCAGGAAGTAAACCCCAGGAATTCATTCCTGCCCAGGATTTCACCATGGGGATATTTGGCACACTTCTGAACTGGTTCTACAAGGATTTAGATGGACTCAGGTCGATCTGAGCACAGTCCCAAAAGACACCAGCCCATGGCTGGTGGGTAGCTCTTCAACCAAATTACATTCAAAACCAGGGGTCCTTGAGGACTGCATGGAGGACCCAGAGTCATAAGAGAACTCCTCAAACATGGCCTTTGGGTGTTTCTCGCCGTGCACCACTCAGGACTCTTCCAAGTGGGAAATCTCCATGGACAACCGGCCTGGTAGTTGGCAGTCAGATGAGAGCCTTTGGCTGGGGCTCCCCACAACAGGCTCCCATGGCCGCAGTTCCACCCTGATCGGGGGAAAGACAAGTGTCAGTGACACATGTCTCGGCAGGACTGGAACGGGCTGGACTGGAGTTGACCAAGGGATCACTGGAGTCGAGGGTAGGGCCCTATCCAATCAAGGCCCACTGCTGCCACATCAGCTCTTCATAGTGCCGACACAACCTGCGACAGTGCTTCTCCTCATCGGTCAACGAGGGGAAAGAGTCACGTCTGTGGTGTCTCCTCACTGAAGACTGGGATTGGGAGTATGAGGCATCCCTGGACCGCGATCTCGACAGAGACCAGGATCGGGACAGAAAGTCGATGGTGAAGACAGGCAGGCAAAGGGGCTGTGTAAATCATATGGACCAGCTCCCGCTGCCGGACCCCAGAGGGAGGCAAGCTCTTGAGAAGAGACAGCCAGGTTCTCCGGCTACTCCTGATCCTCGAGAGTCCTGGAAGACCAGAGTGTTAGCAATCAAACTGCCCTCAAGCCCTTCAGACAATGGCTCGACTGGGTCAAGAAAAATCTCGACAACCTGGTCAGCCTGTTTGACAGCTAACAAGCCTGACGGGGTCACTGCAGAGCTAGCGGCCTAGCCCTCCACCAAAACAGGCTCAGCCGAAGTCAAGTGCTAGACGACTGTCGAGCGGTCGAGGGAATTGCGGGAGTGAAAACAGCATGCTCATTCTCTGTCCCACAATGGATGGCAGCATTTCTTTGCCTTCGTCTTGCTGCTGTGGCGAAAGCGTCCCTCCCCGAGGCTCAGGAGATATACACATATGTTCTGGATTGTTCCAATGAATGACGCTCCAACACTGGCCCCAGTTGGGATCAGCACAGAGGCAGACGAGGCTTCCACTGCAGTTTGGGCTGCCGCCTCTTCCACTGCAGCAAGGTAGGCTGCCAATACCCCCTTGCGGGCATGTTTAGAGCAAACTGGGGGGTCTTCATCAGCCAGCTGAAAAGATGCAAGCAGTGGTCCTAGAGGGATGATGGCAAAAGTGTTTTGCATTGGCCACAGGCAGCAACATCACACTCTGCCAGATGTGTTTGGTCTCCATCCCCAGGGTTCCCACCAGACAGAGTGGTCCGGTAGCCAGAGGGGCTGCAGCACCTACCAGTCCCCTGCGGGCAGTGCTACGCAATGCCAGATTGATAAGGAACAAGACCACAATTATGACAGACTATTTCCTCAGTTGATCCGGCTTGCATTACAGAGACCTGGCTGGGTGACTATGCCAGGCCAATTTTGGAGGAATCTGTCCCCGTTGGGTACTATGTAGTGCACTGCCCATGGCGGGAACGCAGGGGTGGGGGAGTTGCCATCTGTTTTAGATCTGGCCTAGGTTTCTCTGTGCAACCGGTGGGGACGACCAGGTCTTTTAAATGTGACCGTGCATTGGGGTCCGGGAGCAGGTTGCAGGATTCTCATTTACTGCCCTCGGGAAGGGGGATTTCTGCAGAAGAGATTGTGGACTTCATCATCGACTTGGTGTTGGAGTCCCCCAGATGTTTAGTGCTGGGGGACGTCAACAATGAATCACCACAATTGGGCTCTCACCTCCTCCAATTGATGTCAACACTAGGCCTGACGTAAGCAATTACATCTGCAACCTGGTATTCTCACAGGGGCTTGAGGTGAATAATCTCGAGATTGATCAGGTCACATCGTCTGATCACTGCACAGTGAAATTCTCAGCTGGGGCTCCCCCTGAGAGTTCCTCCACTGTTGAGATGGTCAGCTGCTGCCCTTTAAGGGGATTGTCCCTAGAGGGACTAGTGGCGGCTGCTATCTATCTAGCGTAGGCGTTGCATGTGTGGTGGGCATATAATAAGGAGATTTTTAAGGTGTCTGATACTCGCACACCAGTCTCTGTACAACCTAGATCTCACTTGAGATCTCTGTGGTTTGATGGGGATCTCAAGGTGATTTAGGTCAGGGGTCAAAAGTTGAAGTGGCGTTGGCAGAAGACACGGTCTGATGTTGACAGGCTGGCCCTGTGTACCCACTATTTGGAGTACCAGAGGGCAATCAACCGTAAGAAGGCAGAGTTCCTGTCCAGGGAGATTGCTGCCGGGAAAAAACGACCTGCTCAGCTTTTTCAGGCTGCCGACAAGACTTCTTCATCCGGTATGTCTGCAGCGGAAAATAAGCTTTTTCAACCACTATGTGATGAGTTTGCTCAGTTCTTCTCGGACAGAGTTCACTATCCGTCAGGGGATTCCGTCAACGAGTTGCAACACACAGTGATCAGCCTGGGTGTAGCAGAAGCATTCCCCGCCAGTGTGGGATGAGTAAACCAGTGGAGGTGGCGGAGGTCATCTCAAAGCTGAAGCACACATATTGTGAACTGGACCTGACACCAACTCGTTTCTTGATTAGATGTGTTGGTTCCGTTGACCCGGTGTTCACCAGGACTGTCCGGTGTTCACTGACGGAGACTGTCTTTCCGGAGACCTTGAAAGAGGCTCTGGTGAGACCCTTTCTGAAGAAGCCATCTCTCAACCCGGATATCCTGGCGAATTACCAACCAATCTCCAATCTACCCTTTTTGGGTAAGGTTACTGAGAAATTGGGACGCAGCAGCTTGAAGAGCACCTCGTGGCCTTTGATATCTATGAGCCATCCAGTCAGGTTTCAGAGCCAGGCATAGCACCAAAACAGCATTAGTTAGGGTGCACAATGACCTCCTCAGGTCTAGAGATAGAGGAGACAGGGCAATTCTTTTTCTCCTCAATCTCTCATCAGCTTTCGACACTGTAGATCATATTGTGCTGCTTGATCACCTTCAAAAGTACTGTGGACTCACGGCACTGTCATTAGCTGGTTTGAGTCCTATCTCCCTGACAGGAAGCAACGGGTCATGATGAGGAATTTCTCCTCCTCCCCGAAGTTTCTGGCATGTGGATCATCTCGGGGATCAATCTTGTCGCCAATGTTATTTAACATAGAAACAACAGAAACACAGACTTTGATGGCAGATAAGGACCACTTGGCCCACCTAGTCTGCCCGTTCCCTATGTATTGGATAAGCTGCAGATTCTAGTTAACCAACAGCCTGCTTCCCCCCTACCCTTTACTATAATTGCCTTACGTCTGTCTCATGCATTCTTGAATCCCCCCACTGTTCTTGACCCCAGGACTTCCTCAGGAAGGTGGTTCCATGCGTCCACCATCCTCTCCGTGAAAAAATACTTTCTGACGTTGCCCCTGAGACGACCCCCCCTCTATCTTCAAACTGTGCCCCCTTGTTCTTGCACATCTCTTTCTCTCAAAGATGCTCCCGTCTTGGACTTTGTTGATTCCCTTGAGGTATTTGAATGTTTCTATCATGTCCCCCCTCTCCTTCCTTTCCTCAAGAGTATAAATATTAAGCTCTTTCAGTCTCTTCTCATATGGCTTCTGTTGCAGACCCTGCACCATTTCAGTTGCCCTCCTCTGGACCGCCTCCATCCTGTCTATGTTCTTACAGAGACTGGGTCTGCAGAACTGCACGCAGTACTCTAAATGGGGTCTCACCAACTGTCTGTGCAGAGGGATAACTTCCTGTTTTCTACTGGTGATGCCTCTCCCTGTGCATCCCAGTATCCCTCCAGCCCTCCTTACTGCCTTCTAACACTGTTTGCCTACCTTAAGGTCATCTGATATGACTAGCCTGAGGTCACTTTCCATTTTTGTTGTAGTTATCCCCCCCAAACTGTGTACTTATCCCCTGGGTCTGTGTTTCCCAGGTGCATTACTTTGTACTTTCTTGCACTGAATCTAAGCTGCCATATTTTTGACCATTCCTCCAACCTTGCCAGGTCCCTTATCCCCGGTGCATCAACCCTTTGCAGATTTTTGTATTGTCTGCAAAGAGGCATACTTTTCCTTCCAGACCCTCTGCAATGTCTCCTATAAAGACATTAAAGAGGACTGGTCCCAGTACTGAACCCTGTGGTACCCCACTAGTAACCGCCCTTTCTTCAGTTTGTACTCAGTTTACTATTACCCTCTGCGTCCTGTTGGTCAGTCAATTTGTTAGCCAGGCTATCATCCTGGGACCCACTCCCAGGGTGGCTAACTTGTTTATTGTTCTGTGTGGGACTGTGTCAAATGCCTTGCTAATGTCTAGGTAGGCCATATCTACAGCCCCTCCCTGGTCTACTTTGGTTACTCAAAGAAATCTATTAGTCTAACATGATCTTCCTACTGTGAAACCATGCTGCCTCAGGTCCTCAACAATTCTCTCTCTCAGAAGAGATTCCGTCATTTTCCCTACCACTGAGGTTACACTAACTGGTCTGTAGTTCCCTGCCTCGGTCTTGCCCCCATTTTTGTGAAGAGGAAACATCTGCCCTCCTCCAATCCTCAGATACCACACCATCCTCCCATGATCTGTTAAAAGGGGTAGTAAGTGACATCACTAGGTCACTCCTTAGTTCTTTTAGAATTCTGGGGTGAATCCAGTCAGGCCCCATTGCTTTGTCCACACAGAGTTTTAGGAGTTCTCTCAGGACCCTTTCTTCTGTGAATGGACTATTATCGCCCCCAGTCCAGAGTGCCTCTACTGCTTGGTTTAGGTATCTCCCCCCTCTTTTTCTTTTGTGAATAGTGAGCAAAAGTACTTGTTCAGTAGCTCTGCTTTTTCACTGTTATCCTCTGCCCACCTCCCCTTCCTTTATTAAGTCTCAGCATCCCTTCCTTGGTCTTCCTTCGCTCCCTAATGTACCTATAAAAGGTTTTATCCCCCTTCTTAACAGAGCTGGCTATCTTTTCCCTCGGTTTGGGCCTTCCCTGCTTCCTTCTGCTTTAACCGATACAGTTCTCTGTCCTGCTCATTCTGCGATTCCTTATACTTCCTGAATGCTATCTTTTTCTCCCTGACCTTTCCAGCCACCTCTTGAGAACCACAGTGGTTTTTTATTTGGTTTTATTTGCTTCACACAAAGACTTGTTGCCTCAGTGATGGCAGCTTTGATTTTCTCCCATTGTTGTTCTACCACTCCTTCCGGCTCATTTGCTAGTGCATTCCTTAGGCACTCACCCATTTTGCCAAAATCAGCCCTCCTAAAGTCCAGTACTTTTGTCTTTGTATGGCTTGACTCTACAGATGTGTTTATCGTGAACCACACTGTTCGGTGGTCACTAGTTCCCAGATGGCTACCCACTTTTAAATCTATGATCCTCTCACCATCTCCATTTGAGTGTACCAGGTCTAAGACTGCTCCCTCCCAAGTGGGTTCCAACACTAGCTGTCTGAAGAATGCCCCCTGCAGGGCATCGAGAATGACCCTGCTCTTGGATGAGACTGCAGCACATGTACTCCAGTTAACATCTGGCATATTCAGGTCCCCCATCAACAAAATCTCACCTTTGTCTGCCATTCTAAGAATGCCTTCTAACATTTCTTTGTCCATTTCTTCCCCGAGATGGGGGTCTGTATAAAACTCCCATGCTGATTGTGGTGCAATTACCTGTCTCCAAGGTGACCCACAGTGCCTCTTCTCTTTCCCACTTACCCTTTAGTTCTGTTGCTTTGATCCCTTCTCTTACATACAGAGCTACTCCTCCTCCTCTTTTACCCTCCCTGTCCCTCCTGTAGATTGCATACCCTGGTATGTTTACATCACAGTCATGGTTCTCTGTGTACCATGTTTCTGTGACTGCCACAATATCCAGGTGTCCCTCTTCCATCAAGGCCGCTAATTCAAGAAGCCTGTTACCCAGACTATGGGCATTGGTACTCACCCTTAATTTTCTTCACGGTCTTAGCTCTTTTAGCCTCATCCCTGCCCTTACTATCTTTGTTTTTTTTTCTCCATTTACCCCGTCCTGCTCCCTACTGACCTCTCTACCTTGGTGTTTACCTTGCTGATGACCCTGTTTTGTGGGGGGAGGCTAGGGATTCCCAGCTTCTCACCTGTACCAACCCCCTTGGCTAGTTTAAATGTTTGCCAACGAAGCATTTAAACCTATCACCTAGGAGCCTGCTTCCCCTCCTGGACAGATGCAGACCATCTTGCCAGTACAGGTGTGTATCCCTCCATTTGCAGCATATAGGCTATTCCTGGGTGAGCTCATTAGGCACTGCAATATGGGTTTTCACTGCTACACAGATGATACACAATTGTACTTATCCTCTGCCCCTGGAACACTGAATGCTTCTGAAGTGCTAAGTAGCTGCCTGGCTGATATCAAGGACTGGATGTCCTCCAGCTGGTTGCGACTGAACCCAGATAAGACGTAGGTCCTAGTGATTGAGCCGAGATGAGGGCGTGATGGGAGTGCCTCCAACGTGGCCACTGGTTTATTTCTGGGATCCTAGTTGTTGACAGTCTCCCCTAGGGTGCGAAATCTGGGCGTGTCCCTGAATGACATTACACTTGAAGCTCAGGAGTCTGCTGTTGTCCAAAGTGGTTTCTACCACTTGAGGAACATTGCCAGGATCAAGCCCCTAGTTCGCCTAAAGTCCTGCCTGCACTGGTGCATGCCTTGTGGCATCCAGGCTGGATTACTGCAATGCTCTACTGGCCCTGATCGCATTATGCACGCTGGTGCAGAACGTAGCTGCCAGGCTGCTGACTGGCCTTTCTAGGTCCAGCCATGTGACCCTGGTGCTGCATGCTCTGCACAGGCTGCCAGTCAGGTGGAGGGTTATATTCAAGGTGAGTTTACTCACTTATAAAGCCCTACATGGACTCAGCCCTGGCTACTTGACTGATATGAAAACTCAGCCCGCTCCCTTTCGTTACTTGACCAAGGGCCTCCTTGAAGTTCCCAGGACCAGATTAAGAACTTCTGGTGACCGGGCTTTTGGTGTTGCTGGACCGGTCCTAAGGAACTCTTCCAGCTGTTCAAAGGGAGGCCCCATCAATCGAGAGGTTTAAGAGTGGTCTGAAGGCCTACGTGTTCGCGATGGCCTTCCCTGTTGAATCTATAACCGGCCCAAAGGAAACTGCCAACTAAAAACATTTAATACCATCTCTGATGCTTATTATCCAGATTGTTATGGTTTTATTTATTATGTAGGTTTTATTCAATACCCTGCCTGTGTTTTTATGTAAGGCGTCCAGAGCCTCCGGGATTGGGCGCCGTATAAACTTTGCCTTGCCCAGTGGCGGTAAATGCACGTGTGCATGTTCGTCTCCATCTTCTGGTTTCACTGAATGCAACATTTGAATCCTGGACCAGACATGGTTTCATATCGATCCATCATGGCAAACAGCAACGAAGCGGAATCCAAGAAGTACACGCCAAAAGTTTAAAAAAAGCAAGTTTGCCAATGGAGCACTAGAACAGGCCTACACTATGCACGGAGCTGCAAAGGAGGAGAGCCAACTTACAGCAGAAAGGAAGCTCTGACATCACGGTTTGGAGCCGAGGACTATACCACCCGGGGTGGGAGAAGTTTAGTTTGAAGATATTCCAGCAATTTTAGGGAAAATGAAGACTGTCAGAGTGTGCATAGTGCATCATATCCACATCCATAGAAAAGCTTCTTACAAGGCAGCCCTTTTCTGTTGCATTTAAGGGTAAACAGATTTATACAAGTTACAATTTTCAAAACTGTGACAGAATTTGCAACTTTTAAATCCTCCAAGTGCTATTTTCTTTGGCTTATCAGTCATGTCAACTGAATAGATTTCAAATGTTTTTGGTTCCTGATAGATTACAGTAAAGCTAACAAATTTAAAACCAAAGAAATTGTCTTTTCTGATTTTAAACTACTTTGCAGTTCCCTATTCTAGACTGGAACCACACTAAAAGAACAGTTACTCACTGTGACAGATCTTCGTGAGAATCTCCTCCTTTCAGCCACATCTGGAAATTTAAGCCATCTGAGTCAGAACCACCTGGAAACATCTGGTAGTCAGAGGCCACCCACAATGATGTGCAACATCGGCACCTATAACTGTGGGCGGCCCCAGTGCTCAATTCCTCACCAGAAGTGAGCTCAGAGGGCCACAGACCATGATGAACCAGGATGCTAAACCAGTGCCAGGCACACATGAAGAAGCATGGGAATGGAATGCAACACCATGAGCCATAAATGAACATCTCCAAACCAGGTGGCAGATAATAAACAGCTGGCCAGTAGCACAAAAAGGGTGAAGGAGGGAAGGAGCAAAGTGGCCCAATGGAGAAGATTCTCTTGAAGATTTGCTTTTCACATTGTACATGTGGTACCCGAGTTGTACCTGAAAAAGGCATCCGATACCAGTGTGCGTAACTGATCAACAAATAATGAATAAATAAAATGATGTGTAACTGTTATCTTCATTAAGGATATCACTGAGCCACACCTTTGGAATGATTTTCAAGCAGTATCCAGGTGTGCCAGGAGGATGGTGAAGGCCATCACAAAACTACTCAAAGGTCCCATTAGATCAAATTAACAGGATCACAATGCATATAAGAGAGTGTGTCTGAAGAGTAAGGAAACATGAAAGCAACCCACGAACACCTGTAGGGCAGTACTGTAGAAACACAGCAGGGCATGGAAATGACAATGAACTGTAGGATACTTGCCACAGAATTTAGCGGAAAACCCAGCTCTACACCCTCGATAGCAGAAAATCAAATGAGCCCACATGCCAAGGACAAGTAGAATAGGACACTCAGATCTTTATGGACAAAGAAAAAGGGGGTGGGTGGAAGTGCTGTGGTCTGGGATGTACTGAAGGAGAAACAGGGCTATGGCAGAAAACAGCCCTGGAAAACACCAGACCTTGTACCAATCCAACAACTTGGTCAGACACTACTAAAAAAAGCAAGGACAAGGCAGTGCCAGAAAGAAAAAAACAATTCACTTTAGTAATGTTGTTTCTTCTAATGTAGTCTTGCTGTATTCTGACTATTGCAGTTAGGTCCTGCCTTTCAACTGCCCCGGAGAACAAAGAGTTAACTTTCCATGGCCAGCATGGAATGTTCACCTCGAGCTCGGTTGAAGCCCCTGTCTGCTGCTGTTTAAACTCCAACCACCAGATCTTTATGAGCAATACTCACTAGAAGTTGTGTGTGGAAACTGTAAAACTCACACTAACCAACTGGCAACTAAATTTATTAAAAAGGTTTTTTTGGTTTCAAAGCAAAATCTCAAGTCAGGAAACCCAAAAAACAAAACACAACACACACCCAAAGTAAAGAAGGGTGAAAAAGGGGCACCCCTAGGGTGCCAACACTGCTCCTGCCCACCCACATCCCAAAACCAGGTTCTGAGAGGGGGAGAGAGGTTGAATACAGCAAGACTCCATTAGAAGAAACATTACTAAGGTGAGTAATTTTTTCTTCAAACAACATGAAGTCTTGCTGTATTCTGACTACTGCAGACTACCAAGCAGTACCTCCATGGAGGAGGGACAGAACCTACTTTGGGAATAGGCTCTGAAGTACTGCTGTGCCAAACCGAGCATCACTCCTAGCCTGGATATCCAGAGAGTAATGCTTGGTGAATGTATGGACTGTTTTCCAGGTGGTTGCTTGACAAATTTCTAAGATAGGACTATCCCTGTCAGCAGCCAGGGAAACAGCTGTACCTCTAGTAGAGTGAGCCCTCAGGCCTGAGGGTGGAGTTCTTCCCAGTTTTTCATAGCAGAATTATATACAAGAAACAATCCACCTGGCAACAGATCTCTTAGTGGCAGGTTTGCCCTTACCGACCTCTCCATATGTGAGGAACAACTGGAGGGACTCAAACCTGTGAACCTTGGTGCGCTCTATGTAGTAGCTGAGGGACCTTTTAACATCCAAGCTGTGCAGTCTCCTCTCTCCAGAGGAGGAATGGTCAGTGAAGAAAATGGGGAGACACAGAATGGTTAAGGTGGAAATCTGAAACCACCTTAGGCAAAAACTTCCCGTTAGTTCTTAGAACCACTTTATCTCTATGGAAAGAGATGAAATCAGGCTCCAGTGACAGGGCTTGCAATTCACTTATACGCCTGGCAGAGGTAATGGCTACCAAAAACACAGTTTTCCAAGTCAAGTGTGGAGGAAGCATAAATCTTTCTCCCATACTGGTCCAGAAGGCGAGATTCCTTATCAGGAGGTGACGAGCTAAGATGTTTAGGGTTTGCCGACCAGCCGTGAGCGGCGCTAATCACAACAGTCTGCACGAGGGTGAGAATCCAGCAAATCAACACCCTCTGGAGCCTGATACAGCCGGTTCGACTTCCTAGGAAGAGGGGCTAAGGCCGACGGCTGTTTCCATATTGTGGTAACAAGGTCAGCGTGAGACTCTATCCAGGGTGGCATCAAGGTAGGAGCGGTCACGGGCAGATCCAGATGTTCAGAGAGTTTCAGACGCTGAGGATCTGGTTCCAGTGAGTGCCACTGATGAACCTCCTGGATTTTCCTAAGCAACTCCATAAAAGAAGATCCTCCGGAGGAGTCCTTGGCCTGGGCTTCGACGGACAGCGAGGCTCGTCGTCTCTCTCGGAGCAGCCGCCGGAAGAGTCCAAGGAGTCAGAGAGCGAAGAGGAGGATGAAGAAGAGAAAGACTCCCTTTCCCAACCCGGGGAAGGAACGGACCCCTTGGGGAGTCCCCTTGGAACTGTGTCCTGCCCCGTTCTGGATCCAGACAGACGAACCCTGGAGTCTGGAGGTGGTGAGGGAGTGTGCCGCCTGGGGCGTACGGGAACCTGGGACGGCACTGTTGCCGGAAGACAACTCTCAACCTCTTTGGTGAGCTGAGCCTTGGCCTCAGCCCACCAGGAGGCCAGAGTCTCCTGCAGGTCCACCAGCGGCCGTGTGGGCGGTGGAGGAGGAGGTGGGGGATAAGGATACGGGTTATAACTGTATGAAGCGTATCCAAAACCCGGCTGCGGGTAGCCCGGCGTTGGGTATTGTGGCATCGAGTACTGCGGCGTCGGGAAGCCTGGCATTGGGTACTGTGGTGCCGGATACTGCATTCCCAGGTACACCAGCATCGAATAAGACTGAGGATACTCGGGAGCCAGGGGGCTGCCGGAGCAGACGGCCCGGCCGGAGACCTCACGGACGGGTCCATACTGGAGAGCCCGGAGGGCCCGATGGGAGCAGAATATCTCCCGGAGTCGGTAAGGCCGACGTCAGGGCCGACGGCAGAGGCACCGACGTCGCATCCGGGGAGCTGACGTCAGGTCCGGCGCTCCAGGTGGAGGAAGGACTGACGGAGGCAAAAGATCCCCACAGCTTCACCCGGGGAAGGAGGGGAAAAGTCCCCGGGGTCAGGTTGGGGAGACTCTGGTTCCCCAGATGGCAGCGAAGGCTGCAGGGAACCGGGAACGACGGATGTTGGGAGGTCAGTTGTCTGTTTCTTCGCTGACCGGACGTCGGACGAGCTGACGTGCGGCTTAGTGGCAAGCTCTCGGCGGGTGCCGGAGGAACTGACGTCCGACTTACGAGAGCTGTCACCGGAGGCGGACCAATAGAGTGATCGGAATGGTCCGTGGAAAGAAGGCTTATCGCTTCAGGCGGGTCAGACGCCCACCAGCCCTCTCCGGGCGGACGCCAGAGGAGCCGACGCCCGCTTACCGGAGTCGCCCACAGTGGTAGGCCGCGAGCCTGCAGCCAACCAGGGGCGGAAGCCCAACTGTCCGGAGGCGCCGCAAGGCCCGAGCGCCGCCAGACAGGCGGCCGACCGCCTCAGAAACCTCCGAGGCGGCCGCCGAGGAGCGTATCTCGAAGGGATGTTACATGCCCCAGCGACTCCCGAGGGACGCTGTGGAAGAACCCTTGTCCCGTGCTCTCTTCTTCTTCTTCCGATGTCCTCCCGGAAGTGGACGCCTGCCTCAGGTTTTTGAGCTCCTTCGCCATAGAGCTCATTTTCTTCTTTAGAATATGGACTTCCAGGGATTGCTGCCACCTTTTCCGGTAGTCGTTAAAACTGAGGCAGTGCTAGCACTTTTTACAGGGTGATCGGTCCAGGCAGAACAGGCACAGGGAGTGGCCATTCCAGGCCGCATTTTGCCGCATAAATCGCGAGTCTTATTCTGGTGCTCGGAGGGTGTAGGGGACAACATACACCGACGCTTAGTACTGACGTTAGTTGAAAATAAAGAGCTTTTCGAAAAAAAAAGACAAAGGTAGGCTGACGAGCACAAACTTTTCCGTGAGGTGCTGCAATGAGCTAACGGTGGGAAAGAACTGAAGGCAGGCATCTGGGACCGCCCCTTTATACCGACGCAGGCCACCCTGACATGGGAGCGGTCCGCCAAGGACCGCTAGCTAGAAATTTTTCCGTATCCTGCCGCTCGTCGGGGCGTTCCCATATGCAATTACCTACTGCAAGAGCCCCCTAAAGTAAGATCTCTTGTTACAGGTGAGTAACCTGTATTTCTAGGGACATGGATATGTTGTTCAATCCACACTTTGTGGCACACTCGTAGCAGTTCTCCGGAAGGAGGGAGGCAAAGCACGTACCCCCTACTTAGGGAATAAGGACTGGAGAACAGAGGTCCCAAATCCAGTATCCCGGCATGACTCTAGGTCAATGTGGTAATGGGAAATAAAGGTGTGTGCTGACTTCCAGGTAGCAGCCCTGCAGATTTTCTGGATAGCGACATCCCTAGAAGCAGCCACTGAAGCAGCGGTATGGCAGGTAGAATGAGCTCTTATCCCTTTGGGAGGCTCCATGCCTGCCAACCTACAGCGGAGATCTATGCAGGAGGTGACCCACCTGCTTATCATCCGCTTGGCTGCAGGTCTGCCAGGAAGTGCTTCAGCGTAGGTGACAAATAGCTGGCCAAGCACCTCTCCCTAACTTCAGTCATTCTCCTTATAATGCGGAGTGCTCTTCTAGGGTCCAAAATATGGAGCCTTATTCAGCCTCCGAGGTGCGATTGGGGCAGGACACCGGCAGAGTCAACACCTGGTTAAGGTGAAACTCCGACACCACCTTCGGAAGGAATTTCGGTTGGGGGTGAAGGACAACCATGTCCCTGTGGAAGATCAGATAAGGAGACTATGGCAAGTACCTAGAGCTCTCCCATCCTTCTGGATGACATTATAACCACCAAGAACGTGGTCTTCCACGACAGGTGGGAGATATCGCACCTGTGCATCGGTTCAAATGCCTTGCCCATGAGCTCAGCCA
Organism: Neoceratodus forsteri; assembly: GCA_016271365.2. Taxonomy (NCBI): domain Eukaryota; kingdom Metazoa; phylum Chordata; order Ceratodontiformes; family Ceratodontidae; genus Neoceratodus; species Neoceratodus forsteri. The sequence continues at coordinate 694,874,054 of CM057449.1, forward strand.
ATACCAGCAGTAGATCCCACGGAGGTGGAGGTTCTCGCACCGGAGGGGATATGTGATCAAGGCTTTTGAAAAAGCGCCCAACCACCTTCTCCTGCGCCATCGACTGCTTGCCGGCCCGCGCCCGGTAAGCAGAGATAGCTGCCAGGTGCACCTTGAGGGTCGTCGACCGAAGCCCTAGCTGAAAGACCACAGGTAGTCCAAAATACCAGCCACGGGACAGGAAGAGGAGTCCAACCCCTTGTCCTGACACCAAATGGAGAATCTCTTCAATTTGAAGGCATAGCATTTTCTGGTCGACTCCTTATGGGACACCTCAATGATGTTGAGGACCTCGTCGGAAAGACCCAAGGCCTGGAACTCTAGCCGCTCAGGAACCAGACTGTCAGGTGCAGGGATTAAAGGTCCGGATGGAGAACCTTCCCCCTGTCGACTGAGATCAGGTCCGGGTGGGTTGGAAGCCGCCTCGGGAGCCTCGAGCTGAGGCTGAGGAGATCTGGGTACCAGAACTGGCGAGGCCAGTCTGGGGTTACCAGGATCACCTGTGCCTTGTCCCTGCTCATCTTGAGGATCACCTTGTGGATCAAAGGAAAAGGAGGGAAGGGATAAAAGAGGCCCGGGGACCACGGCCTCGAGAAGGCATCCCCCTGCAGTGAGCCCTGCTGGGGGGGGGGGTGTGTGAAACAGCCTCAGCTTCGCATAATCCCTGGAGGCAAACAGGTCCACCTGAGGGGTGCCCCAATGGGAGAACAGGTCTTGCACTACCTCCAGCAGGAGAAACCACTCCTGAGATGCAGCGCCTATCCGGCTGAGGGCATCGGCCATACTTCTGGAGACTCCTGCCATATGCATGGCTAGGAGATCCGCCTCCAGGCTGATCATGAGAGACCAGATGCGGAGCGCCTCCTTGCACAGAGGCAAGGAATGCGTCCCACCCTGACTGTTGAGGGAGTACATGGTCGTGGTGTTGACCGTCTGGACATGAACTACCTGATCCCGTACAAACGGAGTGAAGGCGGTGAGGGCTAGTCGAACCGCTCGAAGCTCCAATAAGTTGATGTGGCATAGAGACTCCTGAAGGGACCAGAGGCCGTGGGCCCGGAGATCGCCCAGATGGGAGCTCCAACCCTTCGGAGGTGTGGTCAACAGAGTGACCGTCGGCTCGAGGAGGACAAACGGGACACCCTCCTGCAGATGAGCTGAGACGAGCCACCACTGCAGGCAATCCCACATCTTCTGGGTCACTGTCACTGGCTGGTCCAGAGGACCGGAGCGCTGTGACCACTGGCTGGCCAGCCCCCATTGCAGGGGGTGCATATGCTAGCAGGCCTAGCGGACCACGCTGGTGCAGACAGCCATGAGGCCCAGAAGGCACAGGAAGTCCCGGGCAGGGTGCAACCAGAAATGATTGGGCAAAGGAGGAAAGGGCCTCGGCCCTGTCTGCTGGGAGCCGAGCTCTGCCCCGATGAACTGAATCACCTGCGATGGGACGAGTTCCGATTTGGCCTCGTTGATGAGGCCAATCTGAGAGCAGACCTGGAGGGCCAGACCCCTGGACCGCTCCACCTCCAACTTGGAGGGGGCTGCAATCAGCCAGTCGTCCAGGTAAGGGTACACCCAGACCCCTCGGCGTCGCAGGAATGTTGTCACCACTGCCATGCACTTGGTGAAGACCCTGGGAGCTGGAGAAAGGCCGAAGGGCATGGCCCGGAACTCGTAAAGAGATCCCTCTGCTGTGAAGCGGAGGAAATCGCTGATGAGATGGACATATTGGGATGTGAAAGAATGCGTCCTGGAGATCCAGAGAGCAGAACCACACGCCTAGTACCAAGGATGGAATGATCTGAGCCAGTGTGACCATCCTGAATGTACGCAGCCTTAGGAACTTGTTCAGGTTGTGCAGGTAGAGAATGGGGCACCAGCCCCTCATCTACTTTTGGACCAGGAATTACCTGGACACAAACCCTGGGTCTGGAGGTGGGTCCGCCACCTCACTGATCACCTTCTTCTGGAGGAGCAGGGTAACGTCAACTCGACGAGCTGACAGAGGCTGTGGAACCCGCTGCCCCCCCGTGGGGCAAAGGCTCGATAGGGAGGGGACTGCTCGAACTCCAGAGGCAGACCCCTGTCGACCACTTCTAGCACCCAGTGGCCCGTGGTGATAGCGGACCAGGCGGAAAGGAAGTGGTGGAGCCATCCCCCCATGGGGGGAACTCGGGGAGGAATGACGAGGCTGGGGGAGACACCCCACATCCAGTCACTGGGCAGGCTTGGAGGAAGAGCCAGCCGAATGGCCTCCTGGACCCTTCCCTCCAGGCTTCCTACTGAAGGAAGTGGCAGACTTGGCCTTAGGGTGCCAAGTGTGAGACTGCTGGCCCTGTTGCTGGTGCTGCTGGGCCGGATGTGCTGCAGGAGCAGAAGGGCAAAAGGGCTTACGCTGCTGCTGGCGGCCTTTGTCCTTCTGGGCAGACGTGATACAGTCCAAGGTGGCATTGGAGTTCGATCCTCTGGAGATGGTCTTCCACCCCTGGCCCGAACAAGCTGGTGCCCCGGAAGGGAACGTCTGCCAGCTTGTGCTGGGTGTCCACCATAAAGGTGGAGATCCGCAGCCAAGCTCTGCGGCACATGGCTACTGCGGCCACTACTGACCGGGCACAAGAGTCACTGATGTCCAAAGTAGTTTGGAGCTGCTGCTTAGCCACCGCCCTTCCCTGATCCCGAACCTACTTGACCGTCGTCTGAAAGTCAGCTGGGAGATGGGGAATCATCTCATCCAGGGAACCCATAAGGGCGTGTGAGAAATGTGCCATCTGTACAGCCGAGCTAGCCTGTCGAAGGCCTAGGGAGGAAGCAGCGTAAACCTTCCGTCTCGAATAATTCAGCTTTTTGGATTCTTTATCGGGCGATTTCTCCACGTCCTGAGCATTCCCGGAATGCCAGAAAACACTGTCGGTCACCAGCCCCTCCTTAGAGGGGTGCTCCGAGAAACCGGAGAGTGAACCAGTGGGGACCGCGTACTTGCGAGCCATCCTGGCCGAAGGCGCGGGACAAGATGCAGGCCACTGCCACAACTCCAAGGCTAGGCCAACAATGGCTTCGGCCACCAGGAAGCCCTCCGTAGGGGAATCTACTCGGTCCAGTATTTCTGTGAGGGGATACCTGGCCTGTTTCTGAATGGGTTCAAGCTGCATCACAGTGGACTCAGATGAGTCAAAGTATGCCCAAGAACGAGGATGGGCTCTCGTCCACCGACCAACCCCCTGCAGATTCCAGGTCAATGGGCTTGGAGTACAGGAAGGAGTCATCATCAGACTCAGAGGAGTCTGCAAACAGCTGCCGAGCGCTTAAGCCACCCTCCACCTGCCGAGGCTGCTCGGGAGTGAGGGTGACCGATAACCTGTGGGGCAAGCCCTGATCCGACCAAGAATCCTTGGTCGGGGCCCCAGTCTTCAGCTGAGGAGGTGGTGGTTCCACCACAATGGTCGGAGCAGCTGGTTTCGGCCGAACAACCAGCGTTGGGGTCGGCTCCTCGACAACTATGAGGGGTTGCTTCAGTCGCTCCGGTGACAGCCACTTAATGGCGGGAGAAGGTGACAGAGTCGGCTTATTACCAGTCAACAAAAGCTGCTGCCACATCATGTCCTTGTAGCGCTGGCATAATTTACGTCGGAGCCTATCCTCCGAAGAGGACAAGCGGTGACAGCGCTTTCCATGGTGCCGAGACTGAGACCACCGATGCCGGAGGGACGTACTCGACCTGGAAGAGAACCGAGACAGAGACCTTCGGGGTCGCCGAAGGATGGGTCAAAGAGGGGCCGGGGAAATCCACTCATCCCTCGGTTCAGGGTCCCCGACAGGGGACTTGAGCACAGGAGGCATGGGCAAGTCCTCGGTTACCACCAGTAGAACTGGTGAAGAGGGCGTCGTCTGCTTCTCCAGTCGATAAACCGTCCAAGGGGAAAATCTGGGGCAGCGAGCGCTGACGGGTGTCTCGGCTGGTTGACCCGACGGGGACACCATGAAGCCAGCGGCCTTAGCCGCAACCTCGACCGAAGTCGAGAGCCGACGGTCCGGTGAAGGGGATCTCCCACTCCCACGAACGTCGATGGTGAGACTTACCTTTTGGTTCTTTTTTCTTGGACTTACTGGTATGTTCCGATGGCCCTTCTCCCTTGGTGGAGAGGGACTGGCAAAGCTCCTTAAAAGAAGCAGTGTAGGAGGAGCCCAAGGAGAGCGGGATAAACACTGCTGCCGAGGAGGAAGATGAAGTGGCCTGGGCCGCCTCCTCCTCGAGGGCAATCAACTGCTCCAGCTGCTCCGCGGAGCCCACAGCCGTGGACACCACCCATCGGGCCCCCTTTGACTTCATCGGCGGTACCGTTTCTCGGGGTGCCCAAGTTGTAGTCTGGCAGCACTGTCCTCTAAAACCAAAGCCGAGAAGGACTTGCACAGATCACAGGCCTGCGAATCGTGGGCAAGACCCAGGCAGTAAACACACGTGGAGTGCGGATCGGTCCAGGACATCATCTGCCCGCAAGGGCACCGACGGAAGCCGGGAGTGGATTTATCCATTGCAGCCACGAGGGAAGATGAAGAATGTAGTCTAGTAAACTTTAAAATAATTTTCGGAAAACCCGAAGAGTTTGGATCCAGGCCTAAAACGCAGAGCACTAAGGAGGGAACCTGAGATTCCAAGCGGTGAGGAAGATCTGGCGTCATGGGGCGGAGCCGAGGGTTTTACCACCCGGGTGGGTGGGAGGAGCCAGCTTGAAGACCTTCTGGCAAGATTTAAAGCGGCAAGGAACCTGCACAAAGTGTGGATTGAACAACATATCCACGTCCCTAGAATCATGCTCCACTGGAATAAAAATAAGTAAAAACCATTTGAGTAGTACTAGAAGCTGCAAATTTACAAACAAAGGTTCAGATGGCACAATGCCAGAGGAAACAAACTATCAGTCACAGCAGGCTGAAATTGGGTATAAATAGGAAAATCCACTCAGTAAAATGAATAGCACACTCTTTCTTGCATAAAAACAGGCATAAAACTGTTTGGTTCCCAAGGCAGTAGAAACCCTGAGGATTCAATTAGTGACTTGGTACGCTTGTGCATCAGGCATTCAAAAGCATACAGGATGCTCCAAAAAAACAGGTTTCGGTAGCCAGTAAGATGAGAGGAAGCACACTGAGGCTGGAGAGAACATACTAGTGGACATTAATCAGGCACAGTATGACACTGTTAGGCCTGTACCAGGCAGCAAACGTGGCATCCTCTAAGGCAGGCACCACAATGGCAAAAGATTTTGGCAGTTCGAGGAACTATTAACTTCTTTTTAGTAATGCCCTGTTCAACCAGATTGAATCCTATGGCAGCTTACAACTGCTGCATCATGGTAAGGAAAGTGGGATCTTCTGAAAGGGACCATGGTGTGCTCATCACTGAGTCCTCACTGCATGTTGAGACAGAGGAGCTGGTGCCACAGTGACAAGTGGCTTTTAGCATAATCCTCAGCCTCATCCTTCTGCATTATTAAGTCAGGGTTATATTCATACTCATGTTGAGCGAGTGAACTGGGAGAAGAGCGTGTCAGCAATGTTGGCGGTGGCACTGAAGGTAGCTGCTGCAAGGGTATACCCTGCGGCGTCCACGGGAGGTTGGTGACAGGCCCCATCAACGTCCCCACTGGAACAGGAAGGCCAGGTAACAGGCATCTTCTGTCCAAATCTATAAGAGACTTGCCTGACCGTCAGCACCCATATGGTCCGAAGGTGTGACTGGAGGAGTCAACCGGGGCCAAGTCCATGATGATATACCAGCTGTACTTTGTCTGGCAGTGCCTATGCCAAGCCCCAACCTTGGTGTCGTGATGACGGTCAGTGGGGACAGGCTGTGTTCCCATCAGAGTGGATGGTGACAAGGAGGTCATACCTGTATAACAAAGTGGCAACCTGGAATACACCATCCTGGTGTTTGTGTTTGACTCAGACACATTGTCCCGGCATCTGGACAACCACGTTTCAGTCAACTGGGCCAGAGACACTGTACCCATCTGTTGGAGGGCCTCCTTGATTCGTGCTACCTTCTGTTCGAGGAGATGCTCCCACAGAGCCTCTTTACACATCGCCTGGTTGCAGAACTGAAATCCTGGCAAGTTTTGCAGCCTTTCACACTGGGGTCTGGGCCTAGGCAGCAGACAGACAGCGTGGGAATCGCCGATGTAGATCTTGTCTCCACACTCACAGTACCAAGAGAGTCTAGACAGTTCTTTCGATGACATGCAGGTTGTCGAAAATCACTGTAAAAGTGAGCTTTCTTAGAGGGAAAATAAAAAATGGCTATTACAGCACTGTTTATGGTGGGAAAAGAACTGAGGAGAGGAGGTGACGCCGTTTATGTATATGCTGACGTCAAATGTCATCATGGGTGGCCCCTGGTTGACTGCTTGAAAAAGTTTCCATGTGGTCCTGGTGGTTATGAATTCCATAGGTGTGGCCCGATAAGAGATTCTCAAAGAAGATCGGTCTTCCTTTGGTGCAGCACTTTCACGTTCCAGGTCATCTGAATAATGAAGAGCACTATTTGTTCAAATACACATTTTCACCGAATCAGTAGAGCTATGTTGTTTAAAAAAATATCCAGAATTCTGTGCCTTTAAAGGCAACAGCCATGATTTTCACACTAAAAACCTTTCTAAATATGGCCAAGGATCTTCAATCTGAATGCACAAACTGTACCGAGATGTCAGGCATTCTAACTGTGCATTCCTAACCAGTACCAAGACAGCCACTGATTGGCTAAGTGCATTTGAGACCTCCCAAGATGGCGCCCACCACGAATACGTGGAAGATGGCACGGGAACTCTGACAATCTCATGCACTCCTTGCAGTGATTGAAATTCCAATTTTACACTCCCTTAGCTCATAACTTCAACAAATTCCTACCTTTTCTGTACGGTGAAAGGATTCAGCCCTACAAGACACTGCAACCCAGGGTTCCCAAACCTGATGCCCTGCAAGGAGAGGCATATGCAGAACGCCAACACTTTTAAAATTTTTCTTTTGCTACTACCGATTGTTGCAATCACCACAGAGCAGCAAAAGAACTATAATATGCCATAATTTAAGAAATTCGCTTGATGAGGAGAAAAAATATTCCAGAAGAGCAAGAATTTGTCTACCAGCTAGGACAGGATGAAAAGATGGGAGTCCAGGAAGGGGTGTGCCCCAATACTTCATTAAGAATGTTTCATCCTTTCCCAGCTAGCAGGGGAGGACAGCCCATACTAACTGCTGACTGCCTATAAAACCTGACACACAAAGGTTTACATACTGCTTCCTGAGGCGACACATACCCACACTTAACCCCCCTACAGTCTACTGACCTGTTCGAGGTCAACATCATCAGCCAGTTTCATGTTCTTAGTGTGAATCTGCAGGATCTCCAGCCGGCCAGTGGCATCGGGAATACCAATATCGACCTCTCTGTCAAATCGGCCTGCAAAGTAAGAAAATTGATGTCAAAATGTATTCTTGCCTATTGACACTAAACTCCTCCCCTCCACCAAAATAAGGGAACAGCTACTGTCGTTGTGAAAGATGCTGTATAAAAGTCAATTACACTCTTTCTGTTCTAAAAATTACCTGCACTCAGCCCAGTGGATGTGTACCTCCATCCTGAAAGCATGAAGCATCATCTCCATGGAAATCAGGTCTTGTGCAGTGAGGCAACATTCTGTTTAGTCACCAAGCTGGGTAAACAACCTAGATAGGTCCAACAAGTTCTACATATTTTATAGGATATCAGCCTTTATTCAGTCCAAGACCTTACAACAGTAAAGCAAGTTTGAAAACTTCAGTGCTATGAGGCTGTGTGTAAATCCTCATAGGACAAACCATACACAGGCCTTTTTTTTTTTTTTTTATAATAACTGGTGCAAGGCTGAGACAGAGAAACTAAGCTGCATTTGTGTGAGCGAGCTGGTCCCAGAGCAGTGACCAGTCACACAAATGAACAGGTTACTCACCTGTAACAGTAGTTCTAGAAGTGGTATATGTATGTTGTTCATCCACACTCTTTGGCATGTCCCTTTCCCTTTAAATCTTGCCGGAAGTCTTCAAGCCGGCTCATCCCATCCACCCGGGTGGTATAACTCTCTGCTCCACCCCATGACGCCAGATCTTAGCCCACTGGAAGCAAGGTTGTGCGCCTTAAAGCCGGGGAGGTCGGGTGGGTGCATGTGGATGAACAACATGTACCACTCCTAGAACTACTGTTACAGGTGAGTAACCTGTTCTATGAGCGTGGATATGTTGTTCATCCACACTCTTTGGCAGACTCCTAGCAGTCCTCCGGGAGGAGGGAGGCAATGCGCACACCCGCTACTTAGGAAACAGAGACTGGAGAACCAAGGCCCCAAAACCAGCATCCCAGCGTGACTCAAGGTCAATGTGGTAGTGGGAAATAAAGGTGTTTGCTGACGTCCAGGTAGCAGCCCGACAGATTTCCTGGATAGGGATGTCCCTGGAAGCAGCCACCAATGCAGCAGTATGGCTGGTAGAATGAGCTCTTAACCCTCTGGGAGGCTCCTTGCCCGCCAACTCATAGCACAGACCTATGCATGATGTAATTCATCTTGCTATGGTGCATTTGGCTGCTGGCCTGCCAGAAACGGCTTCAGCGTAGGTGACAAATAGCTAGCGAACCTCTCCACGAATTTCCGCCATCCTCTCCTTGTAGTAGGAGAGAGCAAGTCTCAGGTCCAGAGTATGGAGCCTGTACTCGGCATCCAAGGTGTAGTTAGGGTAGTAAACCGGCAGAGACAACACCTGGTTAAGGTGAAACTCTGACACCACCTTCAGAAGGAATTTTGGTTGGGGGCGCAGGACAACTTTGTCCCTGTGAAAGACCATATAAGGGGAGTCCACTGAAAGCGCCTGGAGCTCCCGTCCTTCCAGCTGACGTGACAGCCACCAGGAAGGCCGTCTTCCATGACAAGTGTAACATCTCACACTTGTGCATGGGTTCAAATGGCTAGCCCATGAGCTTTGCCAAAAACCAGCAACAGATTCCACAGAGGTGGAGGTTCACGCACCAGAGGGGAAATGTGATCTAGGCCTTTGAAGAAGCGTCGACCAGTGTCTCCTGTGCCAATGTCGGCTGACCAGCCCGCGCCCGGAAAGCAGAAATGGCTGCCAGGTGCACCCTAAGGGTCAATGACCACAGATCTCCTTTGGAGGGAGACCAAAGGTAGTCAAAAATGTTAGCCACAGAGCAGCATACGGGGTCCAGACTTACCCTGGCACCAAATGGAAAACCTTTTCCATTTGAAGGTGTAACATTTCCTGGTAGATTCCTTTCTAGATGCCTCCACTACAGTGTAAACATTTTCAGAAAGACCCAGAGCCTGGAACTCTAGTCACTCAGGTACCAGGCTGTGAGGTGCAGGGATAGAAGGTCCAAATGGAACACCTTCCCCTGGTTCAGCGATATCAAGCCCGGGCGTGTACAAAGCTGTTCCGGGGGCCTGCAGCTGAGGTGGAGAAGATCTGGATACCAGAACTCGCGCGGCCAGTCTGGGGCTACCAGAATCACTTTCGCCTTGTCCCTCCTCACCTTGCATAACACCTTGTGGATCAAGGGAAATGGAGTGAAGGTATAGAGGAGGCCTGGGGGTTCACGGCCTCGAGAAGGCATCCCCCTGCAGCAAGCCCTGCTGAGGGGGGCGGGCATGATACAGCCTCAGCTTGTTTTTTTCCTGGAGGCAAACAGGTCCACCATTGGTTTACCCCAATGGAAGAACAGGCTGTAAGCTACCTCTGGATGGAGCCATCACTCCGTGGAATGTCTGGCCTATGCGGCTGAGAGCATCCACCTGCTGGTTCGAGGCTCCTGCCACATGAATGGCTAGGAGATCCACCTACAACTGGCTTAGGAGGGTCCAAATGCGAAGCACCTCCTTGCAAAGCAGATGGGAGTGCGTGCCACCCTGCTTGTTGAGGTAATACATAGTCGTGGTATTGTCCGTCTGGACTTAAACCACATGACCCCAGAGCTGAGGAGCGAAAGCTGACGGTGCCAGTCTGACTGCTCTGAGCTCCAACAGGTTGATGTGGCATCGGGACTCCTCGGGGGTCCAGAACCCGTGGGCCCTGTTGTCCCCCACGTGGGCTCCCTAGCCCATGAGAGGAGCATCCGTCGTAAGGATGACCGTCGGCTCGGGGGCGGACAAACGGAATCCCTTCCTGCAACCGATCTGGGGTGGTCCACCACTGAAGAGCATCCCACATCATCTGGGTTACAGTGATTAGCTGGTCGAAGTGACCATATCGCCGAGTCCAGTGGGCAGCCAGCTCCCACTGAAAGGGGCGCATGTGCCACTGGGCCCAATGGATCACCGAGATACATGCCTCCATGTACCCCAGAAGGCGCAGAAAGTCCCGGGAAGGGCGCAAATGCCCAACAAATGATCGGGAAAATGAGGAGAGAACCTCCGCCCTGTCCACCGAAGCCGAGCTCTGGCTTGACAAGAGTCGAGATCTGCCCCGATGAAGCCCATCACCTGCGAAGGCACAAGTTCCGACTCGGCCTCGTTGATCAGGAGGCTGAGTTGGGAGCAGGTTTTGAGGGCCAGATCCCTGGACCTCTCCACCTCCTGTTGGGTGGAACCTGCCAAGAGCCAATCGTTGAGATAAGGGTAGATTCTGACTAGACGCCAAAGGTGGGCCGCCACCACTGCAATGCATTTGGTGAAAATCCGTGGGGCTGATGACAGGGCAAACGGCATGGCTTAGAACTCGTACAGGGTCCCCTCAACCCTGAAGCAGAGGAACCGCTGATGGGACGGACGGATTGGGACGTGAAAGAACGCATCCTGTAGATCCAGTGAACAGAACCACGTTTCTCTCCAGGGATGGTATGATCTGGTTCAGAGTGACCATCCGAAAGGTGTGAGACCCAAGATATTGATTCAGGTGGTGGAGATCTAGGATGACGCGCCAACCCCCAGTCCGCTTGGGCACCAGGAAGTACATGGAAAAGCCTGGGTCTGTCTGAGGATCTGGCACTGGAACTACGGCCTCCTTATGGAGGAGCTGTGCTACATCGTCTCGAAGAGCTGACTGGGTGCATGCGGAAATCCGTTCCTCCCAAAATGCGCGGGCTCGGCTGGGAGGGTACTGCTCAAATTCTAGAGGCAGTCCCTGACTGACCACTTCGAGAACCCACCTGTCCAAAGTGATTGCGGACCACGTGGAAAGGAAGTGGCGGAGCCGACCCCCCACGGGACGACCCAGAGCTGGCGTAACATGTGTAGGGGTGGCAACCCCAACCAGTCACTGAGCAGGCTTAGAAGAGGAGGTTCCAGGACCTGAGCTCCGGCCTCCTTTATGGGGTTGCTGAGGACCCTGCTTGGGCAGAGGGCACCAAGCTTGAGCCTGCTGCTGCTGTCGATGTTGCTTTCCTTGACAGGAGGGCTGCAGGACCGCAGGGGGAAAAGTGCCGAAATGGCTTCTTTCTCTTCTGCTGGTTCTTGCCCAAAGAACCCTTGGCAAAAGTAGCATCCAAGGTGGCAATGGACTGCTCTATACACAGAAGATGACCGGTCCTATCCTGGACCGAACAAGTCAGTACCCAGGAAGGGAATGTCAGCAAGCTTATGCTGAGTATCCGCCAGGAAGGAGGAAAGCCTCAGCCAAGTTCTGTGGCAAGAGGCCACTGCGGCTGCCAGCAAGCGGGCACAAGAATCCCCGATATCCAAGGCCATCTGGAGCTGCTGTTTAGCAACAGCATGGCCCTGGTCATGGACCTGATTGACCGTGCTCTGCATGTCCAGTGGGAGATGAGGGAGGACCTCGTCTAATGACCCAAGAAGGGCACGAGAGAAGTGTGCCATAACAACAGCCAAGCTGGCCTGACGAAGGCCCAGAGAAGAGGCCGCATAGACCTTACGGGCAGTGTGGTACATATTCTTGGACTCCTTGTCCGGGGGTCAGTAAGTGTCAGCCAAACTATCAGTACACCTCTGCTCTCTGCCGAAGGGTGCTCTGTGAACCCCTCAAGGGACCCCATGGGCACAGAGTACTTGCGAGCTATGCCAGCAGATGGTGCTGGGCAGGAGGCAGGACGCTACCGAAGTTCAAGGGCTGGGCCAACAATAGCCTCGGTCACTGGAAAGGCCTCCAACGGGGTATCCCCTTCTCTTAAGAATGTTGGTGAGAGGGTACTCCGCCTTTTTCTGTATAGGCTCCAGGGGCATGGTCCGCGGTGACTTATCGACAGACGTCGGGGAAGCCCTGTGTCCTGTCGATCCTCTTTCAAGGGCGCCCCTCCCTTGGGCTGTTTAGGCGGTGGTTCAACCCGAATCGGTGGAGAGAACCGGAGTAGGCCTAACCAGGAGACGGCCCAGCCCCACAAGTGGAGGAACAGAGGGCTTCGGTTCCGGAGGGGTCGGCTTCGGCCTAGGAGGCGAGAGCCAAGTGATGGCCAAGGTATATGGCAGAGCTGGCTTCTGCCCAGTCAAGATCAGCTGCTGCCACACAAGGTCTTCATAGTGCCGGCGGAGTTTCCACTGGAGCCTCTCCTCGTCCGAGGAGGATGACCTGTGACAGCGCCTCTTTTCCTGGTGGCAAACAACTTCCTGGTACGTTAAATCCAAGGGGTCCTGGACCGAGACAGAGATCGGGGATGCCGACTGCCTCGATCGGGAGACACCAGAATTGTTGAGACCCGAGGGTCTGGGACCGGGTCCCTTGATGGACACCAGCAAGCTGGGTCTCCTCATCTGGAAAGACCAGGACCAGAGTCCTATCTGAGTAGTCTGGTACAGCCGGCGACAAGGGGTCGATCGGGTTGAGGATAATTTCAACCTCGCCAGCCATTTCCTCAGTCCCTTGGCCAGACAGAAGGTCCGAAAAGCCAGCGGCTGAGGATGCGATCTCGACTGAGGTCGAGATTGCATCCTCTTGGGACTCTGATCTCTCCCGGTCCCAAGAGCGTCTCCAGCGAGACGAAGACAATGGGTCCTTCTCCCTCTTCCTAGAGCAGGAGGAGTGCAAGCCCGAGGGTGCCTCACCCTGAGTGGGGAGAGACTGGCACATCTCCCTGAAGGAGCCTGTAGAAGTAGAGCTTAGGTTCAGCAGGACAAAGAAGCTTCGACTGGCCGAAGTGTGAGCTGCTTCCTCCTCGAATGCCTTCATCTGTTCCAGCTCTTCAGCGGATCCCGCGGAAACCGCCCACCTAGCCTCCTTCGATTTCACCGACGGGTTTCTTTTTCCAGTCTCCCCAGCTTTAAGCATGCTTTGCGGTCATCCAGGACATTGGGATGGAAGGCCAAGCAAAAACCGCATGACGAAGTGTCATGTCAGACACCTAGGCAGTAAACGCACGTGAGGTGGGGATCAGTGCATGACATCTTCTGGCCACAAAGGCACAGCCGAAATCTTGAGGAAGATTTTTCCTCCGTAGTCGATGCGACGAAAGCACGATCGCTAACTTGAACAAATTTGATTTTCTGTAAAACCGACAATTTGAAAGCCAGGGCCTATGAAATACTGAGAGCACAAGGGAACCTGTATCTTCCAGCGGAAAGGAAGATCTAGCGTCATGGGGCGGAGTCGAGGTATATATCACCCGGGTGGGTGGGAGGAGCCAGCCTGAAGACTTCCGGCAAGATTTAAAGTGGAAGGGGACTTGCCAAACAGTGTGGATAACAACATATCCACGCTCGTTCCAGAGTCAGAAGGTTTTGGCAGACGGGCAGGGAAACCGGAGGCTCCACTGTCAGTTGCTGAAGCAGAGAGAACCAAATCAGACACGGCCAGTAGGAAGCAATCAGGATCATATGTGCTCCCTCCACCTGAAGTTTCAGTAATACCCTCTACAGTAATGGAAAGGAAGGGAATGTGTACATGAGTGTCCCTGTCCAGCATAGAGACAGCGTATCTCTCCAGAAAACCATGCCCTGGAGCAAACGACCAAAAAGTTGGCAGTTTTGTGTTGAATGGGGATGCGAACAGATCGAGGTCTGGTCGACTCCAACGGGGGAATATGTCGTCTACCACAGACTCTCAGCTCCCACTCGTGGGCTCTGGCTTGAGTGCGGCTGAGTGCGTCTGCTAGGACGTTCTGAACACTAGGGACGTGCAGTGCCATGAGGTGGAGAATGTGCTGAACTGCCCAGGACCATACTCTCGTCGCTTCACAAGAGTGGGTACAAGTGAGTGCCTCCTTTTTTATGTACCAGACAATACAAGTCTGTCTGGATCATGAGTGATGGTGCTGGAAGGCCTGGAGGGTATACAGCACAGCTCTCATCTCCAGTACATTGATAGAGAGTGCAAGTTCCCTCTGAGCCCAAGGTCTTATGGGTTCCAAAGTGGACTCCCAATCCCAGTCCTGAAGCGTCTGTCATCAGGGTCTTTTGGGGGGGAGGGGGGCTGAAAGGGGACACCTCCTCGGAGGTTGTCCAGGTTCTGCCACCACAAGGAGGGACAGGAAGCACATCCTTAGGATCACGAGAACAGCTGCACAGGAGTCTGAGCTGGACGTCACTGTCCACCTAGGGACAAATGACTTGGCTCATCATGAGATCAGAGCAGTGCAGAAGGACTTTGTAGAGTTGGGGAGGGGCCTAAGACAAGTAGCACACACAGTATCCTTCTCAGAGGTGCTGCCTGTCAGTGGCATGGGTGAGGCGGGGGTACTTTGCACCATACAGTTAACGAATGGTTAAAAAATGGTGTGGAGCACAGGAGTTTGGCTTCATTGGGGACTGGGGTTCCACCTGGAGGGACACCAGCCTATACTGGCAGGATGGTCTGCATCTGTCCAGGAATGGAACAAGTCTTTTGGACAATCGGTTTAAATGCTTCATAGGCAAGCTTTCAAACTAGTCAAGGGGGGAGGCACTGATAAGCAGCAGGAAAATCCCAGCCTCCCCCTACAAAACAGAGTACTAAATGAGAAAAAGACCAAGGCAGAAAGGTCAGTGGGGGATGCTGCTACAGAAGGTAAAGCCATCAAAAAATGGAGAGCATTGAGTACCAATGCCCGTAGTCTGGGTAACAAGCTTCCTGAATTAGTGGCCTTGATGGAGGAGGAACATCTGGATATCGTGGCAGTCACAGAAACATGGTACACACAGAACCATGACTGGGACGTAAACATACCAGGATACACTATCTACAGATGGGACAGGGAGAGTAAAATAGGAGGAGTAGCTCTCTACATAAGGGAAGGAATAAAAGCAACAGAACAAAAGGGTGAACAGGGAGGAGAAGCAGCACTGTGGGTCAATTTGGAGGCAGGCAATGGCACCACAATCCGCGCAGGGGTTGTATACAGACCCCCCTCTCAGGGGGAAGAAATGGACAAGAAAACGATAGAAAATATACTTAGAATGGCAGATAAAGGGGAGATATTGCTGATGGGTGATCTGAATATGACAGATGTTAACTGGAGTGCAGTTGTAGCAGCCACTTCTAAGAGTGGGGTTGTTCTAGATGCCCTACAGGGGGCATGCTTTAGACAACTAGTATTGGAACCCGCTCGAGAGGGAGCAATCTTAGACCTGGTCCTCTCAAATGGAGATGGAGAGAGGATCACAGATGTAGAAGTGGGTAGCCATCTGGGAATTAGCAACCATCAAACAGTATGGTTCACAATAAACACAGCAATAGAGTCAAGCCATACAAAGGCAAAAGTACTGGACTTCAGGAGGGCAGACTGTCAAAATGGGTGAGTGCCTAAGGAATGCACTAGCAAATAGGTAGGAAGGAGGGGTAGAAAAACAATGGGGAATAATAAAAACTGCCATCACAGAGGTAACAAGCCTTTGTGTGAAGCAAATACACATAACAAAACGATGTAAGAAACCACTATGGTTCTCAAAGGAGGTGGCAGTAAGGTTCAAGAGAAAAAGAAAGCATTCAGAAAGTACAAGGAATCACAGAAGGAGCAGGACAGAGAATTGTATCAGTTAAAGCAAAAGGAAACTGGGAAGGCAGTCAGAACAGCAAAGGCCCAAACTGAGGAAAAGATAGCCAACTCAGTTAAGAGGGGGCATAAAACCTTTTTTAGGTACATCAGGGAGCGAAGGGAGGGATAGTGAGGCTTAATAAAGGGAAGGGGGTGGGCAGAGGGTGATGGTGAAAAGGCAGAGATACTAAAATATTTTTGCTCAGTATTTACAAATGAAGAGGGGGAGGTACCTAAAACAAATAAAAGAAACACTCTGGATACAGAAGTTGATACCAGCCTTTTTACAGAAAAAAGAGTTCTGAAAGAACTCTTAAAACTGAAGGTGGACAAAGCAATGGGGCCTGATGGGATTCATCCCAGAATTCTAAAAGAACTAAGGGTAGAACTAGTGACACCATTGACTACCATCTTTAACAAATCATGGGAGGATGGGGTGGTACCTGAGGAGGGCAGATGTGATTCCCCTTCAGAAAAGTGGGAGCAGGGCAGAAGCAAGAAACTACAGACCTGTTAGTTTAAACTCAGTGATAGGGAAAATGATGGAATCACTTCTGAAGGAAAGAATTGTCGAGTACCTAGAGGCCAGAGGGGAACACGACCCAAGACAGCATGGATTCACAGCAGGAAGGTCATGCCAGACGAATCCAATAGATTTCTTTGACTGGGTGACCAAAGTAGTAGATGAGGGAAGAGCTGTGGACACGGCCTACCTAGACTTTAGCAAGGCATTTGACTCAGTCCCACACAAAAGATTAATATACAAGTTAGCCAGCCTGGGAGTGGGTCCCAAGATGATAGCCTGGGTAAAGAATTGGCTGAAGAACAGGACACAGAGGGTAATAGTAAATGGAGTCCACTCTGAAGAAAGGGGGGGTTACTAGTGGGGTGCCGCAGGGTTCAGTATTAGGACCGGTCCTCTTCAATGTCTTTATAAGTAACATTGCAGAGGGACTGGAAGGAAAAGTATGTCTCTTTGCAGATGAGACAAAGATCTGCAACAGAGCTGATGCACAAGGTAGGGTGGAAAGGATGAGAAGAGACTTGGCAAAGTTAGAGGAATGGTCAAATGTATGGCAGCTTAGATTTAATGCTAAGAAGTGCAGGGTAATGCACCTGGGAAACAAAAACCCAGGGGAAGAGTACACAATGGAAACGGACCTGGGGGTAGTCATATCAGATGACTTAAAGGTGGGCAAGCAATGCGAGAGGGCAGTGAGGAGGGCTGTGGGGGATACTGGGATGCACAGTGAGAGGCATCACAAGTAGAAAACAGGAAGTTGTTATCCCTCTGTACAGACAGCTGGTGAGACCCCATCTGGAGTACTGTGTGCAGTTCTGGAGACCCAGTCTCCGCAGGGACATAGACAAGATGGAAGCTGTCCAGAGGAGGGTAATGTAAGGAAGTGTTTTTTCACAGAGAGGGTTGTGGATGCATGGAACGGCCTTCCGGAGGAGGTTGTGGAGTCAAAAACAGTGGTTGAATTCAAGCATGCATGGGACAGCCATAAGGCAATTCTAGGGAGTGGGGTTAGAAAGAGGTAGGCTGCTGGTTAACTAGGATCTACAGCCTATCCATTAGGTAGGGAAATGGGCAGACTGGGTGGGCCAAGCGGTCCTTATCTGCCATCAAATTCTATGTTTCTATGTTTCACAAGAGGTCTCGAGCCATCAGGTCGGAGACTAGGATCACGTGGTCCAGGTCATCTGATCTCTGGTCCCACTGTACTCAAGAGTCCACTGCGTAACTTACATATGGAGTCGGGCCAGATGTACAGTCGGGATGGCAGCTGCCATGAGGCCTAGCAGCTAAAGCGACCTTGCAGAGGTTCGCCTCTGGGAAGTCACCATGTGCGCTTTTTGGTGGAGTCTCTGCCCTGTCTGGTGGGAGGAAGGCTCTCCCTGGACTGTATCCAACACTGCCCCAATAAACTGTAGGCGATGTGAAGCAATAAGGTGGGATTTGGGATAACCGACTAATGCCCACCTGCAGGAAAAGGTCCAGGGTACTGGATAGAGATCTGAGTCAGCTGTCCCTTGATGAAGCTGAGAGGAGCCAGTCACTGAGGTAGGGGAACACATGAATATCCTGTCTGCATAATGTCGCAGCAACCACTGCTAGGCACTTCGTGAACACTGTGGGTGCCAACAGGTCAAGAAGGAGGTCTTTGAATTGGAAATGTTCTCCCTGAAAAGAGAATCTGAGGAAGCGGCAGTGAGAAGGGACAATTGGGATATGCAGGGAAAAAGACCCGGCAGAAATAGCACGTGGAACCTCTTGAACTCTACAAAGAAGTTCAGACTGCTGAGGTCCAGTATTGGTCTGAAGCTGCCAGTCTTCTTGGGGACTAGAAAAAAGTAGGACTAGTATTCCCTGCCCGTCTGACTCTTGGGGACGGGTTCTATGGGTGCTTTCTGCAGTAAAGACTTTCCTCTCTGACCAAGTGGATGTGACCCAGAGGGTAATAAGAGGGACCTGGAGAATGCTCTGGTGGTCTCTAGAAACTAGATTGTGTGCCCTTGGGCTATGAGTTGAAGTACCCATGAATCCGCTGTCATTGCCTCCCAACCCGGTAGCTGGTTTGCAAACCTGCCTCCTACTGGTTCCCCTTGGTCTGGGTAAGGGGTCAGGAGGGTGCAGAACGAGTCAGGAGGTGGCAGGGAGGGTGGAGGGCACAGTTCCACAGGCTCTGAGATTTAGCCAGGGCAGCCATGCCCGCCACGGGTGCCCCAAGTTTGTTCAGACATCGGTTCTGCTGTTGCCTTTGCTGAGGCTGCTTGGGCTTCTGAGGGAACTTGTACATGAATCGGACAGTGCGCAAGCCTTTGCCCTTGTCTTGTAAATCAGTAAGGATATCTTTGACATCCCCTCCGAACAGAACCGGACCCTGGAAAGGGGCATCCTGGATGGCAGATTAGAACTCAGGCGCCAGGCCAGAAATCTGCAGCCATGAGTGCCTTCTCAGGCTGACTGCAGTAGCCATACCTCTCGTGGAGGCATCCACCATGTCACAGGTGGCCCTCAGTGTGCGTTAGCTAGCGGATCTAGCCATCCGCACCATACTGGCCATGTCTTCCTTTAGCTCAGAATCAGGGAGTTTCTCCAGCTTGGATTCCAGCTGACCCAGAATAGATTCTGGTAGACTAACATATGAGCAATGTAACCGAGTGTTGTAATGGCTAAGGCGGATGAAGAGTAAAACCTCTTGACAAACTGATCCAGTACCTATGACTCCTTGTCCGGAGAAGTACTGAGGTGTTTTGGTTTGGGTGAACAGTCATGTGCAGTACTGATAACCACTGAGTCGGCCTCAGGATGGACGCTAAGGTGATCCTTCCCCTCTGGCGTCTGGTACACCGGTCTGCCATACTTGAAACTGGTGCCAGGGAAGCAGGTTGTTTTCATATTGTGGAGGCCAAATCTTCATGAGGGCCTATCCACAGCAGGATAAGAGTTGGAGACTGATCAGATAATTCCAGATGCTCAGCAAGTCTGTCATTGCGGATCTAGTTTCTCCATCCACCAGTCATAGGCCGCTGGAATCTTTTTGAGGAGCTCCAGAAAGTAAGGGACCTCAGGAGGGAACTTTGGAGAGTTGTTCGGCTCCTCCGGGGATGGGAATTCATAATCTGATCCTGAATGAGCAGTGTCAGAGTCAGTTTCCGACATCGAGCTTTCATCAGAAGTAGAGTGTCTGGGTAAAGGGATGTCCACAGGTCTCGACAGGTCCACAGGTCTCGAGATTTCTGTGGGCCGCTGCAGCAGAGGCTCAACAGACCTGCCTGACGAAGGTCTGGAGTTTGTTGACGGTAGTCTGTACATCTGTTCCCTGGTGACTGTAGGGTGACGTTTCTCCAGTTCTGACATGAGCTGAGATTTTGTTTCATCATACCAATAACAAAGCATCACCTGCAGGTCCACCTGGGGCAGAGGTGGAGGCCAATGTCCGTAGCCGGACATCGGGTAGCCTGGCACCTGGTAATAAGGTGATGGGTATGTCGGTGGATAGCCTGGCGATGGGTACTGAGGAAAACCCGGCATCCGGAATCCTGGTGTCTGACACCCCAAAGGGTAGTGTGGCACCGGGATAGCTCGGTAGAGCACCAGAGGGGCCAGTGAGGAAGGCCTGACAGTGGGGCTACTGGGTCTGGCGGGAGGACCGACAGGCAGAGCCCCCGGTGGATCCAGTGGACCTGAAGGAGGGCCTGATGGCCTGTCTAATGGGCCTACAGGAGGGCCAGTGTCAGACCTGGCCAGCAGCCCAGCCAGGACCCGAAGGACCCGAGTTACCATCGGGCCAGGCGTAGCGCGAACTGGTATCGGCAACGGGGTAGTGCCTGCCGGTGGTCCCTCTCCCTAATCCGGATCCCATAGTATTCGGGAATCCAGAGGAACCACCTCAAGAGGCGGAGGGGGAGAATACAGAGGAGAAGGGCCCTCTGGGGTAAGCTGCGGCTCAAGTGACAGCTGATCCAGTTCGACGTCAGGAATGTTGGCGGGGCCTGACAGAGGATACAGGGCTTGGCGCATGTCAGATGGTCCGATGTGCGACTTAACTATGGTCGTGCGATCGTCTGAGGAGCAGACAATCGACTTACTAACCACGCTACTCGCAGTAGACCCTGTAGTCTTGAAGGTCCAAGGGGAGCTGGTATCTCCTGTGTCCAGGAGACTCCCATCAGAACAGAAATCTGTCCCAGAGGTGGGGCCAATGGCTGCTCGGCAGCAGCAGAAGCGGCCTGGCTGAGGACCCCCTGGGGGGGGGGGGGCCTCCTTGTCCCAGCTTCAGGAGGGGGCATAGCGTGATGGACATTGTTCCCGGTCCAGATGTCTCTCCTTGTCCCGTTTCTTTCTGCAATGGCCCTCTGGGGAAGAGGACAAGCTCCTGAGTTTCTTCAGCTCCTTCGCCATGGATGCCATTTTTAATTTCAATAAATAGGCCTCCAGGGTCTGCTGACAGCGTTTCCATGTGGCCTGGCTGAAGTTTTAGCAGGACTCAAGTTTTAGCAGGACTCACAGTCCTCTGTCTTGTGCTCTGGGTCCAGGCAGAGGGAATGGCCATCTGTGAGACAGCCGAGTTCCACAGGAGTCACACCTTTTTTTATGCGAATTGGGAGGTGTCAGAGGCGACATACATGATCACAACACTAACACTATGAGAAAAAGAAATAAACGAGTAGAAATACATATCCAAAATGATGTCGACAAAAGCAACATTCTCCGCGAGGTCCAATGTGCACAGGTCGACAACAGGAAAGAACTGAAGGGTGGGCGTGGGGACCGCATACTATATAACACCTCGCTGATGGTCACGTGATGTCAGGTGGGCAGTCCCCGCCAGACACTGCTAGCTAAAGTTTTCCATGAGGTCCTAGCACTTGGCGGCCTAGTCCTATCTGTTAGTACCTACTGCAAGAGCCCCTTTGTAGTAAGATCTTTAATTTTACCGTCAGTTGATTCTACTGCTTCTTTCCTCCATAACCTACCACACCAGATTTCTGATGCAACTCAAGAGCAGTCTTTCCCACTCACAGATTCAAAGGAACGCTATGGAGATGAAGCACAACTGAAACAAAACGCCACCATAACTGGGTATATGATGTTATATTTGTTTACTATGGTGTCTGATTAGAGCTCATTACCTGATCATTAAAGGGGTCAACAGAAATTATATACACATAATCACCTACACCCCAATAATGCAAAACACCAAGGAAAGTACAGTAATGTACTTACCATAATAGTAGATCTTCAAGAGGATCTCGTGGCAGGTCAGACACCTGGGTTATCTGCCAGAGGGAGCTCCTTGCACAGCAGCTTTCTCAAGCAGTGAGACTAGGGGCCGCCTGTGGTGACATCAAGCCAGGGACTTGTATAAATACAACAAATCCAGTTTCTACACTCGAACTGAAAAACACTCCACAAAAATGGAAATTACGTACCTACCGTAATTCTGATCTTTCTGTGCATCTTCACCATTCATCACCTTTGGGTACTTGGCTGGAGGTCATGACTCCACGGGACATTTTTTTTTATAGGCAGAGCCGACACACCATCAGCACCGCCCTCGAGGACGATGCACTGTGTGGCGCTCATGGGTTGGCCGATAGGTGTTGTCGACTCCGCCTCCCGCCAGTTCTGAGTCGCCGTAGAGGTTAGAAAAAGGGTTGGGAGGGTGGGACAAGAAGTCCAAGGGACAGACAAACAAAAGATACAAAACCAAAAGGAGAAATAAACGACAGAGGACGGAGGAAGTTCGAAGACTAAGGGGGACTGGGTAGGGGCCCCAATCTCTGGAAGTAGAAAAGAGGAGGGAGGGAGAATTGAGGTTTTAGAAGTAAGGGAAAATTGAGAGGAAGGGGAGACAGGAGAAACATACCTTGTAACCTTGACCCGTCTTCTGTTTATATAGGAACTGCGAAGGAGTAGCCAAGAGGCTAACTGCCAGAATTGCAGGCACAGAATTACTGGCAAAACTTCTATAAGCAGAAATGGCTATTCTGGAAGAAAAGACAGGAAACAGGGATCAGCCCCCACCCCCAAACAAAAGATTTTGGTGCAAGAAACCTAGTTTCTTAAATTAATTGAGGTTATGTCCACAGGACAAAGAAATCAAAGGAAATCAAGGATTGACAGGGAGAAGGAAAGAAAAGGGGGCAATTGCCAATCCCCAACCCCCACAGGGGTGGAGCCAAGGCATTGAAGGAGTGCCCCCAATCCTGACCACTCTACCCCTAAAGAAAACTATCCCACTATGTGCCCCAGTTTACCCCACTCCTGACTAGCAGAAAGGAG
This sequence comes from Neoceratodus forsteri, assembly GCA_016271365.2. Lineage (NCBI taxonomy): Eukaryota > Metazoa > Chordata > Ceratodontiformes > Ceratodontidae > Neoceratodus > Neoceratodus forsteri. The sequence goes on from CM057449.1 coordinate 694,896,820, forward strand.
GGGGACAAGAGGGAGGGGGACCCAGAGAATGAGGCCCCAGGGGGATGGAGGGTGGGATTGTTATGAATGGTGAAGATATACAGAAAGATCAGAATTACGGTATGTATGTAATTTCCATATCTTATCTGTGTCAGTCTTCACCATTCATCACCTTTGGGTGAATGCAGAGCACACCGAAGGGTTTTTTTTTTGACCCTAAGGGACTGAATCCCTTAGCTCTCAGTGGGTGACACACTAAGAAGAACATCATTCAGGGCCTGGAGAGACCAGAGTGTGGGGAGAGTGAGACGGGGACCCCTCGGAGGGGGTAGGAAGTTGCCCCGACAAACACTGCCTCACTCTACAAGAGAAGGGATGTTCTCTGGTGGGCGGAGTTAATCACCCTATGCCGGGCCAAGGGTGACAACCGGGAAAGACGCAGCCATGCCGTCCGCCTAGTGCAGATCGCTGTCCCTACGACCCTGGTAGCTACCTCACTGGCATCACAGGATGCCCTTGCTTGGTGCCTTGCTAGCTCCAGGCCACATGCAGAGAGTGCAATGGCTTGTCTGGTTTGCTCCGTGTCAGGCATGGAGGCTAGGAGCTGACCCAACCTGGACCACAGGAACCTGTCATAGGTTGCATAGTGGGCCTGATGTGCTGCAACAGAGAGCAGCAACCGTGCTGAGTAGAATGTCCTCCTCCCATGGAAGTCAAAATCCTAAGAATCTTGATCTGGGGGCCGGTCACGGTGAGGGGCGTGAAGCCCATCAGGAGTGTCCAGTTGCATCAATCCTGACCGGGGATGAGGCATGGAACCTACAGACTGGGGGCACAATACCTCTGGCAGAGATCCCTAGGGGCAGGAACTCCGGAAAAGGGTCTCTGCCAGGAACGCAACAATGCCTCCCGAGAGGGAGCAGGCCAGGGGAGCACCACTAGGGTGTCCTCACTGGAATCGCCTAGAAAGGTGTGCACAGAGTGCTCTGGATTGTGTTGAGTGGGAGGGGTGATGTGCAGGTCCTCCAACATCCTCACAAGGAATCGCTGATACTCAGCGAGATCAGCAGCAGGAGAGATGTGGACAGATGGCTCGTCCTCCCCAAAAGAGGGGGATGAAGAGTCAGAGGACCTCAAAGTTTCAGAAGCTGTCTGCTCAGGGGGGAGGCTGAAAAACCTGTCTGTCCAGAGCCCTAATGTAAAAGGGAAACTGAGCACCCTGAGCACTGACCTGCTCGCAGGAGAGAGGCCCGCTAGGACCACGAATGCCTGGGAGCGCAGGAGAATGTGGCAGAGGAATAGGGGCAGAACCGACAATGGGGATCGGTTGAGACTTCCACCTGGGCTAGGGAGCGCACCAGGAGCCCTAGGGGAAGAAGGAGCTTCGGAAGACTCCATAGCCAACAGCTGAACAACCAAACTGGTACTGCCTAGGCTGCAACCTTAAGAATCCCCGCTGTGAGGTGACCGGGGACGGGTAGGTCCAGAAGGACGGTCCCCTACCTCCAAAGGGCGGGGCCCACTCAAGGAAACAGAGGGAGAAGAGCAGAGATCCACACTATGGCTTCTCCAAGAGCCCAGGTGGGTTCCAGAAAAAGGCCGCCACACAGACCCCATGCCCCTCGGAATCCGAGAGCACCCGCCCTCCTCCTCAAGGGAGAGCCAGCCTAGGCAGCAGGCAGCCCTGGTCGGCCCCCAAAGGGGCTATCCAGGGAGCAGCTTCCTCTCCTCCCATGGGTGCTCTGATCGGCCCCAAAGTTGGGCGAGCCAGGACCACCACCTGAGGGGTCAGACTACAGGGCAATGGTGGCCTGCACCACTGGCTGCTGGTCAGAAACCCTGACCCTGGCCCTGGCAGTCACTGCCTGCTCCTCAAAGGGGGCCGACTCCGGCCTGTCGAGGACACTAACAGGGTGTCCACGCCAGCAGCCAACTCCAGGGAGCCAGAATGCCCGGACTCAAGAGTCCAACTCCGACGAGGTGGAGATCGAAGTCCTGTGCCAAACAGTGCGTGAACGCCCACTGCCATCCCTATTGAACAGGGCACCAGGAACCGAGACTGCATCAGAGTCGACGCCGGTGCCCCACTTCGCACCTCAAACGATGCCAGAAGAAGACATGGCCCAACAAGGGTGGCAGCCTCGAGCCGGAGTTCGTCACGGCACCGCCAAGCGCACGTGAGACCAGCAACGGCGCAGATGATGGCTCTGCGCTCTCAGCGCCGCAAACGTCGCCGAGGCCGGTGACCTCCACGGTGCCGCAGCCCTGATAGCGCTGTCGGCACTGAGGTCCGAACCCCCCACAGCGCTGTGTCCATGTTCAGATCCACAAACAGCTCCAGAATTGGACACAGCGCCGTGCTCAACCACGGCGCCATGAATGGTGCCGAGGAGAAAAACATAGGGACAGCACCATAGAGCCTCCCACGGCACCATTGGCACTGCAAACCGCGCTGACAGCAGCAACGGCACATCAGGGCCCAGGGCGCCACGAACAGTGCCGAGGCCCAAGACAACGCTGACAGACTGCATCAAGGACAGCACCGACCCAGGCCTTCCGAGCCACGAGTACGACACGGAATGGAGCCTTCGCCACCCAAAGAGGCGATTGCCAAGGCGGTGCCTCGGGGGGGGGGGGGAAGACATACTGGGCTTCCTGCACCGCAGAAAGGGCCACTGCCACGGCTAGGCTACAAGAGGCAGAAGCTCCCTCCTCGGTCCATAAAGAACCAGGAGAGGACCCGGAGGAAAGGCCGAGAGAATGCGGCTTGGCCCGAGTGCACGCCCAACCCCGGAAAGTCGGCAGGGCTTGCCCCATTTTGCATGCGCGTTACTAGATGACCCGGCAGTCCATGGAGAAACAGGGTTCACATGAATACATGTCGTGAAGCAGGCCAAGACATGTGAGGCAACGCTTGTGCTGGTCAGTGACGGAGTACTTACGGCCACAAGGGCACCTTCACATGAGGGGCCATCCCATCTTGGAAGTCTTCTTGCCCTCCGACCTAGACATGACCTTCGAGAAAGAAACACCAAACAAGACTCGACGTTGCAAAATAAAAATAAAATGGAACAATCTTACCAGGTGACATCGAGTAGGCTAACAGAACCAGCAGGAGACAGGGGGCAGACAAACTCGATACAGAGTCGAGAAGGTACGCTCGAAAACGAACTACGTAGCAGAAGGCCTCAAAATTCTTCAGAAAGTGTCCCAAAAGGTGACCTCGATGGGGGAGACGAAGAACTGGCGGAAGGGCAGAGTTGACAACACCCAACGGCCAACCCGCGAGCGCCACGCAGTGCGTTGGCCTCGAGGGCGGCGCCAATGGTGCGTCGACTCCGCCCATCCAAAAAAGCTCCCGTGTGGTCATGACCGCCAACCAAGTACCCAAAGGTGATGAATGAAGATCGACACAGATAAGATCAAGTTTCAAAGGCTTTATTGCCTATAGTATTTGGAATGCGCAGACAGAGTCACACACCACACTAAGCCCCGAGAACTCCTCAGTTCTTTTGCCATCTACCGATTGATTTCAACTGTGTGCCGCTCCTCACAACAATGCTTCGATGACTGCCTCAGATGATGGAACACTTTCAGTACGCTTGTACCAGGTTTTCATCTATGTGGAACCCAGAATCGCCATTTCGGAACTTCTGTTGTGGCCATAAGATCTACCACTACAATCCGCATTCACTCTGCATCCGGTATCTGGGGGCCGCTCACTAAGTGACTTCTTGTGCACATTGCCAGGATTTTAACAAGGCCATCCATCGACGGTGATTGAAGTAGTAGAGTCTTACATCATGGAATGGAATGGAAAAGCAGGGGGAAATACCTAATCCGGTCAATAGAAGCACTCTGGATGGGGGGTTGATATTAGTCCTTTCACAGAAGAAAGGGTTCTGAAAGAACTCTTAAAACTGAAGGTGGATAAAGCAATGGGGCCAGCTGGGATTCACCCCAGAATTTTAAAAGAACTAAGGGAAGAACCAGTAACACCACTGACTACCCTTTTTAATAAATCATGGGAGGATGGGGTGGTAACTGAGGATTGGAAGAGGGTGGATGTGATTCCCCTTCACAAAAGTGGGAGCAAGACAGAGGCAGAAAAATAAAAATTACGTACCTACCATAATTATGATCTTTCTGTGTATCTTCACCATTCATCACAGATGGGTACTGGCCGGAGATCAGGACCCCGCGGGAGCCTTTTTTTAAAGGACAGGCGGAGCCGACGCATATCGGCGCTGCCCGAGGCCGACGCATTCACGTGGGCGCCGAGGATTAGCCGTTAGGCTGCTGCCGACCGCCTCGCCTACCAGTTCTGAGTCGACAGAGGTAAGAGGAAGGGATGGAGGGTGGGACAAGAGAGTCCAAGGGACAGAAAAAGGAAGAGAAAAACTGAACTAAAAGGAGAAATAACGACTGAGAGGACAGCATAGAAGAAGTAAAACTAAAGGGATTGGGTAGGGGTCCCAATCTCTGGAAACGGAAGAAGGGGGGGCAAGGGGGAGGAGAGAGAGAAAATTTAGGAGAGAGTGAGAGGTAACAAGGATCCAAGACCCTTGCCCGTCACCAGACTGTATAGGAACTGCAAGGAGCTTTCTTGCCAGAATTCAAGGCACAGAATAACTGGCAATACCCCAAAAGCAGAGTCGGCTATTCTGGAGAAGGACAGGGTACAGGGACTTAGTACTCTCTCTGTAAAGATATTTGGTGAAAAAAAGGGAAATTTTTTTTTAAAACAGTTAGATGGATAACAGAAGGCGGGCAACCACCAGCTCCCACCCTGTAGGGGTGGAGATATGTAGTAGAGAAGGAGTGCCACTCTAGCTGTAACCCTTGGGGAAGAAACTACCCCCCTGTGTGTCCCAACTTTACCACGCTCAAGAAGAGGGGTAGGCACAGAGGGAGGAGGACCCAGATACTGAGGCCCCAGGGGGATGGCGGGTGGGATTGTGATGAATGGTGAAGATACACAGAAAGATCATAATTACGGTAGGTACGTAATTTTTATATCTTATCTGTGTCAATCTTCACCATTCATCACAGGTGGGTGAGTACCAAGCCCCCAAGGGGGTTGATTCATTGCACCCTAAGGGACAGAGTCCCTTAGCCCTCAGTGGGTGACACACTAAGGGGGGGAACCTTCTGGGCCTGATGAGGCCCGAGAGTGGGGAGAGCGAGACGGGGTCCCCCCAGAGGGGGAAGGAAGTTGGCCCGACAAACGTCGTCTCGCCCTATGGGAAAAGAGATAGGTTCCCTGGTGAGCGGAGTAAATCACCCTACGCCGGTCCAAGGGTGACAACCGGGAAAGGCGAAGCCACACCGATCTCCTGGTGCAGATTGCTGTCCCTACGACCCTGGTAGCTACCTCATTGGCGTCGTAAGATGCCCTTGCTTGGTGCCTTGCTAGCTCCAGGCCGCGTGCAGAGAGCGCGATGGTTTGCCTGGTTTACTCAGAGTCAGGCAAAGCAGCTAGGATCTGACCTAGCACGGACCACAAGAACCTGTTGTAGGCTGCACAGTGGGCCTGATGAGCAGAGGTGGAGAAGCAACCGTGCCGAGTAGAAGGTCCTCCTCCCCCAGAAGTCAAAATCCAAGGAGTCTTGATCTGGGGCGGTCCACGGTGGGCAAGGCCCGTCAGGGGTGTCAGGGTGTCAATCCGGACTGCGGATGAGGCATAGAACCTGAGACTCCAGGGAGTGCATACCTCTGGCTGAGGTCCCTAGGGGCAGGAACTCCGGAGAAGGGCCTGCCAGAAATGCATGGCCTCCCGAAGGGAGCAGGCTGAAGTGGCACCACTAAGGGTGGCCGCTCCGAAATCGTGCATCGCATGCTCAGGATTGCTCACAGACAGGGGAGAAAGGTGAAGGTCCTCCATCATCCTCACGAGGAAACGCTGATACTCTGAGAGATCAGCAGCAGGAGAGATATGGTCAGATGGTTCCTCTCCCCCAGAAGAGGGGGATGAGGAGCTGGAGGTCACCATGCGTTCCGAGGGTGGCTGCACGGGGGGAGGTTGAAAAACCTGGCTGTCCATGGCCCTAACATAGGCAGGGAACCGAGCAGTCACCGCTCTGAACTGCTCCCAGGTGAGAGGGCCACTAGGACCAAGAATGCCTGGGAGCACTGGAGAATGTGGCAGAGGGATAAGGGCAGAGCCGAGAGAAGAAGTCGGCTGACCTCTGCCAGGGCTAGGAAGCGGACCATGGACACCCGAGGAGGGTGTCCCGGAAGACTCCACAGCTGACAGCTGTACAACCACGTTGGTACTGCCGAGGCTGCGCCCAGAAGAATCCCCCCAGTGAGGCAACCGGGGCCGTATAGATCCAGAAGGACAGTCCCCTGCCTCCAAAGAATGAGACCCACTCAAGGAACCGGAAGGGGAAGGGCGGAAGTCTGCACTTCGGCTTCGTCCAGGGCCGGGGTGGACCCCAGAGAAAGGCCGACGCGCCGACCCCACACCCCTCAACCCCTCAAGAGTCCAAGAGGGTCCTGGTCCTCGAGAGGGCCAGCCTAGGTAGCTGGCAGCTCTGGGCTGCCCCCGAAGGGGAGACCCAGGGAGCAGCACCCTCCCCTCCTGTAGGCTTCCGGTGGGCCCCAAAGTTGGGCGATCGAGACACACTCACCGGAGGGGGTACCACCGCCGAGGGGTCGAGGAACCCCCGGCCAGGCTGCATGGCAATGGTGGCACGCACCATAGCCTGCTGGTCAGTACCACTGACCCTAACCTCGGGAAGAACCTGACGCTCCTCAGAAGGGGGCTGGCTGTGACTCGTCGTCGAGACCACAGGCTTGCCCTCCTCTGCAGACAACCCCGAAGGGTGTGACTGCCCGTCCGACTCAGAGCCTCGACTCCGACTCGGAGAGGTAGAGTCTAGACCCTAAGCCAAGCGGTAGGAGGCGGGGATGGCGACCTTCAAAGGGCCCGGCAGTCAGAGCAGTGGCCGCGGCACCGTGCCCTCCACAGCCCCATAGCGGGGCTGACAGAAGCGCCAGGGCAGCTCGGGCCAAGGTCCAGAGCCAGGGCCAGCTGCGGCGCCGTCAAGTCACTGGTACAGGGGCGGTACCAGGGACAGAAGATAGGCGCGACAGCAGCCCCAGCAACAGCCTCAGCGCCGACATCGCAGGCCCCTCGGCACGCAAGCGGCACCAGGACCGAGCCGCCGACAGCTCTGAAGGCGGACTGGCGCCAAACACAACACCGCTAAGGTTCTCGGCGCCGCGAAGGCACTCTAACGGCGCAGAGGACAGCACCAACTGACGACGCCCGCAAGGCCTAACGGCGCTTGTGCTCAACCTCGGTGCAGGCGAGGCTATGGCGAAGGTGATGCGATCCAGGTCACGGGCAGCTTGGCGTGCGAACAAGCGCCGACAGGGCCCACTGCACCGAGACACGAGTCGGCGCAGACGTCGGCAGGGCCCATGGCACCGACCCGGGCCTTCCGGACCACGGGAGCCTTCACCCCCGAAGGGGCGATTGCCGTAGCGGCACCTCCCACCCGCTCCCGGGAGGAAGCGGGACGGGCCTCCTGCGCCGCGGGAGGAGCCTCGGCCAAGACTAGGCTACAAGTAGCCAAGGCTCCCTCCTCCTCGGTCCGTATAGAACTGGGAGGGGACCCGGAGGAAAGGCCGAGACAGCGCGGCTTGGCCCAGTCACGAACCCTTCCCCGAAGTCGGTGAACTCGCCCCCACTTTAAGCAGCTGTTCGACGAGGATGCGCGGTCCATGGAGAAGCTGGCGCCGCACTAATCCATGTCGTGAAGCGGGCCGAGACACCGTCATGCTGGTCGGTAACGGAATACTCATGCCGCACAGGCACCGGCACGCACAGGAGCTGATCCACCTTGGAAAACTTCTTGCCCTCCGACCGAGACATGACCTACGGAAAAAAACACCAAAAACAGACTCGACGTCGCAAACTTTAAATAAAAAGGAAAGATCTTACCGGCGACGTCGAGTGGAGGCAGAACCCAGAACTAGGAGGTAACCGACGGACTGTCAAACGAACGAAAGGCGAAGGCCTAAAAATTTCTTCAAAAGTTTTTCTTCAGTTGGCTTCCCAGGAGACGAAGAACTGGTAGGCAGGCGGAGTCGACACAGCCTAACGGCTAATCCTCAAGCGCCACGTAGTACGTCGGCCTCGAGGGCGGCGCCGATGCTGCATCGGCTCCACTTATCCTTTAAAAAAAAAAAAAAAGGGTTCCCTCGGGGTCCTGATCTCCAGCCAGTACCCATCTGTGATGAATGGTGAAGATTGACACAGATAAGATCTACAGACCTGTCAGTTTGACCTCAGTGGTAGGGAAAATGATGGAATCACTTCTGAAGGAAAGAACTGTTGAGTACCTAGAGGCCAGTGGGGCATAGGACCCAAGGCAGCATGGATTCACAGCGGGAAGGTCATGTCAGACAAATCTAATTGATTTCTTTGACTGGGTGACCAAAGCAGTAGATCAGGGAGGGGCTGTGGACATAGCCTACCTAGACTTTAGCAAGGCATTTGACACAGTCCCACACAAAAGATGAATAACCAAATTAGCCAGCCTGGGAGTGGGTCCTAGGGTGGTAGCCTGGATAAAACACTGGTTGGACAACAGGACACAGCAGGTAATAGTAAATGGAGTCCACAGTGAAGAAAGGAGGGTTACTAGTGGGGTACCGCAGGGTTCAGTACTGTGGCTGGTCCTTTTTAATGTCTTTATAAGTGACACTGCAGAGGGACTGGAAGGGAAAGTATGTCTCTTTGCAGATGACACAAATATCTGCAACAGGGTTGATACACAAGGTGGGGTGGAAAGGATGAAAAGGGACTTGGCAAGGTTGAAGGAATGGTCAAATGTATGGCAGCTTAGATTCAATGCAAAGTGCAAAGTAATGCACCTGGGAAACAAAAACCCAGGAGAAGAGTACAACAATGGGGGGTGAGATACTGACAACAAAAATGGAAAGGACCTGGAGGTAGTCATATCAGACGACCTAAAGGTGGGCCAGCAATGTGAGAAGGCAGTAAGGATGGCTGGGGGGATATTGGGATGCACAGAGAGAAGCATCACCAGTAGAAAACAGGAAGTTATTGGTCCTCTGTACACACAGTTGGTAAGACATCTGGAGTACTGTGTACAGTTCTGGAGACCCCATCTCCGCAAAGACATAGACAGGGTGCTGTACCAAACCTAGTATCACTCCAACCTGGATATCCAGAGAGTAATGCTTGGTGAATGTATGGACCGTTTTCCAGGTGGCTGCTTTGCATATTTCCAGTAAAAGTGCATCTCTGGCAGCAGCCAGAGAAGCAGCTGTACCTCTAGTCGAATGAGCCCTCAGGCCTGAGGGGGGGTATTTTGCCTAGCTTTTCATAGCAGAATTGTATACAAGAGACAATCCACCTATCAATAGTTCTCTTAGTAGTAGATTTACCTTTCCCACTTCACCATAAGTGAGAAACAACTGAGGACAGTCAAACCTAAGTGCCCTAATGTGCTCAGTGTAGTAGCTAAGTGCCCTCTTAACATTCAAATTGTGTAATCTCTCTCCTAAAGAAGAATGATCAGTGAAGGACACAGGAAGAGACATGGACTGGTTCAGATAAAAATCTGAAACCACCTTGGGTAAGAACCCCCTACTTGTTCTAAGGAACACCTTATCTCCATGGAATGAGAAAATCCAGCTCCACTGAGAGCTTGTAATTCACTAATATGCCTGGCAGAAGTGATGGCTACCAAAAACAGTTTTCCAAATTAAGTACTTAAGTTCTGCTGAAGCCAATGGCTCAAAAGGGGGTTGCATTAGCTGAGCAATGCAAACCTTAAGATCCCAAGCAGGGGTAGGGTCCTTAAAAGGAGGATTGGTATGGACCAAACTTTTAAAGAACTCACAGAAAACGGGTTGAGATGCCAGGGAGGAAGCCTTCCCCACTGACAAGAATGCAGAGACAGCTGCTAAGTGTACTTTCAGAGTGGCTGGCCTGAGGCCCAAGCCATTAAGATGAACCATATAATCCAGAATTATAGCCAAATTAGCAGTATCTGGTACAACATCCCTATTGGAACACCAAATGCTGAATCTTTTCCATTTGGAATTATAAGTTTTTCTGGTGGCAGGTCTTCGAGAGGCTTTGAGAAAATCCAGAACCCCCTGAGAAAGATGCAGACTTGTGTACTTCTAACTCTTCAAGAGCCAAGCTTTGAGGTTGAGAGACCGAAGGCTGGGGTACCATATCCTTCCCTGAGAGGAGGTTAACAGATTGTGTTTCTTGGGAAGAGATAAAGGAAGATAGACTGTTAGGGACATAAGAGGATACCAAGGCTGTCTGGCCTAGTCTGGTGCAATCAGGATCACCTTGCATGATTGTGACCTTATCTTGACCAGAACCTTGAACAACACAGGAAAGGGAGGCAAGGCATACAGGAATTTCTCCTCCCAATCCAGAACCAGAGCATTTAGGGGAACTGAGCCCATGACTGGGGGTCTGCAACAGAAGACAGGAAGCTGATGATTGTCTGGGGCTGCAAAGAGATCCATCTCTGGAGTGCCCAACCTTGAGAAAATTACTTTTAACACAAAGGGTTCCCGGGACCATTCGTGATGGCCCCGAGATATCCTGCTCAGAGTATCTGCTAGCACATTGTCTTTCCCTGGAAGGTGGATTGCTACCAGAGATGCCTGCAGGGAATAAGCCAGAGACCATAATTTCATGGCTTCCGTGCACACGGCCGTAGACCAAGTGCCTCCCTGCTTGTTGATGTACCACATGGTGGTGGTGGTGTTTATCCTGACCTGAACCACCTTGTTCTTTACGGAGTCCCGAGAAAGCTTGTACAGCCAGGAATACTGCCCTGAGCTCCAGGAAAACTGATATGAAGAAGTGACTCCTGAGGGGACCATACTCCTTGTGCTGTGAGGGCTCCTAAGTGAGCTCCCCAGCAGCCCAGGAGAGAAGCATCTATAGTTAACACCACTGAATGAGTCTGGCTGATTAATGGGACTCCTTGTCTGAGATTGTCCTGATCCAACCACCACTGGAGAGCTTTGATCAGAGTCTGAGTCACTAAAATCAATTTGGTTAGAGGATCTTTTTTCTGAGACCAAAAGGACCTCAGATGGAACTGAATGTCCCTCATCTGAAATCTGGCTCCCTGTACCACTGCAGTGGAAGCTGCCATGTGGCCCAGGAGATGAAGAAAATGTCTTGCTGGTCAAGACAGCAGAAGGTGGAAAGAAGAAGAAAGGTTTGTTAGGGCCTTTGCCCTTACCAGAGGAAGAAAAGCCTTTGCTTGGACAGCATCCAACTCTATCCTTACGAAGGTCAGAAGTTGTACTGGTTCAAGAAAGTACAGTTACATAAGAACTTACCGTAACAGTAGATCTTAGAGAGGCTCTTGCAGTAGGTAATTACATACAGGACTGACCCAGAAGGTGTCAGGACCCCACGGAAGAAATTTCTAGCTGGCAGTCCCTGATGCGGGACCGCCCCCACATCAGGTGACCAATGTCCTGTGACGTCAGTATAAAGGCGCGGTCCCCCACACCCACCTTTCAGTTCTTTCCCGCCAAAGGCCAAAAACAGCAACATGAGACAGAAGTGGATATTTCCCTTCCTGGAAAAGGAGCCGAAAAAGCTAAGGGGGATGGAGGGCAGGAAGGCATTATTTACTGCAGGAGCCTCTCTCGAAGATCTACCGTTACGGTAAGTTCTTACATAACTGTACTATCTTAGAGAGGGCTCTTGCAGTAGGTAATTACATACTGGACTGAATCCCAAGCAGTCTGGAACAAAGAAAACCACTCTGGAGAAGGAAAACTAACACAACAATAGTACCTCCAGCTGTAAGAGTCTTAAGAGAGAAGACCTTGCAGAACAGCCAACCCGAAGCCTGCTCTACGGCGAGAGGCAATGTCCAAACTGTAGTGATTCATAAAGGTGTGGACAGAAGTCCACGTCGCGGCTGCGCAGATATCAGCCACTGACACATTCTTGAAACAAGCAGCAGAGGCAGCTACTCCTCTGTGGAGTGACCTCTGACTTGACCCGGCAGGGTCTTGTGGTACTTGTCGTAACAGAAGGTGATGCAATGAGCCAAACACTTCAATAGGCATTGCTTGGAAACTGCATTGCCCTCTTTTGTGAGCAAGAGATACAAAAAGCTGGTCCGATTTCCTGAGATCCTTAGTCCTAGTGGTATAGCAGCTCAGTATACTATGAACATCCAAAGTACGCAAGAGGTATTCTCCTTGACTGGAGTGTTGCGTAAAGAAAGCAGGTAGCTCAATGGATTGATTCAGCATAGATTCCGCTACCACCTTAGGGAGAAACTTGGGGTTGGTGCACAGAGCCACATGTTCCTTGTGAAAAATCAAATTAGGGATTTTGCACATCAGGGCCTGAAGCTCGGAAATTTGCCGAGCTGATGTAATGGCCACTAGGAAGAGTCTTCCAAGAGAGAAACTTCAAGTCTGCTGAAGCTGCCAGTTTGAAAAGAGGCAGAGTAAGCTTCTCTAGAACAAAGTTCAGACCCGAAGGAAGGGCAGGAACGTGGATGGGGGGCCTCAGATGGAGAACCCCTCTGAGGAAAGTCTTAGAGACTTCCAACTGCACGAAAGTCCTGTCTCCAAAAGGGACATGGTAGGCAGAGATAGCTGCCATGTGGACCTTCAACGAGGAATGGCGGAGACCCAGGTCAAAAAGATGACGCATGTAGTCCAGGACTCTCTCGACAGGGCAAGAGAAAGGCTTAAAGTCCTTTGAAGAGGCCCAAATCGAAAAACATTTCCACTTCATGGCGAAGGTGGACCTAGTGGAAGGCTTTCAGGCCTCCACCAAAATATCTGCAACGAGCGGAGAAACCCCGAACTGGGCTTGGGCTATGTCTGCAGGAGCCATGCATGCAAATGAAGGGGTTTGAGAACTGGATTAACTAGGGTCCCCTGATCCTGGGTCAGCAAGTGCTGTGACAGAGAAAGAGGAAGCGGAAAACTTACAGAAGAGAATCAAACTTGCCTGGGCCAGAATGGAGCAATGATCATCCGGGCTCCTCCTGAACTGAGTTTGTGTAAGACCCTCGGAATTAAGAGAATTGGAGGAAAGGCATAGACGAATCTGTCCCTCCAGTCGAGAGAGAGAGCATCCCACCAGAAAATGCCTCGCACTGGAGCAAGCAAGCACAGGAAGTTTTGCGTTTTGAGGAGATGTGAACAGGTCTACCTGAGGGGTTCCCCAGTGTCGGAAGATATCGTCTATTACCTCTTGAGCCCTTGTGCCGCAGCCATGTGGGGGGAGGGGAGAGAGGCACAAGCGAGCGGCATCAACGGCACGCAACCAGACTGACCCAAGAACTCCGCCCTTAGGCCCTGGGGTCTGGCTCACAGGCAAGAGTAGTTGGGACAACCGCTGGACCCACTGCTCCATAAGAGCGGCCCAATGATGAAACTGCTCACCGGAAGACCCCACAGGGGTTGGGGAGGGACTCCAGAGCAGAGGACCACAGCCGCAGGTGACCCCAACAGAGTAGGGGTCAGCCTCCCATCCCCCGCTACCGATCTCTGTGCAGACATACTAGAGGACAACCTCAAGTGGTACCCCACTTCTTCGACTGGCTGGAGTAAGAAAAACTCAAGGCCAAGTGGTGCCGAGCCCCTGACCGGGAACAGGCCCACTTCTTTTTGTGCTTTCGGGAGGACCGCCCTTTCTCCAGAGCACTGGACTGCCTGTGGTCAGACCCCCAAGAGGGCGGCAGACTGGACCCAGCCCTGCTGCTAAAACAGCTTTCAAGCGAAGTCTCCCTACCGTCACCAGTACCATTCATGGTCGATGGCAGGCTGAAGAAGACGTCCTTTCTTTGTTACTTCGAACGAAAATTAATTGAAATACATATTTAAAAAAAAAATTACAAAGAACTAAACTAAATCAAATACTGCCTGACTAAGCTGCTGTCGTATACACGTCAAGATTTGACTCCCAGTGGGCGAGCAACATCGTCACTGAAGTGCACTTGGCGGGAAGAAAGGAAGTGAGGCGGTTGGAGGGTCGACGTGGAGACAGCCTGTTCGGCACGAGCCAGTCTCACAACACTGCACGTGCACGGTTCTACCTCAGTGCCAGCCCTCCTGAAGATTTCTGGCTCCCACTGGGTCCTAGCGCTTCCGGCATAGTCCCACTAGTGTGAATGAGTGGTGGAGACCAAGTCCAGGAAGAGCTTACACCACTCCACCGGTGCCCAAAAAGTCAGACAGGTTGTTATCAGGCCCCTCCAGACCAACCCTACTTTTCCACTGCTCCCCAAGCGGACTCAGTGGTCATTAACATGGCCCATGACAGGATGAAACATCCCAAATATCTGAGTACCCTTCCTCCAGATAAGGAATTGAGGAAGCTGGATCTCATGGGCAAGAGAGTTTATGCCTCTTCTACCCTGGCCATGAGAATCTTAAATTACATGGGACATATGCATCAAAAAACACTCTGGGCCACTGCCGTAGTAACAGCCTGCAAACTACCACAAAGCCCTGATACGGAGCAATTCCTCACAACACTCTGTGCTGGAACTGGCACCTCCTCCGCACAGGCTATGATGTTGTGGACGCGTTTACCTGTTCCTCTGCCAAGGGGATCTCCCTTAGGTGCCATGCTTGGCCCCATGTCTCAAGGTTTACAGCTGACATAGCAATCAATACTACACAACCCTTTCTATGGCTATAAGTTATTTGGCACGGACACTCAGAACACACTCTATGAGCTACAGGCCTCTGGTAGTACTTTACCAAAAATGTTTCGTCAGAAGCAGTCGTCAAAGCACTGCTGCGAGAAGCGGCACGCGGATGAAGCAAACTGGTTGATGTCGGGAAAACAGTGGCGTTCTCAGGGCCACCCACGTATTTATACACGTACCTGGCCTGACGTCACCGTAGGCGGCCCCCAGTCACACTGCTTGAGAAAAGCTGCCATGCAAGGAGCGCCCTCCGGTGGATATCCAAAATGTCTGACCTGCTGCAAGAGAGACCCTCAAAGATATGAGGGTTACTCACCTGTAACCATAGTTCTAGGAATGGTGTATGGTGCATATCCACTCTAGTAGTCTTCCCTTTCCTTTAATTCCAGCCAGAACATCTTCAAGCTCAGCTCCCTCCCCCCCGCATGGTATATGCCTTGGCACGGCCTCATGACATCAGATCTTGCATGATGGAAGCAAGTATCTAAATGGCACCTGCCAGAGGAGGTCAGGTGGCTTGTGTGGATGTGCAGCATATGCCACTCCTACAATTACAGTTACAGATGAGTAGCCCCTCATTTCTAGGGGTGTGGATATGTTTTACTATCCACACTCTGGCAGACTCCTAGCAGTTCTACGGGAGGAGGGGGCAAGGTGCACACATCTATCTGGCAAACACGGACTGGAGAACAGAGGTCCCGAAACCAGAATCCCAGAGTGACTCAAGGTCAGTGTGGTAGTGGGAAATGTGTGTACGGTCTTCCAGGTAGCAGCCCTGCAGATCTCCTGGATAGGGACATCCCTGGAAGCAGCCACCGAGGCAGCAGTACCTCTAGTGGAATGAGTCCTTGGCCCTACAGGAGGCTCTTGATCAAACAACCTATAGCAGAAGTCTATGCAGGAGGCAATCCACCAGCCAATCATCCACGTAGTGCCAGTCTGCTAGCTGCAGTTTCATCATAGGTGACAAACAGCTAGTGAACCTCTTCCTGAACTCCAGCCATGTACTCCTTATAGTAAGCGAGCGTTCAACTCAAGTCCGAAGTAGGCAGCCTGTGCTTGGCCACTGAGGTTGGATCAGTGAAGTACACCGTGAGGTTTATCACCCGGTTAAGGTGAAACGGACTACCTTCGGGAGGAATTTCGGGTGGGCGGCAAAGAACAACCTTGTCCTTGTGCAATACCAGATGAAGAGACTCCACAGTGCGTGCCTGGAGCTCGCTGATCCTTCTAGCAGAGGTGATAGCCACCAAGAAGGTGGTCTTCCTAAACAGGTGTTGACATCTCACCTGTGCATCACTTCGACTGGTTTGCCCGTGAGCCTTGCCAGTACCAGCAAAAAGTACCAAGGTGGTAGTGGTTCACAAGCTGCAGGGGAGAGGTGGTCAAGGCCTTTGAAAAAAGCCCGATCACCACCTCCTACACCACTGTCCGAATACCAGCTCAGTATGCAGAGATGGCTGCCAGGTGCACCTTGAGGGCTGTTGACCTCAGGTCCAACAGAGAGGGACCATAAGTAATCCAGAAGGCTAGCCAAAGGGCCAGCCAGAGAGTCTAGCTCCCTGCCGTGACACTAAATAAAAAACCTCTTCCATTTGAAAGCATAGCACTGATAGGTTGACTCTTTCCAAGAGGCCTCTACAATGTGGAGAACATCTTCGAGGAGACTCAAAGCCTGGAACTCAAGCCGCTCAAGAACCAGGATGTCACGTGCAGACTGAATGTCCAGATGCAGGACTTTCCCCTGTGATGGGAGACGGGTCTAGGCGTAGGGGCAATCACCACGGAGGCCTGCTGAGACTGAGATCTGGGTACCAAAACTGGTGTAGCCAGTCGGGGGTCTACCAAGATCATCTGCACCTTGTCCCTCCACAACTTGACCAACACTCTGTGTATCAGGGGAAAGGGAGAGAAGGCATAAAGGAGACCTGGGGTCCAGGGACTCGCAAAAGCATCCCCCTACCAGTGTCCCCCACTGTAGGGGGCAGGCACAAAACAGCCTCACACTGGCATTCTCAGAGGCAGCAAACAGGACAACTAGGGGAGTGCCCCACTGGAGAACAGGTGGTTCACCACCTCCTGGTGCAGGGATCACTCATGACAGCTTGGCCACACCATGCAGAGGGCATCCGCTAGCTGGTTGGAGGCTCCTGCCACATGAAACACTAGGAGATCAGCATCTAAGCTGTGCACAATGCTCCAGGTACAGAGCCCCCCCCCCCCCCACCGGCCTCCCCACACACAAATGAAGGAAGTGCATTCTTCCCTGCTTATTCGGGTTGTACACAGTCTTAGTATTGTCCGTCTGGACCTGCATGACCTGACCCCAGACAAATGGAGCAAACACTGTCCGAGCAAGGCACACTGCATGCAGCTCCAGCAGGCTGATGTGGTAAATGGACTCCTTGGGGGTCCAGAACCTGTGGGCCCTGTGGTCTCCCAGGTGCGCTCCCCATCCCACTAGAGATGCATCGGTTGTCAGGGTGATGGTCAGCTCTAGGCGGACGAATGGGACGACTCCCTCCACATGTTCTGGGATAAGCCACTACTGGATGGCATTTCATATCGGCTTAGTCACCATGACCACCTGATCCAGGTGACCCAGGCGTTGAGACCACTAGCGGGCCAGCTCCCACTGCAGGAGGTACATCTGTCTGTGAGCCCACCTGACCATGCTGATGCAGGATACCATGTATCCCAGCAGCTGCAGGAAGTCCTGAGCAGGTCCAACCTGAAATGATTGCACAACGGAGGACAGATCCAATACCAGTCCGCAGGGAGTCGAGCCTTGCCCTGCAGGGAGTCTGGCTCTGCACCAATAAGGTTAATCACCTGTAAGGGGTTAAGTTCGGACTTGGTTGAGTTGACCAGAAGGTCCAAGTTTCAGCAGGACTGGAGGGCCTGGTCCCTGGACAACTCCACCTTTTCCATGGATGGTCCAGCTACCAGCTGGTCATCCAGGTAGGATCAGAACCCTACTCCTCCGTGCCACAAGAATGCTGCCACCACTGATATGCACTTGTGAAGACCCTGGGGGCTGAGAGACAGAAAGGCATGACCTAGAACTCAGAGGACCCCGTCAACGCAGAACCAGAGGTACCGCCAGTGGGACAGGAGGACAGGAATGTGGAAGTAGTCCCGGAGATAGAGAGCAAAACCACATGCCCTGGTCCAAGGAAAGAATATGGTTCAGCATGACCATCCAAAAATGAAAATTACGTACCTACCGTAATTCTTGATCTTCCTGTGCATCTTCACCATTCATCACTGATGGGTGATTGGCTGGAGACTAGCACCCCGCAGGAGGTTTTGTTTTGCTTGGGGGAGGAGCCAGCGCCGCCCACGAGGCCGACCCACTGCGTGGCGCTCGCGGGATGGCCAGAAACAGCCACTGGCTCCTCCTCCACCTCAGTTCTGCTCGCTGAAGAGAGTGGGGATAAAAAAAAAAAAAAAAAAAAAGGGACAGAGAAGAAAACTAGGGCGGGACAAGAGAGCCTGAGGGACTGCATAAGGAAAGGGATATAAAACTGAAAAAGGAGTAGGCCGAACAGAGGACAGAGGAGGAGAAGAATCTGGAAAGGTATAGGCGGAAAGGCCCCCCAAGTCCCTGGACGACCAATACAGACAGGAAAGGAAAAAGGGTGGAGGGGAAGAGAGAACATCCACACATTAGGCAACTCAGATCTTGAGACCAGAAAGTGCCTTCAGGGAAGGCAAACAGCCAGCCACGGGAAGCTGTTACCGAGGCTGAATCTCTGTTTACTGATATTCCCTTCAGGGATAAGAAGCATGAAGAAGGTCCCCGCTGCCAAACCCCGGAGGGTGGAGGCCACCCTTGGTGAGGATTCCCCACTCTCCCCTGGTTACCGTTTTCCAAAGGAAGAACCCACAGGGTTTGAGGTGGAGTGAGGATCCCACCTATCAATGTCACCCTCCCGGGAAGGGGAGAGTGTCAGGGAACTGGTAAAGAAACATTATAAAGCAGGGAGCAGAAGGGAGTCACCGCCAGCCCCTCATCCCGGGGGATCCGAAGAGTTGGTATACCCCGATGGGGCAGGCTGACCCGGAGATCACACCCAGGACAAGGGAGAGGGGCCCATAAGAAGTCCCCCACTAGATCTTAGTAGGAAAGCCCTACCCATCCTACTCCCAAGAGACCCTCTTGCCATCTCCTAGGACAAGGAGAGGAGATAAGGAATAGACTGGCCCAACTGGATCCCTGAGGAGGAGGGCGAGCAGGGAGGCGGCATCACCCAGGGATTGAGGCATTGAGGGGAAGGCAGGTGGGATAGTGATGAAGACGCACAGGAAGATCACAAATTATGGTAGGTACGTAATTTTCATATCTTCCCTGTGTCAATCTTCACCATTCGTCACTGGTGGGTGAGTACCGAGCCCCCCCAAAGGTGGCCCAGTACTTCCCTGAGAGATTAGCATTCCTCAGCCCCCCACCCAGTGGTGGAAACACGGGGGGCAGAGACCCTCCACCGGCCAGTTAGGCCTGGGACTGGTCAGACCGAGGCAGGGTCTCCCGTTCACTGTGGAAGGAA
This sequence comes from Neoceratodus forsteri, assembly GCA_016271365.2. Classification (NCBI taxonomy): domain Eukaryota; kingdom Metazoa; phylum Chordata; order Ceratodontiformes; family Ceratodontidae; genus Neoceratodus; species Neoceratodus forsteri. The sequence goes on from CM057449.1 coordinate 694,916,060, forward strand.
GGTGCCCCTGCAGTTCCTGTTTCGCCCTGCAGGAGAAAAGATGGGTCCCCCGGAATGAGGCGGTCATCACCCTACGCCAGGTCAAGGGTGACAGTTGTGAAAGGCGAAGCCACGCCGTCAGCCTAATGCAGATCATAGTCCCTGCAAGCCGTGAAGCGACTTCACTAGCATTGTAAGACGCCCTTGACTGGTGCCTTAACCGCAGAATCAGGCTGCGATGCCAGTGTCTGGCCCAGCATCACCCACAGATGCCTATTATAGGCACTGTGGTGCGCCTGATGTGAAGCAATACACAGCATAATCCGCACAGAGAACACTCTCCGCCTCAGACAATCGAACTCCGCAGAGTCAGGATCTAGGGTCAGTCCTGGATCGGCCGTCTAATGCCCGGCAGGGGTGTCCAGTCGTGTCAACCCCATAGTGGGATGAAGCAGAGTACCTGGAGACCTCTGGGGTGCAAAGTACAGATGCTGACAGTCCACAGGGGTGACAAATGGAAGCTGCCAAGTGCTGTACGATGCCTCCTGAAAGGGAATAGGCCACGAGGGGACTACCAAGTGGTGCGCCCCATACTTGCCTTAAAAGGCTTGTGCCATAAGCTTGGTAATGTGACGGGCTATAAAAGAAATATGCACGTCCCTGAGCAGCCTCGCCAGGAAGTACTGATACTGGTCTTGATCAGCGTCAGAGGACAGGTGGACAGAGGGTTCCTCTTCCTCAAGGGAGGAAGATGAGGAAGCCGAGGGACATGCAGAGTCAGATCCCGGCTGTAGAGGGGAACGGTCGAAAGATCCGTTAGTCTATGGCCCTAACATACTGGGGGAAGTCCGCAGCCTGGGATCTGAACTCTTCCCGGGTCAAAGATCCCGGAGGACCAACATGGCCAGGAGAAGGGGGGGCTGGGCGCAGAGGCAGGGGGAACTGGCCACCGTACATGGTGCGCCTCCGCCAGGGCTAAAATACCTATCAGACAATCCTGGAAGAAAAGGGAATCCACAGGTCTGCTCTGTCACCATCCTGTGGAGCAAAGAAAAATTGTTGGTACTCAGCCCTGTACGAGACGCTTCCCTATGAGGGGACCAGGGCCGCATAGATCCAGAAGGGCAGTCCCCAGCCCCACCCAAAGAGGACTCCCTCAAGAGACGAGGGAGAAAACTTGGGTTCAACACTGCAGCTCCTCCCCGAGCCCTGGAGGGCTACAGAGCAGTGCCGCAGCCCCTTGCCCCGTCCTCTCAACCCCAGAGATTCCAAGGAAGACTTCTTCCTCAGACTCTGTGCCAAAGGACCCAGCAACTCCGCAAGCTCCCTGAGGAGAGTCGCAGTGGAGGAAGATCCAGTCCTAGCCTTAAGGGGGGGTGGGGTGGCGTCACTCGACCCTTCCCCTAGGCCCGGACCACCACACCCGCTGACTCGCACCACCCCCCTGGCGCCACCATTGGCGCGGGGGTCACTACCGACCGCAGTCACCGGAGCCACGGGGGGGGGGCCACCTGGGGAGGCATAAGGGTCCTGGGCCCCGGAAAAAACACAGACTTTGTTAGAGTCAGGTTGCCAGTCCAGGTCAGCCTCCCAATCATCCAGCTCCAAAGAGAAGAAGATCCAGAGGAGCTCCAGACTGATGACCCTGGGATCAGGGGCAGCGCCGGCGGGTGGTGCAGAGGAACACCCTCTATGCCGGACCCAGCAACCGTGGGCCCAGACAATGTGGGAGCCTGCACCTCCAAAGAGGTGACTGCCAGGGTGGTGCTCCAGGCCCGGCCCTGGGTGGAGCCACACCAGTTCTCTGGCACCATGGAAGACACCACCTCCATGCAAGGCTAGAAGAGGAGGAAGCCCCCTTCTCACTGGACTGTGTAGGCCTGGGAAGGGACCCAGAGGAAAAGCGAAGAATCCTACACTTGGACCAACTAAAGCGACGACACCACCGAAAGTCATCACAGTCCTGCTGACCTTCAATGTGTGGTGCTCGAGAAAACAGCGGTCCATCGAGAAGCAGACATCACAGTGATCCATCTTGTGCTAGGGTCCAAAGCAGGAAAGGCGGGCATCATGCCGGTCCGTAATGGAAATCATCCAGCCGCAGGGACACTGACACATCCAAGGCTGGCCCGTTTTCGATGAACGCTTCTTGTCACCCGAACTTGGCATGATGCAACGGTAAACTTTAAACAGAAAAGACAACGCCTGAACGTGGGGAGGTTTTCTCTGTGAGATGGACACGTTAGCAGCTATATTATATGTTAAAAGACCCCACTTTCGTGCCTTAGGGTTAATATCCCGATGGCTGAGTCCCACCGTCAAGGGATCTAGGGCCTGGCTACCCCCGTCCACCCGTGTGGTTGGAGCCCTTATGACAATTGGTTGGGAAATAAGGACCTGCGAGACTTGACTAGAGGTAAAAGGTAAAAAGTATACAGTTCGATATCCTGGTGACCGACTCTTAGTTCAGTGTAAGTTAATAAGCCATGGTCTTTTAAGATTAGGCACAATTAGATCGTAACCCCCATGGGAGCAACAAACTTGTTGAAACAAATATTGTATCTGTTGTAGATGAACTAGATGACCCCTAAAATTGTTTGTATTAATTGACCAGTTGTGAATGTATTGTGAAAAATCAAAACTGATAACCTATATGGATATGTTAAAATCTGAATAATAAGATTTAAAAAAAAAAAAGACAACACCATTAAAGGGAAGAAAAGGGAAGATCTTATAGAGTATCTTCAGTAACCATGTGGAGTGAAGGACAGCAGAACCGAGGCGGATTACTCAAGGTGGTGTCAACAGCGGCTCTGAGGAGCAACTCCGAGGCGTCAAAAATGGCTCCAACTGACTAGACTGCAATGGCGTACTACAAAATTACTTCAGCTGCAGGCAAGGTGCTGTCTCGACGGTAGGAAAAGCAGAACTGAGGTAGAGAAGGAGCCAACGGACGTTTCTGGGCAACCCGCGAGTGCCATGCAGTGAGTCGGCCTCATGGGCAGCGCCGTCTACTCCCAAAGCAAAAATAAACCTCCCATGGAGCGCTCGTCTCTGACCAATCACCCACCAGTGATGAATGGGGAAGACTGACACAGGGAAGCTCTTGTGCTTTCTTAGGAACAGACTTGACATCGTAAAAATCCAGCATGGGGCCCCTGCCCTAGACCTGTCAGTTTTGGTACCAGAAGTACCTGGACATGGAGCCCTGAGCAGCTGTGGAGTCTTGAGAGACAGGCTACAGCTCTCTTCTTTAGGAGTTGATAGATGCCCTGCGACACCACAGTCTCTAATGGAGCATGGGGTCAGAATGGCAGGAAAGTCTCAAAATTGAGAAGCAACCCGCTGCCCACCACTTTTTGCATCCACTCGTCTAAGGTGATAGATCAGGAGTGCCAGAAATGGTGAAGCCGAATCCCATGGGGAGCTGAGGCAGGCACCTGACGGGCAAGAGGTAGACATCCCCTAACTTTTCACTGGGCAACCTTGGAGGGGACACTGGTATCAGCTGTTGGAGGGGCCCCACCTCTGGGCTTCTTGGAGCCATGGCTGCAAACTTAGTCTAAGGCCACCAGACATGATGGAAAGGGTCAAACCAGAAAGTTTCTTTAGCCACTTTCAGACTGGTCTTTCTGTGAGGACATCACAGAATTAAGGGTGGCACTGGACTTTTCAATCCTGGTAAGATGTCCATCTACCCCAGGGCCAAAAAGGTTGGTGCCCAAGAAGGGGGCATCAGCCAATTTAACCTGGGTGTCTGCTGTAAAAGCGGAAATCTTCAGCCAGGCCCTGCAACACATTACGACAGCTGCTGCCATGGACCAGGTGCACAAGTCGCCAATCTCCAAAGTCATCTGAAGCTGGTGTTTGGCCAGTGCTGAACCTGGGTCTCTGCCCAACTTAAACATCAACCGCAAATCCGCAGAAAGGCGAGGGAGGACATGGTCAAGGACTCCCATCAGGGAGTAATCAAAGCTGACCATCATCAATGTGTAACTCAACTGATGGGAGACCCAGGGAGGACGTAGTGTACATTTTTTGCTGCATAGTCCAGTTTCTTGTACTTCTTGTCAGAGGGCTTGTCCACAACCCCGACATTGCCGGTTTTGCGGAAATGGAGTCTGCCACCAACCCATCAGCTGAGGGGTGGTCCAAGAAAACGGACAAGGAACCAGTCGGGACTGCATACTTGCAGACCATATGAGCCGAGGGCACTGCACAGGAGGATGAATGCTGCCGAAGCTCCAGCACAAGTTCAAGAATGGCCTGTGCCACCAGGCAGGTGACCCCCAGGGAATTGTCCCAGTCCAAGATTTTTGTAAGGGGGTACTTAGCCCGCTTCTGGACCAATTCTAAGAAGATCTCTATAGATTCAGAGATCAACCAAACCGTAGCCCTTTAGAACACTGGCCCATGGTTAGTTGTCAACATCTGGACAATTCACAGTCGAAGCCTGGGGTCCTCAAGAACTGCATGGAGGACCCAGAATCCCAAGACTCCTCAAACACCGCCTTTGGCTGCTTTTTCCATGCACTACCCTGGACTCAACTCCATGGGTAATTTTTACTAACAGCTGACCTGGCAGGCTGGTGCCCAGGCGGGAGAGCTTGGTAGGGGCTCCCTGCAACAGTGCACGGGCGGCGTTCCCACCTTAATTGGGGAGAGGCCGGTGCCGCAGACACCAGACGTGGAAGGACTAGGATGGGCCAGAGCAGGGGTGACAAGGGCAGCATGAGGGTAGGGGGGAAGGGGCCTAACCCTGCCCAAGAAACCACTGTTGCCGCATCAGCTCTCACAAGCGCAGACACAGTCTGCGACAGCCTCTCCTCATTCAAGATCAGTGCCATGGCTTCCAGGCCGCGGGAAGAGAGGTGTGCGAGGATTCCCTCGACTGTGATCAAGGGAGATAGATCTCGACCAACAACTAGACAGTCGATGGCGAGGAGAGGCACATAGAGGAGTCGTGTAGAGAACAAGAACCAGCTCCTGCCATGGGCCCCCAAAAGGAGGAAACTCTGCAGAGAAGACAACAGGGTCCACTGACTGCTCCCAACCCTCCCAGGAGAGGGTCGAAAAGACCAGAGAGTGCTGACAGTAGTCTCATCCTTGATCCCTTCAGACAATGGGCCAGCCGGGTCCAGAAAGATCTCAACTGCCTGGTTAGCCTGTGTCACGGCCAACAAGTGCAATGGGAGTACCGTGGAGCTAGCAGCCTTGCCCACGACCAACACAGGCTCAGCTGAAGCCAAGCACTCAATGGCAGTCGGGCAGTCGAGGGAATTACGGTAGTGGGAAGAAGGTGCTCGTTACCGGTCCCATGAAAGACGGCAGGATTTTTTTTAAGACTTTCTTGCCATGGGAAGGGACAATCAAAAGGGCCTGGAGGGATCTGCATATCTCCCTGAATGTTTCCATGAAGGACGCCCTAGCTGGAAACAGCACCAACACAGATTAAGTACCCACTGCAGCTCAGGCCACCGCCTCTTCCATGGATGCAAGCTGGGCAGCCAAGTCCTCTACCAGGCACTGCCTAACGGGCATCTTTTCAGCGAAGCAGGGGATCCCGTTCATCCGGCCGACCGAGGAGGTGCCTGTAGCAATCCTCGATGGATGAGGCAAGAATTTTGCACAGGTCGCAGGCCTGAACATCATGCTCTACCCAGAAGCAGTGAATGCATGATGACTGTGGGTCCAGCCAGGATAATGTTTGGTTGCACTGAATGCAATGTTTAAAACCAGGACCGGACTAGGCTTCTCAATCCATGGCATGAAGAAGAAAACAAATACAAAGAAGAAACACTAATGGCACACTCAGGATAGAGAGGCCTACACCATGCATGGAGCTGCAAAGGAGGAGACCCAATTCTTTCAGTGGAAAAGAAGATCTGATGTCACGGGTAGCCGACTGGTATACCACCCACATGGGTGGGAGGAGCTTAGCCTGAAGACGTTCTAGCTGGCATTAAAAGGAAAGAAAGACTACCAGAAGGTGGTTAGTACACCATATGCATGCCCTAGATGAAAAAATTACTCACCATAGTAATGTTTCTTCTAATGGAGTCTTGCTGTATTCTGACTATATGCAGTTAGCCCCAGCGCTTTAACTGCTCCGGAGAGTAAAGGGTTAACTCTATGCATAGGCATAGAACGTTGAGCTTGAGCTCTGTTTTCAAAACTCTGTCTGTGGTACTCTGAAGGGTAACTGTCAGATTCTTACGAGCACTAAACTAACTCAAAGGTAGAAATTGTTTCTAAGATTTTAGTGCTATGTGGCAAAAATACAGGTTACTCACCTGTAACAGGAGTTCTAGGAATGGTATATGTTGTTCATCCACACTTATTGGCAGGTTCCTTGCCGCTTTAAATCTTGCCGGAAGGTCTTCAAGTTGGCTCCTCCCACCCACCCGGGTGGTAAAAATCTCGGCTCCGCCCCATGACGCCAGATCTGGCCCGCTGGAAGCTCAGGTTGTGCGTCAAAGCCGGGGAGGTCGAGTGGGTCGTGGATAAACATATACCATTCCTAGAACCTCCTGTTACAGGTGAGTAACCTGTATTTCTAGGGACATGGATATGTTGTTCATCCACACTTATTGGCAGACTCTAGCAGTTCTCCGGGAGGAGGGAGGCAAGGCGACACCCTACTTAGGGAATAAAGACTGGAGAACCGAGGCCCCAAAACCAGCATCCCGGCGTGACTCAAGGTCAATGTGGTAATGGGTAATAAAGGTGTGCTGACTTCAGGTAGCAGCCCTGCAGATTTCCTGGATAGGGACGTCCCGGAAGCAGCCACCGATGCAGCAGTATGCCGGGTAGAATGAGCTCTTATCCTCTGGGAGCTCCATGCCGCCAACTTATAGCAGAGATCTATGCGGAGGTGACCCACCTGCTTATCGTCCGCTTGGCTGCAGGTCTGCTAGTGCGGCTTCAAGCGTGGGTGACAAACAACAGCTGGCGAACCTCCCCGATTTCAGCCCGCGCCTTATAACAAGCGAGCGCCTCTAGGGTCCAAAGTATGGAGCCTGTATTCGGCCTCCGAGGTGTGATTGGGGTAGAACACCGGCAGAGTCAACACCTGGTTAAGGTGAAACTCCGACACCACCTTCGGAAGGAATTTCGGGTGGGGGCGCAGGACAACCTTGTCCCTGTGGAAGACCAGGTAAGGAGACTCAATGCAGAGCACCTGGAGTTCTCCCATCCTTCTGGCTGACGTGATAGCCACCAAGAAGGCGGTCTTCCACGACAGGTGAGAGAGTTCACACCTGTGCATTGGTTCGAAAGGCTTGCCCATGAGCTTTGCCAGTACCAGCAGTAAATCCCACGGGGTGGAGGTTCTCACACCAGAGGGGAAATGTGATTAAGGCCTTTGAAAAAGCGCCAGACCACCTTTTCCTGCGCCACCGACTGCTCCCCGGCCAGCGTCCGGTAAGCAGAGATGGCTGCCAGGTGCACCTTTAGGGTCGTCGACCTAAGCACTTGACTAGAAAGGGACCATAAATAGTCCAAAATGCTTGCCAAGGAACAGGAGAAAGGGTCCAAGCCCTTACCCTGACACCAAATGGAAAACCTCTTCCATTTGAAGGCATAGCATTTCCTGGTCGACTCCTTACGGGACGCCTCAACATTGAGGACCTCTTCGGAAAGACCCAAGGCCTGGAACTCTAGCGCCAGGAACCAGGCCGTCAGGTGCAGGGATTGAAGGTCCGGATGGAACACCTTCCCCTGATTGACTGAGAGCAGGTCCGGGCGAGCTGGAAGCTGCCTCGGCAGCCTGTAGCTGAGGTTGAGGAGATCTGGGTACCAGAACTGGCGGGGCCAGTCTGGGGCTATCAGAATCACCTGCGCCTTGTCCCTCCTTGTCTTGAGAAGCACCTTGTGAATCAAGGGAAATGGGGGAAAGGAGTAAAAGAGGCCCGGGGTCCACAGCCTCGAGAAGGCATCCCCCTGCAGCGAGCCCTGCTGAGGGGGGCGGGCATGAAACAGCCTCAGCTTCGCATTCTCCCTGGAGGCAAACAGGTCCACCTGAGGTGTGCCCCAGTGGGAGAACAGATCTTGTACTACCTCTGGCAGGAGAGACCACTGTGAGATGCAGCCCGTGATCCGGCTCAGGGCATCAGCCAGGGTGTTGGAGGCTCCTGCCACATGAATGGCTAGGAGATCCGCCTCCAGGCTCGCAACGAGAGACCAAATGCGAGAGCTTCTTGCATAGAAGCATGGGCGGCTGCCCCGCCCTGCGCGTTCAGGTAGTACATGGTCGTGGTATTGTCTGTCTGGACTCGGACCACTTGACCCCGGAGGAACGGAGCAAAGGCGGTGAGAGCTAGGCGGACTGCTCTGGAGCTCCAGCAGGATGATGTGGCATCGGACTCCATGCTGGGACCAGAGGCCGTGCACTCGTGTTCCCCAGATGAGCACCCCAACCCATCAGAGAGGCATCGGTCGATAGAGAGACCATCGGCTCCGGGCGGACAAGCAGGATGCCCTCCTGCAGATGGGATGGAGCGGTCCACCACTGGAGGCGTTCCACATCTCCTGGGTCACTGTCACTAGCTGGTCCAATGGATCATGCAGCGTTATGACCACCGGCTGGCCAGTCCCCACTGAAGGGCGTGATGCCAGCGCCACAACGGACCACGCTGGTACAGGCCGCCATGAGACCCAGGAGGCGCAGGAAGTCCCGGGCAGGGCGCGATTGCCCAACCAGAAATGATTGGGCAAAGGAGGTAAGAACCTCGGCCCTGTCCGCCGGGAGCCGTGCTCTGGCTCGAAGAGAGTCGAGCTCTGCCCCGATGAACAGGATCACCTGCTTCAGCTCGAGTTCCGACTTGGCCTCGTTGATGAGAAGGCCGACTTGAGAGCAAACCTGGAGGGCCAGATCTCTGGACCGCTCCACCTCCCGTCTGGAGGGGGCTGCTATCAGCCAATCGTCCAGGTAAGGGTACACCCGGACCCCTCGGCGCCGCAGGAATGCTGTCACCACTGCCATGCATTTGGTGAAGACCCTGGGAGCTGGAGATGAGCCAAGGGCATGGCTTGGAAATCGAAGAGGGATCCTTCTGCTCGAAAGCGGAGGAATCTCCGATATGACAGACGGATAGGGACATGAAAGAATGCGTCCTGCAGGTCCAGAGAGCAGAACCACACGCCGTGTTCCAGAGATGGTATTATCTGCGCCAGAGTGACCATTCTGAAGGTCCGAGACCTTAGGAATTTGTTCCGGTCGTGTAGGTCGAGAATGGGGTGCCAGCCCCCACCGTCCGTTCGAACCTGGAAATACCTGGACCACGAACCCTGGGTCTAAAGGGGTCCTCTACCTCCATGATCACCTCCTTTTGGAGGAGGAGGAGCTATGTCGGCTCGACGCAGCCAGTGAGGCTCGGACCCGAGGCCCCCGAGTGCGACGGCTCTGAAGGGCGGGGCCTGCTCGAATTCTAGAGGTGAGGCCTTTTCCCTCCTCCAGTACCCACCTGTCCGTGGTAACAGCGGACCAGGCGGAAAGGAAGTGTCTGAGCCGTCCCAGGGGGGAACCAGGGGTGAGGTGACAGGGATGGGGCGACACCCTCAGCCCGCTACTGGGCAGACTTGGAGGAGGGACCGCCGAGGGACCTCCTGAGCCTTACCTCCATGCTTCCCTGTTGGAGGAAGCCGACTGCTTGGTTTGGGATACCAAGCTCGAGCCTGCTGGCCCTGGCGTTGTTGGGCCGGGCGCTTGTGGGCGCAGAAGGAGCAAAGGGCTTAGGGCTGTGGCTTCATGCCTTGTCCTTCTGAGCGGAAGAGACCCGAGTCCAAGGTAGCACTGGACTTCTTGATCCTCTGCAGGTGACCTTCCACCCCAGGGCCGAAGAGGTCAGTCCCCAAAAAGGGAACATCCGCCAACTTGTGCTGGGTATCCGAGGTAAACGTGGATATCCTCAGCCAAGCCCGACGACGCATGGCCACTGCGGCCGCCACAGACCTGGCACATGAGTCCCCAATGTCTAACGCAGTCTGGAGCTGCTGATTAGCCACTGCCCTGCCCTGGTCGCACCTGCCTGACCGTAGTCTGCAGATCAGCAGGAAGATGAGGACAACCTCATCCAGGGATCCCAACAGGGCGTGAGAAAAATGTGCCATGAGCGGCCCGAACTGGCCTGGCCAGAGAGGCTAGAGAGAGGGCAGCATAGACTTTCGCCCGGCATAATCCAATTTCTTGGATTCCTTGTCGGAGGTTTGTCCACATCCCTGGCGTTCCGGCACGCGGGCAGCTATCGGTAACCAACCCCTCAGCCCGAGGGTGTTCGAAACTTCGGACAGGAACGGTGGGGACCGCGTACTTCCCTGGCCAACCTGGCCGAGCGCAGGGCAGGAAGCAGGGCGCTGCCAAGTTCAAGGCGGACCCACTGTGAGCTTCGGCCACCGGAGAAGGCCTCCGTGGGAGAAGATCCCTCGGTCCAGAATCTCCGTGAGGATACCTGGCCCGTTTAGAAACGAGGTTTGAGCTTCATCCCGTGGACTCAGATGATTCAAGCAACCTTAAGAAGGACGAAGGGCTATCGTCCATTGACTGCCCTCCGAGGACTCCAAGTCCATGCGCTTGGAGAAGAGGAGGAACCATCATCGGACTCAGAAGAATCCTCAAAGAGCTGCCTCGGGCCTGAGCCACCCTCCACCTGCCGAGGTTTATTGGGAGTGAGGGTGACAGACAGCCATGGGGCAAACCCAAGGCCGACCGAGAATTTTTGGTCGGAGCCCCAACTAATGGCTGTGGAGGCGGAGGTTCCACCAGAATCGGTGGGGCAGCTGGAATTGGCCGAACAACCGGCCTGAGAACAGGCTCCTCGACTACAACGAGGGGTTGTTTCAGCTGCTCCGGTGACAGCCACTTAATGGCCGGGGAAGACGACTGGGTCAGCTTATTCCCGGTCAAAAGGAGCTGTTGCCACATAGGTTCTCGTACTTCCCGGCCTTAACCGCCTCCCCTAAATCCGAGGAAAATAGTAGCGCCAGACCCCTCTATATTGGCCGAGATCGCTTGGACCGTGAGGATGTCCAATACCGAGATCAAGAGTCTCGTGTCGAGCAGAGGCGCAGGAGAAGTGTCGGAAATCGGCACTCCCCTCGGCTCGGACGATCCCACCGAAGGCTCCGGAACCGGAGGCACAGACGAGCCGACGGGATCCTCAACTCCCACCGGGGGAACCGGGAGAGGGGATTCTCAGCTTCTCCAGCCGACAACCCGTCTAATGGGTCGAGAAAAATCTCGACTGCGTCGACAGGAGTCTCGGTCAACTGGCCTGACGGGGACACCGTGAAGCCAGTGACCGAAGCTGAGGGGTCGACCGAAGTAGACTGTCGACAAGGGGAGGGGGATTTTTCCCGCTCCCAAAAGCGTCGACGGAGAGACTTTTGCTCTTTTTGGACCTGGAGAAAGGTCCTGAAGAAGTTGGACCCTCACCTTTCGTTGAGAGGGTCAGACAAAGCTCCCAAAAAAGCCAAGTACGAGGCACCGAGAGAGAGCGGGACAAATGCCACAGCCGAGGTAGAAGCGGCCCGCGCTGCCTCCTCTTCGAGGGCAATCATCTGCTCGAGCTGATCCGCCGAGCCCGCCGCCGGACACTGCCAATCGGGCCTCTTTGGATTTCACCGGTGGAATTCTTTTCTCGGGGCGCCCCAGTTGTAATCGGGCAGCACGGTCTTCAAGGACGTAGGCCGAAAAGGAAGAGCACAAGTCGCAGGCCTGCGGGTCGTGCTCAAGGCCCAGGCAGTAGACGCACGTGGAGTGCGGATCCGTCCTAGACATCTTCTGCCTGCAAGGGCACCTCCGAAAACCGGGAGTCGATTTGTCCATCGCAGCCGTGAGGAGAAGACCACCGAAGTCTTTTTAGCAAAAACACTTTTTGATTTCTAACTTTCGAAGAATTAGGAACCAGTCTTAATCGCAGAGCGTTAAGGAGGGAACCTGAGCTTCCAAGCGGTAAGGAAGATCTGGCTTCATGGGGCGGAGCCGAGAGTTTTACCACCCGGGTGGGTGGGAGGAGCCAGCTTGAAGACCTTCCGGCAAGATTTAAAGCGGCAAGGAACCTGCCAATAAGTGTGGATGAACAACATATCCATGTCCCTAGAACAAAGTTTTAGGGTCAAAAGACAAGTAGAGAACCCCAAAATGAACACAAGCAGGTAGTGAACTAACCCAAAAACTTTAATAACACTAACGAGAAGAAACCCCTTAATGAGATGGAGGCATGTCCAGTGCACCTCAGGGGTGCAGCACTGTGCCTGCCCCACCACATCCCAAAACTACTAGGTTCCAGGAGGGGAGGCAGGAAGGGAGGTCAGAATACAGCAAGACTCCATTAGAAGAAACAACATTACTATGGATGAGTAATTTTTTTCTTTGAACAACATGAAGTCTTGCTGTATTCTGACTATATGCAGACTACCAAGCAGTACCCCATTGGAGAAGGGAGTCACAGAACCTATTTTGAGAACAAGCTCTGCAGCACAGCCATGCCAAACCTAGCATCACTTCATGACTGAATGTCCAGAGAGTAATACTTGGTAAATGTGTGAACAGATTTCCAGGTGGCTGCTTTACAGATGTCCACTAAAAGTATATCTCTAGCTGCTGCGACCTAAACAGCTGTACCTCTGGTAGAATGAGCCTTCAGGCCTGAGGGAGGTTCTTTCCCAAGCCTTGAATAGTAGAACCGGATACAGGAGACACTCCACCTGGCAATTGTTCTCTTGGTAGCAGGTTTTCCCTTTCCCACTTCCCCATAAGTGAGAAACAACTGAGAACAGTCATTCCTATGGGCCTTAGTATGCTCCACATAGTAACTAAGAGCCTTCTTTACATCAAGACTATGTAATCTCTTCTACCCAGAGGAAGAATGGTCAGTGAAAAATACAGGCAATGACAGACTGATTCAAATGAAAGTCTGATACCACCTTAGGAAGAAACTTTCTGTTGGTTCGAAGGACCACCTTATCCCTGTGAAATGAAATGAAATTAAGTTCCACTGATAAAGCATTTAATTCACGGATTCTCCTGGCAGAAGTAATGGCTACCAGGAATGCAGTTTTCCAAGTCAAGTATTTCAACCTCAGAAGGGGGCTGCATAAGCTGTGCTATACAGATACTCAGATCCCAAGAAGGGGTAGGCTCCCTGAAGGGAGAATTAACATGTACTAAGCCCTTGAAACATTTCTTGAAAACTGGATGAGAAGCTAGGGAAGATCCCTTACCAGCAGAAAGGAAAGCGGAGACAGCTGCCAAATGTACCTCGAGAGTAGCAGGCCGGAGGCCTAAACTGTTAAGATGCACCAAATAGTCCAAAACAGTGGCAATAATCAGCCAGCTCTGGCTTGACATGCTTTTGGGAACACCAAAACCCAAATATTTTTTCATTTGGAGTCTTAAGTCTTTCTAGTAGCAGGTTTCCTGCTAACCTTTAAAATATCCGAGACTGACTGGGAAAGGTGCAAGTTTGCATATTCTAGCTCTTCAAGAGCCAGGCTTTGAGCCTGAGAGTCTGAAGGTTGGGATACAGAAACCTCCCTTGGGAAGAAGTGAGGAGATTGTACTGTCTGGGAAGACACCAAGGCACTGTTACTGACAGACACCACTAGAGGATACCCAAGGCTGTCTGGCCCAATCTGGAGCCACCAGAATCACTTCACAAGGTTGAAACCTGATCTTGATTAGGACACTGAATATCAGAGGAAAGAGAAAATACATACAGAAACCTGCTTGTCCAATTCAGTAAAAGTGCATCCTGAGGGGCAGGACCCAGAAGAGGTGGTCTGCAACAATAAAGAGGAAGTTGATGATTGTCCGGGGCTGCAAAGAGCTCTATCTCTGGAGTGCCTCATCTCTTGAAAATGACTTGGAAGAACTAGAGGGTTCAGGGTCCATTCGTGGTGGCCCTGGGAAATCCTGCTGCAAGCATCTGCTAGAATGTTGTCCTTCCCTGGGAGATGCACAGCCATCAGGGAAGTCTGAAGGGAATAAGCTACAGACCATACTTTCATGGCCTCTGTGCACAAGGTCTAGGACAGAGTGCCTCCCTGCTTGTTGATGTACCACATGGTTGTGGTACTGTCTGTCCTGATCTGCACCACTTTCCCTTGAACTGTTGATAAGGTCTGAAGTGCTAGAAAGACCACTCTCAATTCAAGAAGATTTATGTGCAGAAGGGACTCCTGGTGTGATCAGGTTCCCTGAGCTGTAAAATGATCTAGGCGAGCCCCTCAACCTAGTAGGGAGGCATCTGTGGTGAGAATCACATAAGAAGCCTGACTGATAAACTGTACACCTTGTCGAAGATTGTCCTCCTCCAGCCACCGCTGGAGGGCCTGAACTAGAGTTTGAGACACTGGAACCAATTTGCAAAAAGGGTCTCTTTTCTGAGACCAGTAAGATCGGAGATGAAACTGAATACCTCATCTGAAACCCTGCTCCCTGGACTGCAGTTGTGGAAGCTGCCACGTGGCCCAGCAACTGTAGAAAGTGTCTGGCTGGACGAGAAACTAGAAGATGAAAAGAGGAAGCCAGAATGACCAGGAACCGAACCCTTGAGGGGGAGGAGAAATGCTCTTGCATTAATAGTGTCTATTTCCACCCTTATGAAGGTGAGAAGCAGGGCTGGTTCCAGAAGACATTTCTAGATTCACAATGAAACCCAGGGATTCCAGAAGTCTTTGAGTGACCTCTAAGGCTGACTTGACTTGATCGGGGGACTGGCCCACTAGTAGCCAGTCGTCCAGGTATGGGAACAGAAGGATACCTGTCTCCTGAGGAATGTCACCATTACTGGAAGACACTTGGTGAACACCCTTGGAGCAGATGTTAGGCCGAAGGGCATAGCTCTGAATTGGTAATGGCCTGAGGGCAACTCGAACTTTATTTAATTTACTATATAATCGGAATTACAATCCTTTGAGTCACAGACTCTTTTGCAAAGGCTCCACGTCGTTTACAGGGGGTGGAGGGAGAACCAAAGTACAAGGAAGACAGACGGAACGAGCAATTATATACAGGTTTCAGTACAGACAGTATTTATACAATGGCTCCACGGTGGTTACAGGGGGTGGAGAAACACAAGACAATATAAAGCATTAAAAGAAACGTTTTGTTTTTTTTGTTTTTTTTTTAATACACTGATTTTTTCAGGTTACAGAATTGACATGGCAGTTGAGAGGCGTTTTAAAAGCTTTTGGGAGGCATACATGTGGGCCCAAGACACAGCTAATGCAGAGGGTGGTACGTAGGGACTAGGAAGTCCCTGAACTTGAGATACTTTCTGTGGGAATGTCTGATAGGTACAGTATGTGGAAGTAGGCATCCTTGAGATCCAGAGAAGCTAGCCAGTCTCCTGGTCTCAGAGAGGGAAGAATTACTCCCAGAGTCACCATTTTAAATTTTGGTTTCGTTAAATGTTTGTTCAGGTACCTTAAATCTAGGATGGGTCGCCACTCCCGTCTTTTTTTGGGGTAAGGAAGTATCTGGAATACAGTCCTTTTCCCCTGTGACAAAGAGGTACCTTCTCTACTGCCTTTATCTCCAAGGGAGGTGGAGGACTGAAGGACCTTGCTCACTCTTAGGAACCTTTTGAAACTGAGAGCAAGTCCCTAGCTCACTACTTTCAGGACCTGTCTGAAGTAATAGACTCCCAGGCCTGGGAGCAGTGAGCCAGCCTGCCCCCTACTGGAACTGGGGAGGCGACCCTGACAGACACCTCAGGGTGTCTGCTTGGCAGGGGGCTTAAACCGAGTGGATGATGGGGTCCTAGTCACCAGTCTGCCTCTTCCCCTAAAGAACCCTCCCTGCTGGAAGGAAGAGGAGGCGGCCTGAGCTTGGTAAAAAGGCCTGTGAAAAGGCCTGCCCCTAAACTGCTGCCTCCGAGGAGTGGTCTGCTTTTCTTTGGCTGCAGTACTCCTATAGGTGGCCCTGTATTCATCCATCTTCATGTAATTCTCTGTTTGGTCCCCAAAAAGAGAATTACTAGTTACAGGAAAATCCATGGCCTTAGCCTGGGTATCCTGCGAGAGGTTGGTACACCTAAGCCAAGCAAATCTCCTCATGGAGATAGATGTAGCCATGACCCTGGAATGATAATCATTCGAGTCTACAGCAGCGTGGAACTGCACCTTGAATGCCTCAATACCATTTGCAGCCACCTGCTCCAGCTCCTTGGCTAGCTGGGAAGAGGCATTCCTTGTCAGCTCCAGAACCGTATCCCACATAGACTTCTGGTACCTGGCTGCATATGCCATGTAATTTGATTGCTTGAGTCCCAAAGAGGATGCAAAGTACTATTTTCTTGCCATGGCATCCACTTTCCTGGAATCCTTATCTGGGGGTGAGATGCCAGGGCGATATTAGCCTTGTCACAGGCTGCAGCTTGCACTACACCAAATACAGGTTACTCACCTGTAACAGGAGTTCTAGGAATGGTATATGTTGTTCATCCACACTGTCTGGCAGGTATCCTTGCCGCTTTAAATCTTGCCTGAAGGTCTTCAAGCTGGCTCCTCCCACCCACCCGGGTGGTAAAACTCTCGGCTCCACCCCATGACGCCAGATCTGGCCCGCTGGAAGCTCAGGTTGTGCGTCGAAGCCGGGGAGGTCGGGTGAGTCGTGTGGATGAACAACATATACCATTCCTAGAACTCCTGTTACAGGGTGAGGCATGTTACGTAAGAACTTACTCAGAACAGTAGATCTTCAGAACAGCTCTTGCAGCAGGTTACACCATAGGGACCAGCCGCCAGGCGCCAGGACCACGGAAAAATTCTAGCTAGCTAACTCACAGCGGGGACCGCCTCCGCCGGGTCCTGGCCTCCGGCGCCAGGCGGGTAACAAGGGGCGGTCCTGAGATTCCCAGTTCTCCGCTTGAGACTCTTGCCGCAGGCAGACATCAAAATGGGAGACCTAGGATCTGCCCAGAAGACAGAAAGATAACAATTCCTGCTCAGAAAGACTGAGCCATGCTTCCTCCAAGGGGGAAGGTGGATGGAGACTGCTGCAAGAGCTGTTCTCGAAGATCTACTGTTTAGTTCTACGAACTACTATCTTACCGAGACACAGCTCTTGCAGCAGGTTACACCATTAGACTGATTCCAAGCAGTAACGCTGTCAGAAAATCCGGGAGGAGGAAATTAAAGGATAAAAACCAGGTCCTGAACCTAGGACAGGAGACCCTGAAGTACGGCCAAACCAAAACCAGCCCTTCGCCGAGAGGCGATGTCCAGGCTATAATGCCTGATAAAGGTATGCACAGAACTCCAAGTGGCTGCAGCGCAAATAGCAGAAGTAGAAACATTTTTGAGCGCTGCAAAGGAAGTAGCCACCCCTCTAGTGGAATGACCCCGGACTGTACCCGGGAGGGGCTTTTGTTTGATACCATAACAGTGAGAAATACACTGGACAAGCCAGCGAGAAAGGGACTGTTTGGATACTGATTGGCCCATCATTCTCTCAGAGAAGGAAATGAAACTGCTCAGAACTACGAAAGGACTGAGTTTTGTTGAGGTAAAACCTCAGGCTGCGTGTGAACATCCAGGGTATGGAGCAGAGCCTCTCTCTATTAGAGTAGTTCGGAAGTAGACCGGAAGGTCGATATCCTGGTTCAGGTGGTGGAAGAAACCACCTTAGGCAAGAGTTTGGGTTCAGTCCTCAGGGATACTCTGTCCCGGTGGAAAACTAAATAAGGCTCTTTGCACATGAGAGCGTGAAGTTCAGAAATTCTTCTTGCCGAGGTAACAGCAACTAAAAACAACGTTTTCCACGACAGAAAACGTAGCTCGCAATCCGCGGCAGGTTCAAAGGGGAAGCGTGAGCTGTTCACAAAGCAAACCCATGGAGGCACAGGGTCTCTAATAGGAGGCCTAAGGTGCAACACTCTAAGAAATTCTCGAGAGGCGCCCACCTGAGCCATCTGTACGATTTCCACCGAGGTGGTAATGAAAATGGCACAGAGGTGCACTTAATAGAGGAGTAGGCTAGACCCGAATGAAAGAGGGAGAGCAAATATTCTAATATTACTCCCACAGGACAACCTAGTGAAAGGTCACAGGTTTCATGACTATTATTAAAACGCGCCATTTCATGGCGTACGTCAAGTGTTGCGGTTTTCAGCTGCAGAAAGGACTTCTGCAACCTCTTAGAGACCCTGACGAAATGGCTATGTCTCTAGGAGCCAAGTATGCAGGTTCAAGGAACGAGGTCCGGTGACAAGTGAACCCTCTCCTGAGAACAGTAAGTGGGAGCTGAGCGCAACGGGAGCGGGGTTCCCAGATAGTTGAATCAACAAAGGAACCAAATCTGTCTGGGCCAAAATGGGGCCACTAGGATCATTATTGGCGTTCCCCACGTAGTTTGAGAAGAACTCTCTGATCAACGGAAAGGAGGGAAAGCGAGAGAATCTGTTGGCCCAGGAGAGGGATAATGCGCCTCGCCAGAAAACACCAGGCCCTGGATCTAGCGAGCAAAAATTGGGCAGTTTTACGTTGGATGGGGAGGCGAACAAGTCCAGATCTGGAGTTCCCCATCGAAGAAACAGATCCTCTGCTACCTCTTGAAGGAGTTCCATTCAGGACTCTGGCCTGAGAACGACTCAGGCCGCCTGCAACCGTGTTGTCCACTCGGGACGTGCACAGTGATCAGATTCGCCCGTGTTTGATTACCCAATCCGCACTCTCATGGCCTCCTGCAAAGGGGGTAGAGGTGCGCCCTTGTTTGTTGAGGTAATACATCACGCCTGCGTGTTGTCTGGGTTGAAGCAGAAGAGTACACGGTGGGATAACTGACTGAAAGGCCTGCAGGGCATAGAGGACCGCTCCTATTTCCAGCACGCTGATGTGAAGGTGAGCTTCCATCTGGGTCCACGTATTCTGGACTTTACCCCGCCCAGGTGTGCCCCACCCAAGACCGGAAGCGCCTGTGGTGAGGGTGACTCCGGGACGGCGCAATGAACGGACGCTGATGAGAGCGAATTCTGGGGCTAGCTACCACTGCCAGTCTTGAATCACTGAATTGGAGTCTGACCGGATGCTGCAAGTGGTCCTGCCTTTGGTCCCATTGCACTTGAGCATCCACTGAGTAATGCGCATGTGGAGTCTTGCGAAAGGGACAGTAGGAATGGCCGCAGCCATGTGTCCAGAAAGGGGCAAAGGGACCGACCTGGCAGGTACAACCTTGCTTAGTGATAGGTCCCTTATGAGGATTTGATGCGCCCGCTGTGTCGGCCGGAAGAAAGGCTCTTCCCCGAACAGTGTCCAGAACTGCTCCTATGAACTGCAGTTTCTGCGACGGTACCAGGAGAGACTTCTCGTAATTTATGAGGATGCCCAGGGATCGGAACAGATCCTGGGTGCTCTTGATTGCAAGAAGCAACGCCTCTGGAGGCGCCATGAGAAGCCAGTCGCCCAGGTACGGGAACACGAGGGCCCTGTCTCCTCAGAGACGCTTGCCACCACGCGGCATGCACTTGGTAAAGACCTCGTAGCGGAAGACAGTCCGAAGGAAGGGCTCGGAACTGAAGGTGGTGGTCGAGAAACTCAAGCGCAGGAACCTCCTTTTGCGCCTGAGCCATAGGGATGTGCAGGTAGGCATCCTGTATGTCTAGAGACGCCAAAAGGCGCCCTGTTTGAGCATGGGGATAAGACCTGGAAGGGTCACCATGCGAATCTCTTGTAAGTGACCTACACATTGAGGTCGCTTGAGGTCCAAGATTGACGGAGGTCCCTGTTTTCTTGGGAACCAGGAAGAAGTGGAATAGTATCCTAGTCCTCCTGGTTCTCTGGGACGACTCTATCGCCTCCCTTCGTAGTAGTGGGAGTACTTTTGCCAGATCAAGGCTTTGTGCTGACCCTGATACCGGGAGAGCAAAGGAGGCCTCAAGGGTGGCTTTCCCGTGAATTCTATCAAAGTGGCCTAGACTGACCAACTGAAGAACCCACCTGTCGGTGGTAATGGCCTGCCATCCCGGCAGGAAGTTCAATGCGACCCCGACTATAAACTCCCGTTGATCCTGAGGGGCGGGGCCGCAAGGAGTCAGGCTGTGGCGGCAGATGGACCGCTGGCTGGGCCTGCCTAGGAGAACGCTGGCCTCGCTGGCGGGTGTTTGCCCTGGCTCACGAAACCAGAGCCCTCTGAGGTACAGCGGAGTGGGTCTGTTGCTCCTGCGTCTGCCAAGACGAACGTGCTTTTGGTTCCTACGAAAGGAACCAAGCTTAGGTCGGTACATGGCCTGAACTGACCTTACCGCTTCCCGGCCCTTGGAGTTTGGTAGGATCTTTTCTGTAGGATTACCAAACAATACTTTCCTCAAAAGGGCGCCCAAGATGTTCTCTTGGACGTCCGGGTAAAACCGGAGACGCGCAACCAAGAGTGTCTCAGGAGGCAAACGCCAGTGAGCTGTTGCTCGGCCGACGAGTCCGCTGGAGTCACACGCTGCTCTTAGCACTTGGGTCCCCACGTTTGAACCTGGACGGAGGAGCTGAAGCATCTCCTCCTTCTGCTCACCGGGCATCTTTTCAGCCGCCCAGACCCTGTTCCCACAAAGCGCTCTGGAACTGAACCATGTGGGTTAAAAGTTCAGGATCTGATGGCGCAGGTAGCGGAAGTATACGCAGCGTCACCTAATGCGCCAGTTGTTTGACTCTGGGTCCGTGGCAGGGTGCTCAAATGTTGTGGCCCTGTGACCGGTCATGTGAGGCTGTGATGACCAGAGAATCGGCCTGAGGATGCTGCGCTGCGTACTGGTCGTCCTGAGCCTGTGCATGCTGATCAGTTTCTTCGGGTCTCGCCGGGAGCGAGTGTGGACGCTTCCACGCAGCCTGGTGACGCCCACGAAAGTGTCAACCAAGGGTGGTACCACCACAGGCTTGGGGTCCTTTTGCCAAGATATTTGGCGAGTCGCACTCTTCGGGTCTAAGTCTTCAGCATCCCATCCCATGTTCTCTTGTATATGTCTCATAATATCAAGGAACCGAGGGATCATCTGGAGGAGATCTAGGCATCTCACGGGTCCGGAGAAGGGATGGAGAGTGGAGATGGGGATCTAGAGGTGGAGTAGTTCTGATCCCGTGTCCTCCGCTGAAGGCTGACTCGCGCGCCTCCTGGATCTCTTGGGGCTGGGTGATCCAGAAGAGGATTTCGACGGAGGTCTCCGCTTATCAGGCTCTCCCCTGGGAGGGGCTCTCAGGCTCCCGGGAGGAGGAACACGGCCTGCCGACCCCGGCGGTTACGCAGGGGGGCAGGAACCGGAGTAGGAGGAGGAGGAGGAGGAGTAGGAGACATGGGGGAACCATGCCTTTTAATGGTATCCCACCAGTAGGTGAACAGATCTTTCACCTCCACTAGAGAGAGGCCCGACGACAGCCCGGTGCCGTGGGCGGTCGCCGGTCCCGCGCGGCTCCACAGGGGCTCTGGTAATGGCGAGGGATCCTGGAGTACCCACGGACCAGGGTCGCCTGCCTGGTCCTCGGCTGCTCTAGGTCCTCCTCCCGATGGAGTGCTCCTGACCGATGTCGGTCGGAGGCAACAGGGCCTTCTTTCAGGAGGGGGGCGCCGGTCCCCTACCGCCCGCTGGGATGTAATGGCCGGCGCCGGTCGTCGGAGTCGACGGGCGCTCCAGGGAAGAAGGGCGCGACGCTCGACAGCTGTCGAGCCGCCGCCTGGGCTCAGGCCTTTTAAAGGCGTGAGCTCCAACGCTCATGGAGGCACCGACGAAGACCTGACGCTGGGTACCGAGGAGCGGCACCGACTGCGTGGTGATGGTGTCATTCCTCGGACTTCGCCAAGGCCCTGAAGGAGGAAGGCCTATGGATTTCTCCTGAGATGAAGGTTTCTTGATTGCAGCCGGGAGATTTCAACCGGAGCTACGGGACTCAACCCCTAGAAGGGGACCTGGAAGGGGCCTTCCTTCTCTCTTCTCGCGTGTTGTGGACCCTGGAGCTTCCCTGGAGGACATGGTCTCAGTTGTTCCTCCAGAAGAAACGCCAGAAGCCCTCTGACGCCGGATCCGGGTATGCTATTGAACCCTTGGCAAGAAGGACAGGCCCGGTATCGTGGTCTCGGGCCTAGCACCGGACGCAGGCCGGTGGGGGTCTTGAACGATCTGTTTCACAAGCGCTTCAAGGATGGCCCAAGTTGGTGATGACATCAAGATCTTGCTTGAAGAGGATTCTGAAGATTTTCAAAATTTTATCGAAAAAGAACTATTCACGTGTCGCGAGGCTAGACTGGTAAATCAAGGGTCAGGTAGCTAAGTCGACGGCGGAAAAGAATCAGAATCTCAGGACCGCCTCTTTGTACCACGCCTGACGCCGGAGGCGGACTCACGCTCAAGGGTCCCCGCCTGTAGTTAGCTGGCTAGCTAGAATTCTTCCATGGGGTCCTGGCGCCTGGGCGGCTTCGGGTCCTAATGGTGTAACCTGCTGCAAGAGCTGTGTCTCAAGTAAGATCCTGTATTTCTAGGACATGGATATGTTGTACATCCACACTGTCTGGCAGACTCCTAGCAGTTCGGGAGGAGGGAGGCAAGGCGCACACCCCCTACTTAGGGAATAAAGACTGGAGAACCGAGGCCCCAAAACCAGCATCCCGGCGTGACTCAAGGTCGATGTGGTAATGGGTGATGAAGGTGTGTGCTGACTTCCAGGTAGCAGCCCTGCAGATTTCCTGGATAGGGACGTCCCTGGAAGCAGCCACCGATGCAGCAGTATGGCGGGTAAAATGAGCTCTTATCCCTCTGGGAGGCTCGATGCCCGCCAACTTATAGCAGAGATCTATGCAGGAGGTGACCCACCTGCTTATCATCCGCTTGGCTGCAGGTCTGCCAGGTGCGGCTTCAGAGTAGGTGACAAACAGCTGGCGAACCTCTCCCGGAATTTCAGCCGTGCGCTCCTTATAATAAGCGAGCGCCCTTCTAGGGTCCAAAGTACGGAGCCTGTATTCGGCCTCCGAGGTGTGATTGGGGTAGAACACTGGCAGAGTCAACACCTGGTTAAGGTGAAACTCCAACCTTTGCTGCCCGTTGATCCAAAGGAGGGGCGGGGGCCGGGTAGGAGTCATGCTGTGGCGGCATTACCCCCCGCAGGCTGGGCCGGTTTGGTATACCACTGATCTCGGCCAGGGGAAGGCTTAGGCTGGGCCTTACAGTGGAAGGTGCCCCTTTGCTGCTGGTTGGAACGTGGCTGCTGTCGTCGGCAGCAAAAACGGTTCTGATTCCTACGAAAGAAACCAGACTTGGGTCTGTACATGGCCTGTACAGTCCTTACTGCCTTCCCGGCGTCCTGAAGTTTGGTGATTACCTTTTCAGAGGATTCACCAAACAGGACCACTCTGTTATAAGGGATGTCCAGGATACTCTTCTGTACGTACGGGGTAAATCCAGAGACATGCAGCCAGGAGTGTCTCCGGAGACAGACGCCTGAAGGTGTGCCCCTGGCAGACGAGTCCGCAGAGTCATATACGGCTCTTAACACTTGGGTCCCCACGTCTGACCCTGTGTGGAGGAGGTTCAAGAGCTCCGCCTTCTGCTCGCCATCCGGTAGTTTATCAACCAGGTCCTGACCCTGTTCCCACAGGGCATTCTGAAACTGAACCATAAGAGTCGGAGAGTTCAGTGACCTGATGGAGCATGTAGCAGCCGCATACGTGCACCTCCCCAGGGCATCCAACTGTTTGGATTCCTGGTCCGGTGGATGTGTACCCAGATGTGGTCTTTGAGACCTATCATGGGAGGCCGTAATTACCAGGGAATTAGCTAGGGGTGGTTGTGCCATGTACTGGCCCTCTACAGAGGCCCTGTACAGGCGGTCAGCTTTCTTCGGCAGCACAAGGGTGGAGTGCAGACGCTTCCATGCAGCCTTGGTGACGTCCGCGAAGGTGTCCACCAAGGGTGGTACCACCTCAGGCTTCGGGTCATTCTGCCGAAGGTAACGAGCTAGGTGCAGTCTCTCTGGGTCAAGATCTTCCAAATCCCATCCCATGTTCTCCTGGATGTGCCTCATGATTTCGGAAAAATAGGGATCGTCCGGAGGCGACCTGGGCAGCTCTCGTGGGTCGAGTGATGGGATGCTGATCAGAGAAGGAGACCTGGAGGTATCTGAGGTTTCAGGTCTGGAATCGTCCCCCTGCGGAGTGGACCATCGACATCTGGGTTGCTTAGGACTGGGAGACCCTGAGGGAGATCTTGAAGGGGGCCTTCTCCATTCTTTGGATCTTCCCCTAGGAGGTGGAGTAGGTTGCTTGGGGGTCGGTGGTCTTCCTGCTGGTCCCTGCGGTGGAGGAGGGGGAGTAGGAGGTGAAGGAGTAGGAGGAAGAGGTTTGACTGGTATCACATCCTTCTTTATTGTGTCCCACCAAAAGGTAAAGAGATCTTTGACCTCTTGAATATTCATACCGGACGACAGACCTGGCGCCAATGGTCTGTCGCTGATATCGGGCGTCTGGTTCGAGGGAGTCACCGGGTTTGGTGAAGGCTCCTGTGGAAGCCAGATGTCCTCACTGTCGCCTGTCTGGTCATCAGGCAACGTCAGGTCCTCCTCTGTAGAGTTCCGGCAACCGGTGTCCACCGGTGACAGGGAGGCAGTCTTCGGCTCCGGCGAACATCTCACTGACGTCGGGTGCTTAGCCGACGTCTGGTCCGACGGGCGTTTAACCGGTGGAGGGTTAAAAGCCCGCTTCGGGTCCATCCTCCGTTTTAGGGACATCAGGTCCTTAAGTCTTCCTGGGAAGGGGATCCGGACCCCTAGGAGGCTGGGAGGCCGATCTGGCATCAGAGTCCTGGCATTTCTCTGAGGAAGCTTGTTTTGAAGAGGACTTGGACTGTTGATGGTCTGAAGACTTCGAGCAGGCCCGGGAGGGTGTTCAGGAAGCTGAAGGCCTGGAAGTCTTGATGGGATGCAGAGAAGCCTGAGTGCTGCCTGAAGGGTCAACCTTTACTGGAGAAGGCTGAGAGCGGGCCCTGGAGGGACAGCGGTCTGACCGCGTGGAGCCTGAGCTGGTGCGCGAGTCCGAGGTCCGGTTAGGGGATCTGGACCTGGCCTTCTCCCGATGCTTGTCCTGGTGCTTATGGGACTTAGAGGTAGACTCACCTCTGGAGGAAGGGTCTTTGTTCATGCTTTTTAACTTTTCTTCCAAGAGGAACCCCTGAAATGCTTTCAAGCGGCAGAGCCGAGTGAGACTGCTGAACCCCTGGGAAAAGGAGCAGGCCTTGGTGTCGTGTTCCGGGCCTAAGCACCGCAGGCAGGATGAATGTGGATCCTTGAAAGGGATCCGTTTGCCGCAGGTGCACTTGGAGGGATGTCCTTCTGAGGAAGGAGTAGGAGATGCCGACTTTTTGTAGGTAAAACTCTGAAAGTTCTAGTCGTCGTTCGCTAGAGTGGGACCGTGAGGCTGATGCTGGCGAGTCGACAGCGGGAAAAGAACTGGGGATTCTGGGGGACCACCCCCTTTTATATGATGCCAGACGTCAGGGGCGGTGCAGACATCGGTGGCAGTCCCTGCTGGATACAGCTAGCTAGAAAATTTCCATGGAGTCCTGGCGCCTGCCAGCTTCAGTCCTAATGGTGTAACCTGCTGCAAGAGTCGTTTCTAGTAAGATCTATATGTTTGTGGTATAACCAATTGTTCTATTTGGTGCTTTCTCTAAGGTTTAACAAACTCTGTACAGTAGCCCATTATGTTTTTTTAAACAGGTTCACCCGGTCTTGATTTCAACCCCAGCTGCTTAAAATAACCCTGGAGAGAAACATCATTAGCTTGTTCTGAAAGAAAATCACAATCAGTGATCAGTTTAGTTTCAACATTTTCATAGGTTAACTCCTTATTTCCATCAGTCTTTTGTTGCCACCATTTTTTCAGGAGTCTTTCTTTCCTGGACTTCCGGATCTTAAGAGTTGTGCTCGAACAAGTCCGAATCAAAATCAGTGAAGGGAAAAGAATCCCTGCCATCTGAGATTTTCTTTGCCTGAGCTCATTACCATAGCTGCTGAAGCATCAGGATTTACTCCCTCTGATTAACTCAGTAAATCCTGGGAAGTCATTTCCAATAATGAAAGGTACAGGTAACTTATGTACCACTCCCACTTTCATTTGGTGTGACACTAAATTAAGAGTGAGAGTCACTTGGCTGGTGGGATAGTATCGAGTGTGCCTGTGGATGCAGATGACACCAGTACCTGGTCCTTTTTGATATTGTTTTCCTAGCACTTCAATATGTACTAGGGTCTGTCTGCTTCCCGAATCTACGAGTCCCTTCACAGTCTTCTCTCCCACCTTCACATCTGTTAAGTACTTGGCCCAATTTGCTAAAGACAAATCTGATCCAGTGTCACTCTTCTTACTAAGAATTTCTTGCAATATGACCTGGCTTATTACAGTTTAAGGAATTAAAGTCTTTGAGCACAGATTTGTTACCCCCAGAGTTCTCATCAGACTTGGGAGTTTAAATGGGCAAAAGAACGTCTTACTGGTGCTTGGCTGTTACCTCACTGTTATGGCGTCAGTCTGGCCATTTGGTAGTCTTCCGCTAAAGAAAAAGCCTTTTCCCCCACTTTCTGGTAGGTGTTCTTCCCCCCCAGAGCTGCACATCTGTAGGCAGAATTGCTCCATTGCAAATGTGTCTATCTGTGGGACTGTTTTGCCCTCTGGTTGGAGCCATTTTGTCAGGAGTTCTCGGAATCGGGTGAAGGCTTCTGGAGGACTGTCGACAGTTGTACTTCAGAGACTGAAATCTCTGCCTGTAGGTCTCTCCTGAGATGTCATACCTTTTCAGAATGTTGCTTTTCACCAGGTCATAGTTTTCTGACTTTGCAGTGTCCATACTGCTGCAGGAAAGTTGGGCTTTCCCTGTCAGGTAAGTTACCAGTCATTGCCCACTGCTGCTTTGGCCACTGGCAGGCTGTGACAACCCTTTCAAAAAAGTGGTCAGGTATGCTTCGATATCATCGGAGGGACACAACTTTTAAGTTTAATGTATTTCAAGTTTTTTGTGTCTCATTGTTCTGCTGGACCAGTGTCAGATCCTCCAGCTTTCAGAACTTTCAAGGCATCCAGCCATCGCTGCTCCTGTCTCTGCATCTCTTCTCTCCTCTGCTACTCCCGTCACTGCAGCTCTTCTTTTCTCTGCTGTTTGAGTTGTTGCATTTCTTCTTTTCTCTGCGCTTCTAAATGTTGAATTTTTTGTTCTCTCTGCTGCATCTCCTTTCTTCTCTGTTTCTCTGTCTTTTTGTTGTATAGCCCACCATTTGACAAAGACAGTCAGGCTTTCAGGTTCTGTCACTCCCTGTTTTTCTATAGCTGGTGCTAGCTGTGCAGTCTCCACTTGGACTCCAGTCTCTGCTAGTCTGGCTGCCATTTTCCTGGTAACCACTCCTGGGCTTGGTGCGGCAGAATCCATACCTTTCTTCTATGCCTCTCTGGCAAAGGTCTAGTACCCATGTACAAACTCCTGGCTCAGAGTGTGCATGGCGTAAATCCCACTTCTATAACCATCTATCGTCGAGACACAGGTCAGGAAGCATAGGAAAACCAGGAGCAGTTGTAAAATTTGCAACAAATGTTTTATTGTAACAGTAAAACAAAATTCAGTTTAACCATTTACAAAGGCATAAACACAGAGAAAGTCCATCTGAGTTTATTCTAAATTTCAAATCTGTTTCTCTTGCAAGCAATTGCAGCTGTTTTTATAAATCTTTGCAACCCCCACTCGTTAAGAAAACAGCATGCTTCTCAGTGTTTTTGTGAGTTTTATCAAGTGCAGCAAAAAGAACATTATGACCCAGAACTAACCCCTTGTTTAAGTCTTCTGCAAAAGGCTTACAAATTGCAACTCGGGTTAACCCCTTGAATTCCAAATAGCTTTGCAATCATTTCAACAGTATAACTATATACAGTTTTAGCTTTGCAATTATTTCCACAAAATGATTCACATATATTTTTCTACCAGCAGATATGCAAGGGGGAAGAAAAGACAGAACAGCAAGTAAGGGTAGAAAGAGAGCGAGAGGCAAAGAATTGCAAGACCATCGGAGTGATCAAGTCCTAGGTCTCACGAGAAAATCTGGTTGTGCAACCAGACAGAAAAGGAGAGAATGGAACAGATCCTTGCACTGAAACTCTTTCTCCGTAACAACTGGGACATGGCCGTATTCAGCCCTGTCACAATCGCCATTAAAGAATTTCAGCTTATTCTTTCAGCAAAACTGTGTATGGTACCAAACAGACTCACAAAATCGGCAAAAGCTGAAAACAGAAAGCACAGACATGCGTTTAGTCTGTCAGGACTCGAGTGCCTCATCTGTAAGTCAATCCAACAGAAGGGTGAGGAGGAGAGATGATCTTACTGGCTGGGATCATGGTGAGCCCAAAACAGGAAAACAGTAAAGCTAAGCTTCAACAAAACACAAAAATCATATACGCCAATAATATAAAACATCCTGGTACACATGCACTACAGTAGGTTACTCACCTGTAACAGTAGTTCTAGGAGTGGTATACGTTGTTCATCCACACTTATTGGCATGTCCCTTTCCCCTTTTAACGATCACCGAAGTCTTCAAACTGGCTCCTCCCACTCAACCAGGTGGCATACACACCTCAGCTCCGCCCCATGACGCCACATCTTAGCCCGCTGGAAGCCAGGTGTTGTGCGTCCGCAGCCATGGAGGTCGGATGGGTCCATGAGGATAAACATATACCACTCCTAGAACTACTGTTACAGGTGAGTAACCTGTTCTAGGATCATGGATGTGTTGTTCATCCACACGTATTGGCAGATTCCTAGCAGTTCTCCAGGAGGAGGGAGGCAAGGTGCACACCCCCTACTTAGGGAACAGAGACTGGAGAACTGAGGCCCCAAAACCAGCATCCTGGTGTGACTCAAGGTCGATGTGGTAGTGGGTGATGAAGGCGTTTGCTGACTTCCAGGCAGCAGCCCGACAGATTTCCTGGATAGGATGTCCCTGGAAGCAACCACCCACGCAGCAATATGGCGGGTAGAATGAGCGCTTATCCCTCTGGGACACTCCTTGCCCGCCAACTCATAACACACATATGCATGATGTAATCCATCTTGCAATGGTCCGTTTCGCTGCAGGTCTGCCAGAACCAGCTTCAGCGTAGGTGACAAACAGCTGGCGAACCTCTTCCCGAATTTCCTCCGTCCTCTCCTTATAGTAGGAGAGAATACGTCACAGGTCCAAGGTATGGAGCCTGTACTCTGCCTCCAAGGTGTAGGTTGGGTAGCAAACCAGCAGAGTCAACACCTGGTTAAGGTGAAACCAACACCATCTTAGGAAGAAATTTCGGGTGGCGGTGCAAGGTAACTTTGTCCCTGTGGAAGACCAGATAAGGGGAGTCCACCGAAAGCATCTGGAGCTCCCCTGTCCTTCTGGCTGACATGATAGCCACCAGGAAGGCAGTCTTCCATGGCAAGTGTGAAAATTCACACTTGAGCATGGGTTCAAATGGCTTGCCCATGAGCTTTGCCAGTACGAGCAGTAAATCCCATGGAGGTGGAGGTTCACGCACCGGAGGGGATATGTGATACAGGCCTTTGAAAAAGTGCCCGACCACTGTCTCCTGTGCCGAGATGGCTGCCAGGTGCACCCGAAGGGTCAATGACCGTAGCCCTCCTTTGGAGAGAGACCAAAGGTAGTAGAGGATGTTAGCCACAGGGCAGGACAAAGGGTCCAGCCCCTTGTCCTTACACCGAATGGAAAACTGCTTCCATTTGAAGGCATAACACTTCCTGGTCGATTCCTTTCTAGATGCCTCCACCACAGTGCAGACATCTTCGGAAAGACCCAAAGCCTGGAACTCTAGCCGCTCAGGTACCAGGCTGTCAGGTGCAGGGATTGAAGGTCCAGATGGAAGACCTTCCCCTGACTGAGTGACATCAGGTCGGGAGTGTACAAAGCCGCTCTGGGGGCCTGCAGCGGAGGCTAAGGAGATCTGGATACCAGAACTGGCACAGACAGTCTGGGGCTACCAGGATCACCTGCGCCTTGTCCCGCCTCACCTTGTGGATCGAGGGAAGGTGTAGGAGGTGCCTGGGGTCCACAGCCTCGAGAAGGCATCCCCCTGCAGTGAACCCTGCTGAGGGGGGAGGGCATGAAACAGCCTCAGCTTGGTGTTTTCCCTGGAGGCAAACAGGTCCACCATCGGTTTGCCCCAATGGGAGAACAGGCTGTAAGCTACCTCTGTATGAAGAGACCACTCGTGGGATGTCTGACCTAGACGGCTGAGAGCATCCGCCAGATGGTTAGAGGCTCCTGCCACATGGATGGCTAGGAGATCCTCCTCTAATTGGCCCACAAGGGGCCAGATGCTGCGCGCCTCCTTGCACAGCAGACGAGAGTGCATGCCGCCCTGTTTGTTGAGGTAGTACATGGTTGTGGTATTGTCCATCTGGACTTGAACCACTTGACCCCGGAGCCGAGGAGAGGAAGCTGACAGTGTCAGTCTCACTGCTCTGAGGTCCAACAGGTTGATGAGGCATCGGGATTCCTCAGAGGTCCAGAGCCCATGGGCCCTTTCATCCCCCATGTGCGCTCCCCAGCCCATGAGAGAGGCATCGTTCATGAGAACGACCGTTGGCTCGAGGTGGACAAACGGGATCCCTTCCTGCACCTGGTCTTGGGTGGTCCACCACTGGAGAGCGTCCCACATCTTCTGGGTTACAGTGATCAGCTGGTCAAATTGACCATGGCGCTGAGTCCACTGGGCGGCCAGCTCCCACTGAAGGGGGCGCATGTGCCATTGGGCCCAACGGACCACTGAGGTGCACGCCACCATGTAACCCAGAAGGCGCAGAAAGTCCCAGGCATGGCACAACTGCAAAACCAGAACTGACTGGGCAAAGGAGTCTGGCATGACAAGAGTCTAGCTCTGCCCCAATGAAGCCCATCACCTGAGAAGGCACGAGTTACGACTTAGCCTCGTTGATTAGGAGGCCGAGTTGGGAGCAGGAATGGAGGGCCAGATCCCTAGACCTCTCCACCTCCTGTAGGGAGTGACCTGCCAGAAGCAGTCGTCGAGGTAAGGGTAAATTCTGATCCCCCGACGCCACAGATAGGCCGCCACCACTGCAATGCATTTGCCGATGACAGACCGAACGGCATGGCTCGGAACTCGTACAGGGTCCCTTCGACCCCGAAACGGAGGAACCGCTGATGGGACGGACAGATTGGGACGTGAAAGAATGCATCCTGCAGATCCAGTGAACAAAACCACGTTTCGCTCCAAGGATGGAATGATCTGGGACAGAGTGACCATCCAAAAGGTGCGACATCCGAGATAGTGATTCAGGTCATGGAGATCTAGAATGGGTCGCCAGACCCCCATCCACTCGGGCACCAGGAAGTACCTGGAGACAAAGCCTGGGTCTGTTGGAGGATCCGCCACAGGAGCTACTGCCTCCTTGAGGAGGAGCTGAGCAAGGTCGTCCTGAAGAGCCGACTTGGTGTGAGCGGATACTCTTTCCTCCCAAGGGGCGCGGGCTCGGCTGAGAGGGTACTGTTCGAACTCTAGAGGGAGTCCCTGACCGATCACTTCGAGAACCCACCTGTCTGAAGTGACAGCGGACCAGGCGGAAAGGAAGTGGCGGAGCTGGCCCCCATGGGAGGACACAGCTGTCGTGATGGGAGCAGGGGTGGCAGCCCCAACCCCATCACTTGAGCAGGATTGGAGAAGAGGCTCCAGGACCTGAGCCTTGATCTCCCTTCTGGGCCTGCTGGGGTCCACGCTTGGGCCAAGGACACCCAAGCTTGAGCCTGCTGCTGATGCTGCTGTCCCCCTTGTAAGGGGGAATGCTGAGCCACAGGGGAGAGTGCCGAAAGGGCTTCCTCTTCTGCTGGTCCTTGCCCGAAGAACCCTTGGCAAAAGTGTCATCCAAGATGGCACTGGACTGTTCTATGCGCTGAAGGTGACCAGCCACTCCTGAGCCAAACAGCTCGGTCCCAAGGAAGGGCACGTCAGCTAATTTGTGCTGAGTATCCACCGGGGGAAGGAGGAGAGCCTCAGCCAAGTCTTGCGGCAAGAGGCAACTGCGGCAGCCATCGAGTGGGCACACGAGTCCCCAATGTCCAGGGCCATCTGGAGCTGCTGTTTGGCAACAGCTTGGCCCTGGTCCTGGACCTGCTTGACTGTGGTCTGCATGCCCACAGGGAGATGTGGGAGGACTTCGTCTAACGACCCGAGAAGGGCGTGAGAGAAGTGTGCCATGACGACGGACGAACTTTCCTGACAAAGGCCCAAGGAGGAAGCCACATAGACCTTCCGCGCCGAATGGTCGAAGAGCTTGGACTCTGTTGGGAGGTCAGTCCATGTGGGCAGAACTGCCAGTACGCCTGAATACAGAGGCGGTCACCAGGCTCTTGGCCAAAGGGTGCTCCGTGAACCCCGCAATGGACCCCATGGATACCGTGTACTTGCGGGCCATGTGGGGCAGACAGGGCTGGACAAGAGGCAGGACACTGCCAGACCAACAATGGCCTCAGCCACAGGAAAGGCCTCCGTCAGGGTATCCCCTCTTAAGGATGTCCGTAAGAGGGTACTCAGCCTTTCTCTAGATGGGTTCCAGGGGCATCCCTGTGGACTCAGATGAGGTGAACGATCCCTCGGAAGGAGGAAGGACCTTCCTCCATCCCTAGGCCAACGGACTACTCATCATCCCCAGGAAGAGAGTGAAGCGCGGTGACGTCCGAATCCAAGGAGTCGGGATACAGCGGCCTGCCGCCCAAATCACCCTCAACACGCCGAGGGCGGTCCGGGGTGACCGTGACCTATAAAACGCCGGGGAAGCCCGGTGTCCAGTCTGTCTTCTTTCGAAGGAGCCCATCCCAGAGGCGGTTCCACCACGATGGGTGGAGAGACCGGTTTAGGCCGAAGAGGTGGATATGCTGTCCCTGTGGGCTGGGGAACCGAAGATTTCAGCTCCAGAGGGGTCGGCTTCAGCCTAGGAGACGAAAGCCAAGTAATGACCGGGGAAGGAGCCGGAGAGTAGGCTTGTGCTCGGACAAGATCAGCTGTTGCCACAAGAGGTCCTCATAGCACCGGAGTTTCCACTGGAGCCTCTCCTCATTTGAGGACAACAAGGACGACCGATGGCGTCGCCGCCTCTTAGAGCGCTTACGGCTTTTCCTCGGCCTTTCAGACGAGGAGGTTCTAGACCTCGACCCAGATAGGGTAGGCTGACTCGGTCGCTCAGGAGACACCGGCGGGACTGGTGACTTCTGGGGGTCCGAAACCGGGTCCTCGATGGGAACACCAGTGGGCTGGGTCTCCTCATCGAGGAAGACAAGGACCGGAGTCCTTTCCAAGGAGTCGGCTGGAACCGGCGACACTGGGTTAATGGGGTAGATTACAATCTCTACCTCGTCGACAGCATCTTCAGTCTGGCCCGACGGAAGGTTCAAAAAGCCAGCGGCTGAAGAATCGATCTCGACCGAAGTCGAGACTGCATGCTCTTGGGACTGGAACCTCTCAGTCCCAAGAGCGTCTTCGCCAAGACGAAGGCTCACTCGGTTCCTTCTCCTGCTTACGTGATCAGGAGGAGTGCAAGCCCGCAGGCGCCGGGAAGAGACTGGCACAATTTCCGAAGGAGCCAGAGAAAGTGGAACTTAGGTTTAGAAGAACCAACCAGCCCCGACTGTCAGTGGTACGCAGCCACTTCTTTCCTCGTAATGCCTACGCGCCCAATTGTTCGGCAGAGTCGCGAGTCGCAGAAACCGCCCCAGCCTCCTCGGACTTCACCGGAGGGTTCCTTTTCTCTGGTCTCCCCAACTTTAAGCGTGCCAGGCGGTCGCCCAGAACGTTGGGATGGAAGGCAAAGCAAAAGTTGCAGGATGAGGTGTCATGGCAGACACCTAGGCAGTAGACGCACGTGAGATGGGGATCGGTGCGCGACATCTTCTGGCCGCAAGGACACTGGCGAAATCCAGGCGAAGATTTTTCCTCCATAATTGAAGACTCAAAGGTGCAATTGCTAACTCGAACAAGTTTTAATTTCGGTAAAACCAAAGTTTTGAAAGCCAGGGCCTACGAAATGCGTGAGCACGAGGGAGGCAACCTGAATCTTCCAGCGGAAAGGAAGATCTGGCGTCATGGGGCGGAGCCAAGGTATATATAACCCGGGTAGGTGGGAGGAGCCAGCTTGAAGACTTCCGGTGATCCTTAAAGGGGAGGGGACATGCCAATAAGTGTGGATGAACAACATATCCATGAACCTAGAAATGGTTTTGTCGCATTATTACGGTTTTATACTTTCATATGTTCTTTTGTACGATTTTGGACATGTATTGTAATTTACCCAATTTTCCACTACTATTTATTGTACAATACCTTGTGTTCCAACTGCTGCATAATCTTACAATGTTGTATTTTTTGTACTACCCACATACTATTGTAACTGATCATCTTTCACAACCCTATGTAACCCCGTCCCCCCAGGTCGCACCGTGAGACGAGCAACTTGTTGTTCAGTGTGCCCTTCTGGTGAAACATTTCAATAAATAAATCATCACAGGAACTATATGCAAATCACAATGCAAGAATTTATGCTGGTTCTACTATTTTACGATAGCGTGTATGATGCCGAATGGCATCAAACACAAACTGAAAAGGCAGATGTCTTTTAGACTGCTTATCCATTTTGGCCTCACCATTACATAAACCAGTAAAACCATTACATGACTGGTTTCCCCCTTCACCTGAGTTGAGTTAGATAAGAGATACTGAAGAGTCTGGACAAGGGCAAAACAAATGCCTTCTGTTTTCAGCCATAGAAGACCATGTAGGAGGCCATTCTCCACCATACAATCTTTCATGGTGATCTATGTAAACTTACGAGGCTCTGGATTACTTAGGTATTTGTAATTTTCCATTTCTTTGAGGCTTAGCTAAATTGCCGATGCACTTCTAGGGTAACCTTTGCTTCACTTTTCATTTTGTTAGTTATTGTTAATTCTACAAAGAGGGACTACAGATGTGACCGATATTGAACCTGGTTAAGATCTTGGTGGTTTGTTTTTGTTTTTTAGTGAATGGAGGAATATTTGCCCAGGACATAGGGGGAATTCTACTCTAGAAATGCAATGGCAATTTTTTTTTTTTTTTTTTAAAACAGCCACCTGAACCACCACCAGAAATGAAAATTAGGTACTCACTGTAATTCTTGATCTTCTAAGATATCTTCACCATTCATCACAGGTGAGACACACACCAGAGCCTGGAGCCCTAGCGGGAGCATATAGCTTTAAGAATCTTTAGAAGGGGGAGTCAATGTTGGAGATGGTGCCGCCCACGAAGCCTACACATGATGTGGTGCTCGCAGAATGGCCAGTAACAGATGCCAGCTCCCCCCTCTCCTCAGTTCTGGCCACAGGAGAGGAAAAACAAGGATAGAGAAGAAGGAAAGTGTGGGGCATGGGATAGAAAAAGGAAAGGAAGCAAAAAACTAAACCATAAACTGACCATAGGTAGCAGAGAAGAGGGTTCTGAAATATGACTTTCAGGATCAGAAAAGACCAGAGTCTCTGGGCAGGCCTATGGTAAAAAGAAGAGAAACAGATAGAAGACAGATAATTTATAGGAGGAGGAGTATGATCCCTTCTTGGTCTTGAAAGGGGAGAAAAGAATCTCTCCATTCAGAAGAGGCTCAGGCAGGCAGAATGCTGACTGGAGAGAAGCAGACGCCCCTTTTGTGGAAAAGGCCAGGAAATCATCCAAGACTACAGAGCGCCTCACAGAGGAAAACCCAAGTAATTTTATACTTGAGAATATGGACGTAGAACATTGAAAAGCTGAGGAGGGAACCGCTCTCAAAAGGGCTGAGGGCGGAAGCAGGCCAAGGAGGGCTCGGTGAAGTTCAGAGTGTTGCAGAACCTCCCCACCCAAAACTGTTTAACCACGTGAGACGCACTAAGCTGAAAGCCTGTTTACAGGTGCAACCTGGGAGAACAGGGAAGTTAAGTGACTTGCTCAGGGTCACAGTATGCAAGTGGGGGCTGTGGGATTCAAACCCAGATCTCCAGATTTGCAGCTGAGAGCCATAAACCACTGCGCTATACTACCTTTAGACCATGCAGACCACCTCCCTATCCTAAAAGGAAAGGGGGCGAGAGACAGAACCCAAATGTCCCCCCAACAGCTAACAATTTTAGGAGTTTCTTCCTCCAAACAGAAGTATATTAGAAGCAGTCTATCCAGTGAGGATTCCCATCAGGGGAGATCAGCATGTGCTGAAGGGACAGGGAGGTCCCTCTGAAGAATTAGCCTGGAAGGTACCTCCTAGAAGAAGGACCACAATCAGGAAGTAGAGGCAGAGTAGTTTACCATCCCCTCTCCAGAGAAGGAAAGTACGGAGGGGGCAGGACCAATCGCCTGTTAGGACAGAGTTTCCCCAAGTGGAGCCTAACACTGTCCAAACCCTCCCAAAAGGGAGAAGGGAAACGAGGAGGCACTTCAGAGAGACCTGGTCATTGGGGGACGCTGTGATGAATGAAGATATCTTGGAAGATCAAGAATTACGGTGGGTACATAATTTACGTATTTTCCAAAGATCAATCTTTACCATACATCACAGGTGGGAGAGTACCGAGCCCACCACCAAAGGTTGTGCTGGCAACCCTGAGGGAAATGGCCATGTTCCCTCAGCCTCCTGTGGGGAGAACACAAGGAGGCAGAGGCCCCTTACAGGTCCAGTGGGACCCACGATTGGCCAAGAGCAGGCAGAGTCTCCCTTAGCCTGGGAGACTGAAGGCGCCCTGCTAGCTCACGCCTGACCCTAGGGGAGAAAAAACGAGCCCCTTGAAAACGAGGCAGTCACCCTTCGCAGGGCATGGGGTGACAACCGGGAAAGACGAAGCCATACCATCCACCTAATGCAGGCTGCTGATCCAGCTAGTCTGGAGGCCACCTCGCTGGCATCGTAAGATGCACTTGTCTGGTGTCTCGTTAGCTCCAGACCCTATGCAGAAAGGCAAATGACTTGACTGGTTGCGCCTCGTGTAGCTGCGCCACCACCAGCAGGGGTGTCCAGACCTCTAAGGAAGTACCAGACAGCAAGGGATGATCAACTGCCCCCTTCCCCCCCAAGAATGCCAATGGTCAGACCGACCCCTTGCACAGGCCTTCCTGCTTCAGCAACAACAAGGCCAGCAGAGGCCTGCTCTCCCTCAGTACGTGTAGCACCGGGAAGGGGCCCAGGAGAAGGACCCAATGACCTGGAGTCCCTCCCCAACTTCATCACGCGGACCTCAAGAATGCGGCAGCCCATGAATAAACATACGTCACACTTGTCCATAACATGGTGTCAACCCAGGCAAGCGAAACATCGATCACGATGGTCAGCAGTCCCAATACTCTTATCGCAGGGGCACTGACCCGCATTACTTGATGATTTTCAGGCCCCTGACCGGATATGACTGACGATGGAAAGTAACTAATTATAACAGAAAAAAAACACCATACTTAGAATAAAATGAGAAAAACAAGACTGGGCAGTGTCGAGTAAGTGGTGCAGAACTGGGAAGATTATCTGTGTTGCAGCTCTGGAAGACCCAAAGGTAGGTAGCAGCAGGGTGCACTGCGACAGTGGAAAAACAGAACTGAGGAGAGCTGCGTAAGTTACTAACCATTCTCAAGGCGCCATTTCATGAACAGGCTCTCATGGTGGCGCTATCCCAGACGCCGACTCTCCTTCTAAAAATTTAGTTATATGTTCCCGCCTCAAGCTCAAGCATGTATTCCGCCCGTGACAAATGAAGATTGATCTTTGGAAGATCAAGAAAATGGAACCTTGTTTTAATGTGTAATATAAAAAACAGCACCTCCCATAGCAAAGAGGCCCCACCACCACCCCACATATCATGCTGGTGCACTAGTATGTTTAAAGTGCCCCCTACAGAGCTACTGTACCAACACCATTTCCTGCAGCACCTAGAGTTCATTGGAAGCCTCCCATCCTACTACTGATCAGGTCCAACCCCGCACAGTTATGAGACTGAAGGGGGTCAAACTCCAAGGTAGTAAGGCTGCAAGCCCTGAGGCACAATGATGAGTCTTTACAAGGACTTTTACATGGAGACTGTCTTTTCAATATATACATGCAAGGTTATCACAGGTAACATTCGTTTGAAATTTGGGCCTTTCGCCATCCCATTGTGCTTCCTAGTCTACAAGCCTTTTCTCCTGATATCAGGGTCTTAAAAAAAAAAAATGGAAATTATGTACCTACTGTAATTCTTGATCTTCTTGGTCGGAGTATACACCACTCATTCACACTAATGGGAGTACGCCCGAGGCGCTAGGACCCAGCGGGAGCAAACTTCTTCCAGGAGGGCCAGTGCCTGAGATGGAGCCGCGAGGAAGCAGCACCGCGAGCCCGGTGAGTGTAATTATGACTATCCCGGCATCGACCCTCCAACCTCCTCAGTACCTTTTTTCTGAGGAGGTGCAGCGTAACTAACCTAGGACTAACCCCCAAAAAAATCAGACATAAGAGAGTCCGAATGACCCGTGTAAGAAGGGTCAACAATCAAGTCTTCACAGCTCAGCCACTGAGGGAGTGAAGACCATAACAGAGAAGTGAGCTCAGGAGGTGGTGGGTGGGCATGTGAATGAGTGTTGGAGACTCCGTCCAAGAAGATCAAGAATTACGGTAGGTATGTAATTTCCCTATCAGCAGGAGATAAAGAGCTCACGTGCTTAGGACAGAAGTCTGTTAAGAATGGTCCTGCCAAATGACAGATGTCTGGCATGGACATCCAAGGCATAGTGTTAACAAACGTATGCAAGGAGCTCCAGGTAGCCGCACTGCAAATATCTGCAATGGGCACGTTACGGATTTCCACAAGAGACGCCGCCACTGCTCTGGTAGAGTGAGCGTACATTCTGCCTTCCAGCTTGACCTGTACCATAGAATAGCAGTGGCGAAGGCATGACACCAGCCACGCCGAAATGCACCTGACAGCAACAGGTTGACCCAGCCAGGTCTCGCTTAAGGAAACAAAGTTGTTGAGCCTTGCAAATTTCCTTCGTTCTATCTAGATAGAACCGCAATGCTCGCTTAACATCCAGCGAATGAAGGGTATGCTCCCCTTCATTCTGGAAGTCAGTAAAGTAGGTAGGAAGGACTAAAGGTGGGTTTAGATGGAATTCTGCAACCTTGGGAGAAATTTAGGATGAGTCTTAAGAACTACTTTGTCCTTGTAACATACAGTGTACAGGGGTCTGTGACCAGTGCGTGTATTTCAGAAACTCTACGGGCCGAAGTAATGGCCACCAGGAAGGCCACTTTTCAAGTGAGGAACTTAAACTCGCCAGTAGCTAGAGGCTCAAAAGGTTTACGAGTCAGCATGTCTAGCACAATGTTAATGTCCCAGGCTGCAACTGGATGAACTACGGGCAACTGAGCCAGTGACATGGACAGTACCTGCTCATGATATGCCGAAATGGCACAAAGGTGAACTTTGACTGTGGAGT
This sequence comes from Neoceratodus forsteri, assembly GCA_016271365.2. Lineage (NCBI taxonomy): Eukaryota > Metazoa > Chordata > Ceratodontiformes > Ceratodontidae > Neoceratodus > Neoceratodus forsteri. Next base: position 694,955,514 of record CM057449.1, read on the forward strand.
ACTGCAGACCTCTGTCAGAGGTCTAAAAGGCGATCCAAGACTTTATTCGGTGGGCAGGAAAAGGGATTCCAAGAGGATTTTGCACACCAGATAGAGAAACACTGCCATTTAGCTGTGTAGGTCTTTCTAGTGGCCGGCTTACGAGCAACCAAAAGAATGTCAAATTATGAGAAACATTGAACCTATTCATCTCTATCTCTTCAGGAGCCAAAGGTGAAGCGACCACAGGACCCTGGGTCTGAAGGTTCGTCAGAAGGGGAAGCGTGTTTCGGAGGGGGGGGGGTGGCGCGATAGTCTGTTAAGTGGGAACCATATCTGTCAAGGCCAAAAGGGGGCAATGAAGTATGTACTGCCCTCTGAATTAGGGGAAGAGGAGGAAAAGCGTATAGAAAGTGTTTTGTCCACCGCAGCCTGAATGCATCCTGACAGAAAATGCCAAGTCCTGGACTTCTGGAGCAGAAGAGAGGCAGTTTTGTATTGAGTGGGGACACCAAAAGGTCCAGGTCTGAAGTTCCCCACTCTTTGAAGAGTGACTGAACGACGGCTACGTCGAGAGACCACTCATGAGGATCCGCCTCTGTTCTGCTGAGGCTGTCTGCCAGCTCATTTTGTACTCCTGCCAGGTATAGCGCCTGAATCAGCGCCTTGTGCTCCAGGCACCATTCCCACACTCTCACTGCTTCCCTGTACAACGGGTAAGAGTGTGCACTGCCCTGTTTGCTGATGTAGTACATCACTGCTTTGCTGTGGAGAAAGTTCTTGTCACAGAGTATTTCCTCCAAAGCTCGGACTGCATACAGGACAGCTCTCATTTCCTGGACATTTATGTGAAGTTGAGACTTGTCCCGAGTCTACGTGCCCTGGGTGTGGAGATCCCTGCAGTGAGCTCCCCAACCCACCAGAGAGAAGTCCCTGGTAATGGGGATCTGATGATCCAGAGGGGCGAAGGGATATCCTTCTAGAAGGTTGTCCTGAGACCACCAGGTGAGCAACCTCTTCAGAGGTTCTGTCACCTTGATGAGAAAGGACTGAAGGTGGGTGGTTGGGGACCACTGAGCACTGAGCATCCACTGAGAGGTTCTCATGTGAAGACAAGCCGAAGGTACAGTGAACACCGAGGATGCCATGAGACCCAACATCTGCTGCATTGAGATGGCTCGAACCAAGCAGAGTTCTCTGATGTATCGGGCCATCTAAAAGACATTGTTCCTTCTGTCCTCTGGAAGAAAGGCCTTCACACAGGAGGTGTCCAGAACAGTTCCTATTAAGAGGAGCTTTTGGGAGGGCTGCAACTGCGACTTGAGGTTCAGCAGGACTCCCATGGACATGAGGAAGTCTGAAGCCATGGCCACAGCCTCCAGAATCTCTTGCCTGGCGGGACTTGCCAGTCGTCCAGATATGGGAACACTTGTATTCTGATTTTCCTGAGGTGCGCCGCGAGAACTGCACAGCATTTCGTAAAAACTCGAGGCATCAAGGAAAGCCCAAGGGGCAGGACTCTGAACTGATGGTGTTGACACAGTGCTACGAACCTTACCCATTTGCAGTGTTTTGGGTGTATGAGAATGTGCTGGTAGGCATCCTGCATGTCTAGGGAGGCTAGCCAATCATGTCGAATCAAAGGCAGAAGGGTACCCAGTGATTTCTTGAACTTCTCCTTGTGTAGGAACTTGTTTAACTTTCTGAGATCCAGATCTAGGTAGACACCGAGAGGCCGATGCTGGCGAGCCGACAGCGGGAAAAGAAAGTACAGTTACATAAGAACTTACCGTAACAGTAGATCTTCGAGACAGGCTCTTGCAGTAGGTAATTGCATATAGGACTGGCGCCGGGCGGTGACAGGACCCTAAGAAAAAAATTTCAGCTAGCAGTCCCTGGCGAGGGACCGCCCCCACGTCAGGTGACCGGTGTCATGTGACGTCGGTATAAAGGGGCGGTCCCGGACGCCTGCCTTCCAGTTCTTTCCCGCCACAGGCCCGGAATGCCTGGACGAGAGAGAAGCAGATGTTTCCATTAATGGAAAAAGAGCTGAAAAAGCCTAGGGGGATGGAGGGCGGGAAGGTATTACTTACTGCAAGAGCCTCTCTCGAAGATCTACTGTTACGGTAAGTTCTTACGTAACTGTACTATCTTACTTCAAGAGGGCTCTTGCAGTAGGTAATTACATACAGGACTGAATCCCAAGCAGTCTGGAACAAATAAAAGGCACTGGGAGGAGAAGCTACTCCAAAAAGTAGCAGAAGCCTTGCAATCCTCAAGACAGGAGGCCTTGCAAAACAGCTAGCCCGAAGCCTGCTCCACGGCGAGAGGCAATGTCCAAACTGTAGTGTTTCGTAAAGATATGGACGGAAGTCCAGGTGGTGGCAGCACAGATGTCTGCCGCAGACACAATCTTGAAACAAGCCGCAGAGGCCGCTACTCCATGAGTGGAGTGACCTCTGACTTGACCCAGAAGGGTCTTCTTGTACTTGTCATAACAAAAAGTGATGCAATGAGCCAACCACTTCGACAGGCATTGCTTGGAAACAGCATTGCCTTCCCTTTTGTGAGCAAAAGAGACGAACAACTGATCAGTCTTTCTGAGATCCTTTGTCCTATTGGTGTAGTATCAGAATCCAGTGAACATCCATAGTATGGAGTAAATATTCTCCTTGGTTGGAGTACTGCGTGAAAAAAGGCAGGTAACTCTATAGACTGATTTAAGGTAAACTCTGCTACCACTTTAGGTAGAAACTTAGGGTTCCTGTGAAGAACCACTCGTTCTTTGTGAAAAATCAAATAGGGAATTTTACACATAAGGGCCTGGAGCTCGGAAATTCTTCAAGCGGAAGTAATGGCCACCAAGAAGAGCGTCTTCAACAAAAAAAACTTCAGATCTGCGGTTGCAGCAGGTTCGAAGGGAGGAAGGGCAAGTTTCTTGAGAACAAAGTTCAAGTCCGAAGGGGGAGCAGGAGTTCGGATGGCGGGCCTCAGATGAAGGACCCCTCTAAGAAAGGTCTTAGAGACCTCTAATTGGGCAAACGCTTTATCTGGGAAAGAAACATGGTAGGCTGAAATAGCGGCCATGTGCACTTTCAAGGAGGAATGACTTGAGACCCAGGTCGAAGAGATGACAAATATTCAAGCAGAATGGCCACTGAACAGGAGAAAGGCTCCACATTCCTAGAGGCGGCCCAAATAGAAAATCTCTTCCATTTCATGGCATAAGTGGACCTAGTGGAGGGGTTTTCTAGCCTCCACCAGAATCTCCGCCACTTTTGGAGAGACACCAAAACAAGATTGAGCTAGGTCTGCAGAAGCCATGCATGAAGTTGCAGGGACTTGAGGCCGGATGGACCAGGGTCCCTGATCCTGGGTCAGCAAACCTCGAGATAAAGGAAGAGGAGAGGAAGAGGAGGACCTTTGAGAATTGTTGTAGAAGAGAGAACCAGATTTGCCTGGGCCAGAAAGGAGCGATCAGGAATCATTCTCGCTCCTTCTGTGGTTAGTTTCTGCAATACAAGAGGGACCAGAGGAATTGGGGGAGAGCATAGGACGAATCTGTCCTTCCAGTCTACAGACAAAGCGCCGCTCAGAAAGCGCCCTCTGGAACGAGCGAGCAAAAGGTGGGAAGTTTTGCGTTTTGGGGAGAGGCGAACACGTCTACCTGCAGAATCCCCCAAAGTTGAAAGATATCGTCTAGCACCTTTTGGTCCAATTCCCACTCATGTGGTAGGGTAGAGGAGCAGTTTAGCTCGTCTGCCAGGGTATTGCCGACTCCTGGAACATGAATCGCAGTGAGGTGAAGGTTGTGTTGCATTGCCCAGTCCCAAACCCTCATTGCTTCCCTGCATAGAGGGTAGGATCGAGTCCCTCCCTGCTTGTTGATGTACCACACCACGCACATGTTGTCCGTCTGGACGGCTAGGTGACCGGGAAGAATGTATTGGTGAAGGGCTTGGAGAGCATATAGTACTGCTCGAAGCCCGAGCACATTGATGTGGAGAGCTAGTTCCAATCTGGACCATAATCCCTGGGTTCGGTGAAGACCCAGATGGGCTGCCCAACCTTCGCCTGATGCGTCAGTGGTCAGAGTCTGGGAGGAGGGAGGATGACAGAAGGGGACCACCCGAAACAGGTTCTCTCGAACCATCCACCATTGCAAGTCTCGTGCCATCGGCGAGGAGATCAGAACAAGATGATCTAGGTCGTCTACAAGTTGATCCCACTGGGAGCGGAGAGTCCTCAGAGATCCTCATGTGGAGTCGAGCCCTGGGAACCATGGGAATTGCAGCCGCCATGAGCACCAGGAGACTGAGGACCGACCTCGCCGGAACCCTCCTGCATTCTGATAGCAGGGAAATCTGTGACTGAAGAGAGGTCGCCCTGTCCGGAGGCAGGAAGGCCTTGCTCACTGTCGTATCGAGGATAGCCCGATGAACTGTAGTCTCTGGAGGGATCCAGATGAGACTTGGAATGGTTGATGGTAATACCCAGGCAAGTAAAACCTGCTGGGTGAGGGAAAGAAAATGCAGGAGCTCACTCCTGGGCAGAAAGCCTGCAGGAGCCAGTCGTCCAGGTAAGGGAACACCTGAACTCCCATCGTACGCAGGTGGGCCGCTACCACAGCCAGGCATTTGGTAAATACTTGGGGTGCCGAGGAAAGACCAAATGGGAGCGCCCAAAACTGGTAATGGTCCCCCTGAAACGCAAACCAAAGATACTTGCGGTGAGAAGGGCAAATGGGGATGTGCAGATATGCATCGTGCATATCCAGCGCACAAAGCCATTGGCCCGGCCGAAGGAGGGGCAGAAGGGTGGTCTGAAGGGAGAGCATCCTGAACCTTTTGTATTCCACATAAAGGTTCAAGGAGCTGAGATCAAGAATGGGTCTCAGATCTCCAGTCTTCTTTGGGACCAAGAAGAAATGTGAATAGTAATCCGTCCCTTGAAGATGAAGAGGAACGGGTTCTATGGCCCCCCTCTGTGAGGAGGGCAGAGATTTCTTCCCGGACCAAAGGAAGATGGTCCCTTGCGTGGGACGACTTCAGAGGTGGGTGGCAGCGTGGTTTCTGTAGAAACTCTACAGAGTGCCCTTCCGCTATAATCTGGAGCACCCAGGAATCCGTTGTTATCCTCTCCCAACCCGGAAGGTGGAGGGCGAACCTCCTTCCTACCGGTTCCTCCAGTGTGTCCGGAGGCAGTGGGAGAGGGGAGGAGTCAGGTGGTGTGGGACAGCGCCGCAGCTGTGGCACCCGCTGATTTTTTGGGCGGGGGGCCTGGCAGCTGCGGGGGCCCAACGTTTAGTGGCCCACCTTCCTTGGGGTTTTGCTTGTGGCAGACTACGTTCATAAAAAGGATGGCGCTGCGGGTGATTGGGACGGTACATGGAATTCACGGATTTCAGAGCCGTCCCCTTCTCCTGCAAGTCGGTGATGATGTCCTTGACATCACCACCGAAAAGCACCGAATCCCTGAAAGGTGCTTCCTGGATCGCGGACTGCACCTCCGGGACCAAACCTGACACGCGGAGCCAGGCATGACGCCGTAGACTCAAGGCGAAAGCAGAGCTCCGCCCGGCAGTGTCCACTGCATCGTATGTCGTCTGCAGAATGTGGCGACTGGACGAACAAGTAGAACAGACTAAATCAGCTAACTCCTGCTTGACTTGAGAGTCAGGTAAGGAGTCTATCTTAGATTCCGCCTGGGTAAGGATGGCCTTCTGGTAATCCCCCATATGAGCAACGTAATTTAGGGCCCGAATACCCAGTGTGGAAGAGGCATAAATTTTTCTTCCATACTGGTCCAGTAGGCGAGATTCCTTATCCGGAGGAGACGAGCTTAGATGTTTGGGGTGCGCTGACCGGCCGTGAGCAGCGCTAATCATGACCGAATCTGCACGAGGGTGGGAGTCCAAATAGCCTATACCCTCTGGAGCCTGGTATAGCCTGTTAGACTTCCTAGGAAGTGGGTCTAACGCCGACGGTTGTTTCCAAATTGTGGAAACAAGGTGGGCGTGAGGCTCGATCTAGGGTGGCACTAAAGTTGGAGCTGTCAGGGGCAGGTCCAGATGTTCGGAGAGTTTAATCCGCTGAGGATCTGGTTCCAAGGAGCTCCACTGATGAACTTCCTGGATTTTTCTGAACAACTCCGTAAAGGAAGGATCCTCCGGAGGAGACTTCGGAGGAGTCCTTGGCCAGGGATTGGATGTAAGGCGCGGCTCATCATTTCTCTCGGAGCATCCGTCGGAAGAATCTGAGGATTCAGAGAGGGAAGAAGAAGAATCGGAAGCAGAAGACTCCCTAACACGGCTGGGGGCAGGAACGGGTTCCTTGGGGGGGTACCCCTGGACGCGTGTCCTGCCCCTCTGGGGGATCCAGAGGGAAGGGCCCTGGAGTCCGGAGGCGGTGAGGGAGTGTGCCGCCTCAGGCGTACAGGAGCTGGGACAGCACCGTCGCGGGCGCGTCTTCTACTTCCTTGGTGAGCTGAGCCTTGGCCTCAGCCCACCAGGAAGCCAGAAGTCTCTGCAGATCCACCAGCGGCCGTGGGGGGGTGGAGGAGGAGGGGGAAAGGTATGGGTTGTACCGTAAGGCGAGTATCTGAAACCCGGCTCGGGTAAACCGCCGGTATTGTGGCATCGGCACTGTGCGCTGGATACTGCAGTTCCGGGACGACGGTGTCGGATAAGACGGCGGGTACCCGGGCGCTGGAGAAGCAGACGGCCCGGATGGTGGTCTCACAGGCGGGTCAACACTGAGAGGCCCGGGAGAGGGGCAGGGCCAGACAGTAGGGGAAAAACCCCTGCCAGCGTCGGTGGGGCCGGCATCATCGGGGCCAGAGTCAGACCCGGTTCCTTAGGAGGAGGGTCTGACTGAGGTGGAACATCCCCCGCATCGTCCGGGGATGGGGGGGGAATCCCCGGGGTCAGGCTGGGGTGACTCGCGGGCTCCCGGACGGCAGCGGGGGACCGGCACGACAGGTGTGGGGTCAGTCGAGGTTCCGCTGTTCGCGGGGAGCCGACGTGCGGCTTAGGGGCTAGTTCCCGGTGGGCCCTGGGGGAGCTGGCATCCGTCTTACAGGGTCCCTCATCAGAGGCGGGCCGAGGAGGAGCAGCCCGATCCGAGGGGGACGAGGTTGTGCGCCGCCCTGAGGGTTCGGGCGTCTTATCAACCTTCTCCCGGCGGACGGAGGAGCAGACGTCCGACTTATGGGAGTCGCTCGCACCAGCAGGCCGCAAGCCTGCGGCCGAACCGGAGGTGGAGGCCTCCTTTTGCCCGGAGGTGCCCACAAGGCCCGAGCGTGAGCCAGACGGGCGGGCCGATGCCTCCTCCAAACCCTTGGAGGCTGCCGGACGGTCCCCTGGAGGGGATGTTACCTGGGCCGACTCGCCGGAGATGGGGCAGGAGGCCTTCTCGGTGCCTCCTTGTCCCACTTTTGCATGTCCTTCCGGAGATGTGGACGCCTGCCTGAGCTTCTTCAATTCTTTTTCCATTGAAGACATCTTTTTCCTTGAGAAGATGGGCTTCCAGGGACTGTTGGCGTCGTCTGCGGGTAGCCGTGTTGAAATTGAGGCAATGCAGGCACTTGTCGACCGGGTGGTCGGGGCCTAGGCAGAAGAGGCAGAGGGAATGGCCGTCCTTGTGTGGCAGTTGGGCACCGCATGAGTCGCACTTGTTTTTGTGTTCTGAGGGTGTAGAGAATGACAGACACCGACGATGACCTGAGGATAGAAGTGAAAAATAATTTTAATTTTCGGTAAAACCGACGAAAGAGCAGGGCTGACGGAGCACGAACATTTCCGCGAGGTGCTGCACGAGCTAACGGTGGGAAAGAACTAGAAGGCGGGCATCCGGGACCGCCCCTTTATACCGACATCGCATGACGCCGGTCACCTGACGTGGGGGCAATCCCTCACCAGGGACTGCTGGCTAGAAATTTTTCCGTGGGGTCCTGCCACCGGCCGGCGTCAGTCCTATATGTAATTACCTACTGCAAGAGCCCTCTCGAAGTAAGACCTGGGGATTCTGGGGGACCGCCTCCTTATCTACTATGCCTGACGTCGGGGGCGGGACCGACATCGAAGGCGGTCCCCGCTGAATACTGCTAGCTAAAAAATTTCCGTGGGGTCCTGGCAACTGCCGGCTTCAGTCCTAATGGTGTAACCTACTGCAAGAGCTATTTCTCGAAGTAAGATCTACTTCTACTGCCCTGTTGCTCAAAAGGCCTTGTACCTCAGAAACAAGAAGGTCTGACTGTACTGCCGATAGCCTGGGCTGTCGTTTGGGAGGATGATCCGGAGGGGTTTCCGAAAGGTTGAAAGAGTACCCCTCGCGGATTATCCTGAGGACCCATTTTTCTAATGTTATAGATTTCCACTGTTTGTAGAACTGAGTCAGACGCCCTCCCACTGCTGAGGAGGAGTCCCCCTCGGGCAGCTGAGGTGGGGCCTGGGCCGGAAACTCAGAAGGTGGCACTGGGCGCTTTTGGGCCTTGTGCCTTCTGCTGCGCTTCCTTTTTCGGCTGAAAGTTCTGGTTTCTGTTAAAACACCCTCTGCCTTTGCCCCAAAAGGAATGGCAATTGTGAAACTGGCGTTTATTCCCACCCCCTCGGGAGGGGGCGGGCATAGATCTGGCTGTCTTAATGGCAGACCTAGTCTTCCGTGTGGCCTCTAGAGTGCTTGCTCCACCTGAGGTCCGAACAGATACATACCATCAAAGGGTAAGGCCATGACGCTGCTGGGCGTCATTCGTGGAACCCGGAGTATGCAGCCAAGAGTGGCGATGTGTGCAGATGCCAGCCACCACTGCCCAGGCGGCGGTATCAAAGGCATCCATTGCAGCTTTAACTTGTTGGTTATTGGACTCTATACCTCTAGTTATGGCATGAAGTAGCTCTGAGTTAACCTCAGATTCGGGCAGAGCTTCTACCACTGCTTTGAGCGAATGCCAAAGAACATACTCGTATTGAGAAAAACAGCCCTGGTGGCTGGCAATGCGCATGCTCAGGGTTGAGGCAGCAAAGACTCTTACCAAAGGTGTCTATCTTGAGAGATTCTTTGTTTATAGGATGGGCTGTAGATTCCTGAGGGAGGACAGCATCATTCTCTGCTAGGACCACTATGCAATCAGCAAAGGCTTGTGAGACCAAGATGGGGCGATCATCGTGAGGGGCAAATTTCCTATCTATAAACTTGGCCACAGAAGGAATAAGAGCCGGATTCTTCCACACCATCTGTGAAAGGGTCTCGAAAGAGGGCTGTACCGAGGGTTAAATCCATAGGGATTTCCGGGACATGAAGATATTGGAGATGCAACAGCTTCCAAGGATCGATTTCTGTGGTCTGGTGAGAAAGAGCAGAATTTAAATTCTTGAGCAGAGGCTTAAAGGAAAGGTCCTCATTAAGCTCTGCAGGAGGATTGATCCCTGCCCCTAGGGCAGTGTCAGCATCAACATCATCACCCAGTCTAAGATCTGAGTCGGGCTCAAAATCATCTGACAGTCCGGGGGGGGGGGACTGTGGAGACAGGAATGGAGTGAAAACCAGGAGGATAAAGAAGAAGAAAGAATCGGAGTCTAAAACCTCTGGAAACTAGACGGCGCCACACCCTTCCCCAGCACCACCGAAGAAAACTGCGCCGAGCACAAAGGAGCCGACAAGTGCAACACACCCGGCGCCAAAAGCGCGAACTGATAGCGTGGTGCATACCAGCTCGATGTCAAGGATGGTGCCGAGAGAGCCCGCAGCACCACAGACGGCGCCGACAGCACTCGCGGCACCGCAAGGGACGATGGCAACATCACAGAAGTCTGAGAACTGCGATTTGAAGTTACAGGGTGGAAAACAGCAGGAGATATGGGCACTGGTGTAGACGCCTGCGCCGCAGCCATGTGAGGGGGACAGACACCAGAGCGCGGAATCAACGGCGCCGAAGAAAGCACCATGTGACTAGAAAGACCTAACCACCCCGCCTGCCATCCCAAAACCAAAGGACCGAAGGCCCCGGCGTCCGACTGGCCGCTTCGGGCAATCAGGCCAACCTCCGAGCCTACTGCTCATAGAGCAGCCCACTGGTGAAACTGCTCATCGGAAGCTCCTCTAATAGGCAGAGAGGGGCTCTGGTGTCAAAGAGGTCGGCCAGAGACGGAAACCGGTGACTGGCCCTAATAACCAACTGTCTACGCGCAGATGTACCGGGGGCAACCTCGGGTGATGCCGTTTCTTCTTCAACCTGTGTGTCGAAGAACTTGAGACCGAACGGTGCCAAGAACAGGACCACTTTTTATGCTTTCAGGTAGACTGCCCATCTCCCTGAGCATTGGACAGTCTGTTGTCAGACACCCCCCTCTGGGGAGGACGGTGGATCAGATACGGCCCCACTGACTGAACAGCTTTCATACGAAGTCTCCCTACTGTCACCTGCCCCACTCATCGTCAACTCAGGTCAGTGGAGGACTGAAGACCTCTCTCTTGAAAAAAATAATATAAAATCGGTACTTATTCGAAGATAAACTACAAACTAATAAACTGAAAACTAAGCTGCTAGTTTTAAGTTTGACCCCCAGTGAGCAACATCGTCACTGAAGCGCACTTGACGGTGGGGAAAAAAGGAAATGAGGCGGTTAAGGGGTCGACGCCGAAACAGTCATTACTGCACGCATTGGGCTTGCGTGCCGCTTCCTCACGGCTCCATCTCAAGCGCCAACCCTTCTGGAAAAAGTTTGATCCCACTGGGTCCTAGCACCTCCAGCATACTCCCATTAGTGTGAATGAGTGGTGGAGACTATGTCCAGGAAGATCTAAGAAAACCGCATACTGAAACAAAAGAATAAATATAAGATAGGAAATCTGTCAGACTGGACAGTATGATTCATGGCCCTTTGTAACTCCCATGCCCTCAATAGTAAACTGATCTGGAAACCAGCCCACAGGCATGGCAGTCTGAGACATGTGTTGCCTCATCACCTGTCACACCAGCAATCTGGGTTAGAAACTGACCATGACTGCTATGTGGCTGGCCGGGAATAAAAAATTACTCATCTTAGTAATGTTGTTTCTTCTAATGGAGTCTTGCTATATTCTGACAGTAGCAGCAGTTAGTCCCAACCTTCAAACTGCTCCGGAGATGAAAGAGTTAACTTTCCATGCCAGGCATGGAATGCTGAGCTCGAGCTCAGTTGAGACTCTGTCTGTTGCTGTTTAAACTCAAACCGTCAGATCTTTACGAGCTAAACTCACTAAGGTCCTGTGTGGAAGCTGTAAACCTACACTAGCCAACTGGCTACTAAACATAAAACACATTTTTTGGTCCCAAAACAAAGACTCAAGTCAGGAGACCCAAAAAATGAAAACACAACACCAACTCACCCCAAGAAAAGAAGGGTGAAAACAAAAAGGTGGGCACCTACTAGTGCCAACACTGCACTGCCCACCCACATCCCAAAACAGAGGTTCTTGAGAGGGGCAGAGGGAGGAGGTCAGAATATAGCAAGACTCCATTAGAAGAAACATTACTAAGGTGAGTAATTTTTTCTTCAAACAACATGAAGTCTTGCTATATTCTGACAGTAGCAGACTACAAAGCAGTACCTCCATGGAGGAGGGGCAGAACCTACTAAGGAAATAGGCTCTGAAGCACAGCTGTGTTAAACCGAGCATCACTCCAGCCTGGATGTCCAGGGAGTAATGCTTGCTAAAAGTGTGAACTGTTTTCCAGGTAGCTGCTTGACATATCTCTAGAATAGGGATGTCCCTGGCAGCAGCCAGGGAAGCAGCTGTACCTCTGGCAGAGTGAGCCCTCAGGCCTGAGGGAGGAACCTTACCCAGTTTTTCATAGCAAAATTGGATACAAGAGACAATCCACCTGGCAATGGATCGTTTAGTGGCAGGTTTCCCTTTACCAACTTCACCATAAGTGAGGAACAGTTGGAGAGAGTCAAACCTGTGACCCTTGGTACCCTCTATGTAGTAACTAAGGGCTCTTTTCACATCTAAACTGTGCAGCTTCCTCTCGCCAGAGGAGGAATGGTCAGTGAAGTACACTGGAAGAGACATAGATTGATTAAGGTGGAAATCTGAAACCACCTTAGGCAAGAGCTTCCTGTTAGTCCTGAGGACCTCCTTATCTCTATGAAAGGAGATAAAATCAGGCTCCAAGGACAAAGCTTGTAATTCACTTATGCATCTGGCAGAAGTGATGGCTACCAGAAACACAGTCTTCCAAGTCAAGTACTTAAGCTCTGCTGAAGACAAAGGCTCAAAAGGGGGTTGCATAAGCTGAGCAATGCAAACATTAAGGTCCCCGGCAGGGGCAGGGGCCCTGAATGGAGGGTTGGTGTGAAGCAGTCCCTTGAAAAACTTGGAGAATACAGGGTGAGCTGAAAGGGAAGAGGGCTTACCTGCTGAAATAAACGCAGACACAGCTGCCAGATGCACTTCTAGTGTAGCTGGTCTCAGCCCCAAGCTATTTAAGTGGACCAAATAATCTAGGACTGTGGGCAGATCAGCAGATTCTGGGGAAATATGCTTCCCAGAGCACCATATGGAAAATCTTTTCCATTTGGAATTATAAGTAGCTCTGGTGGAAGGTTTTCTATAAGCCTTCAGGATATCCATTACACCTTGGGAGAGGTGTAAATCAGCAAACTCTAACTCTTCAAGAGCCAGGCCTTGAGATTGAGAGATTTGAGGTTCGGGTACCAAACTCTCCCCTGAGCACAGGTTAACAGGTTGTAATTCCTGGGAAGACACAGGGGAAGATGGACTGCTAAGGACAGGAGGAGTGGATACCAGGGCTGTCTGGCCCAGTCTGGAGCAATCAGGATCATCTTGCAGGGTTGAGATCTGATTTTGACTAGCACTTTGAACAGGAGAGGTATAAGGGGAAAAGCATAGAGAAACTTCCCTTCCCAATTGAGAACTAAGGCATCCAGGGGGACTGAGCCCAACACTGGGGGCCTGCAGCAAAAAAGGGGAAGTTGGTGAATGTCTGGGGCTGCAAAAAGATCTATCTGCGGGGTGCCCCATCTGGAAAATATCACCTCCAAGACCAGGGGGTCCAGTGACCATTCGTGATGGCCCTGGGAAATCCTGCTGAGAGCATCTGCCAGGACATTGTCCTTACCTGGGAGGCGAACTGCCGTGAGGGAGGTGTTCAGGGAGTAAGCCAGAGACCACAACTTCATTGCTTCGGTGCACAAGGCCGTAGACCGAGTGCCTCCTTGCTTGTTGATGTACCACATTGTGGTGGTGTTGTCTGTTCTGACCTGTACAACTTTGTTCTGAACGGATCTGGAAAAAGCTTGAAGTGCTAGAAATACTGCTCTGAGTTCCAACAGATTGATGTGGAGCAGAGATTCCTGAGGGGACCACAACCCCTGGGTGGTGAGGTCGCCCATGTGAGCCCCCCACCCCAAGAGGGAGGCATCTGTAGTAAGGGATAAAGAGAGAGACTGAGTGACAAAGGGAACCCCTTGTCTCAGATTGTTCTGATCCTGCCACCACTGTAGGGCCTGGATCAGGGTTCGAGTTACTGGGATCAATTTGGTCAGAGGGTCCTTCCTTTGAGACCAAAAGGCTCTCAAATGGAACTGAATGTCCCTCATCTGAAATCTTGCTCCCTGCATTACTGCTGTAGAGGCAGCCATGTGCCCCAGGAGCTGTAGAAAATGCCTTGCTGGTCGAGACACCTGCAGGGTGAATGAGGAGGCCAGAGAGACCAGGGTCCTTGCCCTGTCCAGGGGAAGGAAGGCTCTGGTCTTCTCTGTGTCTAGCTCTGCACCTATGAAGGTGAGGAGCTGGACAGGCTCTAGAACTGACTTTGGAAGATTTAGAAGGAAACCCAAAGAAGTGAGCAGTTGCTGAGTTATTTGTAAGTGTAACTTGACTTGGTCTGGGGACTGGCCTACTATGAGCCAGTCGTCCAGGTAAGGGAAGATGGCAATCTTTTGCCTTCTTAGAGAAGCAACTACCACTGTCAGGCATTTTGTGAATACCCTTGGAGCAGAGGTGAGGCCAAAGGGCATTGCTCTTAACTAGTAATGGCCTGAGGGCAGCTCGAACCCGAGGTACTTTCGATGGGAGCTTCTGACGAGAATATGGAAGTAGGCATCCTTGAGGTCCAGGGACACTAGCCAGTCCCCTGGCCTTAGAGAGGGTAGAATAATTCCCAGAGTCGCCATTTTGAATTTTGGTTTTAAAAGGTGCTTAAGTATCTGAGATCCAGGATGGGCCGCCATTCTCCTGTCTTTTTTGGGGTAAGGAAGTACCTGGAGTACAACCCTTTGCCCTGGTGTAGGGGTGGAACCCTTTCCACAGCTCTGAGAGCTAGGAGGGAAGAGACCTCTGCCTCTAAGGCAAGTGCCTCTGATGGATTTGCAGGTGGAAAGGATCTGGTTCTCATCTTTGAAAACTTTCAGAAGCTGAGAACCAGTCCCTGGCTTACTACTTCCAGGACCAATTTGTCTGATGTCAGAGACTCCCAGTCCTGGACAAAGTAAGCCAGCCTGCCCCCTACAGGTAGCTGAGAATCGGCCCTGGCAACCCCATCAGGGTGCCTGTTTGGCAGGGGCTTTGGGCTGAGGGGTGGAAGCAGGCCTGCTTGTACCCCGTCTGCCTCTCCCTCTAAAGAACCCCCTCTGGGCATAAGCAGAAGAGGAGGCCTGGGCTTGGTAAAAAGGCCTATGAAAAGGCCTGCCCCTGCCCCCGGGAAGCTGCCTTTGAGGAGTGGCCTGCCTTTCCTTGGCCTGTGCACTCCTATAGGTGGTCCTATACTCATCCTTTTTCTTCATGTAATTCACTGTTTGCTCCCCAAACAGAGAATTACCCACAACAGGAAAATCCATGGCCTTAGTCTGGGTATCCTGTGACAGGCCAGTATATCTGAGCCAAGCCATTCTTCGAAGTGCCACAGATGTAGCCATGACTCTAGATGACACATGATTGGAGTCTACTGCAGCATGGAATTGCACCTTGGATGCCTCAATACCATCAGCAGCCACCTGCTCCAGCTCCTTGGCAAGCTGGCCAGGGACCTGTTTTGCTAGGGCCATAACAGTGTCCCATCTCGATTTTTGATACCTAGCAGTATAGGCCATATAATTAGCCTGTCGGAGTCCCAAGGATGCTGCCATGTACTGTTTCTTTGCCATGGCATCAATTCTCCTGGAGTCCTTGTCCGGGGGGTGTGAAGCCAAGGGAATGTTTGCCTTATCACAGGCTGCAGCCTGCACTACCCTAACATGGCTGCATTGTTGTGTAAGGAACTCCATGTCTGAGCCTGACAATGTATACCTCTTGTCCATTCTTTTATCCACAGGAGGTATAGTGTTAGGAGTCTTTAAAATCTTAAATGTCTGTTTCCCAAAAGATTTGTGCAAGGGAATAGACAGCCTCCTAGACTCTGGGATATCCATAATTTCCACATAGTCAGGCTCCTCCTGGTCATCCACAGCTTCTTCCACAGGAAGCTGGAGGGTTTCAGCCACTTTTTTATAAAACATGAAATGGAAGGGGGACTCAAAGCCTAGGAGGAGACATTCCTGAAGGTCTGTCTGGGGAGATGTCCGGGTCAATGGGCACATCCAGACTTTCAAATCCACATTCACTTTCCTCATACTCCTCTTCCTCCTCCTCCGTTCATAAAATTCTCTGAATCATACTCTTGAACTGGTGGAACCGCCGAACCAAGCGCTTTGTTTGATGGTGCCGGGTTCAGTCGGAACCGGGGAAAGCGACTGAACAATTTTGATCGCTTTGGCTATTTCTTCAGCGGTTGGAAAGGAAAGTTTTGGCTCCACACCAGCTGATTTTTCTTTTCTAGTTCTTTTAGCCGGAACAGACTCCTCAGAATTGGCTCTCCTTTTGCCCGAAGAAGTCTCGCCCTGGTCAGAAGGCACTCCTTCTGGTTCGGTTTGAACCGAACCGGGCTGGCCATCCGGTTCATCGGACTTTTTGGCCTCCCTTTCCTGAGCCTACCAGCTCTCTTTTCTAGGGTAGCTGCAGGGAAATTTTTGCAAATCTGGCAGTCTGCATTGAGGTGGTCAAACCCCAGACAATAAACACAGGTGGTGTGGGGGTCAGCCTTGGCAAAGACTTCCCCACAGACACTGCAGTGTTGAAACCCAGTGGGTCCAGTTTTCCTTTTGGGTTTCTCAGACATAGTGCCAGTCCTAACCAAACTTACCCTTTTATGGCAATCCGCCAGGCAAGACCCTCTTATCGGTTCCCAACCGTGTCACTGGTCGTGGAAAAAACGTAATAAAATCCGTTTTTTTTAGAACCGATAACCGGTAACCACACTCTAAAAGCACAATTTAAGATTTTTTAAACAACTTGATCGGTTCAAACCGAACCGATAAACCGTTTACAAGTTCCACACAGAATAGAATAAAATAAAACCTATCTAGTACTCACAAATACCACAGACAGAGACTGAACCGACAGGTTACGGTTTAAATTCGGTCGAAAACCGAGAAAAGCGGTACTTTAACCAACAAGTTGAACCGAGCAGAAGGAGAAATCTCCGGAGCGACTGTTCAGTGAGGCGGAGTAAAGAATCTGACGGTTTGAGTTTAAACAGCAACAGACAGAGTCTCAACCGAGCTCGAGCTCAGAGTTCCATGCCTGGCATGGAAAGTTAACTCTCATCTCCGGGGCAGTTCGAAGGTTGGGACTCACTGCTGCTACTGTCACAATACAGCAAGACTTCGTGTTGTTTGAAAGGAGAACCAGTGTTCACTGACGACTCTCCTTCCAAAAGGTGGTGGTGATGGTATATCGCTGCTTTGCTGCCACACAGCAGAGGCTACAGTAGGTGGCACAGCAGCGGTCTCCTTCCTGGTTGGCCAAGTGAGGGAACAGAAGTGTACTGCATTTTCACGCAGTGTATGCATGCCATGGCACACATCACCCCAGGCTGGGAGAAACAGGGAGGATAAGCACCTCCACTGGCAGTGGCAACAAACTTACTGAGGTACCCACTCACCCATGTCAATGCAAGTAGATGCACTGCGTCTTGGGTGAGGTAGCTGATAGGGCTGAGGGTCACAGCAAGACGGACTACTTGGGAGCGACGAACAAATCAAGGATAAAGAAATAAGAAAACGGATTGGTTCCAAAAAAGAATACTCAAATCTTACACACACAAATTTCGGATCTACTCACCAAATCGCCTAAGTGCTGGGTCAATGCTGTTGGGTCTGTTGGTGGCAGCCATGACAATCACATGTGTCCTCTGCTTCAGACCATCCATAAGAGTCAGCAACTGGGACACGATACGGCGCTCAACCTCTCCATGTGTCTATTAGAGAACAGAGGATCAGCAAAGTCAAGTAAAAGTTAATTCAAACACTGCACTGTATCTTGGGATGCAACAGGAAACACTGGCCCCTTAATGCAACTCTGCACCCCATCTCCATGAATCTTCTGGATATATACAACTCTGTTCCAGGTTAAATTCTCTATAATGACTGCTGCCACAGAGACCAGACAGGGACTGACAAGGAGCTTCTTCATGCCGTAACAGTCCACAAAGCTGCCCCCAGTCCCGAACCAGCCACTTATGGAATCAGTTCTTCATAACCACTTCCCCTTACATATAAGATACGAATATAAAAATACATTTGGGGAGGAGTTGGTAGTTAAAATACTAGACTCCAGGGGTGGCAGGCTAGAATCAGCAATGCACACTTTCTTATTTACAATGGCAACAAAAAAAGATTTTTTTAGGCGATTCATGATTAGCCTGTTCAGCAGTGTTTTCGATATCCAATAAAGTACCACTTAAAACATTCAGAAAAATAATTCAAGGTTTAGAACGCAAGTTATTTCTTCAGATGACTACTGTAATCAGAATTCTACTCCAGGCAACCAGACACAGCCTGCAGTATGAGCCGATTAGGAGAGCTGATCTCAAAAAAACCTTCATGAGTTCTCTGTATAAACTGCAAACATTAGTAGAAAAAACACCCTGAACCATACATCACACACAAAACTGGAAAAAATGCACAACTAACCTGGCATGATGGAATAAAAACTGGTTTTGAAATGGGCTACTCAATTATACATAATAAATAAAATCAGTAAAGAATTTAACGATTAACTTTGCATCCGAGAGTGTGGTGACATCTTAGGGTGGCTCAAGCTTCACTCTTGCACCAGTGATGTCACCATACTCACTTGGGGTGAAATTACCAGCTTGTTCTTCATGGAGGGGGTTATTCTCCATTTAGTCCATAGAATGGAACAGAAAATGCAGGTTACTCACCTGTAAAGTACAGTTACATAAGAACTTACTGTAACAGTAGATCTTCGAGAACAGCTCTTGCAGCAGGTTACGCCATTAGGACTGAAGCCGGAAGGTGCCAGGACCCCACGGAAATTTTCTAGCCAACAGTATCCAGCGGGGACTGCCCCCGACGTTGGCCCCGCCCCTGACATCAGGCCTCCTATAAAAGGGGGCAGACCCCCAGAATCCCCAGTTCTCCCGCTGGAGACTCCCGGCCGCTAGATTACATCAGAAGTGGAGACTGAGGATCCGCCATCAAAAGGTATTCGGAGCAATGTTAGAAACACCTAAACCTAGGAAAGAGACATCGGAACAACTACCTCCAGAGGGGATGGTGGGAGGGAAACTACCTGCTGCAAGAGCTGTTCTCCAAGATCTACTGTTACGGTAAGTTCTTACGTAACTACTATCTTATTTCAAGAAACAGCTCTTGCAGCAGGTTACACCATCAGGACTGATTCCCAAGCAATACTGGAAATCCCTCGCAGGTGGGAGGAGACTAGGTAGAGATCGCGAGTTGGACCGAAGCCTAGGATAGGAGTCCCTGAAGGACTGCTAGACCAAAACCAGCTCTTCACCATGATGCAACGTCCAGGCTACAATGCCTGATAAAGGTGTGCACGGTGCTCAGAGTGGCTGCTGCACAGATGGCTGAAATGAACACGTTCTAAACGGCCGCAAAGGAGGTAGCCACCCCCCTTGTGGAATGACCCTTAACCGTGCTCAGTAAAGGTTTGTTGCGTTTCTGGTAACAGAACGTGATATAATGGATGAGCCATCTGTACAGCGATTGTTTAGAAACCAGAGCTCCCATCATCCTATGGGCGAAGGAGACGAAAAGCTGATCAGATTTACGGTGGTGCCTGGTTCTGGTCAGGTAGTATCTTAGACACCTATGCACATCTAGAGTGTGCAACAGGGCCTCTCCTCTATTAGAGTATTTAGGAAAATACACTGGTAAGTCAATATCTTGATTGAGGGTAAGAGCCGAGACCACCTTAGGTAGAAACTTTGGATTTGTCCTTAGGGACACCTTGTCCTGGTGAAAAAACAAATAAGGTTCTTTGCACATCCGTGCGTGAAGTTCAGAAATCCTTCTGGCCGAAGTAACAGTAACTAAAAATAACGTGTTCCATGTTAGGAGACGTAGCTCGCAATCCGCGGCTGGTTCAAAAGCTGGCAGCGTGAGCTGCTCCAGGATAAAGGGTAAATCCCATGGAGGAATAGGATCCTTAATCAGAGGTCTAAGGTGGAGAACACCGCTCAGGAAGGCTTGTGCTGTGTCCAACTGAGTTATGGGACGTCGGCCTATAGGTGTATGATAGGCTGAGATAGCATAAAGGTGTACTTTAATAGTGGAGAAGGCCAAGCCTGCCTCGAAGAGAGACAGAAGGTAGTCCAGGACCGACTTTTCAGGACAATCCATCATGAAAAGTCCTCGCGCTTGAGCCCAGAGCAAAATCTGCGCCATTTCATGGTGTATGTGGCATGAGTGGCCAATTTTCTAGCAGCCGCTAGAACATCTGCTACCTCTTGCGAGACCCCGTACCGCACAATAGCTATGTCTCTAGGAGCCAGGCGTGCAGGTTCAGAGAGCGAAGGTCCGGATGGACCAAAGAACCTGCCTCCTGGGACAATAAGTGAGAGCTGACTGGCAGAGGCACCAGAGGTTCCTGGGACAGCTGGTGCAGCAAAGGGAACCAAATCTGTCTGGGCCAAAAGGGCTTGATAAATATCAGCGTCGCCTGCTCTCTGTGGAGTTTCAATAGGACCCTCTGGATCAACGGGAAGGGAGGAAACTCGTAGAGGAATCTGCCCGTCCAGGAGAGGGACAAAGCGTCCCACCAGAAAACACCAAGCCCTGGATCTAGCTAGCAGAAATTGGGCAGTTTTTCGTTGGATGGTGACGCTAAAAGGTCCAACTCTGATGTGCCCCATCTGTGAAACACATCCTCTACTACCTCCTAGAGTAGTTCTCACTCGTGGACTCTGGCCTGAGAGCATCTCAGGCTGTCTGCGATGACGCTGTCCACTCCTGGGACATTAACAGCAATGAGGTTTGTGCCGTGTTGTAGAACCCAATCCCACACCCTCATGGCCTCCCTGCAAAGTGGGTAGGAATGGGTGCCTCCTTGTTTGATGTAATACATCACAGCGGTATTGTGTCTATCAGGAGAGTACCCGGTGGGATCTCCGACTGGAAGGCCTGCACGGCATAAACAACTGCTCTCATTTCCAAAATATTTATGTGGAGATGAGTTTTCTGGTCTCAGGGTAGTGGTGGTTCACGCACCAGGGGGCAAATGTGGTCAATGGCTTAAAAAAAAAAAAAAAGGGCACCAGACCACTTTCTCCTGCACCAACTGCTGACCGGCCCATGCCCGGTAGGCAGAACCAAGCAGCTTGGTGCACCTTGAGGGTCATCTACCAAAGGCCCAGCTGGGAAAGGAACCAAAGGTAGTCAAGAATGCTGCCCACTGGCCATAAGGGGTCAAGCCCCTTGCCCTGGTACCAAATTAAGAACCTCATCCATTTGAAGGCAAAGCATTTCCTGGTCGACTCCTTCCAAGATGCCGCGACTACAGCGAGGCCATAGTCAGTGAGACCCAAAGCCTGGAACTCTAGGTTTGGATGGAGTATACCTTCCCGATCGATGGAGAGCAGGTCCGGGAGGAGAGGAAGACTCCTCAGGGGCCTGCTGCTGAGGCTGAGGAGCTCGGGGTACCAGAACCAGCATGGCCAGTCCAGAGCCACCAGGATTATCCATGTCTTGTCCATCAAGGGAAACGGAGGGAAGGCACAGAGGAGGTCTGGGGACCAGGGCCTCGAGAAGGCATCTCCCTGCAGCATTCCCTAAGGGGGCGGACACAGTACAGCCTCAGATTTGCATTCTCACTGAAGGCAAACCAATCCACCAGAGGGTGCCCCCACTGGGAGAACAGGCTGTGTACTACTTCTGGGTAGAGAGACCACTTGTGAGACGCCTCGCTCACATGGCTGACAGTGTCCACCAGCTGCTTGGAGACACCGGCCACATGGATGGCCAGATCGGCCTCCAGGCTGCACATGAGGGTCTAAACGTGGACAGCTTCCCTGCACAGTGAAAGGGAGTGCGTCCCGCCTCGTTTGTTGAGGTAGTACACGGCCATGGTGTTGTCCGTATGGACCTGAACCACCTGACCCCGAACGTGAGGAGCAAAAGCAGTCAGTGCCAGCCGAACTGCCCAGCGCTCCAGCAGGCTGATGTGGCACAGGGCCTCCTCAGAGGTCCAGGGCCCATGGACTGTTCCCCCAGGTGGGCAACCCAGCCCATGAGAGATGCATCAGTTGTCAGGATGACCATCAGCTTTGGGCAGACAAACTGGATACTTTCCTGCAGATGTTCTGGAACTACATCACTGGAGGTCGCCCCACATCAGCTGTGTCACAGTGACAGGCTGGTCGAAATGGCTCTTGCGGGGAGACCATTGGCAGGCTAGCTATCACTGCAGACAGCCTATTCTCCACTGGGCCCAATGGACCACGCTGGTGCAAGCAGCCATGTATCCCAGGACTCGCAGGAAGTCTGAGCAGGGCACAACTGCCCAACCTGAAATGACTGGACAAAGGAGGAGAGACCTTCTGCCCTGTCTGCCGGGAGCCAAGCCCTGGCTCTGCAAGAGTTGAGCTCTGCCCCAATGAAACTGATCACCCGCGAAGGCAGGAGTTCCAACTTGGCCTCACTGACCAGGAAGCCAAGAGAGATGCAGGCTTGAGGGCCAGGTCCCTGGACCTCTCCACCTCCTGCCTGGAGGGACCCGCAATCAGCCAGTCCAGGTAGGGGTAAACCCAAACCCCACGGCGCCTCAGATAAGCTGCCACCACTGCGATGCACTTGAAGACCCTGGGGGCAGAGGACAGGCCGAATGGCAAGGCATGGAACTCGTAAAAGATCCCCTCCACCCACAACCGCAGTAACTGGCAGTGGGACAGATGGATTGAGATGTGGAAAAAAAAAAAAATGTCCCGACGATCCACAGAGCAAAAGAAAAAATTACTCACCTTAGTAATTATGTTTCTTCTAATGGAGTTTTGCTGTATTCTGACTATTGCAGTTAGCCCCAGCATTCAAACTGCCCTGGAGAGAAGAGGGTTAATTTTCTATGCAGAGCATAGATTGTTGAGCTCGAGCTCGGTTCCAACCTCTGTCTGCTGCACTCTGAAGCACAACCGGCAGATTCTTATGAGCTAATACTAGCTACTATGTGGAAATTGTAAAATTTTTACTAGCCAAATGGCAACCAAATATTTTGGATCCCAAGACAAATCAAGAAATCCAAAATCAAAAACCAGGTAGTGAACAACTTAAGACTGTTTAATAATATAACCCACTCCCCCTCTCTAAAAGGAGGGTGTACCCAAATGCACCCCTGGGGTGCAACACTGCACCTGCCAGCCCACTTCTCAAAAACAGGTTCAGAGAGGGGAGGTCAGAATACAGCAAGACTCCATTAGAAGAAACAATTACTAAGGTGAGTCATTTTTTCTTCAAACCACATGAAGTCTTGCTGTATTCTGACTATTGCAGACTACCAAGCAGTACCTCCATGGAGGAGGGAATTGAACCTACCATGGGAACAGGCTCTGCAGTACTGCTGTACCAAACCGAGCATCACTCCTAGCCTGGATGCCCAGGGAGTAATGTTTGGTAAATATATGGACTGTTTTCCAGGTGGCTGCTTTACATATCTCTGGCCGCAGCCAGGAAAGCAGCTGTACCTCTAGTCGAATGAGCCCTCAAGACCCGAGGGAGGTATTTTATTTATTTCTTTAGTTTTTGTTGACCGGGTAAGTGCACTAGACAAATCCTGCCTAATTTCAGGCACGACACGGGGAAGGGGAATACAGATGAATGCCAACTGACTTTGAACCAGATTAAGCTGTTGGTATTTTTAGTGAATGAGGGAAATTTGGCCAGGACACCGGGGAAATTCCCCTACTCTTTTCG
The DNA here is from genome assembly GCA_016271365.2 of Neoceratodus forsteri. Classification (NCBI taxonomy): domain Eukaryota; kingdom Metazoa; phylum Chordata; order Ceratodontiformes; family Ceratodontidae; genus Neoceratodus; species Neoceratodus forsteri. The sequence continues at coordinate 694,978,765 of CM057449.1, forward strand.
ATTAGTGCCAAGGGATCTTTAACATCCACCTGAACTACCACCAATCCAAGCAGATGGGACCTCGGTTTAACGTCTCATCCAAAAGACTGCACCTCAGAAGTACAGCATCCCTCTCAAGCTGCACTACAGTGTCAGTACTGGGATATTAACCAAAGTGCCAGATGTGGGAACTGAATTGCCTAGCTTCTCACAGCAGAACTAAATACAAGAGACAATCCACCTGGCAATAGTTCTCTTAGTGGCAGGTTTGCCCTTCCCAACTTCCCCATAAGTGAGAAATAACTGGAGGGAGTCAAACCTATGAGCCTTAGTACCCTCGATGTAGTAACTAAGGGCTCTTTCAACATCCAAACTGTGTAAACTTCTTTCTCCTGAAGAAGAATGTTCAGTAAAGAACACAGAGAGAGACAGATTGGTTCAGATGAAAATCTGAAACCACTTTAGGTAAAAACCTCCCGTCAGTTCTTAGGACCACATTTATCGCTATGGAATGAGATAAAATCAGGCTCCACTGACAGAGCTTGCAATTCACTGATATGCCTGGCAGAGGTAATAGCTACCAGGAACACAGTTTTCCAAGTCAAGTACTTAAGCTCTGCTGAAAACAAAGGCTAAAAAAAGGGGGTTGCATAAGCTGAGCAATGCAAACATTAAGATCCCAAGCAGGGGTAGGATCCTTAAAGGGGGGATTGGTATGAAGCAATCCCTTGAAAAATTTACAGAATACAGAGTGAGATGACAGTGAGGAAGGCTTTCCCACTGACAGAAAAGCAGAAACAGCTGACAAATGTACTTTGAGGGTAGCTAGTCTGAAACCTAGGCCATTAAGATGAACCATATAATCCAGAACTGTAGAGAATTCGGCAGTGTCTGGGGATATATGCTTCTTGGAACACCAAATGCTGAATCTTTTCCATTTGAAGTTATAAGTTTTTCTGGTGGCAGGCTTTGAGAATATCCAGAACCCTTGGGACAGATGCAAATCTGCATACTCTAACTCTTCAAGAGCCATGCCTTGAGATTGAGAGAGCGAAGATTGGTGTACCAAATCCTCCCCTGAGAGGAGGTTAACAGGTTGTAATTCCTGGGAAGAGACAGGGGAAGATGGACTGCTAGGGACAGCAACAGGGGGTACAAAGGCTGCCTGGCCCAGTCTGGAGCAATCAATTACTTTGCAGGGTTGTGACCTTATCTTGGCCAGAACCTTGAACAGTAGAGGAAAGGGAGGGAAGGCACATATAAATTTCCCCTCCCAGTTCAAAATCAGAGCATCCAGAGGGACTGAGCCCAAGACTGGGGGTCTGCAACAAAACAGAGGAAGTTGGTGATTGTCTGGGGCTACAAAGCAATCCATCTCTGGAGTGCCCCACCTTGAAAAAATCACTTTCAACACCAGAGGGTCCAGGGACCATTCGTGATGGCCCTGGGAGATCTTGCTCAATGCATCTGCTAGCACACTGTCCTTCCCTGGAAGGTGGACTGCTAGCAGAGAGGTCTGCAGAGAATAAGCTAGGGACCACAATTTCATGGCTTCTGTGCACAAGGCCATGGATCGAGTGTCTCCCTGTTTGCTGATGTACCACATGGTACATCAGCAATGGTACATTGTACACATAAACAACTGGTACAGCAACCCACAAGAGACAGGGCTATCCTAGATCTACTACTGACTAACAAAGAAGGGATCACAGATCTTCAGATAGGTCACCTGGGGGCCAGTGACCATCACATGGTATGGTTCAATTTGGCTACTACATCTAAATCATCCCATTCCAAGGCAAAAATATGGGACTTCAGAGGAGCTGACTTTGATAAGATGGCCAACAGAGTTAAGCTAGCCCTGGCAAAAAGAAACACAGGTGAGGGTGTACAGGCAAAGTGGGCAAGCATTAAGGATGCAATACTTGAAGCAACATCCCATTGTGTTAGACAGAAAAGGAAGTGCAAAAGAAGAAGGAAACCACTTTGGTTCTCAAATACAGTAGCAGAAAAGGTCAGAGCCAAAAGGCTGGCCTTCAGGAAATATAAGGAACACAGCTGGATGAAGATAGGAGGATACCAAACTGCCTAAGGGAAGCAGGTAAGGCAGTAAGGCAGGCAAAGTCCCAAACTGAGGAAACACTAGCATGAACAGTAAGAGAAGGTGACAAGACTTTCTATAGATACATTAGTGAAAGGAGAAAGTCCAGAGGGGTATTGCTGATTAATGGAGAAAAGGGAGCATGTGAGGAGGAGGACCCTGTAAAGGCATCTATCCTAAATAGATACTTTGCTCAGTATTTACTGAAGAGAAGGTAGGGCAGGCCCACAGCTCAGCATCATGGACACAGGGGGAGGAGGTGAGCACTCACTCCCTTCACAAAAGAAAGGGTCCTACAAGAGCTTGCTAAGCTCAGGGTGGATAAGGCAATGGGACCTGATGGCATACATTCCAGGGTACTTAAGGAGCTAAAGGAGGAACTAGCAGAGCCATTAGCAGAATTGTTTAGTGAGTCTCTGAGCACAGGAGAGGTCCCAGAAGACTGGAGAAGGGCTCATGTGATCCCGCTCCACAAGAGTGGTAGCAGGGAGGCGGGGAACTACAGACGTCAGTCTTACCTCAGTTAGTGGGCAAGATTATGGAGGCACTCCTTAGGAAAGGATAGTGCAACACCTGGAATCCATAGGGGCACAGGATCCAAGACAGCATGGGTTTACAAAAGGAAGGTCCTGTCAAACTAATCTCAGATTTCTTTGACTGGGTAACCAGAGTGGTGGACCAAGGGGAGCAGTTGATGTCTCTACCTTGACTTCAGCAAAGCTTTTGACACTGTTCCACATAGAAGATTGATAAATAAGCTGGGTAGGCTCGGGTGGGTCAGAAGTTGGTCAACTGGGTGGCAAACTGGTTGGCGGGCAGAAAACAGAGAGTGGTGGTAAATGGTATACAGTCAAAAGAGATGCAAGTCACAAGTGGGGTACCTCAGGGATCAGTCCTGGGGCCAGTCCTCTTCAACATCTTCATTAGTGACCTTGCAGATGGACTAGAGGGTAAGGCTTGTCTGTTTGCAGATGACACCAAGATCTGCAACAGAGTAGATGATCCAGATGGGGTGGGCAGAATGAGAAGAGATCTGGATAAACTAGCAGAATGGTCAGAAGAGTGGCAACTGGGATTTAATGCAAAAGTGCAAAATCACGCACATAGGGAAGAGAAACCCTGAGGCCACCTATAGGCTGGGTGGGGAGTTGCTAGCAGTCACAAAGGAAGAAAGACTTGGGCATCATCATCACTGATGACCTAAAATCATCCAAGCAGACCTCTAAAGCAGTAGGTAAGGCTAGGGGGGTGTTAGGACATTAACCAAATTGAGGCAGTCCAGAGAAGGGCAACCAATGAGTGCAGGGACTGCATCAGAGACATCTGAGGACAGATTAACGGAGCTCAATATGTATACCCTTGAGCAAAGGAGGGAGAGAGGTGATATGATCGAGGCATTCAAACACCTTAAGGGCATAAACAAGGTGAAAGAGTTAACATGTTTAAATAAAAGAAAATAGCAGGACAAGAGGACACAGCATGAGATTAGAGGGAGGCAGATTAAGGGGAATGTGAGAAATTCTTTCACAGAAAGGGTGGTGGATGCATGGAATGACTTACCACAAGAAGTGGTGGCTATGAATACAGTGCAGGGCTTCAAACAGGCATGGGATAGGCATAAGGGAGCAATACAAATGACTATGAATAGATAGGCCACTGACAGAGCAAAGGCCGATGGCACATTTATAAGGTAGAAAAAGAAATGAGCAGACTGGATGGGCCTTGCAGTCCTTATCTGCCGTCAACTTCTATGTTTCTATGAGTGCCTCCCTGTTTGCTGATGTACCACATGGTGGTGGTGGTGGTGGTGTCTGTCCTGAACCACCTTGTTCTGCACTGACAGAGAAAGCTGACAGGGCCAGAAAGACCGCCCTGAGTTCCAAAAGATTGATATGAAGAAGGAATTCCTGAGAGGACCACAGTCCCTAAGCTGTGAGAGCTCCCAGATGGGCTCCCACCCCAATAGAGAAGCATCCGTGGTTAGGACCACAGTGTGAGACTGAGTGACGAATGGGACTCATTGTCTGAGGTTGCCCTGATCCTGCCACCACTGGAGAGCCTGGATCAGAGTCTGAGTCACTGGAACTTGTTTAGTTAGATAATCTTTCTTATGAGACCAAAAGGCCCTCAGGTGAAACTGAATGTCCCTCATCTGAAATCTGGCCCCTTGGACCACTGCTGTAGAAGTTGCCATGTGGCCCAGAAGCTGAAGGAAGTACCTTGCTGGCTGAGAGACCAGAAGGTAGAATGAAGAAACCAGCTCTACAATAGCCCTTGCCCTTTCCAAGGAAGAAAAGGTCTTGCTTTGACTGTATCCAACTCTGCACCTATGAACGTGAGGAGCTGTACAGGCTCGAGAACTGACTTGGGAAGATTGAGAAGGAATTCTAGGGAAGTGAGCACTTGCTGAGTCACTTGGAGGTCTGACGACCGACCCACAATGAGCCAGTCGTCCAAGTATGGAAATATGCTTCCTCCTTAAAAAGGCCACTGCTGCTGCTAGGCATTCTGTGAATACCCTTGAAGCTGATGTCAGGCCGAAGGGCATAGCTTTGAACTGATAATGGCCTGAAGGCAATCCGAACCTGAGGTACTTTCTGTGGGAGCACCTGATGGGAATGTGAAAGTAGGCATCTTTTAAGTCCAGGGAGGCTGGGGGTCACATGATGGCAGCCTAGGGAGTAGCAGCGTCTTTTGGGAGCTCTGATCTTCGTCCGTCGATTTAATCAAAACTCTATTCAAAGGGGCCAAGCACTGCCGAATAAGTATCTAGATACGGCAACAATTGGCAGGAGGCAGTGAGCTAAACCTCAGATGGAGGCTTACATGAAAAAAGCGCCACCGCGACGGTCTCCTCCACTCACGCCGGAAAAAGAGAAGGCAGCAAAACGGCCTAGACAACAAACTCCGACCGTCCTAAAAATGGCAGCAGTGCCGACCGCACTTTCGGAGGAAAAGTTCCTTGAAGTCATGCAGCTGCTTCAAGTGGCAATTGCTACCATAACAGAGGATATGCAAGAGATCAAAAATTCTGTAGATTCTCTAACGAGGAGAGTTGGGGACTCAGAGGTCAAATTAACATCGTTGGAGAAAAGGCAGGATAAGACTGATCTAGGGTCTGCTGTAATGGGGCGAAGGATGAAAAAGCTAGAGGACTTGAAGGGGCACAGCAGGCGAAACAATTTGGTTGTTATTGGAGTTCCTGAAAAAGAAGGGAATGTCCCGATTGCTTTTGCACAACGGTTCTGCGCCAAAATAGCTGCCCCCCCCCAAATGGAGGTGAATACGTAATTGAGCGGGCTCATCGAGCCCTACGTCCACCCCCGACTCCGGGTCAATCCCCTAGGCCTCTGATTTTTAAAGTGTTAAACTATATGGATAAGCAGCATATTCTATCAAAAGTAAAAGAAGCTCGTGAAGTGACATGGGAAGGCAAAAAAGTGCGGGTCGTGCAGGATCTTCCTTACTCGGTAAGGTTGAGAAGGCAGGAGCTGCATCCACTAGTGTCCAAACTAATCGCTGCATCTAAACAATATAGGGTAAAATATCCTCCAATTTTGATGGTGAAGAATGAGGACAAGTGGATTTCCTACGATTCTCCGTCGCAAGCGCTGCCAGGCTTGAAGGAGCTTTTCCCGGATTTATTTAAGTGAATAGGACGAGATTCAGTATGAGAGATGGACGACGTGGTGGATCTCGACTAACTTGTTGGCAGATCTATGAGGTTGTACATCTGTTGTTGGGGAGATCGCGGTGGTGCTGCTTTGTTGCGAAGCAAGGGACGCCACCTATGCCGAATGGTGCAGGAACACCTGCTGCAATGGCTGTACACGCCGCCGGTATTGCAATGGACCAAGTCGCGCATATGGTGGGGAAGGAAGAACCCACACCAGCATAATTCGAGGAGCAGCAGTTGTTTTGCTTGTTTTCGATTATCTGAGAGCTGCTTACTAGTTTGTGGACCAGCACAATCGGATACTCCACGCGGTACATCGTCACAGAGTTCATCATGGAATGCGTCTTGGAACTAAAATAATTGATTAATACTTAGTCTGATCTTCATAAAAGCCAGTTTACACTAATTGAATGTTTATAGTGTGCATGCCAGTTATTTGAGTTAACTAGTGCTAGTTATGGAAGAATTAAAGTGCTATAACTGTTGATGTAGTGAAAGGTTCAATATAACAATGCAGTGATTTGAATATGGGATTTCTGGCTTTCTTTCAGGAAAGCACTAAATTTTGTAAAGCGCTGATAAATAGAGCGTCTTAGTATATATGGGGCATGGTCTTAAATGTATTTTCATGGGAAGCAAGGACTTATAGTTGCCTACACTTTTAAAATATGTTATTTTGATTACCCAATTTTGGTTATGCAAATGTTTAGCCGCTGAAACTATCAGTGTAGATTTGTTTTGGCATTTTGGCTGTCAAATACAATTGGTGATTGGATGGGAGGTGGAGCTCCGGGGACATTGCTGTTTGACTTAGGACTGTTTTTTGTAAAATCATGTGGCATATAATGTTTGGAGGTGCAGTGTATGGGAACTGGGGGTGTTTTGTTAAGAACAGTTATAGATTAAGGAGATGGGAAGTTTCTGGTTGGGGAGGGGGGCAGACTGCGCAGGGTTTATTTTTAGTTGATGATGGCATCTATTATTCCATGTCTGGTATACCTTTCAATAGTCTGGAGCACAAAAGGAAGGGGGCATTCTCCAAGGGTAAGCTTGCTCACTACTCCTGGGTAATCACCGAGTTTCGCTTAAGGTATGAGTGACAACTATCGTTTTGTGAGTTGGAATATTAAAGGGGCTAAAGATAGGGTTAAAAGACAGATGATATTAAAGCACCTGCAGTTGTTACGAGCGCAAATAGCTTTTTTGCAAGAAACACATTTTAGAAGGGAGGACGTGCTCCTTTTTAGGAAATTATGGGTTGGCCAGGTTTTTTGGAGCGGGGGCTTCTACAAATAAAGGAGGGGTAGCGATATTATTGGCCAGGAAGGTGCCATTTAAACTGACTAAGGAAATATGTCACCCTGAGGGAAGGTATATAGTTATACATGGATCCTTGGAATCCTGCCCGGTCATCCTTGGATCGGTATATGGTCCAAATAATGACTCTCCTTTTTTTTGTAAACCTATTAAATGTTATAACTGTGAACCTCCCTAGACTTATATTAGGCGGGGATTGGAATTTGGTTCTCCAGACGGAGTTAGATAGATCCGATCGAATACGAAAGGGCTTATCTCCAGCTCAAAGAGCACTGAAAGAATTTATAGACACGGCTGCATTAGTGGACATATGGCGAGTGCTTAACCCCACCGAAAGACAATATACTTTTTTCTCTGCGGTTCACAAAACATACTCTAGAATTGATTATTTGCTTATAAGTTCACATGCGGTCCCAGGGGTTATACGTGTAGGAATTGCAACAAGGGTTATATCCGATCACGCACCGGTCGATATGGAGTTTTGTCTAGGGGTTGGGGTTAGGCGCTCTCCACAATGGCGGCTGAATAGCCAGCTATTAAAAGATACAGCCTCCTCTGAATATATCATGGAGTACATTAGTTTATTTCTCACCCTTAATTTAGGGATGGTTGAGAAATATGACCTAGTTTGGGCTGCCCTAAAATGTTCTGTGAGAGGTGAATTTATTAAAATGTCTTCTAATAGGGCTAAGCGTCAGAGGGTTCAAATGAAGGAGCTCCTAACTAGCATCAAAAGTATAGAAAATATCCTCTCCCGCACCTCTCCAGAGGAGTTGTGGTCCAGATTATATCAGTTGCAGGCAAAATATGTAGGTTTACAGGCGCAGAGGGCTGAGTTATCGTTACATAGGACCAAGCTCCAATATCTAGATGTAGGAGAAAAAGCAAGCAGACATCTGGCGATGCGTCTCCGTCAAGTGGAGACTTTGCAATTTATTGCTGGAGTCTACTCTGAGGAAGATGGCAAAGTTGTTACTGATTCACAAAAAATGGTGGAAATGTTTGGATCTTTTTACCAAGGTTTATATTCAGTGACCCTGTCTTCCTCTTCTGCAGATTCAGATCTGAATGCTTACCTTAGATCTGTGACTCTGCCAAAGGTCACTGCGGAGGATGCTGGTTTTTTGAGCGCCTCGATTGCTTTAGGAGAAATACAGGAAGCAATCCAGCAGTTACCTTTGGACAAGTCTCCCGGTCCGGACGGGTTGCCTAGCAACTTTTACAAAGCCTATCAAAGTGTCTTGGCACCCATATTGAAGGACCTCTTTGGTTATTGGTTTGACAAGGGAATGTCAGAGTCCAGTTTTTTGGAGGCTGTGATTTCTCTAATATTAAAACCAGGAAAGGACCCTCAGAATCTCAATAGTTACCGACCCATTTCACTGTTAAATACCGATGTTAAAATTTTGGCCAAAGTTCTGGCAAATAGGCTTGCTAAAATTATAGATAAATTAATAGGGAACGAGCAAGTCGGGTTTATGGCTGGAAGGTCACCCCAAGATCATATGAGAAAACTAATGCATCTTATTGTGGTGGCCAGAGATTCTGATATTCCAATGGTGCTAACTTCGCTCGATGCCGAAAAGGCATTCGACAGTCTCTCCTGGGATTTTCTTTTTGCCACTTTAACTTCTTTTGGCTTCCCGGGAGACTTTGTCAGATGGGTCAAAGTACTGTATTCCTGTCCCACGGCCAGAGTGAAGTGCAACGGATTATTATCTCCTCCATTTAAACTGGCTCGAGGTACTAGACAGGGGTGTCCTCTGTCCCCCTTACTTTTTAACATATACCTAGAACCACTGCTCCTTAGATTAGCAGCTAATGTTAAGATTACCGGAATCCGAGTAGGTGATGTTAGATATGCATTCTCGGTTTATGCGGATGATGTCTTATTACATTTGGAGAACCCCAAAGTCTCAATTCCCGCAGTTTTAGAAGAAATTGAGTATTCTAAAATATCCTACTATAAGCTGAATCAGGAAAAAACGAAGGTAATCCCCTTGAATCATAGAGTTAATAAGGCGGAGTTGGTTCCCCTAGGCCTGGCATGGGAAACAAACTCTGTAGTTTACCTAGGAATAAAGATTTTTAGGGATCCTATCACTATTCGGAGAAACAACATAGATAGCCTTATGAAAATAATTTCTAAAGATCTTGAAAGGTGGCAATGCCTCCCTATTTCGCTATGGGGCAGGCTAAATATAATTAAAATGAATCTCTTACCTAGGATTTTATATCCATTGGGTATGCTGGGTGTGTACCTTCCTAAAGTATGGTTCTCTAAGCTGAGAAGTATGCTGAGTTCCTTTTTGTGGAACAAAAAGAAGGTACGTGAGGTCCTACCTCAAATTAACAGCTAAAAGCGAGGGAGGACTGGCAGCTTCTCTTTCTTTGTATATTATATTGCTCAACATTTAAGTAAGTTATATTATTACAGAAAAAGAGTGGACCACACTACATATCTCCCCCTGTGGGTAGCTATTGAAGAGTATTTGGCATCTCAGGAAAGGTGCTCACACAAGGCCTTGCTTTTATGTCTCCGTCACATATCCCCAAAACCTTAGAAATAACCCTATGGGTTGGTCAATAAAAGCCTCTCATCAGGCCCAAGCTTATTTGGCGGTTAGGTGGAGCCAATCCTCTGACCAACCAATTGTGAATAACCCGCATTTTAAAATTGGTAATGTGCCGATAGCCGATGTTTTTTGGTCTCGGTTGAGACAGTGTAAAGTCTCGGAGTTATGGAGAGATGGTCACTCCGGTTCAATTGTGTGGCTCTGATAGTGTTGTGAATAAAGAATCCTTTAAATATCTGCAAGTTAGCAAGGCCCTATCCATGTTTCATAAGCTCTCTCCATTAATAGACATAGGGGAAAAGGGTCCCATTGCGCTTCTCCAGATTGCTTCTCAGCCGCGCAAAGTCAAATCTATACAAAGCTTTGCAAGGTTGGGATAATAGACCACCCTCATGCTTGCTTCTATCGGGTAAGGGAATTAGGTCTCCTGAGGATGTTAATGTGTGGGAAAAACTTTGGATTTCTCTATATAAGCTTATCAAGCAGGACAGACTCAGACTAGTACATTACAATATTATGCATAATTTGTATTTGACACCATCCAAACTGTGTAGATTTGGACTGTTGCAAGCACCAACGTGTAACAGATGCAAGATGGATGTGGGGTCCCTTTATCATATGTTATGGTTGTGTCCGCATATTAAGGCATTTTGGCAGGCTATCAACAACTCCTTGGACCCTATCCTCGGTTTGAGGGAGCTGTTTACTCCGGAAGTGTGCCTAGTAAATTTTTTCCCGATAGGTATTCCAGATAGTAGGAAAGCATATGGCTTTGGTAGCAGCAACTGCCAAACTAACAATAGTGAGGCATTGGATGGATGAGAAAGCACCCTAGTAGTGGAATGGTACAGAGAGTGTGTTTTGGCTCTGCAGTTGGAGAGGCATATAGCACTTATCGAAGCAGAGGCAAACGCTTACCTCTGGGTGGGAAGTCTAGAGGCCATTATGGCAATATGGAATCACAATGTAAGCAGGACTGCAGTATTTAACTACAGTTATAATGGTGATAATAATGCGTAGTCTGCGGTGTGGGAGGGGGGAAGGGTGTGGGTTTTCTTTTCTTCCTTTTTCTTCCTTTGTGTTTTCTTTCTCTTTGATGTAAAAGATGCACCTAATATTCTCAAGTGTAAATGTTTTCTTGATATTGTATATTTGGTGCTGAAATCAATAAAGAGCTTAAATTAAAAAAAAAAAAGTCCAGGGAGGCTAGCCAGTCCCCTGGCCTTAAAGAGGGAAGGATTATTCCCAGAGTCACCATTTTGAATTTTGGTTTTAAAAGATATTTGTTCAAGCATCTCAAGTCTAGGATGGGTCGCCACTCCCCTGTCTTTTTTGGGGTAAGAAACTACCTGAAGTACAGACCTTTGCCCCTGTGCAATGTAGGAACTCTCTCTACAGCCTTTAGAGCCAGTAGAGATGAAACCTCTGCCTCCAGGGCAATGGTTTCGGAGATGCATGCAGGTGGAAAAGATCTGGCCCTCAGTTTTGGAAATTTCTTGAAGCCGAGAACCAGCCCCTGGCTTACCACCTCCAGGACCCACTTGTCTGAGGTAACAGACATCCAGTCCTGGATGAAGTAAGCCAGCCTTCCTCCTACAGGAATGGGGCAGTCAACCCAGGCTGACACATCAGGGCATCTGCTTAGCAGGAGCCTTAGGTTGAGGGGTGGATGCAGCCCTGCTCGTCCCCCTTCTGCCTCTCCCTCTGAAGAACCCCCTTTGAGGAAAAGGAGAAGAGGCCTGTGCTTAGAAAGGCCTATGGAAAGGCCTGCCCCTAGCTTGCTGCCTTTGAGGAGTTGCCTGCCTTTCCTTGGCCTGTGCACTCCTATAGGTGGTCCTATACTCATCCATCTTTTTCATGTAATTCTCTGTCTGCTCCCCAAACAGAGAATTAACCACCACAGGGAAATCCATGGCCTTGGCCTGGGTGTCCTGTGAAAGGCTAGTACATCTGAGTCAAGCCATTCTCCGAAGAGCCACAGATGTAGCCATGACTCTGGATGACATCACTGAAGTCCACAGCAGCATGGAACTGTACCTTAGATGCCTCAATCCCATCAGCAGCCACACCCTCCAGCTCCAAGGCTAGCTTGGGGTGGGGGTCTGCTTGGCCAGTGCCAGTACAGTGTCCCACCTGGACTTCTGGTACCTGGCTGCACAGGCCATATAATTAGCCTGAGTCCCAAGGCAAATGCCATGTACTGTTTCTTTGCCATGGCATCCAGCTTCCTAGAGTCTTTATCTGGGGGGTGTGAAGCCATGGGTATACTAGCCTTATCACAGGCTACAGCCTGCACAGCCCCAACATGGCTGCACTGTTGATATAAGTACTCTGTACCTGAACCTGATAAGGTGTACCTTTTGTCTATCCTTCTGTTGACAGGAGGTACAGAATTTGGAGTTTTTAAAATCTTTTGTGTCCGTTTCCCAAAAGACTTATGAAGGGGAATAGACAGTCTCTTGGACTCTGGGATGACCATCATCTCCACATAATCAGGTTCCTCTTGTTCCTCCACAGCTTCTTCCACAGGGAGCTGGAGGGTTTCTGCCACTTTCCTGTAAAACATGTAGTGGGAAGGGGACTCAGAAAGCCTAGGAGGGGAACACCAGAAGGCCTGTCTGGGGAGATGTCCAATTCAATGGGCTCACCCAGACCTTCCCCACAATCATCATCATCATCATCATCATCATCATCATCATCATCATCATCATTCCCCTCCAAATCCGGTTCATAAAAATCTTCAGAGGCATAACCTTGAACCAGAGGAACCAACCGAACCGAGCGCCTGCCAGAAGGTGCCGGATCAGACAGAACCAGGTGAAGCAATTCTACAATACTTATTTTGGCAATCTCTTTGGCGGTTGGAAAATGGGTCTCTGGATCTGAACCGGGCAGATTTTTCTTTTGTCTTTTTGTAGGAACTGACCCCCCTCAGGATCGGCTCTCCTCTTGCCTGAAGTAGTATCGCCCTGGTTAGAGGACACTCCCTCAGGTTCGGTCGGAACCAAACCGGGCTGGCCATCCGGGTCAGCGGACTTCTCGGCCTCCTTATCCCTAAGCCTACTTAATCTTTTTTCCAGGGTAGACTTAGGGAAATTTTTACAGATTTGGCAGTCTGAATTGAGGTGGTCAAACCTCAAACACAGGTGGTGTGGGGATCAGCCTTAGCAAAGACCTCCCCACACACACTGCAGTGTTGAAACCCAGTGGGCCCCCGGTTTTTCTTTTGGGTTTCTCAGACATAGCCATCCTAACCACAAACTTACCCTTTTAATGGCAAACAACCAGGCAAGATACCCTTATTGGTTTCTAACCATGTCACAGGTATTGGAACAAACCACAAGAAAATGCATTTTTTTTTTTAAACCGATAAGGACCGGTAACCACACTCTAAGTTTAGAAACAAAGACAGAATATGCAATTCGTTAAACGGCCGGTTCACAGCTGAACCGGTCGAAAAATAAATTTTTACAATTTCCACAAGTTTACTATGTCTAGTTCACTGCCTAGTACTTACTGTACCACAGACAGAGATCTGAACCGAAACTTGTAAAAAATAATCTGTAAAACCGAGGCCTTTAACAGACTTTCAAACCGCGAGCAAAAGAGAAATCTCCGGAACGACCATTCAGTTAGGCGGAGTAAAGAATCTCCCAGTTGTGCTTCAAAGTGCAGCAGACAGAGGTTGGAACCGAGCTCGAGCTCAACGTTCTATGCTCTGCATAGAAAATTAACCCTCTTCTCTCCGGGGCAGTTTGAATGCTGGGTCTAACTGCAATAGTAAGAATACAGCAAGACTTCATGTGGTTTGAACCAAATGTTCTGCTTGAGAGATGGTATGATCTGAGAGTGTGACCATCCTGAAGGTGCGCAGCCTGATGGAACTTGTTCGGGTCATGCAGATCTACGATAGGGTGCCAGTCCCCATCAGTTTTGGCACCAAGAAGTACCTGGAGACAAACCCTGGGTGTTCCAGAGGGTCCAAGACAGGAACCACAACCTCCTTGTGGGAGAGCCGGGCAGTGTAGTCTCGAAGAGCTGACAGGATGTCGACAGACACCATGCCCTTCCGTGGGGCTTGGGCTCTGCAGGACGGGGTATGCCTCGAACTCCAGAGGCAGATGCTGACCGACCACCTTGAGGACCCACCTGTTCATGGTAACAGTGAACCAGGCAGAAAGGAAGTTGCAAAGCCAGCCCCCCCCCCCACAGGAGGACCCAGGGGAGGTGTGATAGGCATGAGGAAGGCACCCTCATCCCGTCACTGGGCAGGCTTGGAGGTGGAGGAGGGCCCGGCTGAAAAGCCACCGGGCCTTGTCCTCCAGGTTTGCGGACAACCGCAGCCACCAACTTTGGCCAAGGTCACCAGGACTGAGCCTGCTGTCCAGCTTTGGGCTGGGCTGGTTTGACGGCAGGATCAGAGAGGGGCCGAAAGGGCTTCTTTGGTTGAAAATCCAAAGATACAAAAACAGCAAAGGGCCTCTTCAGCGTGAGAGCGGTAAGGAGGGAACCTTCTTCCAGCAGAAAGGAAGATCTGGTGCCACGGGGCGGTGCAGAGGGAGTTATCACCCAGGTGGGTGGGAGGAGACAGCTTGAAGACAGTCCAGTAAGTCTTAAAGGGGAAGTGTGGATTGAACATCATATCCACATCCCTAGAACGAACATTTGCATTCTCACCAATACCATTAGTATCCTTATCCTCACTGTGCATAAAAAACAATCCCAACTGGTAAATAAATCTAACAACCTCGAAGGAAGAAGCAGATGCAACAACTTACAGCTGTATGGTTTGCTGGAGGGGCAGAGGGTCCTCATATCACAGACGATATCCAGAAGCTAATTAGGAATACGCTACATTTTTTTGCTGACAAGCCTCTATCTTGAGCAAGTTCACAGAGCCTTAAGGCCCAAGCCCCAGCAAGGCACCCAACTGCGCTCAATAGCAGTGCACTTCCTTAGTTATGCAAATAAGGAAAAAGTTTTAACAAAGGCACAGAAAGCAAAAATTATGTGGGAGGGTCATCTGTTTCGATCAGGACTATGTACCCGCTGTTCGGGCTCAAAGAATGGAATTTTCCCTGTACCTTAACATACTGCAATAAAGTATGTCCTCTTTTATATGCCAAATTCTAAATGATGATAACCCTGGGGCTTCATTGTTGAGGATCTGTAGTTTAAGATGCTGGAAACTTACTAGTGAAGACCTGATGCAGGAACAACTGTCAAGAGAAACCTTTTTAATGAACAGGCTATACGGTCTAGCTATGGTGTTACAGCAATAGCTGCACCAACCTTCTCTCTTTTTGGAGCGATGGCATCCAGTTCATCAATAAAAATGATAGCTGGGGCATTCTTTTCAGCTTCTTCAAAAGCTTTTCGCAGATTGCTTTCAGATTCTCCAGCAAGTTTACTCATAATCTCAGGACCTACGAACAAAAAAGTTCCACAAATTTAAAAATAAGGTATCTCACACACACACACACACACACACACACACACACACACACACACGGAATTAGCTACATATTTACAGGGGCCAAAATAAAGATTTGGCAGGCAAGAGCCACGATTAGCTCCTAGGTAGCAGCATTTTCCAGCAGACCAGCATCTACTCGGGCAAAGCCAGGAGTTAACAACACACCAAGCATTTGTCAATGCCGAACATTTGATACATTGGAAGACGTTCACCCCTGCACATTATTTATGCCCTTGAGGTACTTGAACATGTCTATCAAGTTCCCCCGCTCCATCTCTCCCTTCCTCTAATGAGTACATATTGAGGTCCTTTTAATCTCTCCTGATATGTTCTGTGTTGTAAGCCATGCACAATCTTGGTTGCCTTTCTGTGCACCGCCTCCACCCTGTCAATGTCCTTGCGCAGTTGTGCCCTCCAGAATTGCACATACAATGGCTTCACCACTTCACACCTTCTGCTAGTCATACCTCTGACTATGCACCCCAGCATGCCACTGGTCCTCCTTGCAACATCTGTGCTCTGATTTGACACCTTTAGGCCATCAGAACTAACTCCTAGGCCCCTTTTTCCTTGGTGATAGTCAGCAACTCCCCCCATCCTGTAATTTTCCACAGATTTCCCTCTTGCCAGGTGCATTATTTGCACTTCTTTGCATAGATCAGTTGCCACGCCTCAGACCATTTTTCAAGCCTCTCCATGTCCCTGCTCATTTTCTCCACCCCTTCTGGAGTATTAACTCTGTTACAGATGTTGGTGTCATCTGCAAACAGGTAGCTAGACCTTTCCTTCTAGCCCTTCCACAATGTCTGCAATGAAGACATTGAACAGGACTGGTACCAAAACTGATCCCCGAGGTACCCTGCTGGTCACCACCCTCTCCTCGGATTGGATCCCATTTCCACCACCCTCTGCCTCCTGTCCGTCAGCCAGTTTCTAACCCAGTTTATCAGCTTGTGCCCTGTGGCCAGACTACCCATCTTGTTAAATCAGCCTTCTATACTGGTCAGTGTTGAAGGCTTTCCTGAAATCAAGGTAGGTGACGTCAACCACCCTCCCTGATTTACTTCCTTACTGAGGCATTAGGGTTTCCAACCCTAACGCCAACCCCACCCGCAGAGACTGACAGTATTTGGAGATGCCACAATACACATAACGCCACGCCATTCCACCGCCTACCCTGCAGACATCGACAGGCATCGCAGTGTGACTTGGGCCCTTACGCTCACCCAATTCCATAAGGAAATAAGCTGAGATGGGTACAGAATAGGAGAATGGGGTGAACGTCAGGGCCAAAGACCCCAAGGCACACCCCGATGCTAGTCACTGGCTGCAGGATGGGGGTGAAATGGTGTGAGCATTATGGCCGATGACCCCAAGTCACACCCCCGATGCCAGTCAGTCTCTATGGGGTGGGGCATTACGGTTGGAAACCCTAAAGTCCTGGACATTTGTTTTTGTTGCTCCAAATTTTCAACATGGACTTTTTGGGACCCCACCTCATAAACACCGGCACTATCATTTTGTTACTCAATCCTGAAAGGTGATTTCGTGCAGCGACTGCGCCATTCGGCGCTACAGGTGCGAAAACATTTCAGGCAGGATGTGAAAAATGACAGCTATACTGTTCATCAGGTGGCTTGAAAAACCAGCAATGTTGACTATTTGGAGTGAAAATATAAAAATTTGCCAAAGTTACATGCATGCATATCGAAATTTCAATGACACTGATTTCATTAATCAATCCTGAAAATTGATCTCGCACAGCGACCGCGCCATTCTGTGACAAGTGCAAAAACACGTTTCAGGTAGGACGAGGAAAAATGACAGCTGTACTGTTCAAGGAGGTGTGAAATAATGGAAATGTTGAAAATCTGGAAAGAAAATATTAAAAAAAAAAAAATCGGTGAAGTTACAAGCACGTGTAGAAACTGCACAATGCACGCTCGTACAGTCATTTTTTGGGGAATTTTTCACTAAATTTATAACATGGGCTTTTCGGGACCACACTTAATGAAAAGTGGCACTGTCGTTTCATTAATCAGCCCCAAATGGTGATTCCGTGCAGCGACCGCGAAATCACCTTTTGGGACAGAGTAACAAAATGACAATGAATGTTCACGAGGTGGGGTCCCAAGAACCCCATGTTGAAAATGTGGGGCCAAAATTCCTAAAAATGGCTGAGATAACATAAGTTGAAACCCACCATTGACTGCCGTTATAAGACACTTACCTTTGATTCTTCAGTTTGCCGGTCGGCTTTTAAGAGTGCAGATGTGTGAAGAAGATGACAGTGCCAACCTCCAGAGGCAAGTATGGAGTAAGGGGAGGATGCGCTCAGTGGTAGGTTGGGGATGGGGAAGGGGGACTGCGGAGACAATGAGGGACAGGATTTTGCAGATAAAAAAATATGTAGAGGACAGTCTCCTTTATTTACAGGTAAAAAAATACTTTGGGGCACACTGAGGTGGGCTTCCAGTGTGCCACATGACATGGGGAAGGGGATACATGCTGCCAGAGGGACTGGGAACCCCCATCGGCAAAGAAAGTGGGCTTGGTGGGCATCTGACACCATGAGTGGGCATCCCAGTGTCAGAAAGATAAATATAACAAAACAGTTATCTGGCCACACTGGGGTGGGCTCCCAGTGTGCCACAATGTGTGTCGGGGGGGAGAATACATGCCGACTCGAGGATTGGGCACCCCAATGTTAGCAAAAAGATGAAGCTTCCACAGAGACTCATACAAGTTGACAGCGGGAAGAAACTGAGGAGGGAGCAGGCCGCTTATGCCTATACAGGGTTGCTTCTACCATAGTTACTGTAAGGTATGTGAAAGAAAAGGATGCTGACAAACTTAATTTGTTGCCACTTACCATTGATGAGGAAGAAGAAAGCCCCGGTTTCATTTGCAACAGCACGAGCAATCAGGGTCTTGCCAGTACCTGGGGGTCCATACAGCAGAATACCACGTGGCGGCTGCATTCAAAGAGAAAAAAAGGTTCATCAGAACGGCATCTATTACTTATAAATACGTGACACATTCCAAGTTAGTTTAAGGTTATAAAGGTTACCTCTTCTACAGGGATTTAAAAGGGCATAATCAATATGATGTCCCCATGCTTGTTGTCGAAGCATATGATTCAACAGAAATAACTAATCTCACTTTTTCCATTAAAATTTATTTCTTCATTCCCATTTTCTCTCCTTGCTTCACCAGGCAACTACCATGTTGCCTTTTGTTAGCTCCCTCCCAGCTCCAGCAACCCTGTCTGTCAAGTAACCCCTACAGTGTAGCCTTGGGGGGCATCCCATCTCATGGACTGGTGTCAGCACAGATCCCAAGAGTGCAGAGACCTTTATCCCATTGCCTACAGAAATATTCACTGGTTTCTGATCCTATCCACCCTCAGGACACCACCAGACAGGGCTCCATGGTTCATATGCGTACCTGCCCAGAACCCAGCTGGCATCCTCATTCCCCCATACTGTCCCAATACTGCACTGCAGTACATGGTCATCCAGGTGCTGGTACAGCAGGACAAAGATCCCTCATCTCCCATGAGAAAAACGTCCTCCGACACTCAATTCTCCTTGTCAGCCAACAAGACAACCCAGGCTTGGGTGCACGCTCAGGTCACTGGTGGTGTGAGTGTTAATATTGCTGCACCACAAAGCAGACAACTGTCTTAAGACCAGCATTCAACAACTTGACAGAACATATTTAAAGTTTCCTTAAAACACTCCGGTTTATTAGTCTGTGTGTTTATTACAGACAGACTGATATCCATTACTTTGAAATCAGATTTCAGGTTACCGTTTAGCTTCAAAACTTACTGAGGAAAAAACACAACTGTGATATCTTAGAACTCAGAGGGCAATCCATTCAAGCTTTGCTCTCAGTTTATGTCATCAGAAAACAAGGGTTAGTCATATGTAACCGTAGTTTTATAAGTGGTATATGGTTCACATCTGCACTTTAGCCAGTCTTCCTTTAAGAGGCTGATTGCCGGAACGTCATTACGCAAAGCTCCTCCTAACACTGGGGTGATATATCCTTCAGCTCCACCGCATGAAGTCAGATCTTGCATGCTGGAAGTAGGAATCTGTGTGCCACCTGTCAGGGGAGGTAGAGTGGGTTGTGTGGATGTGAACTATAACACACTCCCAGAAGGTACAGTTGCGTACTTACCGTAATGGTAGATCTCCGAAGGGCATCTCTTGCAGCAGGTAATAAACTTGGGTCTTCGCCAGAGGGTGCTGTGGTACACGGCAGCTCTCTTCTAGCAGTCTTTTGCCAGGAGCCACCAACACAGGACATCATTCTGCTCATATATATATATATATATATATAAAAAAAGTGGGCGGTCCCTGGTATCCTCAGTTCCCCGCCGGATTCAGCTCGCTAAGTGAGGACCGAAGAACATCCGAGGTACCATAGGTATCCCTTCCCCTATGTATCTCGATCAGAAGTTGTTCTCTTAGAGAAGGAGGGGGATGGAGGGAGGGATTGAAGATCAAGGTTGCAAGAGATAATTCTTTGAAGAGCAAACTGCTACGGTAACTACATGCAACTGTACCATCTTCCACAGAGATAATCTCTTGCAGCAGACAATACACTTGGGATGAATCCCAAGAAGTAAACCAAATAAAGGAGGAAGTTATGCCAAAAGGCCTTGTAGAACAGCTTGGCCAAAGGCCGTCCTACGGCGTGAAGCAATATCAAAGTTGTAATGCTTTGTGAAACTATGTATCGTGGACCATGTGGCTGCATTGCAGGTATCTGTGATAGAAGCCCCTTTGAAGCAGGCCACTGTAGCGGCCATGGCTCTGGTAGAACGGGCTTGGACAGGTCCTGGTAATGACTTGTTATATTTCTTATAACAAAAGGTTATACAGTGTGCCAGCCAACTGGAGATGGTCTGTTTAGCGACTGGGAGACCTTCCCTGGTTGAGGCAAAGGCAACAAAAACCCAAGGAGCGAAAAAGCACCAGCTTGCTTGTAGATTCTTTAGATGTTCGAAGGAAAGGAAACTGAGAACTGCAGTTTCCATCTCAAGTTTTCATTGATGACTGCTGCTCTTTGCAATAGCTGCTGCGTGCGAGCTGAAGACGGGGGGAAAATGAACTGTGGATACCAGGGAATGCCAACTCATAAGAGCAGAATGACGTCCTGTGTGGGCAGCCCCTGGCAAAAGACTGCTAGAAGAGAGCTGCCATGCACCACAGCGCTCTCTGGCAATGACTCAAGTGTATTACCTGCTGCAAGAGATCATCCCCGTGGAAGATCTATGGTTACAGGTGGGCAACCCTCATTTCCAGGAACATGGATATGGTTCACATCCACATTTCTGGAAGACTCCTAGCAGTTCTCCAGGAGGAAGAGGCAAGGTGCACACCACTATTTGGCAAACAGATTGAAGAAAGAACAGTTACGTATGTAACAGTAGATCTTCAAGAGAATCTCTCATCAGGCCACACCTATGACTATAAGCCGCAAGGCGCTAGGACCATATGGAAACTTTTGCAAGCAGTCAGCCAGGAGCCATCCACAACATCAGACATGGGCTTGCATGTAAACATGGGTGGCCCCCTCTTCTCCCAAGTTTCCTGCTGGAGGTCATACTCAGCAGACATCTCTGCAGGGAACCAGGAGAGAACCAAATACTAATCAAACCCAGGCGAGACTAAGGGCTACTGGTAGACTAGAATGGAGAGAGTAGCAACAAAAAATGGAAATTACGTACCTACCATAATTCTTGATCTTCTTGGACGAAGTCTCCATCACTCATTCACACTAATGGGAGTACACCGTAGGCACTAGGACCCAGCGGGAACAAACTTTTTCAGGAGGGCCGGCGCCTGAGATGGAGCCACGAGGAGAGTCACTGTGAGCCCGGCGCATGCGCTAAGGACCATCTCAGCATCAACCCTCCAATCACTTCAGTACCTCTTTTCCAAGGAGGTGCAGCGTAACTAACCTAGAAAGGACCAACCTAAAAATCAGACATAAGATAGTCCGAATGACCCATGTAAGAAGGGTCAACAATAAAGTTGTCACAAGTCAGCCATTAAGGGAGTGAAGACCAGAAACAGTAGTGAGCTCAGGGGATGGTGGGTGGGCATGTGAATGAGTGGTGGAGACTTCGTCAAAGAAGATAAAGAATTACGGTAGATATGTAATTTCCATATCTTCCTGGACATAAAGTCTCCACCACTCATTCACACGAATGGGAAGTACCGAGCTAAATAATCAGAGACGGGTGGCAGGAGATAAAGAGCTCACGTGCTTAGGACAGAAGTACATTAAGAATGGTCCTGCCAAATGACATATGTCATCTGGCATAGACACCCAAGGCATAGTGCTTAACGAATGTATGCACAGAGCTCCAGGTAGCCACATTGCAAATATCTGCAATGGGCATATTATGGATTTCCGCCAGAGATGCCGCGACTGCTCTGGCAGAGTGAGCGTACACTCTGCCTTTCAGCTTGAATTGTGCCATAGAATAGCAGTGACAAAGGCATGCCACCAGCCATGCTGAAATGCACCTGATAGCAACAGGTTGAGCCAGCTGGGTCTCGCTGAAGGAAACGGTTGTCGAGCTTTGCAAATTTTCTTCGTTCTATCTAGATAGAACCACAATGCATCTTAACATCCAGCGAATGAAGGGTACGCTCCCCCTCATTCTGGAAGTTCGCAAAGTAGGTAGGAAGGACTGAAGGTTGGTTTAGATGAAATTCTGAGACAACTTTAGGGAGAAACTTGGGATGAGTCCTAAGAACTACTGCGTCCTTGTGAAATACAGTGTATGGGGGGCTCTGTGACCAGTGCGTGTATTTCAGAAACTTTACGGGCCGAAATAATGGCCACCAGGAAGGTAGTTTTCCAAGTAAGGAACTTCAACTCGCAAGTAGCTAGACGCTCATGAGTGAGCATGTCTAGCACAATGTTATGTCCCAGGCTGCAACTGGACGTCTAATAAGAGGTCTAGTATGCAGAATATCCCTAAGAAGCCTCTTAACTACGGGCAACTGAGCCAGCGACATGGACAGTACAGGCTCATGATATGCAGAAATGGCACAAAGATGAACTTTGATTGTGGAGTACTGCAGACCTGTGTTTGAGAGGTCTAAGAGATACTCCCAAGACTATTCGATGGATTTTGCACACCAGATAGAGAAACGCTTCCATTTAGTTGTGTAGGTTTTTCTAGTGGCCGGCTTATGCACAGCCAAAAGAATATCTGAAAATCTACGAGAAACACTGAACCTATTAACCTCTCTATCTTTTCAGGAGCAATGCGTGAAGGTGAAGCGTCCTCAGGTTGGGATGGACCACAGGACCCTGGGTCAGAAGATTCGTCTGAAGGGTAGCGTTTTCAGAGGAGTTTCCAATAGTCTGAGTAGGGTGTGACGCTTGGGTCAGCTGGTTATGATTGTTGTATGATATTTGTAATATAAAAATATAATAGGTGACTGTCTCACATAAGACAGCCTGTGCTTATGGGTGCGGGTGCCCCCACCCAGGTTTCAGTGAAGTTACAGTGACAAATGACCTGAAACCAGGAGGTAATTAAAGACCAGAGAGACTTAATTAAGGGTCTCTTTGTTCGTCTTAATTAGAAGTGACCCAGCTGTCAGGATATAGGGCTCATAAAGTTTTATGATTCCTATAGGAAGAACATTTTATACCAACCTGGTCTTAAAAATTGTAAACCCTTTGATATGCCTTGGGAATAGGAACTACACAAGATCAAAGAGAAAATGTTTAATTAAGGAGTCATACTTAGGAAGTGGAATTTTTGCTGATGTCACCTTATTTAATATACCTCCTGATAGGACATCATTTTTTTTTATATTCTAAAAGGAGGAGCTAGATGACTCAAAGAAGTGGTGTGGAGGGAGTTTAAACTAATACTTGCGTCTGATGTGTGTTATATTCCATCTTGGGACTCTAGAAATGCACACAGCTGTGATAAGCACTTGAAGAAATACATTACACAGAAAAGATCTAAACTGTATGTTGGTAGGAGTTTGTAGTTTTCTTTGCTTTTCTTTTAAGTGACTGTATGCTCTGATATATTGTTCTGTGTGTACATTTTTCATATTTTTATCATCTTTTAGTAAAATACCTTTTATTTGAAAGACTGCCTGGGTGTCTCAGTTCTTTTTGCATGTGACGTAGAGAAGATTACGTCTGACAAAAACGGTTCAATAGCCTGATGGTGTTAATAAACTGGGAAAAGGTAAGAATATACCCAAGTTCTTTTAGAGAGTTTTTAAGGTTAATTTCTGGAAGCCTGGCTTGGTGCCCCAGACGAAAGATTGTACCGCAATCCCCGAAGAGGGTACGTATCTAAGCCTGTACATTTGGGTACACTAGCATAAGGTTCACAGTTTGAATCCCCCCAGAGCTTGAGACTAAAGGTGATTTGGACCCAAAAGCAGACAAGAGGGTTACCCCATCTGTTACCTGTTAACAGTATTGTGCTCGGAGGTTGGCACTGTGGGAATAGAGGACCTGACCTGCTGAGTGCATTTGTGACAGCGGGAACCATATCTGCCGAGGCCAGAAGGAGGCAATGAGAATCATTCAGCCCCCCTGGGACTCCAATTTGAGCAGTACCCTCTGAATTAGGGGAAGAGAAGGAAAAGCATATAGAAGATTTGTCCACCACAGCCTGAACGCATCCTGACAAAAAACGCCAGGTCCTACATTTCTGAAACAGAAGAGAGGCAGTCTGGCGTTGAGTGGGGACACAAAAAGGTCCAGGTCTGGAGTTCCCCACTCTAAAGAGTGACTGAATGACTGTTAAGTCGAGAGACCACTCTTGAGGATCCGCCTCCGTTCTACAGAGACAGTCTGACAGCTCAATTTGTACTCCAGGCAGGTAAACCGCCTGAATCAAAGCCTTGTGCTCCAGGCACCATTCCCACACTCTCACTGCTTCCCTGCACAATGGGTAAGAGTGTGTACCACCCTGTTTGTTTATGTAGTACATCACTGCCTTGTCCGTTTGAAGGAGAATGGTCTTGGGACCGTACGTCCTCCAAAGCTCAGACTGCACAGAGGAGACTGCTCTCATTTCCAGGACGTTTATGTGAAGTTGAGACTTGTCCTGAGTCCACGTACCCTGGGTGTGGAGAGCCCAGCAGTGAGCTCCCCAACCCAGAGACGCATCCGTGGTAATGGAGATCTGATGATCCAGAGGGGGCGAAGGGATATCCTTCCAGAAGGTTGTCTTCCCGAGACCACCAGGTGAGCGACGTCTTCAGAGGTTCCGTCACCTTGATGAGAAAGGACTGAGGGTGAGTGGTTAAGGACCACTGAGCATCCAGTGAGAGATTCTTATGTGAAGATGAGTCAAGGGTACAGTGAACACCGAGGAGGTCATGAGGCCCAGCATCTGTTGCATCGAGATAACTCGAACCGAGCTGTGTTCTCTGATGTATTGGGCTATCTGTAAGATATCACTCCTTCTGTCCTCTGGAAGAAAAGCCTTCACACAGGAGGTGTCCAGAAGCGTTCCTATGAAGAGGAGCTTCTGGGAGGGCTGCAACTCAGACTTGTCGAGGTTCAGCAGGACTACCATGGACGTGAGGAAGTTTGAGGCCATGGCCACAGCCTTCAGAGTCTCTTGCCTGGAGGGACTTAGAAGCCAGTCAGTCGTCCAGACATGGAAACACCTGTATTCCGATTTTCCTGAGGGGTGCCACGAGAATTGCACAACACTTTATAAAAACTCGAGGCACCAAGGATAGCCCAAAGGGCAGGACTCTTAACTGATAGCGTTGACCCAATGCCACGAACCTTAGGTATTTGTGGTGCTTTGGGTGTATGAGAATGTGTTGGTAGGCATCCTGCATGTCCAGGGAGGCTAGCCAATCATGTCGATGAATCAAAGGTAGCAGGGTACAGAGTGATATCATCTTGAGCTTCTCCTTGTGTAGGAACTTGTTTAACTTTGAGATCCAGAATGGGGCGCATGCCGCCAGTTTTCTTTGGGACCAGAAAGTAATGGGAGTAGAAACCTGTGTTTCGTTGATCCAGCGGAACTACTTCTACTGCCCTGTTGTTCAGAAGGCCTTGTACCTCGGAAGGAAGAAGGTCTGACTGTACTGCCGACAGCCTGGGCTGTCGTTTGGGAGGATGATCCGGAGGGGTTTCCAAAAGATTGAGAGAGTACCCCTCACGGATTATCCTGGAGGACCCATTTGTCTGATGTTACAGATTTCCACTGGTTGTAGAACTGGAACCTGGGCCGGAAACTCAGAAGGTGGCACCGGGTGCTTTTCGGCCTTGTGCCTTCTGCTGTGCTTTCTTTTGCGGCTGAGGGTTCTGGTTTCTGTTAAAACCTCCTCTGCCTTTGCCCTGAAAGGACTGGTGGTTGTGAAACTGGCGCTTGTTCCCACCCCCTCGGGAGGGGGCGGGCGTAGGTCTGGCTGTCTTAATGGCAGACCTAGTCTTCCATTTGGCCTCTAGTACTTGCTCCACCTGAGGTCCAAACAGATACATACCGTCGAAAGCTAAGGGCATGACTTGCTGCTGGCAGTCATTCGCGAAGTCCGATGTACGCAGCCAAGAGTGGCAATGGGTGCGGATGCCAGCCGCTGCCCGGGAAGCAGTATAGAAGGTGTCCATTGCAGCTTTAACCGGTTGGGTATTGGACTAGATACCCCTAAGTATGGTTTGAAGTAGCTCTGCGTTAACCTCAGATTTGGGCCATGCTTCTACCATTGCTTTGAGCAAAATGCCAAAGAACATACTCATATTAAGAAAAATAGCCCTGGTAGTTGGCAATGCGCATGCCCAGGGTTGAGACAGCAATGACTCTTACCTAAGGTGTCTATCTTGAGAGATTCTTTGCTTATAAGATGGGCTGTAGATTCCCTAGGGAGGACAGCCTTCTTCTCTGCCAGGATATCACTATGGCATCAGCAAAGGCTTGTGAGACCAAGATGGTGCGATCCTTGGGAAGGGCATATTTCCCATCTATGGACTTGGTCACAGAAGGAATGAGAGCAGGATTTTTCCACACCATCTGTGAAAGGGTCTCGAAAGAGGGTTGTACCAGAGGGGTTAAATCCATAGGGATTTCAAGGACATGAAGATACTGGAGACGCAAAAGCTTCCCAGGATCGATTCTTGTGGTCTGGAGAGAAAGGGTAGAATTTAAATTCTTGAGCAGAGACTTAAAGGAAAGGTCCTCACTAACAGGCTCTGCAGGAGGATTGATCCCTGCCCCAGGGCAGTGTCAGCAGCAGCAGCAGCAGCAGCAGCAGCATCATCATCATCATCACCCCAGTCCAAGATCTGGATTGGGTTCAAAATCATCTCCTGACAGTCCGGGGGGTGGGGGGAGGAGACTGTATAGACAGGAACAGAGTAAAAACCAGGAGGAAGGAGAAAGAATCGGAGTCGAAAACTTCTGGAAACTAGACGGTGCCACACCCACCTCCAGCGCTAAGAACAAAGGAGGAGACATCACAGAAAACGGCGCCATACACAGCGCTGACAAAAAGCACGACACCACACGGCACCAGAGGCACAGACAGATAGCACGGTACAGCCGCTAGCCCAGACGCCGGCGCCAACAGAGCCCGCGGCACCGCAAATGGCACAGACAGCACTAGCAGCACCGCAAGGGACCACTGAGCCGGAAAAGTCGGCACCACACACTGCAATATCACAGAAGAAAAAATTACTCACCTTAGTAATTGCTTTTCTTCTCATGGAGTCTTGCTATATTAGGACTTATTGCAGTTAGCCACTGCACTTGAACTGCCCCGGAGAGGAAAGAGTTAACTCCAGAGAATCTGAGTTCTAAAGCGAGGGCTTATACCAAAGTTTATCTGGGCAGTTTCAAATGAAACTGTCAGATCTTTACTAAGCTAACACAACAACAAGTCTGTGTGGAAAGCTCACACTAGCCAAATGGCTACCTACTAGTAATAACAACAATATAAACAACAATAGGAACAGCAATAACAATAATAAGAATGAATAATGGTATTATTAGTTTTCCCTGACAAGCACTATTAGGACCCCCTTCCCCAAAGACTCAAGTCCAGGAAGGGGCCAACAAATCACTCAACACAGAAAACCCAGTTCCCTAACCCTAAATAAAAGAGGGTGAAGGGAAGAACTACAATGGCATGACACAGTGCTTGCACTAATTTGCCACCCCACCCCAGTAGAAGTTCTGAGAGGGCAGGTTGGTGGTGCTAATATAGAAGACTCCATGAGAAGAAAAGCAATTACTAAGATGAGTAATTTTTCTTCAAACACCATGAAGTCTTGCTATATTAGGACTTATTGCAGATTACAGAGCAGTACCTCCATGGAGGAGGGTCAGAACCTACTTAGGAAATAGGCTCTGAAGCACAGCTGTGCCAAAAACGAGCATCTCTCCTGGACAGAAATCCAGGGAATAATACTTGGTAAAAGTGAGAACTGTCTTCCAAGTAACAGCTCGACAGATTTCCAGAATGGGAATATCTCTAGCAGCCGCTAGATATGCAGCTGTACACCTGGTGGAGTGAGCCCTCAGTCCTGAGGGGCTCTCCTAGTCTTTGATAACAAAATGGATACAAGAGACAATCCACCTTGCAATTGTCCTCTTAGTGGCAGGTTCCTTTGCCAACCTCACCCTAGGTAAGGAAGAGTTGGAAGGATTCAACCTGTGACCCTTGGTGCGTACAAATAGTAGCATAAGGCTCTTTTGAGCCCATCTGTGCAGTCTCCTCTCACCTGAGGAAGAATGCTCAGTGAAAATCCTGGGAGAGATGGGTTGGTTCAGGTGGAAACCTGAAACCACTTAGGGACAAACCCTGTGTTAGTCCTAGGGACTGTCTTATCCCTGTGGGAGAGAAAATCTTCCACTGCCAGGGCCTGTAGTTCACTTTGCATCTGGCAGAAGTGAAACCACCAGAAAACATTTTCCAAGTGAGAAGCTTGAGCTCTGCTGGGGACAGAGGTCCAAAGGGTTTGCATTAACTGAGCAATGCAAACATTCAGGCTCCATGCAGGAGCTGGTTCCTCAAAAAGGAGGGTTGGTGTGAAGCAACCCCAAAAACTTGGAAAACACAGGTTGAGAAGAAAAGGAAGCAGGCTTCCCTGCTTGCAGAAAAACAGACAGCTGCCAGAGGAACCCTTAAGGTAGCTGGCCCAAGACCTAAGGAATTTAAAATGGACCAAAAGTCCAGAAAATGGGCAGATAAGCAGACTGTGGTATAATCTGCTTCTCAGCGCCTCAGACTGAAAACCTGTTCCACTTAGAATTGTAAGTGGCCCCAGTGAAAAGCTTCCTTGAAGCCTTTAAATATCCGCGACACCTTGAAAAGGTGTAAATCAGCAAATTCTAACCTCAAGAGCTGCCTTGAGAAGGAGGAATTTGAGGTTCGGATACCACACTCTCCCTTGTGCAAAGGCCAGTAGTCGTGGACTCTGGGCAAGCTCAGGGTAGGGTGGACTGTCAAGGACAGAGACAATGGGTACCAGGGCTGTCTGGCCCAGTTTGGAACAATCAGAATCGCTTTGCAGGGCTGAGATCTGATTTTACTAGTACCCTGAAAGAAAGGAAAAGGAGGAAAGGTGTACAGAAACTTCCCTTCCAATCCAAGTGAAAAGCGTCCAGGGGGCTGATCCCAGCACTGGAGGCCCCAATAAAACAGAGAAAGTTAGTGGGTATCTGGGCTGCGTAAAGATCTATCTGAAAATGAGCCCCATCTGGCAAGGACTGAACCCAGCACCTGAGGATTCAGAGCCCAATCGTGATGGCCCTGAGAATCCTGCTGAGGGCATCTGCCAGGGCATTGTCCTTCCCTGGGAGGTGGACTGCTATCAGGGAGGTGTTCAGGAGTAAGCCAGAGACCACCACTTCATTGCTTCGGTGCACAAGGCTGATGACCGAGTGCCCCCTGCCTGTTGATGTACCACATTATTGTGGTGTTGTCTGTCCTGACTTGAACTACTTTGTTCTGGACAGAAGCTGAAAACTCCAAGAGCTAGAAGACAGCTCTGAGTTCCAAAATTGATGTGGAGCAGAGATTCCTAGGAGACCACACCCCTCGTGGACAGGTCGCTTAGCGAGCTCCTCACCCTAACACAGGAGCATCCGTGGTGAGGGAATGAGGAGGACCCTAGTTTTAGATTGCTTTGATCCTGCCACCAGTGTAAGGCCAGGATCAGGGATTGGGTCACTAGAACCAATTTGGAAAGGAATCCCTCCTTTGGGACCAATAGGCCCTCAGATGGAACTAAATGTCCCTCATCTGGAATCTTGCTCCCTGCACTACAGCTGTGGAAGCAGCCATGTGCCCTAGTAGTTGTAGCAAATGCTATGCTGGTCAAGAGACTCGCAGAGTAATGGAAGATGCCAGGGCAAAGAGACTGCCTACCCTTTCAGAGGGGAGAAATGCCCTGGCTAACTTTGTGTTCAACTCTGCCCCTATGAAAGTTAGTACCTGAAGTGGTTCGAGAACTGACTATGGTAAATTCAGCAGGAATCCCAGAAAGGTGAGAAGCTGCTGGGTGACTTGCAAGTGGGATTTTACTTGATCTGGAGACTGACCCACTAAGAGCCAGTCATCCAGGAAAGGAAACAAAGCATCCCTTGCCTTCTTAAAAGAGCCACTACCACAGCTAGAATTTCAATACCCTTGGCGCAGAGGTAAGGCCGAAGGGCATTGCCCTGAACTGGTAGTGGCCTGAGGGTAACCTGAGGTACTTTGGTGAGAAGGCCTGATCAAAACATGAAAAATAGGCATCCTTGAGGTCCAGGAAAGCTAGCCAGTCCCTGGCCTCAGCCAGAGTTAACATTTTTAACTTTGTTTTCAAAAGATGCTTGTTCAGGTACCTTAAATCTGAGATGGGCGCCAATCTCCTGCCTTCTATAGGGTAAGAAAGTATCATGAGTACAGCCCCTGCCCCGTGGAGGAGGGACTTCTCCTGCTTTGCAGTTCAGAGGAGAAGAAACCTCTGCTCCCAAAGCAAGGGATTCCGGAGATTTGTAGGACCTGTCTGGCTCTCATCTTTGGAAACTGTTTGAAGCTGAGAACCAGACCTATTACTTCCAGAACACACTTGTCCGAGTTAGGGACACCCAATTCTGGCTGAAATAAAACCAACCTGCCCACTGGTATGGGAGAATCGGCCCTGGCACCCCATCAGTGTGCCTGCTTGGCAATAGTCTTAGGCTAAGGGAGGGGACGGTTTACTTGTGCCCCTGCCTATCTCTGCTCTCTGAAGAGACCCTCTGGTGAAAGCAGAGGAGGCCTGAGCCTCTACCTGGGCACTTTTGTAGGTAATCATCCCTGTTTTTATATAGCTTTCTGTTTGTTCCTCAAACAGAGAATTACCCACAACAAGAAACAAATCCATAGACTTTGACAGAGTATCTTGGGACAGATTAGTGCATCTGAGCCATGCCAACCTACTGAAAGCTACAGAAGTGGTCATGACCCTAGAGAAAACAAGATTAACACCAACAGCAGTATGAACTTGAACTTAGAGGCTTCAGTGCCATTAGCAGCCACCTGTTCCAACCCTAGCCAGCTGGCCATGGGCCTGCTTGGCTAACTGTCATATCTGCGCCCCACCCTAGATTTCAAATTCTAGCCACATAAGCCATACAACTTGCCTGTCTGAGTCCCACAGAAGCTGCCATATACTGTTTTCTTGTCATGGCATCAATCCTCCTGGAATCCTATTCAGGAGGATGTGAGGCCAGGGAACTAGCCTTGACACAGGCTGCAGCTTGTACCACACCTACATGACTACACTGCTCAGTGAGGAAGTCTGTAACAGAGCCTGACTTAAATACACCTTCTGTCCATTTTTTATCTTACAGGAGGGACAGAAAGAGGAATCTTATAAAATCTTTGTTGTTTACTTCCTAAATGACTTATGCAAAGGAAAGACAACCTCCTAGCCCATCATTCCTACATAATCAGGCTCCCCTTTACTCATCCATAGCCTCCTCTAAAGGAAGCTGGGGGGATTCTGCAAGCTTTTTGTAAAACAAACTGAGAAAAGGACTCAGACAGAAAAGGAGGAGATTCTAAAAGTCTGTCTGGAGAAAATGTCCACTTAAGTGGGCACGTCCAGACCCTACCAGCCACACATGTATTGATCAAATTTCCTCCTCCCACTCCTGTGGTTCATAACAATTCCTCAACATCATAAACCTGAACCACTGGAACTGAACGAGCCACCTTTACCAACTGTAGATGGTCTCGACAGGACCTAGAAACAGTGACTGGACAATCTGTATGGCTTAACTACTTCTGCAACAGTTGAAGAGACAATCTTGGACTCCAAACCTACTGATTTCTCTGTCATATTCTTTTTTTTTTTTTTTTTTTTAAACTGGTTCCTCTGAACCATCCTTTTGCCCGAGGAAGTCTAGCCCTGGTCAGAGGGCATCTCTGGTCCAGTGGGTACTGGACCGGCTGGCCATCCGGTCAGCGGACTTTTAAGTTCCCTGAGCCGGCCCCTATCTCTTTCAGGGTGGCTGCAGAGAAATTTTAAACACCTGGCAGTCTGACAAGAGGTGGTCAGCCCCCAGACAATAAACACAAGTGGTGTGTGGGTCAGCCTGGCAAAGGCTTCCCACAGCATCACAGTGTGTTGAAACCAGTGGGTCCGGTTTTCTTTGGGTTTCGCATTATAATGCCAGCCTAACCAAAAACTTGCCTTTTATGGTCATAAGAAAGGACACCCTTATCGGTTCCTAACCGCTTTAATGGGTATTTGAAAAACCCTATTTAAAATCAAGGTTTTTAGAACCAATAAGAACCGGTACCGCACTCTAAAAGCCCAAAACTTTAAAACGTTAAAATAAGCAAACCGATCGGGTTCAAAACCAAACCGATAACTAAATTTCCACACAGACTTTACATTTTGTACTTACGTTTACCAGATAGAGCTTTTAACCAAATGCGGTAAAATAATTACTTTTTGCCGGTTCAAATGAACCGAAAATACTGATTGAACCAAGAAATGAACCGAGCTGAAGGAGCTGATCTCCGGAGCGACTGTTCAGTGAAGCGGAGTAAAGAATCTGACAGTTTCATTTGAAACTGCCCAGATAGAGCTTTGGTATAGCGCCCTCGCGCTTTAGAATTCCAGATTCTCTGGAGTTAACTCTTTCCTCTCCGGGGCAGTTCAAGTGCAGTGGCTAACTGCAATAAGTCCTAATATAGCAAGACTTCATGGTGTTTGAAGTCTGAGAACTGCGATTTGAAGTTACAGGATGAAAAATGGCAGGAGATAAGGACATCGGTGAATACCCCTGCAACGCAGCCCTGTGAGTGGGATAGACACCAGAGCACGGAGTAGGTGGCACCAAAGAAGGCGTTGCACAACTAGGAAGACCTAACCACCCCAACCTGCCGTCCCGGAACCGAAAGACCCAAAGGCCCCAGTGTCAAACTGGCCGGTTCGGGCAATCAGCCAACCTCCGAGCCCACTGCTCCATAAGAGCAGTCCACTGGTGAAATTGCTCATCGGAAGCTCCTCCAATATGCGGAGAGGGGCTCCGGTGTCAAAGAGGTCGGCCTGGCCCTAATAACCGACCGTCTACAGGCAGACGTACCAGAGGGCGACCTCGAGTGACGCCGTTTCTTCTTCGACCTGTGTGCCGAAGAACAACTAGAGGCCAAATGGTGCAGAGAATGGGACCGCTTCTTTTTATGTTTTCAAGGAGATCACCCATCTCGCTGAGCATTGGACTGTCCATTGTCAGACCACCCCCTCCGGGATTGTGGCAGACCAGACCCGGCCCAGCTGGCTGAACAGCTTTCATACGAAGTCTCCCTACTGTCACCTGCCCCACTCATGGCTGACTCAGTCAATGGAGGGCTGAAGACTTCTTTCTTATGAGTAAAATTAATATAATCTGTACTTATTAAAGATAATATAAAACAAACTGAAAACTAAGCTGCTAGTTTGAAGTTTGACTCCCGGAGGGCAAGCGACGTCACTGAAGCGCACTCAATGGTGGGGGAAAAAGGAACTGAGGCGGTTGGAGGATCGATATCAAAAGTGTTATTACTGCATGTGCCAGGCTAGTGGTGCCGCTCCTCGCGGCTCCATCTCAGGCGCCAGCCCTCCTGAAAAAGTTTGCTCTCACTGGGTCCTAGCGCCTCCGGCGTACTCAATGTGACTGAGTGGTGGAGACTATGTCCAGGAAGATCTACGGTTTTACACTCATAAAGTGGAAGGAGGGTGGGACGGCATGGCCTGATTAAAGTCTCTCAAATATCTACAGCTGTGGAAAAACAACTGTTCGATCTTATTAGAAGATCTCTCTCATCAGGCCACACCTATGGATAGAGTACCAAGTACCACCAACAGTGAACAGTCGCGTGGCTGGAGCCTACAACCTTAAGAAAGTAGGCCCTAAAAGCCAGCTCAGTGGCTTGGAAGGCTGAGGCATCCGTGCCTTACCTCCTGCCAGGCCAGCGACCCGTGTTCACGGTGCGAGTGGGCTGACAGAAGTCAGACGGGTAGGGAGAGGATCGATTGTCCAGAGGACAGCTCTCCTCTTCTGGGAAGGGGTGGGGCTCAAGTCCACTGCTTGCCTGGCCCCCTAGTGGCGGCTGGGGGTTGGCGCACTAGACCCAGACACAAAAGGGGCGGATGGGGTGACATCCAGCGTACCTCGGCCATTGGTGTCACTGCATGCCACCGCACCTCACTCTGAGGACGGAAGAAAGGCGAAAATCTCGAAGAAGCGAGGTGGCAGCCCTCATAGGCACCACACCCAGTCAGCTGGCACCTTGTGAAGGCCAGAGGCGAGTCCAGTGGACGCCAGGGTGACGGGGCGGGGGGGGGCAGGTGGAAGGGGGCTGGTTGGGAGGGGAGAAAGAAAAAAGTAGGTCCTAAAGCACAGCTGCAAAGCTAGCCCTTCAGACAATGACCAGACTGTAGTCTTCAGTGAAGATGTGGATATTACTCCAGGTGACAGCTGCACAGACATCTGCAGCAGAAACATTTCTAAAACAAGCAACAGAGGTGGCCATGCCCATTGCAGAATGACCACAAACCACCCCAGGAAGTTCCTTACCGTTCTTCATACTGAGTTGTTTGGACGAAAAGAAGGCTACATGCCCATTTAAACCGTCCACCCGCATCAGCGGGAACAGCCAGGCTTGGTTCCTGTAACAAAACGTAATACAGTTAAGCTAGCCATTTGGACAAGCACTGTTTGAAAACTGTGGCACCCTCTTTCCCAGGGTGAACAAAAAGCTGCAAGGACTTTCTGCAGTCCATCGTGCCGTGTATCTAGTACCAGAGTATTCTACGTACATCTAGAGTATGGAGCAATGCTTCCCCTTCACTGGCATGCTCAGGATAATAAACTGGAAGGTGGATGGTTTGATTTAAAGTAAATTCAGACTCCATCTTGGGTAAAAATTTAGGATTGGTATGCAGAGACACCCTATCTTTGTGGAAAATCAAACAAGGAGGCTCACACATTAGAACCCGTAGCTCTGAAATCCTTCTAGCAGAAGTGACTGCAACTAAAAACACTTTCCAAGAAAAAAAGCACAAGCCACAAGTTGCAGCTGGCTCAAAAGAAACCAAAGTGAGCTTTTCCAAAAACAAAATTCAGGTCCCAAGCCGGGACTGGATAACGGATGGGCGGCTTCAGATGCAGAATGACTCAAAAACATACGGGTCACATCCAGCAGGGCAACCATACAACCTTCTATGGGCACCTGGAAAGCTGATATGGCAGTGAGGTGCACCATGATATAGGAATACTGCAGGCCTGAATCCAGTAAGGACAGCAGATACTCTAGAACCTGACTTAACAGGTGAATGGATCCAGGTGTTGAGAAGCAGTCCAAAAAGCAAACCGCTTCCACTTCATAGAATGAGTGGATCTGGTGGAAGGCTTTCTAGCAGCCACTAGATCAGCAGCCACTTTCTGGGAAACCTCAAAACAAGCAATGCTATGTCTTCAGGAGCCATGCATACAGATGGAGAGATCAGAAGTCCGGATGGACCAGGGTCCCCTGCTTCTGTGACAGTAGACCCTAGCACAGAGGCAAAGGCACTCAGAGTTCCACCGCCAGCTCTTGAAGTAAGGAGAACCGGATCTGTCGAGGCCACAAGACAGCAATGAGGATCAGAGTTGGCCCTCCATCTGGTGCTTAAGTAGCACACTGAATAAGGGGGAAGGGAGGGAAGGCACACAAGAATCTCCATTTCCAAGAGAGGGACAACACATCTCACCAAGAAACTTCAGGCCCTGGAGCAAGTGAGCAGAAAAGCATCAGTTTTGCATTGTGTGGGGATGTAAAATGGTCTAACTCTGGATGACCCCCATCTGTCGAATAGGTCTTCCACTACGAAGGTCAACAGTTCCAACGCATGCATCCTGGACTGGGACCTGCTTAGCCCGTCTGCCAAGACATTTTGGACGCCTGAAACATGTACTGCTGACAGTTGTAGACTGGGTTCCAGGGCTCTTTACCAAACTCACTGCTTCCCTGCACAGGGAATAGGAGTGAGTCCCCGTCCCCCCTTTTGCTTTTTGATGTAATGCATCACACCGAAACTGTGCATCTATACCAGCAGAGGGGCCGGAACACAGGTGGTTCTGGAAGGCCTGGAGCCACTACAGGACAGCTCGCATTCTGAGAATATTTATGTGCAAGGTGCTCTCCACTGGGTCCAAGTACCTTGCGTCTGATGGGAGCCCAGGTGGGCACCCCAACCCAGAGGCATCTGTTGGGAGAATCAGAAGAGGGGAGGGCATGAAGGGATAGCCCCCCCCCACCTTAATAGGTTGCTGGGTTCCATCCACCACTTGAGCACTTTGTGCACACGGGACATGACCAGAAACATTTGTTCGAAGTAGTCTGTGACCTGGTCCCACTAGGGAATCCCTGTGTGCAGCCTAGCCAATGGTACTGTCACTATGGCCACTGCCATGAAGTCCAGCAGATGTGGGGAACATCCTGGCAGAAACATACCAGCTGTCGTGCACTAGCTGTGCTTGGGCACCAGGCAGTGGGCCCTGTCCAGGGGCAGAAAGGCTGAGCCCCGTGCCGTTTCCAAGACTTCTCCTATATATTAGTCGCTGGAAAAGTGTCAATACTGATTTTTGGTATGTTAACAGTCACCCCCAGAGCATCAAACATCTGCCTGGTTCAAGCTAAGGTCTGCAGGAGCTGATCCCTGGAGTGGGCTTTCAATAGCCTGTCATTTAGATAAGGGAAGATAAATAAAAGTCTTCCCCGTGAAGGGCTGCTGTCACTACTGCCAAGCATTTGGTAAAGACCCATGGCACAGAAGATGAGCCAAAGAGCAACACTCTGAATTGGTAATGTTCCTCTTGAAACAGGAGTCTCAAGTATTTTCTGTAAGGCTTCCCGATACTGATATGGAGGTATGCACCCTTCATATCGAAGGAACAG
Source organism: Neoceratodus forsteri (assembly GCA_016271365.2). Classification (NCBI taxonomy): domain Eukaryota; kingdom Metazoa; phylum Chordata; order Ceratodontiformes; family Ceratodontidae; genus Neoceratodus; species Neoceratodus forsteri. The sequence goes on from CM057449.1 coordinate 695,015,321, forward strand.
ATCCAATCCCCAGTCTGCAGCAGTGGGAGCAGGCCTTGCAAGGTGACCATTCTGAACTTCCTGTACTCTGAAAAAGTTCTGCTCCCTGAGATCCAGGACAGATCACAGGTATCCTGTCCACTTTGGGACCAGGAAGTGCCGAGAGTAAAAATCTGTGTGCCTCTGTTCTAAGGGCACAGGCTCTATGGCCCTTTTTTTTTGTAGCAAAGTCTATTTCCTACAGAAGCAGAGGCAGGTCTGCTGGAGAATAGTCGGTCACTAGAGGCAAATGATCTGGAGGTTCATCTAGAGGTTTCACAGCATGGCCTTGTTCTATGATTTCCAGAACCCATGCATTCGTTGTTACTTCCTTCCACTGTTTTAAGTGGCAGGAAATGCGACCCTCTACAACCACACCTGGAGGTAAAGGTGGTTGGGGGTGCACAAGAAGTCAGGCCAAGTCAGTTGGGGTGGCTCCTCCTGTGCCACCGCCTCTACAGGTTTTGAATGGGCACCTGGGAGGTTGTACTGGGGGCTGGCAAGGCTCCTGCTCCCTCGCCCCAGCACTGCTGCCTGGCTGCTGAGTGCAGATACCAGCCGGATGAAAAAGACCCATGCTCCTACCTCTGGGCTGGGTATAGTAGAGATAATGAACAGACTTCAAGGTTCTGCCTGAGGCCTTAAGAGTTGATACAATATCTTGGACCACAGAACCAAACAACTTATGTACTCTAAATGGTGCACTGAGAATGGACTGTTGCACATCATTTGCAAACATTGCCATCCTAAGCAAAGAATATCTCCCGAGACGCATGCCAGAGGCCGCAGCCCTGGCAGAAGCATCTGACAGGCTGTGTGGAGCAAATATTTGCCCACATCAGCCTCAGCAGTGAAGGCTTTAGAAGCTCTTGTTTTGGGTTACCTTCTGGCATGGCTCATGCAGCTGCCTGGCGTTCCTCCAGAGGGTGTTTCCGGTACTTCATGTGGGTCTGGTAATTAGCAATACAAACGCCCAATGATGCTGCAGGAATTGCCTAAAAATGAAAATTACATACCTACCGTAATCCTTGATCTTTCTGTGCATCTTCACCATGACTCCTCACGGGAAGACAGAGGCCTAGGGAAGGACACCCAGAGGGCTTCCTTGAACGGATTACCTTCTGCAGGTACTAAACAGCCCACCTTCAGGAGTATACTACCTCAAGGGAGGAGGTACAGTTGAGAAAACAGAAGGTTATTAAGTGCAGGCCTCTTCCTCCAATTCAAAATCAAGAAGTAGAGGGGTCTCTTCCCCCCACTCCCAATACTATGGCATGAGGAGTGTCAGAGATTTCAACCCATCTCCTATGAAGAAGGTGTAGAATGACTACCCCATCCTTAACTAGGGAGGAGAAGTGAGAAGAAAAACCGGTTACTCACCTGTAACAGTAGTTCTAGGAGTGGTATATGTTCATCCACACTCTTTGGCATGTCCCCTTCCACTTTAAGATGGACCGAAGTCTTCAAGCTGGCTCCTCCCACCCACCCGGGCGGTATATACCTCAGCGCTGCCCATGACACTAGATCTTAGCCTGCTGGAAGCCAGGTCTTGTGCCTCCGCAGACAGGGAGGTCGGGTGGGTCCGTGTGGATGAACATATACCACTCCTAGAACTACTGCTGCAGGTGAGTAACCCATTTTTCTAGGAGCGTGGATATGTTGTTCATCCACACTCTTTGGCAGACTCCTAGCAGTTCTCCAGGAGGAGGGAGGCAAGGCACACACCCCCTACTTAGGAAACAGAGATTGGAGAACCGATGCCCCCAAAACCAGCATCCCGGCGTGACTCACGGTCAATATGGCAGTGGGTAATGAAGGTGTTTGCTGACTTCCAGGTAGCAGCCCAACAGATTTCCTGGATAGGATGTCCCTGGAAGCAGCCACCGATGCAGCAGTATAGCGGGTAGAATGAGCTCTTATCCTTCTGGGAGGCTCCTTGCCCGCCAACTCATAGCACAGATCTATGCATGATGTGATCCATCTTGCAGCAGTCCGTCTTGCTGCAAGTCTGCCAGAAGCAGCTTCAGCGTAGGTGACAAACAGCTGGCGAACCTCTCCCTGAATTTCCGCCGTCCTCTCCTTGTAATACGAGAGGGCTCATCTCCGGTCCAAGGTATGGAGCCTGTACTCGACCTCCGAGGTGTAATTAGGGTAGTATACCGGCAGGGTTAACACCTGGTTAAGGTGAAACTGACACCTCCTTCAGAAGGAATTTCGGGTGGAGGCGTAGCACAACCTTGTCCCTGTGGAAGACCAGATAAGGGGAGTCCACCGAAAGCGCTTGGAGCTCCCCTGTCCTTCTGGCAGACGTGAGCCACCAGGAAGGCAGTCTTCCACAACAAGTGTAACAAGGCACACTTGCCCATTGGTTCGAATGGCTTGCCCATGAACTTTGCCAGTACCAGCAGCAGATCCCCCAGAGGTGGAGGTTCACGCACCGGAGGGGATATGTGATCCAGGCCTCTGAAAAGGTGCCCAATCACTGCCTCCTGCGCCGTCAGCTGACCGGCCCGTGCCCAGTAAGCAGAGATGGCTGCCAGGTGCACCCTAAGGGTCGATGACCGAAGACCCCCTTTGGAGAGAGACCAAAGGTAGTCAAGAATGTTAGCCACTGGACAAGACAGAGGGTCCAGGCCCTTGCCTGGACACCAAATAGAAAACCTTTCCCACTTCAAAGCATAACATTTCCTGGTTGATTCCTTTCTGGATGCCTCCACCATGGTGCAGACATTGTCGGAAAACAAAGCCTGGAACTCTAGCCACTCAGGTACTAGACTGTCAGGTGCTGGGATTGAAGGTCCGGATAGAATACCTTCCCGTTTGAGAGATACTAGGTCCGGGCATGTTGAAAGCCGCTCCGGGGGCCTGCAGCTGAGGCAGAGGAGATCTGGATACCAGAACTGGCGCAGCCAGTCTGGGGCTACCAGGATCACCTTCACCTTGTCCCTCCTCACCTTGAGGAGCACCTTCTGGATCAAGCGAAATGGAGGGAAGGCGTAGAGGAGGCCTGGGGTCCACAGCCTCGAGAAGGCATCCCTCTGCAGTGAGCCCTGCTTGGGGGTCATGAAACAGCCTCAGCTTGGTGTTTTCCCTGGAGGCAAACAGGTCCACCATCGGTTTGCCCCAATGGGAGAACAGGCTGTAAGCTACCTCTGGATGGAGAGACCACTCGTGGGATGTCTGGCCTAAGTGGCCGAAAGCATCCGCCAAATGGTTTGAGGTTCCTGCCAAATGGATGGCTAGGAGATCTGCCTCCAATCGGCCCATGAGGGTCCAGATGCGGAGCGCCTCCCTGCACAGCAGACAGGAGTGCATGCCTCCCTGTTTGTTGAGGTAGTACATGGTCGTGGTATTGTCCGTCTTGAACCACTTGACCCCGGAGCTGAGGAGCGAAAGCTGACAATACCAGACTGACTGCTCTGAGCTCCACCAGGTTGATGTGGCATCAGGACTGATCAGGGATCCAGAGCCCATGGGCCCTTATGTCCCCCATGTGGGCTCCCCAGCTCATGAGAGAGGTATCGGTCGTGAGGACGACCGTCGGCTCGGGGTGAACAAATGAGATGCCTTCCTACAACCAGTCTGGGGCGGTCCACCACTGGAGTGTGTCCCACATCTCAGTTACCATGATCAGCTAGTCAAACTGACCACTGCGCTGAGTCCACTAGGCGGCCAGCTCCCACTGGAGGGGGCGCATGTGCAACCGGGCTCAACGGATCACTGAGGTGTAACCCAAAAGACGCAGAAAGTCCTGCGCAGGGAGCAAATGCCCAACCAGAAATGATTGGGCAAAGAAAGAAAGAACCTCCGGGAGCCGAGCTCTGGCTTGATAAGAGTCGAGCTCTGCCCCGATGAAGCCCATCACCTGAGAAGGTACAAATTCCGACTTGGCCTCATTGATTAGGAGACCGAGTTGTGAGCAGGTCTGGAGGGCCAGGTCCCTGGATCTTTCCATCTCCTGCTGGGTAGAACCTGTGAGGAGTCAATCATCGAGGTAAGGATGAATCCTGACCACCACCCCCTGATGCCCAAGATGGTCTGCCACCACTGCAATACATTTGGTGAAGACACATGGGGCCGATGACGGGCCGAACGGCATGGCTCAGAACTCATACAGGGTCCCTTCGGCCCTGAAGTGGAGGAACCGCTGATGGGACGGACAGATTGGGATGTGAAAGAACGCATCCTGCAGAGCCAGTGAACAGAACCACATGTTTCGCTCCAAGGATGGTATGATCTGCGACAGAGTGACCATCCGAAAGGTGCGTGACCTGAGATATTGATTCAGGTCATGCAGATCTAGAATGGGGCACCAGCCCCCGTCTGCTTTGGCACCAAGAAGTACTTGGAGACAAAGCCTGGGTCTGCTGGAGGATCTGCCATTGGAGCTACTGCCTCCATGAGGAGGAGTTGAGCGATGTCGTCTCGGAGAGCCGACTGGGTCTGAGCAGATACTCTTTCCTCCCGTGGGGCTCGGGCTCAGCTTGGGAGGTACTGCTCGAATTCTAGAGGCAGTCCCTGGCTGACCACTTAAAGAACCCACCTGTCTGAAGTGACAACGGACCAGGCGGAGAGGAAGTGGTAGAGCCGGGCCCCCACGGGGGACCCAGAGCTGAGGTGACAGGAGAGGGGTTGACAGCCCCCGCCCCGTCACTGAACAGGCTTGGAGGAGGCGGCTCCAGGACCTGAACTTCTGCCTCCTTTATGGGCCTGCTAGGGTCCAGGCTTGGGCCGGCGGCACCAAGCTTGAGCCTCCTGCTGTTGCTGCTGTCCACCTCTGAAAGGAGGACTGCTGAGCCACAGGGGTGAATGCCAAAAAGGCTTCTTTTTCTTCTGCTGGTTCTTGCACAAAGAACCCTTGGTAGAAGTAACGTCCAAGGTGGCACTGGACTGCTCAATGCACTGAAGGTGACCGGCCACTCCTGGGCCGAACAGGTCGGTCCTGAGGAAGGGCACGTCAGCTAGTTTGTGCTGGGTATCAGTCGGGAAGGAGAGCCTCAGCCAAGCCCTGCGACGAGAGGCAACTGCAGCTGCCATTGAACGGACACAAGAATCCCCAATGTCCAGGGTCGTCTGAAGCTGCTGTTTAGCGACAGCTCGGCCCTGATCCTGAACCTGCTTGACCGTGGTCTGCATGTCCACGGGGAGATGTGATAGGACTTCATTCAGCGAGCCTAGGAGGGCGTGAGAGAAGTGTGCCATGATGACAGCCAAACTTGCCTGACTAAGGCCCAAGGAGAAGCCGCATAGACCTTTCTGCCTGAATGGTCCAAGAGCTTGGACTCTATCAGGAGGTCGGTCAGTGTTGGCAGAACTGCCAGGACGCCTGAACACAGAGGCGGTCACCAGGCTCTCGGCCGAGGTGTGCTCTGTGAACCATGCAAGGGATCTCATGGGCACCATATACTTGCAGGCCATGCGGGCAGACGGAGCTGGACAAGAGGCAGGCGCTGTCAAAGTTCTAGGGCCTAGCCAACAATAGCATCAGCCACAAGAAATGCCTCCATTGGGGTATCCCCCCTCAAGGATGTCTGTAAGAGAGTACTCCACCTTTTTCTGGATTGGCTCCAGGGGCATCCATGTAGACTCAGATGAGTTGGAGAATGCCCTGAAAAGAAGAGGGACATTTCTCCATCTCTAAGTCAACGGTTGATTCATTATCACCTAGATGAAGAAGCCCCTCCCACAGGCTGTTTGGGCAGTGGCTCCACCACAATCAGTGGAGAGACCATTGTGGGACGAACCGGTGGTTTTACCGGCTCCGTGGGCTGGGGAACAGACTCAACTGGCTCTGAAGGAGTCGGCTTAAGCCTAGGAGGTGAAAGCCAGGTAATGGCCGGTGTGGAAGTCTGAGTCGGCTTGTGCCTGGTCAAAATCAGCTGTTGCCACATGAGGTCCTCGTAGCGCCGCAGTTTCCGCTGGAGCCTCTCCTCATCAGAGGACGACGACCGATGGCACTGCCTCTTTTTTGAGAGTTTATGGCTCTTCCTCGGCCTGTCGATTGAGGGGGTCCGAGACCTAGATCGAGATTGGACGGGCTGACTTGGTCGCCCGGGAGACACCGGCAGGACGGGTGATTTCCCCGAGATCAGGGACCACTTCTTCGATGGGAGTCCCAGCAGGCTGGGTCTCGTCATCTTGGAAGACCAAGGCAGGGGTTCGATCGAGGGAATCTACCAGAGTCTGTGATATTGGATCAATCACGATTTCAACATCGTTGATCGACAATCCGGTCGACTGACCAGACGGCAAAGCAGAAAAAACAGCGGCCAAAGAAGCAATCTCAACCAAGGTAGAGACCACATGTTCCTGGATCAAGCTCTCTCCCACTCCCAACAATGTCTTTGTCAAGACTAAGACGATCCCAAATCCTTCTCCCGCTTACGGGATCGAGAGGAGTGCGTGCCCGCAGGTGCCTCTCCCTTGGTCAGGGCAGACTGGCACGACTCTCAGAAGGAACCCGAGAAGGTAGAGCCCACGTTGTGCTGAACAAAGAAGCTCCGAGAAGTCTCTGCAGCGCGAGCCGCTTCCTCCTCAAACACTTGCATGCGTTTCAATTGCTCAGTGGATCTCGCAGCCACAGAAACCGTCCACTGAGCCTTCTTGATTTCATCAGAGGGTTCCGTTTCTCCAGCCTCCCCAGCTTCAGACATGCAAGACAGTCATCGAGGATGTTGGATTGACAAGCAAGACATATCGCATTTCGAGATGTCACGGTTGACACCGAGGCAATAGATGCATGCGGTGTGGGGATCGGTGCATGACATTTTCTAGCTACAAGAGCACTGACAAAAATCGGGGAAAGATCTGTCTTCCATAATCAAAGTGGTAAACTTGTAATCGCTAACGCGAACAATGTGAATTTTCATAATAACCGAAGGTAGGAAAGCCAGGGCCTATAAAAAGCGTGAGCACAAGGGGCAGAGGGAACCCTGTCCTAAACAGAGCTATGGCTCCCAGGGGAGATCCACACCCCAGTCCCAAGAACAGAGCCCAGAAAGGCGCGCCCTCCCCGAATGAAACACAGAAGTTGCCAGCAAAAGGAGACTGCTAGGTCCATCTAGTCCGCCCATTTGTTTTAGACTTATTTTGACACTCTAGTTGCCCTTTGTAGTCAGGGCTCCCTTGTGTCTATACCATGCATTCTTGAATCCTCCCACAGTGCTGACCCCCACAACCTCTTGGGGCAGGCTGTTCCAGGTGTCCACCACTCTTTCTGTGAAGAAAAACTTCCTGGTGTTGGTACAGAACCTCCCTCCTTGTAGCCTGTGGTCTTGTCCCCTGGTCCTGGAGCCCTTCTTGAAGTGAAAAAGGGCCTGTGCCTTGTTAATGTCTGATGTACTTGAATGTTTCAATCATGTCCCCTCTCTCTCTGCTCCAGAGTGTACATATTCAGTTCCCCAAGTCTTTCCTCATAGGACATGTACTGCAGATCCTCAATTTTTGTCGCCTTTCTCTGTAGTTTCCACCCGGTCAATGTCCTTCCTGAGGCGAGGCCTCCAGAACTGGACTCCGTATTCCAGGAAAGGCCCGACCAGCGATCACCCAGATCTCATTCCTGGTTTGAGGCCGCCAGTCTTTCGCCTAAGTAATGCTTCTTTCCTGGATTTTTCTTTCCTATGTGCATGACCTTGCACTTTTTAGCATTAAATCTCAGCTGCCACACTCAAGACCATTCTTCTAGTTTCTTGAAGTCAGCTTCCACCTTGCTCACTCTTTCTGAGATGTCAACCCTGTTGTACATCTTGGTGTCATCTGCAAACATACACCTTCTCTTCCAGTCTGTCAGCGATGTCTGCTATAAAAACACTGAAGAGCAGAGGCCCCAATACCAAGTCCTGGGGCACCCTGCTTGGCACCCTGCCTTCTGCTGATTGCATTCCATTAACCTGTACCCTCTATGTTCTGCCTTGTAACCAGTTTTGTACCCATTTGACTACTTCTGAACCAAGCCCTGTGTGGTCAAGCTGCTTTATCAGCCTTCTGTGCGGAACAGAGTCGAAGGCCTTACTGAAGTCTAGATAGACCACATCTACTAGGCAGTTCCGCCTGCCCCCTCCCCCAATAGGGTGTGATCCTTTCCAGAGGATCAAAGCACAGTACAGTTATGGAAAAACTTACCATAACAGTAGATCTTTAAGAGAAGTTCTTGCAGCAGGCACACATAGGACTGGAGCCAGCCTGCGACAGGACCCCACGGCAAACTTTTTCCAGCAGTAGTTAACGGGGACTGCCCATCTAGATGCTTCCCCGCCCCCGACATCCCACAGGGTATACAAGGGGAGGCAGTCCCAACGTGCTCCATTTCATGTACGCCGGAAGAACCAGCAGGAGGAGTAAAAACCTGCGATGTGAGCAGGAACAGACAACAGAAAGAAAAAATTACTCACCTTAGTAATTATGTTTCTTCTAATGGAGTCTTGCTGTATTCTGACTATTGCAGTTAGCTCCAGCCTTTAAACTGCCCCAGAGAACAAAGGGTTAACTTTCTATGCAGTGCATAGAATGCTGAGCTCTAGGTCAGTTGAGGTCTCTGTCTGCATCCCTTTGAAACTCAACCGTCAGATTCTTACGAGACAAAATTCACTAACTATCCTATGTGGAAATTGTAAAAAAAAAATTTTTAAAGCCAACTGGCAACAAGGAGTTTTGATTCCCAAAAAAGTCTCAAGTCAGGAAACCCAAAACCAAAAACCAATCCAAATAAAGGATAACAATAACAAAAACACCCAAACAAAAAGGGGAGGGTGTGTAAGAGGCACCTCTGGGGTGCAACACTGCACCTGCCCACTCCCCAAAAACAGGTTCTGAGAGGGGAGGGAGGTCAGAATACAGCAAGACTCCATTAGAAGAAACATAATTACTAAGGTGGGTAATTTTTTCTTCAAACATGAAATCTTGCTGTATTCTGACTACTGCAAACTACAAAGCAGAACCTCCATGGAAGAGGGACAGAACCTACTTTGGGAATAGGCTCTGAAGTGCTGCTGTGCCAAACCGAGCATCACTCCTAGCCTGGATATCCAGAGAGTAATGCTTGGTAAAGGTATGGACTGTTTTCCAGGTGGCTGCTTGACAAATCTCTAAGAGAAGGATATCCCTGGCAGCAGCCAGGGAAGCAGCTGTACCTCTTGTACAGTGAGCCCTCAGGCCTGAGGTGGAATCTTTCCAAGTTTCTCATAGCAGAATTTTATACAAGACACAATCCACCTGGCAACAGTTCTCTTAGTGGCAGGTTTGCCTTTTCCCACTTCCCCATAAGTGAGGAATAACTGGAGGGAATCAAACCTGTGACCTTTGGTACGCTCTATGTAGTAGCTAAGGGCTCTTAACGTCCAGACCGTGTAGCCTCCTCTCTCCTGTGGAAGAATGATCAGTGAAGAAGACAGGGAGAGACATGGACTGATTCAAGTGGAAGTCTGAAACCACTTTGGGCAAGAACCTCCTGTTGGTTCTAAGGACCACTTTCTCTCTATGAAGAGATAAAATCAGATTCCACTGACAGGGCTTGCAGTTCACTGATATGTCTGGCAGAGGTAATGGCTACCAAAAACAGTTTTCCAAGTCAAGTACTTAAGCTCTGCTGAGGACATAGGCTCAAAAGGAGGTTGCATAAGTGGAGCAATGCAAACATTTAAGTCCCAGGCAGGGGCAGGATCCCTAAAGGGAGGATTGGTATGAAGTAATCCCTTGAAAAATTTACAGAACACAGGATGAGATAATAGTGAGGAAGACTTTCCCACTGACAAAAAAGCAGAAACAGCTGATAAGTGTACCTTGAGAGTAGCTGGTATGAGGCCTAGGCCATTAAGATGGACCATATAATCCAGAACTGTAGGCAATTCAGCAGTGTCTGGAGGAATATGCTTCTTGGAACACCAAATGCTGAATCTTTTCCATCTGGAGTTATAAGTCTTTCTGGTGGAGGGCTTTTGAGAAGCTTTGAGAATATCCAGAAACCCCTGAGACAGATGCAAATCTGCATACTCTAACTCTTCAAGAGCCATGCCTTGAGATTGAGAGACTGAAGATTGGGGTACCAAATCCTCCCGTGAGAGGAGGTTAACAGGTTGTACTTTCTCGGAAGATGGACTGCTAGAGACAGCAACAGGGGGTACCAAGGCTGTCTGGCCCAGTCTGGAGCGATCAGAATCACTTTGCAAGGTTGTGACCTTATCTTGACTACAACTTTGAACAGTAGAGGAAAGGGAGGGAAGGCATACAGAAATTTCCTTCCCAGTTCAAAATCAGAGCATCCAGAGGGACTGAACCAAAGACTGGGGGTCTGCAACAAAACAGAGGAAGCTGATTGTCTGAGGCTGCAGAGGGATCCATCTCTTGAGTGCCCCACCTTGAAAAAAATCACTTTCAAAATCAGAGGGTCCAGGGACCATTCGTGATGGCCCTGGGAGATACTGCTCAGCGCATCTGCCAGCACATTGTCCTTTCCTGGAAGGTGCACTGCTATCAGAGAGGTCTGCAGGGAATAAGCCAGGGACCACAATTTCATGGCTTCTGTGCACAAGGCCATAGACAGAGTGCCTCCCTGCTTGTTGATGTACCACATGGTGGTGGTGTCTGTTCTGCACCAATTGAGAGAAGGCTTGCAGGGCCAGAAAAACTGCCCCGAGTTCCAGGAGATTGATATGAAGGAGGGACTCCTGAGGGGACCACAGTCCATGGGCTGTGAGATCCACCAGATGAGCTCCCCACCCCAAAAGAGAAGCATCCGTGGTAAGGACCACCGAATGAGACTGAGTGACAAAAGGGACCCCTTGCCTTAAATTGTCCTGATCCTGGCATCATTGAAGAGCTTGGATCAGTGTCCGAGTCACTGGAATCAGTTTGGTAAGAGGGTCCTTCCTTTGGGACCAAAAGGCCCTCAGATGGAACTAAATGTTCCTCATCTGGAATCTTGCCCCTTGGACCACTGCTGTAGAAGCTGCCATGTGGCCCAAGAGCTGGAGGAAATGCCTTTCTGGTCGAGACACCTGAAGGCTGAAGGAAGAAGCCAGTTCTATAAGAACTCTTGCCCTTTCCAGGGGAAGAAAGGCTCTTGCTTTGACAGTATCCAGCTCTGCCCCTATAAAGGTAAGGAGCTGCACTGGTTCGAGAACTGATGTGGGGAGGCTGAGAAGAAAACCCAGAGAAGTGAGCACTTGCTGAGTCACTTGCAGGTCTGACTTGACTTGGTCTGGAGACTGACCTACTATGAGCCAATTGTCTAGGTATGGAAAAATGGAAATCTTTTGCCTTCTTAGAAAGGCAACTACTACTGCCAGGCACTTTGTGAAGACCCTTGGAGCTGATGTTAGGCCGAAGAGCATTGCTTTGAACTGATAATGGCCTGAGGGCAACTTGAACCAGAGGTACTTTCTGTGGGAGCACTTGATGGGAATATAAAAGTAGGCATCTTTGAGGTCCAGGGACACTAGTCAGTCCCCTGGCCTTAGAGAGGGAAGAATTATTCCCTGAGTCACCATCTTGAACTTTGGTTTTAAAAGGTGTTTGTTCAGGTATCTTAGATCTAGGATGAGTCGCCACTCCCCTGTCCTTTTTGGAGTAAGGAAGTATCTGGAGTACAGACCTTCGCCCCAGTGTAGGGTAGGAACTCTCTCTCTATGGCTCTTAGAAGAGATGAAACCTCTGCCTCCAGGGCAAGGGTCTCGGAGAGGCCTGCAGGTGGAAAAGATCTGGTTCTCATCTTTGGAAATTTTTTGAGGCTGAGAACCAGTCCTTGGCTTACTACTTCCAGGACCCACTTGTCTGATGTAATAGACATCCAGTCCTGGACATAGTAAGCCAGTCTGCCTCCAACAGCGATAGGAGAGTCGACCCAGGCAGACCCATCAGGGTGTCTGCTTGGCAGGGGCCTTAGGCTGAGGAGTGGATGCAGCTCTGCTCATCCCCCTTCTGCCTCTCCCTGTGAAGAACCCCCTCTGTGAAATGGAAGAGGAGGCCTGTGCTTGGTAAAAAGGCCTATGAAAAGGTCTGCCCTGCCCAGAGACTGCTTGCCTCTCCTTAGCCTGAGCACTCTATAAGTGGTCCTGTACTCATCCATTTTCTTCATGTAATTGTCTGCTCCCCAAACAGAGAATTACCCACCACAGGAAAATCCAGGGCCTTAGCCTGGGTGTCCTGTGAGAGGCTAGTACATCTGAGCCAAGCCATCCTCTGAAGAGCCACAGATGTAGCCATGACTCTTGACACATCACTGGAGTCCACAGCAGCATGAAATTGTACCTTCGATGCCTCAATCCCATCAGCAGCCACCTCCTCCAGCTCCTTGGCCAGCTGGAGGTAGGCCTGTTTAGCCAGTGCCAGTACAGTGTCCCACCTGGACTTCTGGTACCTGGCTATATAGGCCATATAGTTCGCCTGCCTGAGTCCCAAGGAAGATGCCATGTACTGCTTCTTTGCCATAGCATCCATCTTCCTGGAGTCTTTGTCTGGGGGGTGTGAAGCCAAGGGAATATTTGCCTTGTCACAGGCAGCAGCCTGCACTACCCCAACATGGCTGCCTTGCTGGTATAAAAACTCCATATATCAGCCTGATAGTGTATACCTCTTATCCATCCTTCTGTCAATAGGAGGTACAGAATTGGGAGACTTTAGGATTTTTTGTGTCTGCTTCCCAAAGGATTTGTGATGGGGAATACACAGTCTCCTGGACTCTGGGATGTCCATCATTTCCATATAATCAGGCTCCTCGATCTTCTATTGCCTCCTCCATCGGAAGCTGGAGGGTTTCAGCCACTTTTCTGTAAAACAGAAAGTGGGAAGGGGACTCAAAGCCAAGGAGGGGAAACACCAAAAGGTTTGTCTGGGGAGATGTCCAGTTCCACAGGCATGTTCAGACTTTCACCATCATCACCATCATCTTCAAACTCACCCTCCTACTCAAACTCTGGTTTAATAAAAGTTTTCAGAGATATAATCTTGAACCGGGAGAACCGACTGAACCGAACCCCTGCCAAAAGGTGCCGGATAGGTCGGAACCGGGTGAAGCGATTCCACAATCCAAATCGCTCTGGCTATTTCCTCGGCGGTCAGAACATGAACCTCTGGATCCGAACCGGTCGATTTTTCTTTGCGTTTCCTTTTTGTAGGAACCGACCCCTCAGGATCGGTTCTTCTCTCGCCCGAAGAAGTATCGCCCTGGTCACAGGGCACTCCTCCTGGTTCGGTTGGAACCAAACCGGACTGGCTATCCGGTTCAGCGGACTTCTCGGCCTCCTTTTCCCTAAGTCTACCTAATCTCTTCTCAAGGGTAGATTTAGGAAAATTTTTACAAATTTGGCAGTCTGTATCGAGGTGTTCAAACCACAGACAAACACAGGTGGTGTGGGGATCTGCCTTAGCAAACACCTCCCCATACGCACTGCAGTGTTGAAACCCAGTGGCCCCGGTTTTTTTCTTGAGTTTCTCAGACATGGCCATGGCAGAAAAATCAGCCAGGTGTACCTTTATAGACGAGGAACAGCACCGATTCCAAAAGGGAAAAAAAAGATATTCCAGCAAAGTGTTAATCGGACAGGATAAAGGATCTATGGGGCACACTGCAGCCCAGAGGCAGAACTGTTTCTACTTCATTGAATAAGCAGCTCTTGTGGAAGGCTTCCTTACCTCCACCAGGACTTCGGCTACACTGTTTGACACCCCGAATCGGAGCTTGGCTAAGTCTTGAGGAGCCAAACATGAAGGTGAAGGGACTGCAGGTTCGGGTGAACAAGAGTCCCACTGTCCTAAGAGAGCGAGTAAGTTGAAAGAAGAAGATGTGAAACTGGTAAGGCCACCGCCAGATGCTGTAGCATCCGGGGCCGGTCTTGCCTCAGCCTTCTATGTCCAGGAGTGTCCAGAAGTGTCACGCCCGGGGGGGGGATGAGGAAGGTCTCCTGGGGATCCCTGTGGTGTGCAATACCTGCACCAGCATTCCGTTGGGGCTGAAGAGGGGACTGATGGACACTGCCAGATGCGATACAACCCTTCCCTAAATGGGGAGGGCCAGGCAGGAAGCACCAGGTGGTCCATAGGGATTTAGTTTAGAAAAGTGCGTGTCACCCGATCAGGATTGCATCTTGCCAACTGTGAAATGTGGAGCTCGATCAGCCCTGAAAGGAAACGCCAATCGCTGGTCTGGTCAGCGTCTGAGGACAGCTGGACAGAAGAATCCTCCTCCTTGGGTGAGGACGACGAGGAGGCACATGAGTCGAGGAGTCAGAGTCCAGCTGCTGCAGGGGAGACTAGAGAAATACCTGCTTGTCCAAGGATCTGATGTAAACTGGGAAATGAGCAGCCGTGGCTCTAAACTACTCCCAGGTTAGAGGCTCTGTAGGACCAGAGTGCCCCAGAAGAGGGGGTGGGGTAGGCAGAGGTAAGGTGGCCGAATGCCTCTAGGAAAGAGGACACCCTCTGCCAGGGCTAGGAAACTGTACAGACGATCCAGCACCCCAGAAGGATCCGCCTGTCGAGACAGTCGCCGGCCATTCAACCATCCTGAAACCGTCAGGACTGAGCCCTAATGGGGATTCCCCCAGTGAGGCGACCGGGGTCGCATGGGTTCAGAAGGATGCCCCTAGCCTCACACGAGATCCCTGGGGAGACCTCAAGGGAGAAAACATGCCCGGCACTGCAGCTCCTTCCCGAACCCTTGCAGGCTGCTAGGGAAGGGCGCTGCTCCTGGCCTTGTCCCCTCAACCCCTCAGATTCCGAGAGGGACCTCTTCCTAAAGACCAAGCAAGGAGACTCCCCCTCACCTGCCAGCCCCGGAAGGGCAGCTGGTGAGGGAGTCTCTGTCCCAGCCCCCCAGATGTCTGAGCGTCCCCAGAAGTGGGTCCAGCCTGGACACCCAAGACGGAGGACTCACCTCCCCCAAGAGCGGAAGCCCTACCGGCTCCGGCAAGCCCTCTGGTGTCGCACCCGGAAGGCTTAGCGGCGCCACAAGCGGCCCAGATGTTGGCGCCAGCCAGAACCACCGGCTCCGAAGGGGGGAAAGGCTGGTAGGACGCAGGAGTGCTGGGCGTAGGAGAGCCCTGAGACTCCGAAGAGTCGGGAAGTCAATCTGGGTCCACCTCCGATAAGGAGTGGATCTGGAGGACCTCAAGAGAAGCCACCCCCAGGGCCCTCCTGCTCCCGGCACTGCAAGTGGCACGGAGTCTGCCCAGCACCACCCAAGGCACCACCACGAAAAGCTCCAGAAACCGAGGCAGCACCGAGGAAACCACCGGCCGGGGCATGGCAGACATGTCGCGACACCAGGGAGCCCTCACCTCAGAGGAGGTGATTGCCAGAACGGTGCCTCTGGCCTGACCCCTGGAAGAGTCAGACGGGGCCTCCAGTACCATAAGAGGGGGCCTCCGCTGTGGCAAGGCTAGAAGAAGTGGAGGCCCCCTCCTCTGCTTTCCATATAGAAACATGAGGGGACCCAGAAGAAGGGTCAAGGGACCTGCGTCTGGCGTCCCTAGTGCGCGAATGTCCTCCAAAAGTCAGCAGCGTATGGCAGACTCTAAATGTGTGGCTTTCCAAAACTCTGCGGTCCATGGAGAAACAGGCATCGCAACGGTTATGGTTTGGGCTCAGGCAGGTCAAACAATGATCATGTCAGTAAAAGATGGAATACTATCGGCCGATGGGACACCGCCGCATAGGGGGCAACCCGCCTTAAGATTTCTTTTTGTCCCCTGGACAAGATATGATCGGACGGAAACTTAACTCATTGTCTCCACAGGCTCACTCTGAGATTACACCACTTGCCTCCTGAATCTCCTGTATACTTTTAACAGTGAATCCTGGGCCTTTCTAAGCAAAATCGAGCCATAGTCAGCATGTTGCAAACAAATGCTAATAGCTCAATAATTGTACATGCTAGACACAAAGAATGAGTGGCAGAGTTATTCAGCACAAAATTGCCTTTCCAATGGTGGCATGCATGTAATAAGTAGTCATTTTGTTTTTTTTCTATGCTAGTCGAAAGAGCAAACTAAATATTTTTTTCACAAAAAAGGGCAACATAAGCCATTTTTTGTTGGAAAATATGTAAAATATCAACACCAAATTAAGCATACAGATATTAGATGGTGTTTTAACATTATGTTTGTTAAAAAAAGATTTTTTACTATAAAACAAGTTTTCCCCATTTTAGTCAAGGTGCTTTGGTGAGATTTGAGGGATGAATCTCAACCACACACACCATATCATAAACAAATGCGTATAACTCCAAAAGTATACATGATACACAAAATATCAGCATGAAAGTTGATGAGCACAAAAATGCCTTTCCAGTGGTGCTATGCAACCAGCTGTAATCAATACGGTTTTTATTTTATACCTGCTGAAGTGCCAAAAAAAAAAATTACTCACCTTAGTAATGTTGTTTCTTCTAATGGAGTCTTGCTATATTATGACAGTAGCAGTTTGATCCAGCTCTAGAACTGCTCCAGAGGTGAAATGGTTAAAACCATTCCAAAACAGAATTTTGGCCGCGAGCTCTAAAAGCAGCTCTATCTGTGTTATTTCAAACCTGAACTGTCAGATCTTCTGAGCCAAACTCACTAAGGTCTGTGTGGAAGCTGTAACCTACACTAGCCAAATGGCTACCTAAATAAAAACAACCATTGCTGGTCCCAACACCCAAGACTCAAGTCAGGGGACCAGAAATACTAACACAATTCTAATAATATGAGAATAAAACATAAGTATAATAAAACACACACACACCCCCAAAGCCCCAAAAGGGGACAAAAATGCTAACAGGGCATAAAAAGGTGCCCACACCCCACCCAAGTAGAGGTTCTGAGAGGGGCAGGTTGGCAGGAGGTCATAATATAGCAAGACTCCATTAGAAGAAACAACATTACTAAGGTGAGGATTTTTCTTCAAACAACATGAAGTCTTGCTATATTATGACAGTAACAGAATACACAGCAGTACCTCCATGGAGGAGGGCAGAACCTACTTAGGAATAGGCTCTGAAGAACAGCTGTGCCAAACCGAGCATCTCTCCTGGCCTGGACATCCAGGGAGTAATGCTTGGTAAAAGTGTGTACCGTTTTCCAAGTAGCAGCCTGGCAAATCTCTAATATAGTAATGTCTCTGGCAGCAGCTAGAGACGCAGCTGTACGCCTGGTAGAATGAGCCCTCAAACCGGGGGGGGGAACTCTGCCCAGTTTCTGATAACAAAATTGGATACAAGAGACAATCCACCTGGCAATTGATCTCTTACTGGCAGGTTTGCCTTTCCCAACTTCACCATAGGTAAGGAAAAGTTGGAGGGATTCGAACCTGTGACCTTTGGTACGCTCTATGTAGTAACTAAGAGCTCTCTTAACATCCAGGCTGTGCAACCTTCTCTCACCAGAAGAGGAGTGATCAGTGAAAAATACTGGAAGGGAGATAGATAGATTAAGATGGAAATCTGAAACCACCTTAGGCAAAAACTTCCTATTAGTCCTAAGGACTACCTTATCCCTGTGGAAAGAAATAAAGTCAGTTTCCACTGACAAGGCTTCACAACTCACTTGTCGTCTGGCAGAAGTGATAGCCACTAGAAAAACAGTTTTCCAAGTTAGGTACTTAAGCTCTGCAGAAGACAGAGGTTCAAAAGGGGTTGCATTAACTGGGCAATGCAAACATTAAGGTCCCAAGCAGGGGCGGTTCCCGAAAGGGTGGATTAGTATGAGTAATCCCTTAAAAACTTGGAAAAACAGGATGAGAGGAAAGAGGGATGACTTTCCTGCTGACACAAAAAGCAGATACAGCTGCCAAATGAACTCTCAGGGTAGCTGGTCTGAGACCCAAGGAATTAAGATGTAACATGTAATCTAACACAATGGGCAAATCAGCAGATTCTGGGGAAATATTTTTCCCAGCACACCAAATGGAAAACCTTTTCCATTTAGAACTATAAGTAGCCCTAGTGGAAGGCTTTCTAGAAGCCTTTAGGATCTCAAGAACACCCTGAGAGAGGTGTAAATCAGCAAACTCTAACTCCTCAAGAGCCAGGCTTTAAGGTTGAGGGATCTGAGGTCTGGATACCAAACCCTTCCCTGGGCACAAGTCAACAGGTTGTGATTCCTGGGGAGGCAAAGGGGAAGATGGATTGTCAGTGACAGAAGGAGTGGGTACCAGGGCTGCCTGGCCCAATCCGGGGCAATCAATCACCCTGCAAGGCTGAAATCTGATTTTGACTAATACTTTGAATAGGAGAGGGAAGGGGGGAAAAACAGAGAAACTTCCCCTCCCAATCCAGAAGAATGGCATCCAGGGGAACTGAGCCCAGCACTGGAGGCCTGCAACAGAACAGAGGAAGTTTGTGATTGTCTGGGGCTGCAAAAAGATCTATCTGAGGGGTGCCCCATCTGGCAAAGACTATCCCCAGCACTTGAGGATCCAGGGACCATTCGTGATGGCCCTGGGAAATCCTGCTGAGAGCATCCGCTAGGACATTGTCCTTCCCTGGAAGATGAACTGCTATGAGGGAAGTGTTCAGGGAATAGGCCAGAGACCACAACTTCATTGCCTCAGTGCACAAGGCCGAAGACCGAGTGCCCCCTGTTTGTTGATGTACCACATTGTTGTGGTGTTGTCTGTTCTGACTTGTATCACCTTGTAGTGGACAGATGCAGAAAATGCTTGAACAGCTAAAAGACAGCTCTGAGTTCCAGCAAACTGATGTGGAGCAGAGATTCCTGGGGACCACACTCCCTGAGTGGAAAGGTCACCCATGTGGGCTCCCCAACCCAGAAGGGAAGCATCTGTAGTGAGAGTCAAGTCGTGAGTAGGGGGAATGAAGGGAACCCCCAATCTTAAATTGCTCTGATCCTGCCACCACTGGAGGGCTAGGATCAAGGTTCGAGTCACTGGGACCAACTTGGAAATGGGGTCTCTTCTCTGAGACCAATAGGTTCTCAAGTGAAACTGAATGTCTCTCATCTGAAATCTTGCTCCCTGCACAACAGCTGTGGATGCAGCCATGTGCCCCAGGAGCTGCAGAAAGTGTCTTGCTGGTCGAGAGACCTGCAGAGTGAAGGAGGAGGCCAGAGCCACTAAATTCCTTACCCTTTCTAAGGGAAGAAAGGCTCTGGCTAGCTTGTGTCCAATTCTGCCCCTATAAAGGTGAGTACCTGGACTGGTTCCAGAACCGACTTTGGTAGATTTAGCAGATAGCCCAGGGAGGCGAGAAGCTGCTGGGTGACCTGCAGGTGAGATTTTTACCTGTTCTGGGGACAGGCCTACAATGAGCCAGTCGTCTAGATAGGGAAAAACAGCAATCCTTTGCCTCCTTAAGTGAGCCACTGCTAGACACACTGTGAATACCCTTGGGGCAGAGGTAAGGCCGAAGGGCACTGCTCTGAACTGGTAATGACCTGAGGGCAGTTCGAATCTGAGGTACTTCGATGGGATCTTCTGATTAGGACATGGAAATAGGCATCCTTGAGGTCCAGGAGGCTAGCCAGTCCCTGGCCTTAGGGAGAGTAAAATCATTGCCAGAGTTACCATTTTGAACTTTGGTTTCAAAGATGCTTGTTCAGATATCTGAGATCTAATATGGGCCGCCATTCTCCTGTCTTTTGGGGTAAGAAGTATCTGGAATACAGACCCCTGCCCTGGTGCAGGGAGGAACCTTTCTACTGCTCTGAGAGCTAACAGGGATGAGACCTCTGCTTCCAGAGCGGGGTCTCTGAAGCACTTGCAGGTAGAAAAGTCTTCTTCTCAACTTGGGAACTTTTGAAGCTGAGAACCAGACCCTGGCTTACTACTTCCAGAACCCACTTGTCTGAGGTTAAAGAAGCCCAATTCTGACTGAAGTAAGCCAGCCTGCCCCCTACCGGTACAGGAGAATCGGCCCTGGGCACCCCATCAGGGTGCCTGCTTAGCAGAAGCTTTAGGCTGGGGGGTGGGAGCAGGTCTGCCCACCCCTCGTCTGCCTCTGCCTCTGAAGAAGCCCCTCTGAGCATAGGCAGAGGAGGCCTGAGTCTGGTAAAAAGGCCTGTGAAAAGGCCTACCCCTACCCCTGGGGGTATGCCTTTGAGGAGTGGCTTGCCGCTCCTTAGCCTGGGCACTCTTGTAAGCAGTCCTATATTCATCCATCTTTTCATGTAGTTCTCTGCCTGCTCCCCAAACAGAGAATTTCCCACCACAGGAAAATCCATAGCCTTAGTCTGGGTATCCTGTGACAGACTAGTACACCTGAGCCAGGCCAACCTACGAAAAGCTACAGATGTGGCCACGACCCTAGAGGAAACATCATTAACATCCACAGCAGCATGAAACTGAACCTTAGAAGCCTCAATGCCATCAGCAGCCACCTGTTCTAGTTCACTAGCCAGCTGGCCATGGCCTTGCTTGGCTAATTGCATAACAGTATGCCATCTAGATTTCTGATATCTAGCTACATAAGCCAAATAATTTGCTTGCCTGAGTCCCAGAGAGGCTGCCATATACTGTTTTTTGCCATGGCATCAATCTTCCTGGAATCCTTGTCAGGAGGATGTGAAGCCAGGGGAATATTAGCTTTATCACAGGCAGCAGCCTGAACTACCCCAACATGACTGCATAGCTGAGAAAGGAATTCTGTATCAGGACCTGACAATGTGTACCTTCTGTCCATCTTTTTATCTGCAGGAGGCACAGAATTAGGAGTTTTTAACATTTTTATTGTTTGCTTCCTAAAAGACTTATGTAAAGGAATAGACAATCTCCTAGACTCTGGAATATCCATCATTTCTACAAAATCAGGCTCCTCTTGCTCATCCACAGCTTCTTTTAAGGGAAGCTGGAGGGTTTCAACAACTTTTTTGTAAAACATGAAATGAGATGGGGACTCAGACAGCATAGGGGGAGATTCTAAAGGTCTGTCTGGGGAGATGTCCGGTTCAATGGGCACACCCAGACCTTCCCAGCCACATTCATACTGTTCATAATCATCCTCCCCCTCCTCTGGTTCATAAAATTCCTCAATATCATATTCCTGAACCACTGGGACAGGACGAACCGACCTTTTGCCAGATAGTGGCGGTTCGGACGGACCCCGAGACAGTGACTGGACAATTTGTATGGCTTTTGCCATCTCTGCAGCAGTTGGAAAAGGGGTTTTGGACTCCAGACCTGCTGATTTTCTTGTTTTCTTTACTGGAATTGTTTCCTCAGAACCAGCTTTTCTTTGGCCCGAGGAAGTCTCGCCCTGGTCAGAGGGCACTCCCTCGGTTCGGTTGGCACGAACGGGCTGGCCATCCGGGTCAGCGGACTTTTGCCTCTCGTTCCCTGAGCCTGCCCAATCTTTTTCCAGGGTGGCTGCAGGAAATTCTTACATCTGGCAGTCTGACTGGAGGTGGTCAAACCCCAGACAATAAACACATGTGGTGTGTGGGTCAGCCTTGGCAAGAGACTTCCCACAAACATCACAGTGTTGAAACCCATGGCCGGTTTTCTTTTGGGTTTCTCAGACATAATGCCAGCCTAACCAGAAAACTTGCCCTTTTAGCGGCAGTGCCAGGCAAGACACCCTTATCGGTTCCTACCGTGTCACGGGTATTGGAAAAAAACGTAATAAATCCGTTTTTTAGAACCGATAAGAACCGGGAACCGCACTCTAAAATATTAAATTTTTAGTTTTAAATGAGTTTTAAACCCAACTGATGGTTCAAAAACTGAACCGATAACCTAGGATTCCACAGACAAAAACCTTCAATTTGCCGGTTTACCACAGATAGAGCTTGAGCGAGCGGTTTTCGCGGTTAAAATAAAACTAATCTCGGTTGAATCCAACCGAGAAAACACTTTTTAAACCGAGAAATGAACCGAGCAGTAGGAGAAATCTCCGGAGCGACTGTTCACTGAGGTGGAGTAAAGAATCTGACAGCTCAGGTTTGAAATAACACAGATAGAGCTGCTTCTTAGAGCTCGTGGCCAAAATTCTATTTTGGAATGGTTTTAACCATTTCACCTCCGGAGCAGTTCTAGAGCTGGATCAAACTGCTACTGTCATAATATAGCAAGACTTCATGTTTGAAAAATGAATTTTATTCAAGCTGCTTAAGTGAATCTTGATGGAAAACATGTCAGCCATATACACCATACCATAAACAAATGTGAATAACTCCTAAAGTATACATGATATACACAAAATATCAGTGGCAAAGTTGTTCAGTACAAAATTACCTTCCCAATGGTGGTATGCAACTATGTAATTATTTTTTTTTTTTTTTTTTTAAACTGGTTGAAACAGCAAAAAAAAATTTTTTTCACTAAAACAGGCAACATAAGCCATACACACCATACCATAAACAAATGCAAATAACTCCTAAAGTATACGTAATATGCACAAAATATCAGTGACAAAGTTGTTCAGCATAAAATTACCTTTCCAACAGTGCTATGCAGTCAAATATATATTATATTCTATTACATTATATATTAAAATATATAAGTGACTTCTCCAAACGTTGCAAGGGCACACTGGGAGTCAGTAGCCGACTTCTGCAGACGTCCTCAGGACACACCAGTGTATTTTACTGACTACAGGCATCTGCTAGGAGACAATGAGTTAACACAGTAAAAGGTCTCGGCACCGAAAATAAGGGAAGATCTTACCAAGTCCTGAAGAAAACTGGCGCTGAGAACGTTGACAGCTCTGCAGAACTAGGTCGGAACAGACTAGGCCACGAAGTCGTTCAAAAATGCTCTCACGAGGTTGTGCTCACTCGGCAGCAGGAGAAGCAGAACTGAGGTAAGGGAGGAGTCAACATTGTTTACTGGCCATCCCTGTCGGCCTAGAGGGCAGCGCTGTCTGCGCGGGCTCCTCCCACACACAAAAAAAATGCTCCCCCAGGGTCCTGTTCCTCCAGCCAGAACCCACCATTGATGAATGGCGAAGACTGACGGATAAGATCATCTAACATCCTGGACTCTATTAGGAAGGAATGAACTCAGGTGCTTAGGTACCACAGACATATCACAGGTAGCCTTAATGACCAGTGAATCTGCCTCAGGCTGGGTGGCATATAAAATGGCTTCCCAGAAGGGGGCCATGTACATTTTATCTGCTTTCCTAGGTACAGCTGGAATACTATTTGGCATGTACCAGGCAGCAAAAGTGGCATCATCTAAAGCAGGGAGTAGAAGTAACATCACAGTTGCAGGAGATTCTGGCAACTCCAAGAACTCTTTCACATTCTTCTTAGTGCTGTCCTGTTGCTCCAGATCAAATCCCATGGCAGGTTGCAGCTATTACATCATGGTGAGCAAAGTGGGATTCTCTGTAGGGGACAAGGTGTGTTGATCACAAAGTCCTCTCTGCAAGCAGATACCGTGGAGCTGATGCCCATGTCATAGGGGCTTTCAGCGCAGTCCTTAGCCTCTTCCTCCTCCTACATTAAGGACAGGCTATATTCATGCTAGTCGTCAAGCTTGTCAACAGGGAGGAAGAAACGGGCTGGTGAGAGGCAGCTGTGGCTGTGCCAAGAGCGTACCATGCAGCATTGAAGGGGGGGGGGATTAGTAGTAGGCCCTGTTGACAGACCGCCTGGAACCAGAAGGTTAGGTAGCAGACATCTAATCATACCTGAGAAAGAGGATAGTATCACCTGAGCGTTGGTGCCCATATGATCAACAGGTGCGACTGGAGGAGTCAACGAGGGAGGCAGAGTCCCCAACATTGATGTACTGGCTGTAATAGGCATGGCAGTGCCCACACCAAGTGCCAACCTCGATGTCATGTTGAGTTTGGCGGGGGTGCAGGCGAGCAGCGTCACTGCTGGAGCAGAAAATGGCACTGAGGAGGTCGTACCCGCTGTTTGGAGGGGTGACCCGGAACGCACCGGGGACGCTCTCCTCCTCTCTGTCCTGGTGTTTGTGGCTCCCTGACATTATCCCAGGATTTGGAGGACCCAGATTCTGTCGACTGGGCCAGTGATGCGGTGGTACTCTTCTACTGGAGCTCCTTTCTCCATCGTAGCTATCCTCTGCTCAAGTAGGTGTTTTTCTACAGCCCCTTAACAGTGTCACCTGGTCGCAGAATTAAAACCCCAGCAAATTCTGCAGATTCTCACACTGTGGTCCGGGCCTAGGCAGCAGATCGAGACATTGTGTAAGTCACCGGGTGTAGATCTCTCCAAACTCACGATACCTGAACAGTTTTGATGGTTCCTTTGACAACATACAGGTTGAAAATCAGTATAAAATGACTATTTAACAAAAGAAAACAGTGGCTATTACAGCGGCATTTCCATCACCGGTCTGACGAGTAAGGTCGATGGCAGGTAAAGAACGGAGGAGAGGATGCCCACGTTTATATGAGAGCCGACATCTGATGTAGCTGTTGGCGGTCCCTGGCTGACTGACTGCAAAAGTTCCCTGTGTAGTCCTAGCACCCAGCGGTTTATAGTTTCGTAGGTAGGGCTTGATGAGATATCCACTAAGAGGATCTGTGGCCCCAAAAGCAGCATCCCTGTACTACTCAAGATTGATACAGTAACATCAGATGAAGGTGTGCGCCAACTTTCAGGCAGCCACCCTACAGACCTCATGTGTGGGAATATGCCTGGAAGCAACCACCTAGGCAGTGGTATGTCTGGTCAAATGAGCCCTAAGCCATGCCAGCCCAGTGGCACGGAGGGTCGAGGCACTGGACGCCACACCTCGTGTAATGCCAGCGACCCAGGGAAGAGACTGAGCATCTGGAGGACTGCTCTGCCTCCCTGGTGTGAGCAGTAGGGATCGCATCGCTCCTACGTGGCCATCTTTGGGAGGAACTTCTGCTGGGGGAAAGGACCATCTTGTCCTTGTGGAAAACCAGATATAGAGATTCCACCGAGAGCTCCTGGGACTCATGGATCCTTCTGGCAGAGGTGACAGCCACCAAGAAGGCAGTTTTCCATTATAAAAAGGTGTGACATCTCACACCTATGCATAGGCTCAAAACACTTGCCCATAAGCACTGCCAGAACCAGCAACAAGTCCCAAGGTGGTAGTGCTTCACACATTAGCGAGTTGAAATGGTCTAGGTCAAAAAAGCACCAGACCTCTCTTGCACCACCTTCGGCATACTAGCCTGTGCCCAGTATGCAGAGATGGCTGCCAGGAGCACCTCAAGGGTTGTCTATCTCAGCCCCAGCTGGGAGAGGGAGCAAAGTTAGTCCAAAATGCTAGCCAAGGTGCAGACAAGGGGATCAAGCTCCTTGCCCTGACACTATATGGAAAACAGTTTCCTTTTAAAGGCATAGCACTGGCAAGTCAACTCTTTGGGAAGCCTCCACAATGTGGAGTAAATCTTAAGAAACATCCAGAGCCAGAAATTCTAGCCACTCAGGAACTAGGATGTAACATGTAGGGACTAAAGATCCGGGTGCAGGATCTTCCCTCAATGACATGACAGCAGGCCATGATGCAAAGGCAACCGGCAGAGAGGCCTGCCGCGGGAGACTGAGGAAATCCGGGTACCACAACTGGTGAGGCCAGTCTGGAGCAATCAGGATCATACGTGTCTAGTCCCTCCGCACCTGGACCACCACACTGTGGATCAGGAGAAAGGGAGGAGAGGCAAACAGGCAGCCTGTAGTCCAGGTCCTCGTGAAGGCATCCCCCCAAGCAGTGTCCCAGACAGAGGGGTGGGCACAAAACAGCCTCAACATTGCGATCTTCCAGGAGAAAAATAGGCCCACCAAAGGAGTGCCCCACAAGCTCAGAGAAGTCTCTGCAGCATGAGCCGCTTCCTCCTCAAACGTCTGCATGTGTTTTTATTGCTCGGTGGATCCTGCGGCCGTGGAAACTACCCACCCAGCCCCCTTGGATTTCACCAGAGGGTTCCTCTTCTCCGGCCTCCCTAGTTTCAGGCATGCAAGACTATCGTAGAGGATGTTGGGATGAAAGGTGAGACATCGCATTTCGAGGTGTCATGGTAGACATCGAGGTAATAGACGCATGCGGTGTGGGGATCGGTGCGCTACATTTTCTGGCCGCAAGGGCAACAATGAAATCCGGGGTAAGACTTCTCTTCCATAATCGAATCAACAAAATTGCGATCGCCAACGCAAACAATGCAAATTTTCAGAATAATCGAAGGTTTGAAAGCCAGGGCCTACAAGATGTGAGCGCATGAGGGAAGCAACCTAAATGTTCCAGTGGAAAGGAAGATCTGGCGTCATGGGACGGAGCGGAGGTTTATACCACCGAGGTGGGTGGGAGGAGCGACCTAGAAGAATTCCAGTGATATTTACAGCAGAAGGGGACATGCCGGAAGAGTGTGGATGAACATATCCACGCTCCTAGAACAGGTGGTTCACCAACACCTGATGCACTGACCACTCATGCAATGTCTCACCCATCTGCTAGCTGGCTGTACACTCCCGTGACATGGATCGCCAGGACATCTGCACCCAAGCTGCGCATGAGGGTCCAGGTGCAGAGTGTTTCACGACACAGTAAAAGGGAGGGCATGCCACCCTGTCTGTTCATGCAGAACACAGTGGTGGAGTTGTCAATCTGAACTTGTATGACATGACCCCAAACCAGAGGAGCAAATTCTGTCAAAGCTAACTACACTGCATGGAGCGCCAGCAACTGATATGGTGACGGGACTCCCTGGAAGTCGAACCCATGGGCTCTGTGGTCTCCTAAGCCTACCAAAGATGCCTGTGTCATACAGGTGACAGTCTGCTCTGGGACGGACAAATCGGACTCCTTCCTCCACGTTTGGCAATAAGCCACCACTGGACTGCATGCCACATCAACTGGGTCACTGACCAGCTGGTCCAGGTGACATGTGCTGGGACTGACTGCCCAGCTCCCACTGCAGATGCCACATCCACCAATGAGCCCATCTGACCATGCTGGTGTAAAATGTCATGTATCCTAGCAGCCACAAGAAATCCCAGGCAGGGCACAAGCACCCAAACTGAAATGATCAGGCAAAGGGGGCTAACATCCGATGCCGGTCCACAAGGAGAGTGGCCTTGGCCCTGTGTCTAGCTCCACCCTGATGAAGTCAATCTGTGGGGGGACAGATCAGCTCAGACTTGGCCAGGCTGATCAGGCCCAAGTCTCTGCAGTCTGGAGGTCCAGGTCCTTGACCGCTCCACAGCTTCTGCGGATGACTGGCTATCAGCCAGTCATCCAGTTAAGGGCACACCCTGACCCCCCTGGCGCCACAGGAATGCTGCCACTACTACGATGCATTTGAACACCCTGGGCGCCAAGAACTGGCTGAAGGGCATGACCTGTAACTGATAGAAAATTCCTTCTGTGCAGAACCAGAGATACCAGGAGGATGGAATGTGGAAGAATGTGTCGTTGAGGTCCAGAAGCAGAAAATTACATAAGAACTTACCGTAACAGTAGATCTTCGAGAGGTGTTCCTGAGGTAGGTCATAATGTGTAGGACTGCGCCCCCTTGTGTCAGGACCGTATGGCAAACTTTTCTAGCAATGTCTGGCGGGGACCGCCCACCCGACTTCAGGTCACGGACGCCAGCGTGACCTGTCAGTGGGCAGTTCCTGCACCCGCCTTCCAGTTCTCCCGCCGGAGAGCCGAGAAGGATGAGACAGGAGCCCAGTTCAGAATAAGCTGAAAGAAATGCAGAAATGGGTGGGAGGGAGGAAAAGGTGACCTACTGGGAACCTCTCTTGAAGATAGTACAGTTACGCAAGAACTTACCATAACAGTAGATCTTACAGAGAAACTCTTGCAGTAGGTAATTACACATAGGACTGAAGCCAGCAGGCGTCAGGACCCCACGAAAAATTTCTAGCTAGCAGTCTCTGGCGGGGGACCGCCCCCACATCAGGTGACTGACATCAGTATAAAGAGGCGGTCCCCCACGCCCGCCTTCCAGTTCTTTCCCAAAGGCCTAAAAAGGTGAGATGAGAGAGAAGCGGATGTTTCCCTCACTGAAAAAAGGAGCTGAAAAAGCTTTGGGGTGTGGAGGTCGGGAAGGTATTACCTACTGCAAGAGCCTCTCTCGAAGATCTACTGTTACGGTAAGTTCTTACATAACTACTATCTTACTTCGAGAGGGCTCTTGCAGTAGGTACAGTATGCGCCACTTAATACATCCTCTGTTAATTCGGACCGCCGGATAATTCACCCGAAATACATTTGCCAAATGCCTTTTCCTATTGCCTGCGTATTAAAACTGTAGCGTTAATCCGTACTTTGGACGCCGTCTATACAGCCCATTATAGTCTCCTTTCAACACCATCTGGCTCCACTCAAGGTGTGAAACGAGCCTGCACGAGAATCAGCCAGCCATATCTTCCACTGTAAATGATTTTTGCCTCAAAATAGGTAGACAAGTAACATTCCAGGACGTCAGATCAGATTTAGCCTAACAACACCCATAGATGGCAGTATTTAACAGCTATTATAAAAATTCATTAGTCTGCATCCTTCAGAATTGCCTATTAACTGTTTTATAAGCACCATTAATTTTACCACCCAGCAAAGCACGAGAGCCTGACATTATCTCAAAGAATTAAGCTTGATCAAATAAGCTGTGCTACACCTTACTGGGGGATAACTGCGAAGGGGAGAAAAGGCCAGTGCCGTAATGGGAGAGGACAACATACACACGCATGGAAGCACCAGGAGACCTAGCAGAAAACCCTCCCACACCCCACGGGCAGCACCCTGTGGCACACACCGCCATGCTACACTACGCCACCCGAAGCATCCCTCACGGCCAAATCAATAAACTAGCACTCACAGAACTGACATGCGGGTGTCTGATGCCAAAGCCCATGTTAACTCCCTTGAAGACAGAGCCCATCATGCAGTTAGCGTTCGTCGCAAGCTACAACATCTGGAAGACTGCATTGAGGACCAAGAGGGGCATAGCAGATGAAAAAAAATTTTTTTTTTTTTTCGATTAGCAATTATACGGACAATGCTTATAGCGACTGAAATGCCTTTGTTCATTTCAGTCCGCTATAAGAGGCATGCACTGTAATTACAGACAGGACTGAGTCCCAAGCAGTCTGGAACAAGCAGAAGCAAATGGAAGGAGGAAAACTACCCAAAAGCAGACCCTCTGGCTGCTGAGATCTTAGGAGAGAAGACCCTGCAGAATAGCCAACCCAAAGCCCGCTCTATGGCCAGAGGCAATGTCCAAACTGCAGTGTTTCATAAAGGTATGGACAGAAGTCCAAGTAGTGGCCGCACAGATGTCTGCTGCCGACACATTCTTGAAACAAGAAGCAGAGGCAGCAACTCCTCTGGTGGAGTGCCCTCTGACCTGACCCAGCAGGGTCTTCTTGTACTTGTCATAACATAAAGTAATACAATGAGCCAACCATTCAGATAGGCATTACTTAGAAACAGCATTACTTTCTCTTATGAGTAAGAGAGACAAACAGTTGATCAGTCTTCCTGAGATCCTTCATCCTTGTGGTGTAGTATCTCAGGATTCGGTGAACATTCAAAGTATGCAACAGGTACTCCCCTTGATTAGAGTGCTGCGTAAAGAAAGCAGGCAGCTCCATGGATTAATTCAGCATAGATTCCGCTACCACCTTGGGGAGAAACTTAGGGTTGTCACGCAGAGTCACACATTCCTTGTGGAAAATTAAATACGGGATTTTGCACATGAGAGCCTGGGGCTCTGAAATCCTTCGAGCCGAAGTAATGGCCACAAGGAAGAGAGTCTTCCATGAGAGGAACTTCAGGTCTGCAGAGGCTGCCGGCTCGAAAGGAGGTAGGGTAAGTTTCTCAAGGATAAAATTCAAATCCCAAGGACGGGGAGGAACCCGAATAGGGGGTCTCAAATGAAGGACCCCTCTAAGAAAAGTCTTGGAGACTTCTAACTGCGCAAAAGTCCTGTCCCCAAAAGGAACATGGTAAGTCAAGATGGCTGCCATGTGAACCTTCAGAGAGGAATGACAGATCCAGATCAAAGAGATGGCGCAAGTAATCCAACCGCCGCCCAACAGAGCAAGAGAATGCTCGAGATCTTTGGAAGCGGCCCAAACAGTGAACCGTTCCCACTTCATGGCATAGGCAGATCTAGTGGAGGGCTTTCTGGCCTCCACAAGAATCTCAGTGACCAATGGGGAAACCCCAAAATGAGTTTGAGCTACGTCTGCAGGAGCCACGCGTGCAACTGAAAGGACTTTAGGCTTGGATGAACCAGGGTCCCCTGATCCTGGGTCAGCAAAAGCCCCGACAGAGGAAGAGGAGGTTCCTCTGAATACTGCTGCAGGAGAGAGAACCAAACTTGCCTGTGTCAGAAAGGAGCGATGAGGATCATGCAAGTTCCTTCCGAGCTGAGTTTCTGTAAGACCCTCGGAATCAGGGGGATCGGGGGAAAGGTATAGACTAATCTTCCCTTCCAGTCTAGAGACAGAACATCTCTCCAAATTATGCCGCGCCCTGGAGCGAATGAGCAGAAGGCGAGAAGTTTTGCGTTAAGAGGAGACGCAAACAGGTCTACCTGTGGCGTCCTCCAGTGTAGGAAGATATCATCCACTACCCCCTGATCTAGTTCCCACTCCTGAGCGTGAGCAGAGGACTGACTGAGGTGGTCTGCCAACATGTTCTTGACCGCCGGGACATGAATGGCCGTGAGGTGAAGGTTATGCTGCACTGCCCATTCCCAAACCCGCATCACCTCCTTGCAGAGAGCGTAGGAACGAGTTCCCCCATTAGTTGATGTACCACACCAAGCACATGTCCGTCTGGACAGCCAGATGTCCTGGAAGCAGATAAAGATGCAAAGCCTGAAGAGCATAAAGCACGGCCCAAAGCTCGAGCACACTGATGGAGAGATTTTTCGAACTTGGCCCAGGAGCCCTGGGTCCTGCAAGGCCCGAGATGGGCTCCCTAACCCTCACCCGAGGCGCCTAAAGTCAGCGTCTGGGAGGGGGGGAAAAACACAGAAGGGAACTCCCCGCCAAAGGTTCTCCTGAACCATCCACCATTGCAAGTCCCGAGCCATAGGATTGCAGACCAGAACTAGTTGATCTAGGTCATCCACCAGCTGATCCCACTGAGAGATTCTCATGTGGAGCCGAGCGCAAGGGACTGTCGGAATAGCAGCCACTATGAGCCCAAGGAGGCAAAGGACCGACCTGGCGCTAACTCGCCTGCGGCTGGACACCAGGCTGATCCGAGCCTGGAGTGAGGCTGCCCTGTCCAGTGGCAGGAAGAAAAAATTACTCACCTTAGTAATTGTGTTTGTTCTAATGGAGTCTTGCTGTATTCTGAATTTGCAGTTAGCTCCAGCCTTTAAACTGCCCCGGAGAGTATAAGGTTAATTTTCTATGCAGTGCATAGAACGTAGAGCTCGAGCTCGGCTGAGGTCTGTCTGCAGCCCTTTGAAACCCAATCGTCAGATTCTTTTGAGCAAACACTAACTATACTATGCGGAAATTGTAAATTTTTAACTAGCCAACTGGCAACAGAAAGTTTTGGATTCCCAAAGGAAGACTCAAGTCAGGAAACCCAAAACCAAAAACCAATCTGAAATAAGGATAACAATACAACAAAACACCCAAATAAAAAGGAGGGTGTACAAGAAGCACCTCTCGGGTGCAGCACTGCACCACCTGCCCACCCACTTCCCAAAAACCAGGTTCTGAGAGGGGAGGCAGGAAGGGAGGTCAGAATACAGCAAGACTCCATTAGAAGAAGCACAATTACTAAGGTGAGCAATTTTTCCTTCAAACAACATGAAGTCTTGCTGTATTCTAACAATCTGCAGACTACCAAGCAGTACCTCCATGGAGGAGGGAGAGAACCTACTTTGGGAATAGGCTCTGAAGCACTGCTGTGCCAAACCAAGCATCGCTCCTAGCCTAGATATCCAGAGAGTAATGCTTGGTAAAGGTATGGACTGTTTTCCAGGTGGATGCTTGACAAATTTCTGAGAGGGAATATCCCTGGCAGCAGCTGTACCTCTTGCAGAGAGCCCTCAGGCTTGAGGGTGGAATCTTTCCTAGTTTCTCATAGCAGAACTGTATACAAGACACAATCCACCTGGCAATAGTTCTCTTGGTGGCAGGTTTGCCCTTTCCCACTTCGCCATAATTGAGGAACAACTGGAGGGAATCAAACCGGTGACCCTTCGTACGCTCTATGTAGTAGCTAAGGGCTCTTAACATCTAAACTGTGTAGCCTCCTCTATCCTGAGGAAGAATGATCAGTGAAGAAGACAGGAAGAGACCTAGACTGATACAAGTGGAAGTCTGAAACCACTTTGGGCAAGAACCTCCTGTTGGTTCTAAGGACCACTATCTCTATGAAAGGAGATGAAATCAGGTTCCACTGACGGTGCTTGCAGTTCACTGATACGTCTGGCAGAGGTTAATGGCTACCAAAAAAAACAGTTTTCCAAGTCAAGTACTTAAGCTCTGTTGAGAACACAGGCTCAAAAGGAGGTTGCATAAGTGGAGCAATGCAAACATTTAAGTCCCAGGCAGGGGCAGGATCCCTAAAGGGAGGATTGGTATGAAGCAATCCCTTGAAAAATTTACAGAACACAGGATGAGATGGCAGTGAGGAAGACTTCCCCACTGACAAAAAAGCAGAAACAGCTGACAAGTGTACCTTCAGAGTAGCTGGTCTGAGGCCTAGGCCATTAAGATGGACCATATAATCCAGAACTGTAGGCAATTCAGCAGTGTCTGGAGAATACGCTTCTTGGAACACCAAATGCTGAATCTTTTCCATTTGGAGTTATAAGTCTTTCTGGTGGAGTGCTTTCGAGAAGCTTTGAGGATATTCAGAACCCCCTGAGACAGATGCAAATCTGCATACTCTAACTCTTCGAGAGCCATGCCTCGAGATTGAGAGACCGAAGACTGAGGTACCAAATCCTCCCCTGAGAGGTTGTTAACGGGTTGCAATTCCTGGGAAGAGACAGGGAAAGATGGACTGCTAGAGACAGCAACAGGGGGTACCAAGGCTGTCTGGCCCAGTCTGGAGCGATCAGAATCACTTTGCAAGGTTGTGACCTTATCTTGATTACAACTTTGAACAGTAGAGGAAAGGGAGGGAAGGCATACAGAAATTTCCCTTCCCAGTTCAAAATCAGAGCATCCAGAGGGACTGAACCAAAGACTGGGGGTCTGCAACAAAACAGAGGAAGCTGATGATTGTCTGGGACTGCAAAGAGATCCATCTCTGGAGTGCCCCACCTTGAGAAAATCACTTTCAACACTATGGGGTCCAGGGACCATTCGTGATGGCCCTGGGAGATCCTGCTCAGTGCATCTGCAAGCACATTGTCCTTCCCTGGAAGGCGGACTGCTATCAGAGAGGTCTGTAGGGAATAAGCCAGGGACCACAATTTCATGGCTTCTGTGCACAAGGCCATAGAACGAGTGCCTCCCTGCTTGTTGATGTATCACATGGTGGTGGTGTTCTCTGTTCTGACCTGAACTACCTTGTTCTGCACAGACTGAGAGAAAGGTTGCAGGGCCAGAAAAACTGCCCTGAGTTCCAGGAGACTGATATGCAGAAGGGACTCCTGAGGGGACCACAGTCCCTGGGCTGTGAGAGCCCCCAGATGAGCTCCCCACCCCAAAAGGGAAGCATCCGTGGTAAGGACCACAGAATGAGCCTGAGTGACAAATGGGACCCCTTGCCTTAAATTGTCCTGATCTTGCCACCATTGAAGAGCTTGGATCAGTGTCCGAGTCACTGGAGTCAGCTTGGTAAGAGGGTCCTTCTTTTGGGACCAAAAGGCCCTCAGATGGAACTGGATGTCCCTCATCTGGAATCCTGCCCCTTGGACCACTGCTGTAGAAGCTGCCACGTGGCCCAAGAGCTGAAGGAAGTGCCTTGCTGGTCGGGACACCTGAAGGCTGAAGGAAGAAGCCAGTTCTACAAGAACTCTTGCCCTTTCCAGGAGAAAAAATACAGGTTACTCACCTGTAACAGGAGTTCTAGGAATGGTATATGTTGTTCATCCACACTGTCTGGCAGGTATCCTTGCCGCTTTAAATCTTGCGGAAGGTCTTCAAGCTGGCTCCTCCCACCCACCCGGTGGTAAAACTCGGCTCCGCCCCATGATGCCAGATCTGGCCGCTGGAAGCTCAGGCTGTGCGTCAAGCCGAGTAGTAGTCGTAGGATGAACAACATATACCATTCCTAGAAACTCCTGTTACAAGTGAGTAACCTGTATTTCTAGGGACATGGATATGTTGTTCATCCACACTGTCTGGCAGACTCCTAGCAGTTCTCCGGGAGGAGGGAGGCAAGGCGCACACCCCCTACTTAGAGAACAGAGACTGGAGAACCGAGGCCCCAAAACCAGCATCCCGGCGTGACTCAAGGTCGATGTGGTAATGGGTGATGAAGGTGTGCTGACTTCCAGGTAGCAGCCCTGCAGATTTCCTGGATAGGGACATCCTGGAAGCAGCCACCGATGCAGCAGTATGGCGGGTAGAATGAGCTCTTATCCCTCTGGGAGGCTCCATGCCCGCCAACTTATAGCAGAGATCTATGCAGGAGGTGACCCACCTGCCTATCGTCCGCTTGGCTGCAGGTCTGCCAGGTGCGGCTTCAGCGTAGGTGACAAACAGCTGGCGAACCTCTCCCCGAATTTCAGCCGTGCACTCCTTACAGTAAGCGAGCGCCCTTCTAGGGTCCAGAGTATGGAGCCTATATTCGACCTCCGGTGTGACTGAGGTATAACACGGCAGAGTCAACACCTGGAAGGTGAAACTCCGACACCACCTTCGGAAGAATTTCGGGGGGGCGCAGGACAACTCTGTCCCAGTGGAAGACCAGGTAAGGAGACTCGATGCAGGCGCCTGGAGCTCTCCCATCCTTCTGGCTGACGTGATAGCCACCAAGAAGGCGGTCTTCCGACAGGTGAGAGAGTTCACATCTGTGCACTGGTTCGAATGGCTTGCCCATGAGCTTTGCCAGTACCAGCAGTAGATCCCATGGAGGTGGAGGTTCTACCTGGAGGAAATGTGATCAAGGCCTTTGAAAAAGCACCAGACCACCTTCTCCTGCGCCACCGACTGCTTCCCGGCCCGCGCCTGGTAAGCAGAGATGGCTGCAGGTGCCTGTAAGGTGTCGTGACCCTAAGCCCTTGCTGAGAAAGGGACCAAAGGTAGTCAATATGCTCGCCAAGGAACAGGAGGAAGGGTCCAGGCCCTTGCCCTGACACCAAATGGAAAATCTTTTCCATTTGAAGGATAACATTTTCTGAGTCGCTCATGCAGGACGCCTCAACTCGTTGGGGACCTCGTTGGAAAGACCCAAGGCCTGAAACTCTAGCTGCTCAGGAACCAGGCCGGTCAGGTGCAGGGGTTGAAGGTCGGATGGAATACCTTCCCTGATTGACTGAGAGCAGGTCCGGGCGAGCTGGAAGCTGCCTCAGAGCCTGGAGCTGAGCCTGGGGAGATCTGGTACCAGTACTGGCCGGGGCCAGTCTGGGGCTATCAGAATCACCTCGCCTTGTCCTCCTTGCTTTGAGCAGCACCTTGTGCATCAGGGGAATGGGAAAGGCGCAGAAGAGGCCCGGGTCCACGGCCTCGAGAGAGCATCCCTGCAGCGATCCCTGCTGAGGAGGCGTGCATGGAACAGCCTCAGCCGCATTCTCCCTGGAGGCAAACAGGTCCACCTGAGGTGTGCCCAATGGGAGAACAGATCTTGTACTATCGGCAGGAGAGACCACTCATGGGACGCAGCCCCTATCCGGCTTAGGCATCGGCCAGGGTGTTGGAGGATCCTGCCACATGAATGGCTGAGAGATCCGCCTCAGGCTGCGCACAAAGTGGCCAGATGCGGAGAGCTTCCTTCATAGAACATGGGCGCGTCCCTGGCCGGATTAGACAGTACATAGTGGAAGTAGTGTTGTCCGTCTGGACCCAGACCACTTGACCGAAGAAACGGAGCAAAGGCGGTGAGAGCTAGGCAGACCGCTCGGAGCTCCAGCAGGTTGATGTGGCATCGGGACTCCCTCGGGGACCAGAGACCGTGCGCTCGGTGTTCCCCCAGATGGGCACCCCAACCCATCAGAGAGGCATCGGTCGATACAGAGATCGTTGGCTCGGGGCGGACAAACGGGATGCCCTCCTGCAGATGAACTGGAACGGTCCACCACTGGAGAGCGTTCCACATCCCCTGGGTCACCGTCACTAGCTGGTCCAATGGATCGCATGGCGTTGGGACCACTGGCTGGCCAGCCCCCACTGAAGGGGGCGCATGTTCCAACGGGCCCAACAGACCACGCTGGTACAGGCCGCCATGAGACCCAGGAGGCGCAGGAAGTCCCGGGCAGGATGCAACTGCCCAACCAGAAATGATTGGGCAAAGGAGGAAAGAACCTCGACCCTGTCCGCCGGGAGTCGAGCTCTGCCCCGATGAAAAGAATCACCTGCTTCAGCTCGAGTTCCTACTTGGCCTCGTTGATGAGGAGGCCGACCTGAGAGCAAACCTGGAGGGCCAGATCTCTGGACCGCTCCACCTCCTGTCTGGAGGGGGCTGCAATCAGCCAATCGTCCAGGTAAGGGTAAAGCCGGACCCCTCGGCGCCGCAGGAATGCTGTCACCACTGCCATGCATTTGGTGAAGACCCTGGGAGCTGGAGATAAGCCAAAGGGCATGGCTTGGAACTGAAGGATCCCTCCGCTCGGCGGCGGAACCTTTGATGGGACGGACGGATAGGGACGTGAAAGAACGCGTCCTGTAGGTCGGAGAGCAGAACCACGCCGTGTTCAAGGATGGTAATATCTGAGCCAGAGTGACCATCCTGAAGGTTGAACCTTAGGAACTTGTTTAGGTCGTGTGGGTTGAGAATGGGGCACCAGCCCCCCGTCCGTTTCGGAACCAGGAAGTACCTGGACACGAACCCCGGGTTTGAGGGAGGGTCCGCCACCTCTCTTATCACCTCCTTCTCGAGGAGGAGAGTGATGTCGGCTCGGCGAGCTGACAGCAAGGCTTCGGACCTCGAGGCCCCCCGAGGTGCGACGGCTCTGAAGGGTGGGGCCTGCTCGAACTCCAGAGGCAGGCCCTTTCCTACCACTTCCGACACCCACCGGTCTGTGGTAATAGCAGACCAGGCGGAAAGGAAGAACCGGGCAAATCCCCACAGAGGAACCTGGGGTGAGGTGACGAGGTTAGGGGCGACACCCCTCAACCCGTCACTGTGCAGGCTTGGAGGAGGGACCAGCTGAGGGACCACCTGGGCCTTTACCTCCCTGCTTCCTGGAGGAGGAAGCCAGAGGCTTGGGTTTGGGATGCCAAGAGCGAGCCTTCTGGCCCTGGTGTTGCTGGGCCGGACGTGCCGGGGGCGCAGATGGACGAAAGGGCTTGGGTTGTGGTCTGCGGCCCTTGTCCCTCTGAGCGGATGAGACCGAGTCCAAGGTGGCATTGGACTTTTTGATCCTCTGGAGGTAGCCTTCCACTCCAGGGCCGAAGAGGTCAGTCCCCAGGAAGGGACATCCGCCAATTTGTGCTGGGTATCCGCTGTGAAGGTGGATATCCCCAGCCATGCCAGACAGCGACAGCCAATGCCGGCCGCGACTGACCTGGCGCATGAGTCTCCAATGTCCAGAGCTAGTCTGAAGTTGCTGGAGCTGCCACTGCCCTGGTCGCACCTGCCCACCGTGGTCTGCAGGTCAGCCGGAGATGAGGGACTACCTCATCCAGGGGCCCAACAGGGCATGGGAGAAATGTGCCATCAGCATGGCCGAGCTTGCCTGTCGAAGGCCAAGAGGGGCGTGGCGTAGACTTTTAAGCCCGGCATAGTCCAATTCTTGGACTCCTTGTGGGAGGATTGTCACGTCCCTAGCATTTCTGTACGCCAGAAAACGGCTGTCGGTAACTAACCCCTCGGCTGAGGGATGTTCCAAGAAACGGACAGGGAACCAGTAGGGACCGCATACTTCCTGGCCATCCTGGCCGGGCGCAGGGCAGGCGGGCACTGCCAGAGCTCAAGGCCGGGCCCACAATGGCCTCAGCCACAGGAAAGGCCTCATGGGGAATCCCTTGGTCCAATATCTCCGTGAGGGATACTTGGCCCGCTTGGACACGAGCTCGGCTGCATCCCGGTGGACTCCGAGATGAGCCTGAGTAAGCCCAGGAAGGACGAAGGACTGTGGGTCAGCGACTGACCTCCAGAGACTCCAAGTCCACTCGCTTGGAGAAAGGGAGGAATCGTCGTCGGACTCAGAAGAGTCCATAAAGAGCTGCCTTGGGCCTGAGCCACCCTCCACCTGCAGGCGATCGGGAGTGAGGGTGACCGACAGCCTATGGGGCAGACCCTGAGCCGACCAAGAGTTCTTGGTCGGAGCCCCAAACAGCGGCTGTGGAGGCGGAGGTTCCACCGGAATCGGTGGAGCAGCTGGTTTTGGCCGAACAACCGGCCTGGGAACAGGCTCCTCGGGTAAAACGAGGGGTTGTTTCGGCCGCTCGATGACAGCCACTTAATGGCGGGGAAAGCGGCCCAGCGTCGGCTTGTTCCCGGTCCAGAAAGAACTGTTGCCACATGAAAGGTCCTGCATTATCGTCGATGTAACTTACATGAAGCCTCCCCTCATCCGAGAGGGCGATGAGGACGAGCGGCGGCGCCCGGCGCCATCAAGCAATGCGAGACCAAGACCACCTATGACGGCGGGATCAGCTGGACCGCGAAGAAGTCCGAGACCGAGAACCTCGGCCTTTCCGAGGACGGTGCGGGGAAGGAACAGGTGGAACCGGCTCCTCCCTCGGCTTGGAGGGTACACCCGAGGGCTCCGGAACCGGAGGCACTGGCAAGCCCGCGGGATACTCAACTCCCACCGGGGAGCCGGGAGAGGGATTTTCCGGCTTAAGCGGTCGACCGCCCGTCAGCAGATTAGGAAAGATCTCAGCTCGAAATCGACGGGTCTCGGTCCAACTGACCTGACTGGGACACCGTGAGACCAGTGGCCCAGCCGGAAGGATCGGCCGAAGTCGATGGCCGACAACTCGGGGAGAGGGACCTTTCCCGCTCCCAAGAGCATCGAAGGAGGGACTTACCCTCGTCTCTTCTTGGACCGAGAAGGTGGTCCAGCAGACATTGGTCCCTCTCCTCTAGTGAAGAGGGACAGACAAAGCTCCTTAAAGGAAGCTGTGTAAGAGGAACCCAGGGAGAGCGGGATAAATGCCGTGGTCGAGGAAGATGCGGCCTGCGCCGCTTCCTCTTCGAGGGCGATCATCTGCCCTAGCTGATCCGCCGAGCCCGCCGCTGCAGAAACCGCCGACCGGGCCTCTTTAGACTTTACCGGAGGAAAGCGTTTCTCGGGCGCCCCAGTTGTAAGCAGGCAGCACAGTCTTCGAGGGCGTGAGGCTGAGGAAGGAAGAGCACAGGTCGCCAAGCCTCGGGTGGTGCTCAAGGCCTAAACAGTAGACAAACGTGGAGTGTGGATCCGTCCAAGACATCTTCTGCCCGGAAGGGCACCGCCGAAAACCGGGAGTCAATTTGTCCATCGCAGCCTCGAGGGATAGAAGACCGAAGTCTATAATGCAAAAACCTTTTAAATTCGGAAAACCGAAGAATTAGGAACCAGTCTTATACGCAGAGCGTTAAGGAGGGAACCTGAGCTTCCAAGCGGTAAGGAAGAACTGGCGTCATGGGGCGGAGCCGAGAGTTTTACCACCCGGGTGGGTGGGAGGAGCCAGCTTGAAGACCTTCCAGCAAGATTTAAAGCAGCAAGGATACCTGCCAGACAGTGTGGATGAACAACATATCCATGTCCCTAGAAAGGCTCTTGCTTTGACAGTGACTAGCTCTGCCCCTATAAAGGTAAGAAGCTGCACTGGTTCGAGGACTGACTTGGGGAGGCTGAGAAGAAACCCCAGGGAAGAGAGCACTTGCTGGGTCACTTGCAGGTCTGACTTGACTTGGTCTGGAGACTGACCCACTAGGAGCTAGTCGTCCAGATATGGAAAAATGGAAATAATCTGCCTTCTTAAAAAGGCCACTACTACTGCCAGGCCCTTTGTAAAAACCCTTAGAGCTGATGTTAGGCCAAAGGGCATTGCTTTGAACTGGTAATGGCCTGAGGACAACTTGAACCTGAGGTACTTTCTGTGAGAGCACCTGATGGGAATTTGAAAGTAGGCATCTTTGAGGTCCAGGGAGGCTAGGCAGTCCCCTGGCCTTAGAGAGGGAAGAATTAATCCCCGAGTCACCATCTTGAACCTTGGTTTTAAAAGATGTTTGTTCAGGTATCTTAGATCTAGGATGGTCGCCCTCCCCTGTCTTTTTTGGGGTAAGAAAGTACCTGGAGTACAGACCTTTGCCCCAGTGTAGGGTAGGAACTCTCTATGACTCCTAAGGCCAGAAGAGATGAAACCTCTGCCTCTAGGGCAAGGGTTTCGGAGAGACTTGCAGGTGGAAAAGATCTGGCTCTCATCTTT
The DNA here is from genome assembly GCA_016271365.2 of Neoceratodus forsteri. Lineage (NCBI taxonomy): Eukaryota > Metazoa > Chordata > Ceratodontiformes > Ceratodontidae > Neoceratodus > Neoceratodus forsteri. The sequence continues at coordinate 695,055,664 of CM057449.1, forward strand.
GGACATTTTTTGAAGTGGAGAACCAGTCCCTGGCTTACTACTTCCAGGACCCACTTGTCTGAAGTAACAGACATCCAGTCCTGGACAAAGTAAGCCAGCCTGCCTCCTACAGGGATAGGAGAGTCAAACCGGGCAGACCCATCAGGGTGTCTGCTTGACAGGGGCCTTAGGCTGAGGAGTGGATGCAGCCCTGCTCATCCCCCTTCTGCCTCTCCCTCTGAAGAACCCCCTCTGTGAAAAGGGAGAAGAGGCCTGTACTTGGCAGAAAGGCCTATGAAAAGGCCTGCCCCTGCCCCTAGAATGCTGCCTTTGAGGAGTTGCCTGCCTCTCCTTGGCCTGTGCACTCTATAAGTGGTCCTATATTCCTCCATCTTCTTCCATAATTCTCTCTCTGCTCCCAAACAGAGAATTACACTACAGGGAAATCAGGGCCTTAGCCTGGGTGTCCTGTGAGGCTAGTACATCTGAGCCAAGCCATTCTCCGAGAGCCACAGATATAGCCATGACTCTTGATGACATCACTGGAGTCCACAGCAGCATGGAACTATACCTTAGATGCCTCAATCCCATCAGCAGCCACCTCCTCCAGCTCCTTGGCCAGCTGGGGGGAGGCCTGTTTAGTCAGTGCCAGTACAGTGTCCCACCTGGGCTTCTGGTACCTGGCTGTATAGGCCATATAATTAGCCTGCCTGAGTCCCAAAGAGGATGCCATGTATTGCTTCTATGCCAAGGCATCCATCCTCCTGGAGTCTTTATCTGGGGTGCGTGAAGCCAAGGAGACATTAGCCCTGTCACAGGCAGCAGCCTGCACGACCCCAACATGGCTGCATTGCTGGTAGAAAAACTTTTTGTCTGAGCCTGATAAAGTGTACCTCTTATCCATTCTTCTATCAACAGGAGATACAGAATTAGGAGACTAAAATTTTTTGTGTCCGTTTCCCAAAAGATTTGTGCAAGGGAATAGACAGCCTCCTGGACTCTGGGATGTCCATCATCTCTACAAAATCAGGCTCCTATTGATCCTCTGTAGCTTCCTCCATAGGGAGTTGGAGCATTTCAGCCACTTTCCTGCAAAACAAATAGTGGGGAGGGGACTCAAGAGAGCCTAGGAGGAGGGAAGCACCAGAAGGTCTGTCTGGGGAGATGCCCGTTTCAATGGGCACATCCAGACTTTCTGCTCCATCATAGTCATCATCTTGTTTATAATCCCCCTCCTCCTCAAATTCTGGTTCATAAAAATCTTCAGGGACATATTCCTGAACCAGTGGAATCGACCGAACAGAGCCCCTAGCCGACGGAGCTGGATTGGACGGAACCTGGTGAAGCAATTCAACAATCCGAATTACTCTGGCAATCTCGTCAGAACATGAACCTCTGGATCCAAACCGGCTGATTTGTCTTTCCTTTTCCTTTTAGTACGAACCTATCCCTCAGGCTCAGCTCTCCTCTTGCCCGAAGAAGTATCGCCCTGGTCAGAGGGCACTCCTGGTTCGGTCAGAACTGAACTGGGTTGGCCATCCAGGTGAGCGGACATATCGGCCTCCTTTTCCCTAAGTCTACCTAATCTTTTCTCCACGGTAGACTTAGGAACATTTTTACAAATCTGGCAGTTTGTATCGAGGTGTTCAAACCACAGACAAACACAGGTGGTGTGAGGATCGGCCTTAGCAAAGACTTCCCCACACTCACTGCAGTGTTGAAACCCAGTTGGCCAGGTTTTTTTTCTTGGGTCTGTCACACATGGCCAATCTACCCAAACTTACCCTTTTTTCAGCAACCGCCAGGCAAGAGTCCCTTATCGGTTCGTAACCGTGTCACAGGTATTGGAAAAAAACGTTTAAAACACGTGTTTTTTTGTTTTTTTTTTAGAACCGTTAAGGACCGGTACCCACACATTAAAGCAAGGTACAAGAATTCAATATATGGGATCGGTTCAGCCAAACCGATCAAACAAACTTACAATTTCCACAAAGTAAATCGGAAACAACTAGCTAGTACTCACGGTACCGCAGACAGAGCCTGAACCGACAATGCGGAATAAGTTCAGCTTAAAACCGACATTTTAACCAACACTTTAACCGAGTTTTGAACCGAGCTGAAGAAAAAAATTACTCACCTTAGTAATGTTTCTTCTAATGGAGTCTTGCTATATTATGACAATTGCAGTATGACCGCAGGTTAGAACTGCTCCGGAGGTGAAATAGTTAACTTTCCATGAAGGCATGGAATCTTGAGCGCGAGTTCGGTTAAGGAAGCTCTGTCTGGTTGCTTTCAAACCTAAACCGTCAGATCTTTACAAGCAAACTCACTAAGGTTCTGTGTGGAAGCTGTAAACCTACACTAACAAACTGGCTACTAACATAGCAAACACACTTCTTGGTCTCGAAAAAAGACTCAAGTCAAGAGACCGAAAAGATTAAATAAAACACAAGTTCACCCTAAGGAAGGGTGAGACAAAAACAACAAAGTGGCAAAAATAGAGTGCCAACACTGTGGTGCCCACCCACAGCCCAAACAAGGTTCTGAGAGGGTCAGGCTGGGAGGGAGGTCATAATATAGCAAGACTCCATTAGAAGAAACAACAACATTACTAAGATGAGTAATTTTTTCTTCAAACATCATGAAGTCTTGCTATATTATGACAATTGCAGACTACACTGCAGTACCCCCATGGAGGAGGGACAGAACCTACCTAGGGAATAGGCTCTGAAGGACAGCTGTGCCAAACCGAGCATCACTCCGAGACTGGATGTCGGGGAATAATGCTTGGTAAAAGTGTGAACTGTTTTCCAGGTAGCTGCTTGACATATCTCTAAAATGGGGATGTCTCTGGCCGCAGCCAGAGAAGCAGCTGTACCTCTGGTAGAGTGAGCCCCTCAGGCCTGAGGGGAACCTTACCCAGCTTTTCATAACAGAATTGGATACAAGAGACAATCCACCTGGCAATGGATCTTTTAGTGGCAGGTTTCCCTTTGCCAACCTCACCATAAGTGAGGAACAGTTGGAGGGAGTCAATCCTGTGACCCTTGGTACACTCTATGTAGTAACTAAGGGCCCCCTTCACATCTAAGCTGTGCAACCTCCTCTCACCAGAGGAGGAATGGTCAGTGAAGTAAACAGGGGAGAAATAGATTGATTAAGGTGGAAATCCGAAACCACCTTAGGCAGGAACTTTCTATTAGTCCTAAGGACTACCTTATCTCTGTGAAAGGAGATAAAGTCTGGCTCCACTGACAATGCTTGTAATTCATTTGTGCGTCTGGCAGAGGTGATAGCTACAAGAAACACAGTTTTCCAAGTCAAGAACTTAAGCTCAGCTGAAGACGAGGGCTCAAAGGAAGGTTGCATGAGCTGAGCAATGCAAACACTGAGATCCCAGGCAGGAGCAGGATCCCTGAATGGAGGGTTGGTGTGAAGCAATCCCTTAAAAAACTTGGAAAACAGAGTGAGATGACAGAGGAGAGGACTTACCTGCTGAAATAAAGGCAGAAACAGCTGCCAAATGTACCTTCAGAGTAGCTGGTCTCAGCCCCAAAGTGTTTAGATGGACCATGTAATCTAGAACTGTGGGTAAATCAGCAGAGTCTGGGGAAATATTCTTTTCCGAACACCATATGGAAAATCTTTTCCATTTGGAGTTGTAAGTAGCCCTGGTAGAAGGCTTCCTAGAAGCCTTGAGTATATCCATTACACCTGAGAGAGGTGTAGACCAGCAAACTCTAGCTCTTCAAGAACCAGGCCTTGAGATTGAGAGACTTGAGGTTGGGTCTCAAACCCTTCCCTGGGCACAGGTTAACAGATTGTGATTCTTGGGAAGGCACAGGGAAGGATGGACTGCTAAGGACAGGAGGAGAGGTACCAAGGGTTGCCTGGCCCAATCGGGGCAATCAGAATTACCTTGCAGGATTGGGATCTGATTTTGACTAACTTTGAACAGGAGAGGAAGGAGGAAGGCATAGAAACTTCCTTCCCAACTGAGGGCTAAGGCGTCCAGAGGACTGAGCCCAAGACTGGGGCCTGCAGCAAAAGAGGAAGTTGATTGTCTGGAGCTGCAAAGACATCTATTTGAAGGTGCCCATTTGGAAAATACCACTCCCAGAACCAGGGATCCAGGGACCACTCGTGATGGCCCTGAGAGATCCTGCTGAGGCATCTGCCAGGACATTGTCTTTGCCTGGGAGTGAACTGCCGTAAGGGAGGTGTTCAGGGAGTAAGCCGAGACCACAACTTCCATGGCTTGATTGCACAAAACCATAGACCAGAGTACCACCATTTGTTGATGTACCACATTGTAGTGGTGTGGTCTGTTCTGACCTGTACAATTTTGTTCTGAACAGATTTGAAAGCTTGAAGTGCTAGAAAAACTGCTCTGAGCTCCAACAGGTTGATGTGGAGCAAAGATTCCTGAGGGACCATACAGTCCATGGGTGTGAGGTCGCCCATGGGCCCCCACCCCAAGAGGGATGCATCCGTAGTAAGGATTAATGAGTGAGGCTGGAGGACGAAGGGAACTCCTTGTCTCAGGTTGCTCTGATCCTGCCACCACTGCAGGGCTTGGATCAGGGTTCGAGTTACTGGGATCAATTTCAAAAGAGGATCCTTTCTTTGAGACCAAAAGGCCCTCAAATGGAACTGAATGTCTCATCTGAAATCTTGCTCCTTGCACTACTGCTGTGGAAGCAGCCATGTGTCCCAGGAGCTGCAGAAAATGCCTTGCTGGTCGAGAGACCTGCAGGGTGAAAGAGGAGGCCAGGGAGACTAGGGTGTTTGCCCTGTCTAAGGGAAGGAAGGCCCTGGCTTCCTGGGTATTCAGTTCTGCGCCTATGAAGGTTAGGAGGTGGACAGGCTCCAGAACTGACAGAGATTCAGGAGAAAACCAAGGGAAGTAAGCAGTTGCTGAGTTATCTGAAGATGTAGGTTGACCTGATCTGGGGATTGGCCTACTACGAGCCAATCGTCCAGGTAAGGAAAGATTGCAATCTTTTGCCTTCTTAGGCAAGCTACTGCTACTGCCAGGCATTTGGTAAATACCCTTGGAGCCGAGGTGAGTCAAGGGCATTGCTCTGAACTGGTAATGGCCTGAGGGCAGCTCGAACCTGAGGTACTTTCAATGGGAGCTTCTGATGAGAATATAGAAGTAGGCATCCTTGAGGTCCAGGGATGCTAGCCAGTCCCCTGGCCTTAGGGAAGGTAAATGATCCCCAGAGTCACCATTTTGAACTTTGGTTTTAAAGGTGCTTATTTAGGTATCTGAGATCCAGGATGGCCGCCATTCTCCTGTCTTTTGGGGTAAGTAAGTACCTGGAGTACAAACCTTTGCCCTGATGTAGGGGTGGAACCCTTTCCACGGCTCTGAGAGCGAGGAGGGTAGAGACCTCTGACTCTAAGGCGAGTGCCTCCGATGGAGATGCAGGAGGAAAAGATCTGGTTCTGATCTTCGGAAATTTTTGGAAGCCGAGAACCAGTCCCTGGCTTACTACTTCCAGGACCCACTTGTCTGATGTGAGAGACTTCCAGTCCTGGACAAAGTAAGCCAGCCTGTCCCCTACCAGTAGAGGAGAAGCGGCCCTGGCTACCCCATCAGGGTGCCTGCTTGGCAGGGGCTTTGGGCTGAGGGGTGGAAGCAGGCCTGCTTGAACCCCTTCTGCCCCTTCCTCTAAAGAATCCCCTCTGGGCATAGGAGGAAGAGGAGGCCTGAGCCTGGTAGAAAGGCCTATGAAAAGGCCTGCCTCTGCCCTTGGGAAGCTGCTTCTGAGGAGTGGCCTGCCTTTCCTTGGCCTGTGCACTCCGATAGGTGGTCCTGTATTCATCCATTTTCTTCATGTAATTCTCTGTTTGCTCCCCAAATAGAGAATTGCCAACCACAGGAACATCCATGGCTTTAGACTGGGTATCCTGTGACAAGGTGGTGCATCTGAGCCAAGCCATTCTGCGAAGAGCCACAGAAGTAGCCATGACTCTTGATGATACATCATTAGAGTCCACCACGGCATGAAATTGCACCTTTGATGCCTCGATACCATCTTTAGCCACCTGTTCCAGCTCCCTGGCAAGCTGGTCAGGGACTTGTTTGGCTACAGCCAGCACAGTATCCCATCTGGATTTCTGGTATCTGGCAGCGCAGGCCATATAATTTGCTTGTCTGAGTCCCAAGGATGCTGCCATGTACTGTTTCTTTGCCATAGCATCAATCTTCCTGGAGTCCTTTTCAGGAGGATGTGAAGCTAGGGGAATATTTGCCTCGTCACAGGCTGCAACCTGCACTACACTGCATTGCTGTGTAAGAAATTCTGTGTCAGAACCTGATAAAGCATACCTTCTGTACATCCTTTTGTCAACAGGAGGTATAGAATGAGGAGTTTTTAAAACTTTTACTGTCTGCTTCCTGAAAGATTTATGAAGGGGAATAGACAGTCTCAGACTCTGGAATATCCATCATTTCTACATAATCGGGCTCTTCCTGGTCATCAACAGCTTCCTCAAGAGGAAGCTGAAGAGTTTCAGCAACCTTCTTATAAAACATGAAGTGAGAAGGGGACTCAAAGCCTGGGGGGACACTAAAGGTCTGTCTGGGGAGGTATCTGGTTCAATAGGAGCCTCAGATCTTCCAGACCATATTCACTCCCTCAGTCTTCTTCCCCCCCATGGTTCATAAAATTCCTCAAAATCATAATCTTGAACCGAGGAACCATGTGAACCGAACGTCTCCCAGATGGTGTCTGTTCAGGAACCGGGGAAAGAGACTGGACAATTTGGATTGCTTTAGCTATCTCTTCAGCTGTTGGGGAAAAAACTTTTTCCACAGCAGCAGACTTTCTAGTCCTTTTTGCAGGAACTGGCTCCTCAGAGCCAGCTCTTTGTTTGCCCAAGGAAGTATCGCCCTGGTCAGAGGGCACTCCCTCCGGTTCGGCTGGCACCGAACATGGCCGGCCATCCGGGTCAGTGGACTTTTTGGCCTCCCTTTCCCTGAGCCTACCAACTCTCTTCTCAACGGTGGCAGCAGGGAAATTCTTGCAAATCTGGCAGTCTGAATCGAGGTGGTCAAACCCCAGGCAATAAACACATGTGGTGTGAGGGTCAGCCTTGGCAAAGGCTTCCCCACAGACATCAAAGTGCTGAAACCCAGTGGCCGGTTTTTTCTTTGGGTTCTCAGACATTATGCCAGCCTAACAAAACTTGCCCGTTTATGGCAATCCGCCAAGCAAGACACTCCTAACGGTTCCCAACCGTGTCACGGGCCGTGGAAAAAACCGTAATGAAATCCGTTTTTAGAACCGATAGGAACCAGGAATCGCACTCTAAAAAAGGACTAGTAGTTCAAAAACACAACCTGATCGGTTCAAACCGAACCGATAAATGTTTTACAAGTTCCACACAGAAATTCGTATGTAAAACTATCTACTACTTACGTTACCACAGACAGAGCTTGAACCGAACGGTTGCAGTTAAAATTAGACGAAAACTGAGTATTTTAAACTTTTTAAACCGCGAAAATGAACCGAGCAAAAGGAGAAATCTCCGGAGCGACTGTTCAGTGAGGCGGAGTAAAGAATCTGACGGTTTAGGTTTGAAAGCAACCAGACAGCTTCCTTAACCGAGCTCGCGCTCAAGATTCCATGCCTTCATGGAAAGTTAACTATTTCACCTCCGGAGCAGTTCTAACCTGCGGTCATACTGCAATTGTCATAATATAGCAAGACTTCATGTTTGAAGGAGAAATCTCCGGAGCGACTGTTCAGAGAGGCGGAGTACAGAATCTGACGGTTGGGTTTCAAAGGGCTACAGACAGAGACCTCAACCGAGCTCGCGCTCAAGGTTCTATGCACTGCAGAGAAAATTAACTCTATACTCTTCGGGGCAGTTTAAAGACTGGAGCTAACTGCAGATTGTCAGAATACAGCAAGACTTCATGTTGTTTGAATGCCATGCTGGAGGTCGTGTCCAGGATCGCCCCGATAAACTGGAGCCTCTGGGACGGGATCATGTGGGGCTTGGTCTGGTTGATGGTAACCCCCAGGCAGGTAAAAACCTGCAGGGTAAGGGAAAGGAAGCGCAGGAGTTCCTCCCTGGACGAGGCTGCCAGGAGCCAGTCGTCCAGGTACAAGAAAACCTGCATCCCCTGGGTACGCAGGTAGACCGCTACCACCGAAAGGCATTTAGTGAACACTCAGGGAGCCAAGGAAAGATCAAATGGGAGAGCCTTGAACTGGTAGTGGTCCCCCTGGAATGCAAAATGCAGGTATTTGGGGTGGGAAGGGCGAACAGGGATATGCAGGTAAGCATCCTGCATGTTCAGAGCGCACAGCCACTGTCCCGGCCAAAGAAGGGGCAGAAGACTCTGCAGAGAGAGCATCCTGAACCTTCTGTACTCCACGAACAAGTTCAGGGAGCTGAGGTCGAGAATCGGCCTCATCTCCCGACTTCTTCAGGACCAGGAAGAAATGGTAGTAGTAGCCGGTCCCCCGAAGTGGGGAGGAATGGGTTCTATAGTCTCCTTCACAAGAAGAGAGGATATTTCTTCCTGAACCAGAAGATGATGTTCTGGGGAGTAAGACGACCTGGGGGGAGGTTTTCGAGGAGTTTTCCGAAGAAACTCTATTGAGTGTCCTTCTGCGATCAGTTGGGAGCACCCAAGTATCTGAAGTGATCCTCTCCAACCCAGAAGATGGAGGGAGAACCTCCCTCCTACCGGTTCCTCTGGAAGGCCCAGAGGCTGTGGGAGAGGAAAGGAGTCAGGAGGTGAGAGGCAGCATCGCAGCTAAAGCCCCCTCTGCTTTTTTGGGTGGGGGGCTTGGCAGCTGGAGGGGCCCTGACGTTTGTTGGCCCACTTTCCCTGAGGTTTCGCCTTCTGCCGAGAACGTCTGCGAAAGGGACGACGCTGAGCCGGAGGGGGTCTGTACATGGAGTCAACAGACTTAAATGCAGTACCCTTCTCCTGCAGATTGGTGATGTCCTTGACATCACCATCAAACAGCACTGAACCCCTGAAGGGTGCATCCTGGATAGCAGACTGCACCTCCGGGACCAAACCTGACACCCAGAGCCAGGCATGATGCCGCAAACCCACAGCGAAAGCAGAGTTCCTACCAGCAGTGTCCACTGCGTCGTACATGGCACGAAGCATGTGCCCACTGGCCCAATGCGCAGACCGGACTAGATCCGCCACTTCCTGCTTCATCAGAGACTCAGGAAGGGAGTCCAATTTAGCAACCACCTCACTAAGGATCACCTTCTGGTAATCCCCCATATGACCAACATAATTCAGGGCCCTAATACCCAGAGTGGAAGAAGCGTAGACCTTCTCGTACTGGTCCAGAAGGTGGGATTCCTTGTCAGGTGGCAATGAGCTCCAGTGCTTGGGGTTAGCTGTCCGGCTGTGAGCTGCGCTAATCATGACCAAATCAGCTCGATGGTGCGAATTTAAAGAGTCAACACCCTCCAGGGCCTGATAAAGCCTTTCCGACTTCCTAGGAAGGGGGGCTAAAGCCGACGTTTGCTTCCAAATGCTGGAAACAAGGTCGGCATGACGCTCAATCCAGGGTGGCACCAGGGTAGGCGCGGTCTCGGGTAGATCCAGGTGGGCGAGTTTCTAACGCTGTGGATCTGACTCCAAGGAATGTCACGGATTAACTGCCTGGATTTTGCGCAACTCCATAAAGGAAGGATCCTCCGGAAGAGACTTCAGAGTAGTCCTTGGTCTGGGCTTGTCCAGAGTGTGGGGCTCGTCGTCTGGGTCAGAACGACCATCAGAGTCATCCGAGGTCTCCTAGGAGGAAAAAGACTCCTCCTCCCGGCACGGGGGAGGAACAAACCCCTTGGGAAGCCCCCAGGGAAGCGTATCCTGCCCTGCCACTGGAGGGTTCACCTCTGGTATCCGGAGTGGGGGCCCTCGCTCCCGACGAAAAGGGGGTCCGGAACCAGGACCAGCGTCAGACTGCTCTCTACCTCCCTGGTGAGCTGAGCCTTGGCCTCAGCCCACCTGGAAGATAGAGTCTCCTTCAAGTCCACCAGTGGCTGAGGGGGCGATGGAGGATGAGGAGGAGGGGATACAGATACTGAGGGTATCCATAAGGCGCATATCCGTACCCCGACAGCAGGCAGCCCGGCGTCTGGTACTGGGGCACCGTGTACTGCGGCGGCGGGTAGGCCGGCGTCGGGTACTGGGGTGCCGGATATTGAGGGCCCGGGTATGATGGCGTCAGATAGGACGGGGTCGGATACCCAGGGCCGGGGGGTCTGCGGGAGCAGAAGGACTCCGGAAATGGCTCAGTGGACGGTCCCGGAACGGGAGGCCCAGCATGGGGTGGCGTCCGGCAATGGGATATTGTCGGGCAGGCCGGCGCCGGGTCATCCGGCCCAGTGGGAGGGAGACCCAACAGCAGCATACCCACCTCTTCCATGTCGCCTGGGGAAGAAGGATTACCATCCCCAGGATCCAGCAGAGGAGACACTGGCGCCTCGGAGTGCAACGAGCATTGCGGCAAGCTCGGGACAACGGATAGGCCCAAAGGATCCAGCATCGGCTCTAATGTTGAGCAGACATCGGAGGAGCCAACGTTCGTCTCATCGATAGGATCCGGGCGGACGTCGGAGCAGCCGGCGTCCGACTTATCGTACCCAGCGCCCAATGAATGCCGCGAAGGAGGGGAGACCTTGGCAGGTGCTTTGGAGGCCGTGCGCTGCCCTGGAGGGTCGGGCATCTTAGCAGCCTTACCCGGGTGGAGGAGCAGACATCTGACTTATTGGGGCCGTTCGAACCAGAAGGCCACGCGGCGGCGAACTTACTGGGAGCGGATGCCTCCTTTGACCCGAAGGCTCCTGAAAGGCCCTAGTGCGAGCCCGACGGGAGGGTAGATGCCGTCTTGGAAGCCTCCAAGACTGCCACCACAGAGCTGCCTCCCAGGGGAGGCGTTACCTGCAGCACTGCGACCCCAGCCGAGGCTGCAGCGACCGATGAGCAGTCCCAGTCCCAGCACTACTTCTTGTGGTGGCCCTCCAGAGAAGTCGAAGACCGCCAAAGTTTTTTTCAGTTCCTTTTCCATGGAGGTCATTTTTAGTTTAAGAACTTGGGCCTCCAGGGATTGCTGCCTCAGCTTTCGGGTGGCCGCGTTAAACTGCTGGCAGAGCTGGCACTTCGACGGGATGATCGGGGCCTAGACAAAAAAGGCACTGGGAATGTCCGTCCTTATGCGGGAGCTGGGCGCAGCAAGAATTGCACTTGTTTTTGTGCTCAGAGTCGGGGACGACATACACGGCAGCTGAAGGTAAAGCTGACGAAAAGCAAAAAGAAAATTGGCAGTATAAAACTACAGACTGACTGCAGAGCAGTGAACAACCGCGAGGCGCTGCACAAGCTAACGGCGGGAAAGAACTGGAAGGCGGACATGGGGGACCGCCCCTTTATACTGACGTCGCCAGACGCCGGTCACCTGATGTGGGGGCGGTCCCCTGCCAGAGACTGCTAGCTAGAAATGTTTCTGTGGGGTCCTGATGCCTGCCGGCTTCAGTCCGATCTGTAATTACCTACTGCAAGAGCCCTCTCGAAGTAAGATCTACTGTTACAGTTTTACGTAACTGTACTATCTTACTTCGAGAGGGTTCCTGCAGTAGGTCATAACATGTAGGATTGAATCCCAAGCAGTCACTGTCAGAGACCGAGAGAATCAGGGGAGGAGGAGCAACTGAAAACAGACCAGGACCGGCCTAAGACAGTAGGCCCTGCAGGACGGCGAGGCCAAACCCAGCCCTACGACTAGAGGAAATGTCCAGACTGTAATGCTTCATGAAGGTGTGGACCGAATATTCCAGGTTGCTGCTGCACAAATCTCTGCTGCAGAAACATTCCTTAGGAACGCTGTAGCCATGCCCTTAGTAGAATGACCTCTAACCTCCCCCAAAAGAGGTTTGTTATACTTCTGCTAACAGAAGCGGATGCAGTTAGCCAGCCACTTGAATAGGCACTGCTTAGAGACTGCCAATCCCAAGGATATGGGGGCAAAGGAGACAAAAAGCTGGTCAGACTTTCTGACCAGGTCAAAGGGATAAGAACGGGTCTGTGTCTCCCCCTCTTGCGAAAGAATTGAGGCAGAATTGCTGCCTAAAAGGGCCCTGGAGATTAACCCCAGGGGACAGAAACAATCACTGGAAGGAGGGGGTACCTCCAGAGGAGGAACCGGAGGGGAATACCAACTTCTCCAGGAGGAGAAAAAGGAACCAAGGGAGGACAAGTGAGGGAATCACCAGGGCCCCCTCTTGGACCCAGACCCCTGAAGGTACAAGAGGGAGCCAGAGAACCCTAAGAGCTACCCGGGCTGAGAGGAGGCTCTGGCGACCCCCCACAGCAGAAAACCTTCTGTCTGCCTGTCCAGAGGAGAAAAAATACCCAACCCCAAAGGGGAGGGGATAGGAGGTTCTGAAAAGAGAACCAAGGTCCAAATGGGGGACAAACAGGGGAAGGAGAATCACCAGAGATTGAGGCCTGAGAGGGGAAGGAGAATGGAATTCAGTGATGAATGGTGAAGATGCACAGAAAGAACAAGAATTATGGTAGGTACGTAAGTCATATCTTAACTGTCAATTTTCACCATTCATCACTGCTGGGGGAGTATCGAGACCTCCAAAGGGGACCCAGAACCTCCCTCAGGGACGGTGTCCCTTAGCCGCCAGTGAGGGAAGAACACGATGAGAGAACCCCCGCAGGCCTGGGACTGGTCTGGGTGAGGCGAGGATCTCCTCTGAGAGAGAAAGCACCCCTGAAGTTCTCGCCTCACCCTACAGGAGAAAACATGAGTTCTCCGGAAGGCAGAGGAAGTCACCCTACGCTGGGCCAGGGGTGACAACTGGGAGAGACGAAGCCATGCTGATCGTCTGATGCAAATCGCTGTCCCCACTAGCCTGCAAGCCACCTCACTGCCATCGTACGATGTCCTTGCTTGGTGCCTTGCAAGCCCCAGGCCTTGCACAGAGAGGGCAATGGCTTGTCTATCTCCGTATCAGGCAGAGAAACATAGTAACACAGAACACAGAAACACAGATTTTGATGGCAGATAAGGACCGCTTGGCCCACCCAGTCTGCCCATTTCCCTACCTAATGGATAAGCTGCAGATCCTAGTTAGCCAGCAGCCTACTTCTTCCTACCCCCACCTCCTAGAATTACCTCAAGACTGTCCCATGCATGCTTGAATTCCACCACTGTTTTTGACTCCACAACCTCCTCCAGAAGGCCATTCGATGCATCCACAACCCTCTCTCTGAAAAAATACTTCCTTAAATTACCTCTGAGCCGCCCCCTTCTATCTTCAAATTGTGCCCTCTTGTTCTTGCACACCTCTTTTTTTGAAAGATGCTACCCTCTTGGACTTTGATTCCTTTGAGGTACTTGAAAGTTTCTATCATGTCCCCCTCTCCTTTCCTCGAGGCTAAACATATTCAGCTCCTTAAGTCTCTTCATATGCCTTCCGGTGCAGACCCTGCACCATTTTAGTTGCCCTCCTCTGGACAGCCTCCATCCTGTCTATGTCTTTGCGGAGATTGGGTCACCAAAACTGCACACAGTACTCCAGATGGGGTCTCACCAACTGTCTGTACCTAGGGATAATAAATACAGGTTACCCACCTGTAACAGGAGTTCTAGGAATGGTATATGTTGTTCATCCACACTTACTGGCAGGTCCCTTGCCGCTTTAAATCTTGCCGGAAGGTTTTCAAGCTGGCTCCTCCACCCACCGGGTGGTAAAACTCTCGCTCCGCCCCATGACGCCAGATCTAGCCGCTGGAAGCCAGGTTGTGCGTCGAGCCGGGAGGTCGGGAGTCGTGGATGAACAACATATACCATTCCTAGAACTCCTGTTACAGGTGAGTAACCTGTATTTAGGACATGGATATGTTGTTCATCCACACTTATTGGCAGACTCTAGCAGTTCTCCGGGAGGAGGGAGGCAAGGCGCACACCCCTATTAGGTAGAAAGACTGGAGAACCGAGGCCTCGACCAACACCCCGGCGCGACCCAAGGTCGATGTGGAAGGGGAACGGTAAAGCCGGCTTCCGGGCAGAAGCCCTGCGGATATCCTGGACCGGAGTGTCCTTGGAAGCAGCCACCAATGCAGCAGAAGGACGGGTCAAAAGGAGCGCTTGTCCCTCAGGGAGGCTCCATGCCCACCCACCTAAAGTGGAGACCTTGCAGGGGTGACCCGCCCGCTTGTCTTCCACTAGGCTGCAATCTGCCAGATGCGGCTTCAGCAAAGGTGATGAACAGCTGGCGAACCTCTCCCGAGTTTAAGCTCTACGCTCTCACGAGGTGAGAGTTAAAACGGTTCCCACGGAACCTGAATATGGCCTCCGAGGTGTGAATGGGAATAAACCCCGGCAGAGGCAAACCCCCGAAGGGAAGACTCTGCCACCACCTCCTGAAGGAACTTCGGGTGGGGCGCAGGACAACCTAGTCCCTGTGGAAGACCAGATAGGGAGGTTAAAGGAGCCTGAACTCTCCCAGCCTTCTGGATGGCGGAGTGGCCCCAAGAAGGTGTTCTTCCACAACAGGTGGGGAAAACGCACCTGTGCAAAGGTTCGGATGGCTCATGAGCTAAGCCCATACCAGCAAGGATCCCGCAGGAATGGGGATACTCTCTCCAAAGGGGCGTGGTCGGGCCTGGAAGTGCCGGACCACCTACTCCAGACCACCAGCTACCCTCCGGCCCGCGCCCGGAAGACAGTGGTGACCGCAGAGGCACCCAGAGGGTCGTCGACCGAAGCCCTGGTATAAGGATGGACTGCAAAAGGTCCGGAATGCTATGCCCAGGGACGGGGAAGGGCACCCCCTGTCCCATCAACGGAAGAAGGAAACTTCTCCCAAAGGACAAGCATCTTGGCCGACTTCTTAGCAGGACGCCTCGAAGGTAGAGGACCTTGCCGAAAGACCCTAGGCCTGGCCCCTAGCCGCACAGGGGACAGCCAACAGGTGCAGGGATTGAAGGTCCAGATGGATAACCTTCCCCTGAAAAACAAGACAGGACCGGCGGACTAGAGACCGTCTCGGGAGCCTGGGGCCGACACTGAGGAGAGCTGGATACCAGCACTGGCAATCCAGTCTGGGGCTGCCAGCATCACCTGTGCCAATCCTCTCTCGCCTGCCCGTGGGTCAAGGGAAATGGGGAGAGGCGGAGGCCCGGGGTCCGTGGTCTGATGGCATCCCCCTACAGCAAGCCTTGCTGAGGGGCGGCAAAAAACAGTCTCGCCTAGTATTCTCCCGGAGGAAAGGAGAAGATCCTGTGCTACCCCGGCAGGAGACACTCATGAGGCGCAGCCTATGCCCGCCCAGGGCCGCAGCAGAGAAAATGGGCTTGCCATGAAATGGCTAGGAAGCCTCGACTGCACAACCGCCCAATGCGGAGAACCTCCTTGCACCAAGACAAGGGGATAGACCAAACCTGGCGGAGTAGGTAGCACATGGTCCTGGAATAATCCAACTTGGACTTAGACCACTAGACCCCATACAAGCAGAGCGAGCGGTGCCGGCTAATCGGACCATCTGTCTCCAGCGAGCAGGAAGGACATCGGGACTCACAAGAGGACCAGAGGCGACGCACTCTGCATTCCCCAAGATGGGCACCCCACCCATCCAAGAAACACCGGCCGGAGAAGACGGGCAACTCAGGGCGAACAAGCAGGATAGTCTCCCGCCGAGTTAGAACGGTCCAAGGGGTTACTCCTAACTCCTCGCGGGTAAGTCACGAACTGGTCCATGGGACACAGCTGCCAGGATTCTGGCTGGCCCTCCCATTAAGGGAAGGCCGCCCTGAGGCCCAGGAGGAGCAGGAGGTCCTGGGTGATACCCTCGCCAACCCGACCGGCAAAGGAGAAAAACTCGCCCTGTTCACCCGGAACTGAGCTCGACTCAAAATCGAGCGAGTACCAAGGAGACTTCACCGCTAAGATCACGAAGTTCTCACCGGCTCCCGAGCGGGAGACCAGTCTGCTTTCCGGGTGGGGTGACATCCAGACCCTTCCATGCCGCAGAGACTGCTAAGCAAGGAAGTGTTAGGAACGCGTAAGCAGCTCCCCCGCAAGAAGGGGTGGAGCCTCCCCCAAAAAACGGACGGAACGAGGAGTAGGTACATCCTGGAGACCAGGAATCCGCTACACGCCACGTCCTGAGGATGGAATGTCTGCGGGAGGATGGGCGCAGGCCCCCATCCGTAAGAGACCAGGAATACTTGGACACGAACCAGGGTTGAATGGGAGGCGCCACGGCCTTCTGATCATCTCTAACTAGAGAGCCAGGCATGTCGGACGACCCGACACAGGGCAGTGAACTCAAATTCCCGTGAGGCAACAGCTCAAGGGATCCGCCGCAATCGACAGGATCCACCTAAATACCTCCAGAACGCAGGTGCGGAGCCGTCCCAGGAAAACCCGGGCAGGGGAGGCGGGGCGGAGCAATGCCCTTGGCCCGTCACTGAGCAGGCTTAGAGGGGGGGGAGCGAGGCCCTCGGTTTCTGCTCTCCGGCTTCCTTTGGAGGAAGATGGTTTGGCAGCTGATCCGCCCAGTGCATGCTCAGAGGGCCTCTCATGGGGCCAGAGCGCCAGGTTCAGGGGACAAAGGCTTCTTAAAGGCTGACGGCTGCCTTGACCTCGTGGGCTAGAGTGACCGAGTCCGGAGGGCATCGGACTTCTCGGGCCCATGGATGTCCTCCACTCCAGGGCCGAAAAGGTCAGTCCCCAAGAATGGGATGTCCGCCAACTCGTGCTGGGTTTCCAAGGAGAAGGATGTTAACCCTAGCCACGCTTTGCGGCGCATGGCCACTGATGCCGCCACCGATCTGGCACAGGAGTCGCTTAGATCCAGAGCAGTCTGGAGCTGCTGCTTCACCACCGCCCTACCCTGGTCCTGCACCTGTCGAACTGTGGTCCGCAGGTCGCCTGGGAGATGAGGGAGAACCTCGTCCAGGGAGCCCAAAAGGGTGTGGGAGAAATGTGCCATCAGTGCAACCGAGCTGGCCTGACAGAGGCCTAAGGAGGACGCAGCGTAAACCTTACGCCTGACAGTCCATCCTTCTGGACTCCTTGTCGGTGGGTCTGACCACATCCCCGGCATTTCCAAGACATAGGAAAACGTCGTCGGTAATAACCCCTTCAGCCGAGGGGTGCTCCGAGAAACCGGGCAGAGAACCGACCGGGATAGGATATCTCAGAGCTACCCTGGCCGAAGGTGCAGGGCAAGAAGTAGGCCGCCGCCATAGCTCCAAGGCTGGGCCCACAATAGCCTCAGCCACCGGGAAGGCCTCCGTGGAAGAACCCCTTCGATCAAGAATCTCCAGAAGGGGTAAGGAGCCCGATCGGGAGGCGGGCTAGCTTGCATTCCAGTAAACTCTGAAATGAGCCGAAGTAGACCCTTAAAAGACGATGTGCTGTCGTCTACTGGATGTTCCTGGGAAGATCCAGGGTCCTCCCCGTCAGGAAACATGGCAGAGCCTGCTCCAGGCTTCGAAGGGTCTGCAAAAAGCTGCTGCAGGCCCGAGGCACTCTTAGTCTGCCGGGGGCGGGCAGAAGTGAGGGAACCGAGACCCCTGAAGGACAGGCCACGGTCCGGCCTGGGCTCCATCGAAGGCGGAGGGGCAGCGAGGGTCGGCAGAGCAACCAGTCCTGAGAAGACTCCTCGACCGATACAAACGGCTGCCGACCAAGCGGCGACTGCTTGCTATCTGGGGAACGAATCGGGGTCGATTGAAACCCAGACAACTGCTGTCGCCACATAAGTTCCTCGAAATACCGATGCCAACGGCATCGAAACCACTCCTCATCCGAGGAGGGGGACGAGGAAGAACGGCCAAGCCACTTAACCCGGTGCTCCAACCGAGAACACCGAGATCGGCGTGAGCGGCTAGACCGAGAGGTAGACCGAGACCCAAATCCTCGGGGTAACCGAGGGCTGGCCTGGGAAGAAACAGGGAGCACCCGCTCTTCCCTCGGCTCGGAACGGACCGAGGGCCGTCGACCCGAAGTGGAGGACAGAGCCTCGACTTCCGCCAAAGGCGACGGGAAGACTGCCTCAGCCGACCCCCCGAAGGGGGTTTTGGCAGCTGACTTGACGGGGTACCGTGGAGGCCAGAGGCGAGCCGAAACTCTCGAACAAGTCGGCGTCTGCCAATGAGGGAGAAAACTTCCCACTCCCGGCGAAGAGACCCTCGCGGCCCTTTAGAGAAGGGCGACAGACAGGTGCAGTGTCTCTCTCCCTTGGAGGAGAGGGAATGACAAGCTCCCTGAAACAAGCTGAATGTAAAGAATCCAAGGAGAGCGGGATAAGCTCCTGAATCAAGGAGAGGAAGGGAACCCCGTCCCTTCCCCGCAGGATAAGACTGCATAGAAACAGTTGAGGCGGGCACCGCGATCGATGGAGACTCGGAGGCGGAAAAAACACGGATGTCTGAGCCCTGAACGGGCGCAGCGGTCTTCAGAGAGCTGACCGAAGGTCAGAACAAAATTGCAAGCCGAGGATCATGATCCAAGTCCAGGCAAAAGAGCATCGGAGTGAGAGTCCTCCTGGAGGAACTAACCGTACGCTTTCGGGCCGAAAAGCCATCGCCGCAGCGAAGAAGAAAGATCGAAGATTCAAGGATACTTTTTAATAAATTTGAAGACCGAACTTTTCAGGAACCAGTCAAAAACGCAGAGCGCTAAGGAGGGAACCTGAGCTTCCAAGCGGTAAGGAAGATCTGGCGTCATGGGGCGGAGCCGAGAGTTTTACCACCCGTGTGGGTGGGAGAAGCCAGCTTGAAGACCTTCCGGCAAGATTTAAAGCGGTAAGGGACCTGCCAATAAGTGTGGATGAACAACATATCCATGTCCCTAGAACTTCCTGTTTTCTACTGGGGATGCCTCTCCCTATGCATCCCAGTATTCCCCCAGCCCTCCTTGCTGCCCTCTCACATTGCTTGCCCACCTTTAGGTCATCTGATATGACTACCCCCAGGTCCCTTTCCATTTTTTTTGTTGTTAGTATCTCACCCCTCATTGTGTACTCTTCCCCTGGGTTTTTGTTTCCCAGGTACATTACTTTGCACTTCTTAGCATTGAATCTAAGCTGCCATACATTAGACCATTCTTCTAACCCTGCCAAGTCCCTTCTCATCCTTTCTACCCCACCTTGTGCATCAACTCTGTTACAGATCTTTGTGTCATCTGCAAAGAGACATGCTTTTCCTTCCAGTCTCTCTGCAATGTCGCTTATAAAGACATTGAAGAGGACCGGTCTTAATACTGAACCCTGCGGTACTCCACTAGTAACCCCCCTTTCTTCAGAGTGGACTCCATTTACTATTACTCTGTGTCCTATTCTCCAGCCAATTCTTTACACAGGCTGTCATCTTGGGACCCACTCCCAGGCTGGCTAACTTGTATATTAATCTTTTATGTGGGACTGTGTCAAATGCCTTGCTAAAGTCTAGGTAGGCCATGTCCACAGCCCCTCCCTGATCTACTACTTTGGTCACCCAGTCAAAGAAATCTATCAAATTTGTCTGGCATGACCTTCCCGCTGTGAATCCATGCTGCCTTGGGTCCTGAGCCCCTCTGGCCTCTAGATACTCAACAATTCTTTCCTTCAGAAGTGATTCCATCATTTTCCCTACCGCTGAGGTTAAACTAACAGGTCTGTAGTTTCCTGCTTCTGCCTTGCTCCCACCTTTGTGAAGGGGAATCACATCTGCCCTTCTCCAGTCCTCAGGTACCACCCCATCCTCCCATGATTTGTTAAACAGGGTAGTAAGTGGTGTCACTAGTTCTACCCTTAGTTCTTTTAGAATTCTGGGATGAATCCCATCAGGCCCACTGCTTTGTCCACCTTCAGTTTTAAGAGTACTTTCAGAACCCTTTCTTCTGTAAATGGGCTGGTATCAACTTCTGTATCCAGAGTGTTTCTACTGTTTGTTTTAGGTACCTCCCACTTCCTTTGCAAATACTGAGCAAAAATATTTGTTTAGTATCTCTGCCTTTTCACAGTCACCCTCTGCCCACCCTCCCTCCTTTATTAAGCCTCACTAACCTTCCCTTGGTCTTCCTTCGCTCCCTGATGTACCTATAAAAGGTTTTATCCCCCTTCTTAACTGAGTTGGCCATCTTTTCCTCGGTTTGGGCCTTTGCTGTTCTGACTGCCTTCCCAGCTTCCTTTTGCTTTAACTGATGCAATTCTCTGTCCTGCTCCTTCTGTGATTCCTTGTACTTTCTGAATGCTCTCTTTTTCTCTTGAACCTTCACTGCCACTTCCTTAGAGAACCATAGTGGTTTCTTACATCATTTCGTTTATTTGCTTCACACAAAGGCTTGTTACCTCTGTGATGGCAGTTTTATTATTCCCATTGTTCTTCCCCCTCCTTCCTGCCCATTTGCTAGTGCATTCCTTAGGCACTCACCCATTTTGGCAAAGTCAGCCCTCCTAAAGTCCAGTACTTTTTGCCTTTGTATGGCTTGACTCTATTGCTGTGTTTATTGTGAACCATACTGTTCGATGGTCGCTAGTTCCCAGATGGCTACCCACTTCTACATCTGTGATGCTCTCTTCATCTCCATTTAAGAGAACCAGGTCTAAGATTGCTCCCTCTCAGAGAGACTAGAACCTGGCCTAGCCACGACCACAAGTGCCTGTTACAGGCAGCATGGTGGGGCTGATGTGCAGACACACAAAGCAAGAGATGTGCAGAGGAGAAAGGTCTGCCCTAAAAATCAAACTCAGATGAGTCAGAATCCCGAGGGTCGGTCACGGCTCGGGCTTCTATGCCCAGAGGGGGTGTCCAGGAGTGTCATGCCTGAAGGAGGATGAGGCAGAGTTCCTGGAGACCCCAGCGGGGTGCAATACTGATGGCGAAGATCCCTCTGGGCTGGAGCTGGGGAAAAGGGACATCGCCAGACCCAGTGTGACGCCTCCCGGAAGGGAGTAGGCCAAGCAGGAACCAACAGGTTGACCGCGCTGAACTCGCCCAAGAAAGCACTCGCCAACCGGTCCGGACTGAGTTCACATAGGATGGATATGTGGAGTTCATCGAGCAACTCCGACAGGAAGCGCTGATAACTGGAGAGATCAGCTGCTGGGGAAAGATGGACGGAGGGCACCTCTCCCACAGAGGAGGAAAACGAGGGAGCCGACGAACTCAGAGTTAGGTTCAGGCTGCACTGGGGAGTGGTGGAACACCTGTTCGTCCATGGCTCGGCAGTAGGCAGGGTACAGTGCAGCCGTGACCCTCAACTGTTCGCAGGTAAAGGGTCTCACAGGACCAGAGAGACCTGGGAGAGAGGGAGGGGCTGGCAGAGGCAAGGGGGTCAGGTACGTCAGAGTAGGGGCACAGCCTCTGCCCGGGCAGGGGGACTGGACAGGAGACCTCAAAGGAGGAGACCCAGGGTTCCTCGCAGACAAAGGCTGCTCAACTGAGTTGGAACGGCCAGAGCTGAGCCTGACAGAAGAATTCCCCCCACGTGGTGACTGGGGCCAAATGGTCCCAAAAGGGCAGCCCCTCACCTCAAAAGAAGATGTCCCTCCCAGAGAGACCTCGGGGGAGAAGACCGGCCAAGCGCTACGGCTCTACCCCAAACCCCTGCAGGTTTCCAGGGGGTGACCGCTACACCAAATCAAGTCCTCTCAATCCCTCTGACTCAGAGAGCCCTCTTCCTTACCACTAGCCTAGGCAGCTGGCATCCCATAACCAACTCCTGGGAGACAGCTGGGGGTGAAGCACCATTCCCTGCCTGAGATGCCCCAGCCTGCCCAAAAGTTGGACTAGCTAGAACTACCCTAGGAGGAGGTACACCTCCCGAACGGGTAGATGGGTCACCGATGCCGGGCTGCCCTGTGGTGCCCAGCTTTGGCACCCGAGGACTGGTCAGTGCCACCGACCCCAGTACCAGTGGAAGCAGAGTGGGGCCAGAAACACCAGATAAAGAGGATTCTGAGAAATCTGGAAGCCAGTCCCGGTCAGCCTCGGAGTCATTGTCCCCCGAGGTGGCTCTGACCCAGATGACCCCCAGATCCCTCTCAGCCGCGGTACCACGAACAGCGCCGTGAACCGATCCAGCACCACTCCCATCACCGCAAATGGTGCTGGAGTCAGAAGAGGTACCAGAGACTGCCTCACCCCGATCCCCAGAGTCAGGGGCGGCGCCGGTCTGTGCCCAGAGGCCCGAGGCGCGGCGCCAGGGGAGCCTTCGCCTCCAAAGAGGCGGCTGCCCAGACGGTGCCTCCCGCCTGGCTCCCCAGGGGACCAGGCTAGGCCTCCTGCACTGTGGGAGGGGTTCCCGCCAAGGCAAGGCTGGAAGAGGTGGAAACCCCTTCTCCGCAGGCCGTACAGGACTGGGAGGGGACCCAGAGGAAGGACCAAGAAACCTGTTCTTGGCAACCCGCATACGCATCTATCTCCCAAACGTCTGCAGTGTATGCCCGACTTAGTACGCGAAACTCCAGAGCTCTGTGACCCATGGAGAAACAGGAGTCTCATCAGTCCATATCATGGTCCGGTCCCAAGCAGGTGAGGCACCGGTCATGTTGGTTCAAGACAGAGTACTGTCGGCTGCAGGGACATAGACAGTCCCCTGAACCAGACGACCAAACGGTAAAACAAACAGTACTCTGCGTCAACGGAAAACAGGAAAGGCATTACTGTTTCGACGCCATGATAACGAGGCCGCAGAACTGGGGGTATTTCTCTCAGACGGACTAGGCTGCAGAAAAAGATGGCACTCACACAAATTCTTGTTAATGGCGGAAGAAGCAGAACTGGGGCTGATGAGGCGTTGATGGTTACTGGCCAACCCGTGAGCGCCACGTAGTACGTCGGCCTAGAGGACGCCTCATCTAGCCCAAAAAAAAACCGGAAAACCTCCCCAAGGGTCTTGATCCTCCGGCTCATTACCCAACAGTGATGAATGACGAAGACTGACACAGATAAGATCTTTAGATGAAGGTGTCAGGGAGGGGAACAAACAATTTTTAAAATATGTGCAAGAAAAGATAAAGAAGGGTGATGGGGATAGGACAGTGGAAGAAGGCCAGCGTTCTGAACAAATACTTCTGTTCAGTGTTCACCAAAGAACGCAGTGGCCCAATGCCTTACAGCGGCATTACAGCACACAGCAGGGAGCGCCAAAAAAGGAAACTCCAAGTATAACCGAGAGGTGCTTGAGCATTTAAAGATGGACAGAATACATCCAAGGATAATTAAGGAGTTAGCTAGCAGACCCCTTAGTGCACCTCTTTAACCGTACTCTCCTGAAAGGAAAAGAGCAGAAGTGATACCTCTGCATAAGGGTGGTAGTACGGAAGAGGTCAATAACTACAGGCCTGTCAGCCTCACATCAGTGCAAGGAAGGCAAATGGAGGCACTGATTAAACAAGATCTAGCAGACTACTTGGATAAGCATGGCTTACAAGACAACAGACACGGTTTCGTTACAGGTAGGTCATGCCAGACAAACCAGATTATTTTCTTTGACTGGGTATCTAGGGAAGTGGACAGTAGCTGGCCAGTGGACCTTTATTTTGACTTCAGCCAAGCCTTTGATTCAGTACCACACAAACGCTTGTTTACGAAGCTAGAGGATCTGGGCATAGTAAACTGCATGATAAAGTGGGTGGGAAACTGTTTGGAAGGAAGGTGGCAAAGGGTGGTGGTCAATGTGGAGATGCTGGAGAAAGGAGAAGTGACAAGTGGGGTCCTGCAGGGCTCGGTCTTAGGCCCAGTCCTTTTTAATGTGTTCAACAGCGAAACAGGAATAGGTATCCAGGGCAAGACTGCACTGTTCATAGACTAGACTAAATTAGGGGGAAGGGTGGACAGCGCAGAAGCAGTGAGAATCGTACAAAATGATTTGAAAAGTTTAGGACAATGGTCTAGTATCTGTCAGCTGAAATTTAATGCCAAGAAATTTAAAGTGATACACACTGGCAGGAATAAGCCCCGAACAACCTACATGGCTAAACGGGGTCAAACTCAGTGACTCAAAAGAGGAAAGGAATCTAGGAGTTAATAGCGACACCCTTAAACAAACCAGCCAATGCAACAGTAAGGCCAAAAAACATGTGATGCATAGGGTGAGAATTTGACAGTAGGCATAGGGAGATGATACTACTTCCACTGTACAGATCTATGGTGAGACCCCATTTGGAATACTGCATAGAGTTCTGGAGACCATACCTTAAGGATGGAGACCATTCAGAGAAGGGCAACCAAAATGATATGGGGTCTTCAGGGGCTGCCGTAAGAGGGGTAGCTTGAGGAATTAAACATGTACTCATTTGAATCTAGGGAGAGAAAGGGGATATGACAGAAAGCTTTATTTATTTATTTAGCTTTTGTTTACCGGGTAGGTGCACTAGCCAGCAGGTGACTATTTTCAGGCACGACCCGGGAGAGTACAATACAGGATAACACAAGGAAGCAAACATTACAATTTAGGCAATCAGTACAGAGCACATTCATGACATATACAGAGGCAATTTCAGCTAGGCTAACATGATGTAGGCTAGTCTAGGCAAAGAGCAAACAGTACAGTACAAGGAGGTTACAGGGGGTGTTGGTACTCGAAGGGTTAGGATCAGGGGGTCTGAGAGCCATAGGGGAACACTTACGGCTTTACCGGAAAAAGCACTAGATATTAGCCGGGTTTGTGGTTCCCCCACTGGGCCAGATGGTGAGGAGTGGCGGGGAAGGGTGCCGGCCATGGAGAATGAGGCGGGGGTGGACAGCCAGAAACGTGGTATGGAGGAGGGAGGGTGAGCCATATCGGGGGAGATAATTAAGACACCCAGCAGCGAGTAAGACGGCTAAGTTGGGTAGTAAGGAGCCGTAAACTGGCGAGCAGCAGCAGGCAGCCCGTGGAATATGAGAGATATACCAGCGGCTTTAGCGGCGGTAGGCTAGGGGGACACCGGGTTCATGTTCCCACTATTGGGCATGCGAGAGAGGGGGGCAGTAGACGAGAGAGAAAATGCAGCGCATTTACGGCTTCAGCGGTAGTAGGTCGGTAGGTGCAGCTGAGCTCGCGGTACCGAAACTGGGCAAACGAGTCGGTAACAGTCCCTGGTCGTGGCTGTTCGGAGGTAAAGAGTAGGGGAAATTGGGGAGGGGGAAGTGTCCCTATCAGTACCAACTTCTGGCTGCCGTCTATTTAGACAGTGCCCAGGAGGTGGGAGGAGGGAAGAAAGAGAGGGAAAAAAAAGTACAGGAGGGGTTTAAATTCAGTACCGTACGCTGAACTCTTCACCAAGGCTCCCAACTCAAACATGAGGGGGCATGGATGGAAAGTGAGGGGTGTGAACTTCAGGAGGGATCTTAGGAAGCACCATTTCTCAGAAAGGATTGTGGAAGCATGAACAACTACCTACAGAGGTGGTAGGAACTAGGACTGTATCAGCATTCAAAGGGGTTGGGATAAGGAGTGCGCTAGAATCAACTCTGCAAGGGAATCTACCAGCTAGGACCCAGGATCACCTAGGATCTCGGGATTTCAATGGCAGACTTGATGGACCTTTGGTGGTCTTCTGCTGTCACCTTTCTATGGTTCCTTTTGCGAGGAGCTGAGCTACTACCTTCCTGATGGTAGACAGTGTGTCCTGCAACACCACGGACTCCTTTGGAGCATGACAGCAAAAGGGTGGGAAAGCCTCGAAGTAGAGAAGCTCTGCCTACCATGTCTAAAAATCATCTGTCTGAGGTAATTACGGACTAATGATGCCAGAAATAGCATAGCTGACCCCACAGGGGAGCAAAGGCAAGGACTGGACAGAGATGGACACGCCCCGACCCATCACTGGGCAGCTTTGAAGGGGGCACCAGCCGCTACTGCTAGAGGGGCAGCACTACCCTTCCACACCCTTTTTGGGACCCTGACCTAGGTGATGCGGCGGGGAAGATGGGCCCATACCAGAGAGTGGGGTGCTGGAGGCTTCAGGAAGGCGGCAGCAGGCCGTACTGAAAGACCACGGCAGAGTGTGTCCGGGTAAGCCAGTGAATAAAGAAAGCTTACATATACATACACACTCACATACATATATATAATATATATTAGAGGCAAAAAACTCAGTTTAATGCATTAGTTAGGGTTGTTCCACAGCGACAAAGTGAGGAAATTCACTGTTAGGGTTGAAAACCCCCCCACGCCACCCGGCACTGGGATGCGATTGGGATCGTCAGCCCTAACTCTCACCCCATGACATGTGTGCAGCAAGAAGTAGGAGAATGGGTGAGAGTTGGGACCCACGATCCCAATGCACACCCCAATGCCGTTGGGGGTGGGCGTCGGGGTCCAAGGGGTTTTCAACCCTAACAGTGAATTTCCTCACTTTTGTCGCTGTGGAACAACCCTAACTAATGCATTAAACAGAGTTTTTGCCCTAATTTCCTTCTTTGAGAATGATAACCAGAAAGTGGGAATGTAATGTATGGGCGGGAGTGGGCCCTGACATGCGCTTGCTCCCACCACATGATGTGTTGTGGCAACTATACAGGGACAGGAACGCAAACAGAAATGCTAACAGTGGCGCACATGGTAACACAAGCACCTAATGAGAACAGAAAGGGTAACGCATATGGTGGCGAGACAGGAAATGGTCTGCCATGTGATGTGTTGTCACATAGTAACATGGTGCCTGCAAACAGAAATGCTAGGGCATGGTGATGAAGGAAACAGTAAGATAAACAGTACTGTAGACAGAAATGGCAAAATAACAGAAACGCAAGCGCAAATGAAAACGCGAAAGGATAACGACATGGTGGCACAGACGCCAATGGTAAGTGAACTGGTAATGGATTCAAAGCGGAAAGGGCAACAGTAACAGTAATGTAAGCGCACAGGCTG